>VBSK01000152.1:0-600000 GCA_006112555.1 Tuber indicum
GGGTGGGGCTGTGGCCGGTGCTCTTGGGTGCTGGCCCGTATTATTGTGGCCCCGGGTTCGTCCTGGTGGCCCCCCTCGGCTGTCGTTGCTGGGGGGGAGGGGGGCCTGCTGGTGTGGCCAAGATCATTGCTTGCCTGGTGGGGTCAGTATTGGCTGTCCTGTGGCTGTCGGGGCGGTTGATCTGCCTGAGGGGCTAGGTGCTGGATGGAGCTGCGGTGCCTGGTGTGTGGGGCTTGGGGGGGGCTGACTTGGCGGGGAGAGCCACCACTGCGAGCACCGGTCGGGCCTGCGTCAGGTTGGGCGAGGTCTAATTAAGTGTTTCCGGACGGCTTGGGCTGTTAAGGTTAAGCTGCTGAGTGCTGCAAAGCTTCCTGACGGACCGGCTGGCTGATGGCCACCTGTGCGGATAGTGGGTTGTGACCTCTGGGTTGGACTTGTTTGGGTCTTGCGTGCTGGGTTCTGTGGAGCTTGTTTGGTTTCTTTGGTCTGGTTGCGGGTTTGGCTGGCGGAGGCATGGCACCACGGGTAGGAGATAGGCCCTACTGACCTTACCGGTCTGTCACCACCTCTATGTATTTCCTTTGTTTATGGTTTTGTTTTGGGTTACGGGTAACAGGTACAGGTCCTCCTCACCATTACGCTCCTCGGAGGCACTTGGCAAAGTGGGTTCATAGGGTCGACGGCCTGGCGTGCGGATGCGAGTTCGGACAAGTTGGTCGTAACCTCTCTGCCATTGCGCCACCCGTGTTGATAAATTGTTGTTGGTTTTTTTTTATTGTGGAGGAGGGCTTGCGGGACGGTATTCAGACCGGGGCGGTAGTGGAATTTTGTTTTTTTGTACGGGAACTTGCCTTTGTCGGACACCCTTTCGGCTTTGGGGCTTCGGCCTGGGTCCTGCCTGTCGCCTGTTTATCTTGGTATTCGTGGGTTTGCCCCTCGTACTCCTTGTTCAGGAATGATGCGGACTCGCTACAAGGGCTGCGGTTGGTGCCATACCAGAGGTACTTCGGATGCGGGGGCGGGGAGGACTTTCTTTACCGTTGATGGCTTTGTATTTAGTGTTCGTGTTGTGGGCATGGCGCGGGCATGTTTGAGGTACGGGGTCGGAGGTTTGGTTTGTTCGTAGTTAGTGGTAGTTCCGGTTCGCGTTAACCCTGTGCCGGCGGGGACTTGTCGTATGCCGGAGTCGGCGGTACAAGTATAAATAAATTAGATTGAATGTTCTAAGTAATTTCCTTACTTCTATCTTCGCTCCGCCTCGGTAGCGAATCTACAGTCGTCAGGCCAATCAGAGCCCTTGATTCCTATCTCACGATAGCTTCAAGTCTTTAGCTTCTATCACGATAGTTGCTCTCCCTCCTCCTACGTTCGTTTGAAGAACCCCGGTTCTTCATCTCGCCTATCTACGAGTTCCTCACCTTTTGCCTCGCTTCTTTACGGTCGCTATGGCTAAGCGAGCCTCTCCCCCTCCGCCGCGTCCGCCTCGCGCTCGTCGGTGGTTCTGTCTCGTGCCGTCGAGAAGAACTTCGCCCTGGAGGCCGAAGTCTCTCGCCTTCGGCATCACATTTCTGTCCTTTCTCGGCGGCTTCATCGCGCTGAGAAGGAGAACGCTGCCGTGTCGGACACCCTGAATTCTCAGGTCTTTTTCACTAAGGGCTGATGTCTACGATGGCTGTGTCCGAAGTTCCTACGGTTATTCCTTCGTCGCCTACGCCCTCGGTCGCTTCGGTTGCTACGGTCGTTACGGTGGGGGATGGGCTGGACCCTGAGAGTTCTCAGGGACTGGCAGAGGAGCTCCCGCGGGGAGTTGTTACGCCGGCGGTTATCCCACCACCACCCTCCACGGAGGGTGGTGTGGGTGGGCCCCCACCTGATTCGTCGGGTGCGGTGGCAGAGGCGTCCTCTTCGGTGGGTGGGGTGCTTGCCCCTGTGGTGACGCCGGCTGCGGTGGCATTGCCTCCTTCGGGGGGTCAGGTGTCTGAGTCCTCTGTGGCTGAGCCCGTGGCTGGTCGGGGAAGCGCCTCTGGTGGCGCCCCTCCTGTGGCGGTGGGTGGTGTTGAGGGTGGCCCGTCCACCCCCGACCGTAGGCCTGCACCTGGGGGTGGGAAGAGGAGGAGGAACAAGAAGCGCCGGGTCAAAGAAGACCAGACCTCACCTGTGCCACTTGTCCCCGGTTCTGATGAATTGTCGCCCTCGCCGGTGCGCGCCCGAGCGCGCCCGGTACCTCTAGGCCCCGGCGGAATAGTGCTGTCGGAGGCGGAGGCTGAGTTGTGCCGTGGGGGTTGTCCTGACCCTGGGTGTCAGGGAGCCCTCGTGGGCGGCGTGGTCGGTGGCCGACGTGGGGCGCGCTGTGGTTCTTGCGACGCGTTCGGAGTGTTTGCCTATGATTGAGCCCTCTCAGCTAGGGAGCCCTCGCTCAGTAAGTCGGCTTTCCTTTGGGTCTTCGCGCATGAGGTTTGGGTGTTTCATTTGTTTATGGGATTTTGGGGGGTGTTTGGCCATGGCGGTCGGCTGGGGGTGTCCCGAGATCATTGAGTGGGGGCACCCGGGTGGGTTTCTACTGTGGGAGATGGGTTGCGGGGTCATATTCAGATGACGGTAGTGGAATTTTGATTTTTGTACGGGGAACCTGGGGGACTGGTACCTTGCTTGGCTTCGGCTACGCGAGGAGGCCTGGTGGCTTCGGCTACTTGGCTTGGTTGGGCCCATACCAGAGGGTCTACGGTGTCGCTTTGGGGAGAGCTTTCTTTACCGTTGATGGCTTTGTACTTAGTGTTCGTGTTTGGGCGTGGCGCGGGCATGTTGGAGGTTCGGGGTCGGAGGTTTAGATTGTTTGTAGATAGTGGTAGTTACTGGGGGTGCGTTAACCGGGGTGTCCTCCAGCCCCGGGCACGTCGTATGCCGGAGTCGGCGGTACGTGGATAAATAAATTAGGTTGAATGTTCTAAGTAATTTCCTTACTTCTATCTTCGCTCCGCCTCGGTAGCGTTCCTTTCGCACCACGATAGTCCTTCGATGCCTTTGATTCTGGGGGAGATATCTGAGTTCGCTCAGTAGTTCCTGGGGTCTTTGGTGTTGAGGTTCTGTTGTTTGGCGGTTTCGCGTTGTGGTTACTTGTTTTTGCCTCCTCGTTGTTGTTTGATTCTCACGATGATTACGCTTCGAGCCTCTTCACCTTTGGCGTCTACGAGCCCTCCTTCGGTAAACAGACTTCGGCTTCTCTGTCTATCGTCGACTCGCAGAGTTTCGCGTTCGGGGGATGGGGGATTTGAACATTGCTGTGGGGGGAAACACCAGTGTCGCTCTTTGGGCCAGCTCATCTTTCTTGTTGGGTTTTAACAGAGTCCTTAGTGTTCGCGATACAAAACGCCCTTTGGTTAGACTGATGACCTTTCCAAGTATCAACGCGTCGTACCGATCGCATCAATCCTTAAGGGACGGGGGCCTCGCCGGCCCCGCCCTTCGTCTACTATTATCACGGTCGGAATCCTACGATGTCGTTTATCACCGTTCCCTTGATTTTGGTTCAAGAGGCATTTACGGTGGTTCAGTCAGGTGTCTCCTCCTCGCTTCTACGTGGGGATGGCTTTGACCCTGAAATCTTTTGCCTCCTGGTGCGGATGAACCTCTGCCCGGGATGGTGTGGGGCGATTGGTTGCCGGGCCACGCTTGGTCTAGTGCAGGGGTCGGTGTGGTTACGGATGGTGGTTGGCGGCCACACCCATTGCAAGTGGGGCCTACCTTCTGTTTGTCTCGTTTCCTATCCTGGTACCCACCCTCTCTGAAGCGTCAGTTTGGGCACCTTTCGTCAGTCTACATTGTGGCCCTTCGGGGCCCACCTTGGGGGGCCTCCGGGTTCCCTGGTTTCCTTCTCGGCTTGTCTGGACTTCGGTTCGGGCGGGTTGGGGCTGTGGCCGTTGCCTTCGGCTGTCGGCCCTTTACGCTGTGGCCCCGGGTCTGTCCTGTTGGCCCCCCTCGGCTGTCGGTGCTGGGGGAGGGGGCTCTGCTGGTGTGGCCAAGATCAGTGGCTGCCTGGTGGGGTCAGGTATTGGCTGTCATGTGGCTGTCGGGCGGTTGATCTGCCCGAGGGGCTGAGGGGGCTGGATGGGAGCTGCGGTGCCTGGTGTGTGGGGCTTGGGGGAGGCTGACTTGGCGGGGAGAGACACCTGCGAGCACCGGTCGGGCCTGCGTCAGGTTGGGCGAGGTCTACTTAAGTGTTTCCGGCTGGCTCGGGCTGTTAAGGTCAAGCTGCTGAGTGCTGCAAAGCTTCCTGTCGGACCGGCTGGCTGATGGCCACCTGTGCGGATAGTGGGTTGTGACCTCTGGGTTGGACTTGTTTGGGTCTTGCGTGCTGGGTTCTGTGGAGCTTGTTTGGTTTCTTTGGTTTGGTTGCGGGTTTGGCTGGCGGGGGCATGGCACCACGGGTAGGAGATAGGCCCTACTGACCTCTTCGGTCTGTCACCACCTCTATGTATTTCTTTTGTTTATGGTTGTTTGGTTTGGGGTTACGGGTAACAGGTACAGGTCCTCCTCACCATTACGCTCCTCGGAGGCACTTGGCAAAGTGGGTTCATAGGGTCGACGGCCTGGCGTGCGGATGCGAGTTGTGGACATGTTGGTCTCGACCTCTCTGCCATTGCGCCACCCGTGTTGATAAATTGTTGTTGGTTTTCTACTGTGGGGGAGGGATTGCGGGACGGTATTCAGACCGGGCGGTAGTGGAATTTTGTACGGGGAACTTGCCTTTGTCGGACACCCTTTCGGCTTTTGGCTTCGGCCTGGGTCCTGCCTGTCGCCTGTTTATCTTGGTATTCGTGGGTTCGCCCCTCGTACTTCTTGTTCAGGAATGATGCGGACTTGCTACAGGGGCTGCGGTTGGTGCCATACCAGAGGTACTTCGGCTGCGGGGGCGAGGAGGACTTTCTTTACCGTTGATAGCTTTGTATTTAGTGTTCGCGTTGTGGGCATGGCGCGGGCATGTTTGAGGTACAGGGTTGGAGGTTTGGTTTGTTCGTAGTTAGTGGTAGTTCCGGTTTGCGCTAACCCTGTGCCGGCGGGGACTTGTCGTATGCCGGAGTCGGCGGTACAAGTATAAATAAATTAGATTGAATGTTCTAAGTAATTTCCTTACTTCTATCTTCGCTCCGCCTCGGTAGCGTTCCTTTCGCGCCCACGATAGCTTTCTGATCCTCGAATTCTGGGGGAGATATCTGAGTTCGCTCAGTAGTTCCTGGGGTCTTTGGTGTTGAGGTTATTGTGTGGTGGAGTGTCGTGGTTACTTGTTTTCGCCTCCTCGTTGTTGTTTGATTCTCACGATGATTTCGCTTCGAGCCTTTTCACCTTCGGCGTCTGCGAGCCCTCCTTCGGTAAAAAGACTTCGGCTTCTCTGTCTACTCGCCTACTCGCAGAGTTTCGTGTTCGGAGGATGGGGGATTTGAATATTGCTGTGGGGGGAAACACCCGTGTCGCTCTTTGGGCCAGCTCATGTTTCTTGTTGGGTTTTAACAGAGTCCTTAGTGTTCACGATACAAAACGCCCTTGGGTTAGACTGATGACCTTCCCAAGTATCAACACGTCGTACCGGTCGCATCATTCCTTAAGGGACGGGGGCCTCGCCGGCCCCGCCCTTCGTCTACTACTCTCACGATCGGAATCCTACGATGTCGTTTATCACCGTTCCCTTGTTCTTGGTACAAGTGGCGTTACGGTGGTTCAGTCAGGCGTCACCTCTTCGCTTCTACGTGGGGATGGCTTTGACCCTGAAATCTGTTACCTCCTGGTGCGGGTGAACTTCTGCCCGGGGTGGTGTGGGGCGATTGGTTGCCGGGCCACGCTTGGTCTAGTACAGGGGTCGGTGTGGTTACGGATGGTGGTTGGCGGTCACACCCATTGCAAGTGGGGCCTACCTTCTGTTTGTCTCGTTTCCTATCCTGGTACCCGCCCTCTCAGAGGCGTCAGTTTGGGCACCTTTCGTCAGTCTACAGTGCGGCCCTTTGGGGCCCACATTGGGGGGCCTGCGGGTTCCCTGGTCTTCTTCTCGACTTGACTGGACTTTGGTTCGGGCGGGTTGGGGCTGTGGCCATTGCCTTCGGGTGGTGGCCCTGTATGCTGTGGCCCCGGGTTCATCCTGGTGGCCCCCCTCGGCTGTCGGTGCTGGGGGATGGGGCTCTGCTTGTGTGGCCAAGACCAGTGGCTGCTGGTGGGGTCGGGTATATGCTGTCCTGTGGCTGTCGGGCGGTTGATCTGCCCGAGGGGCTGAGGGGGCTGGATGGGAGCTGCGGTGCCTGGTGTGTGGGGCTTGGGGGGGGCTGACTTGGCGGGCAGAGACGCCTGCGAGCACCGGTCGGGCCTGCGTCAGGTTGGGCGAGGTCTAATTAAGTGTTTCCGGCCGGCTTGGGCTGTTAAGGTTAAGCTGCTGAGTGCTGCAAAGCTTCCTGGCGGACCGGCTGGCTGATGGCCACCTGTGCGGATAGTGGGTTGCGACCTCTGGGTTGGACTTGTTTGGGTCTTGCGTGCTGGGTTCTGTGGGGCTTGTTTGGTTTCTTTGGTTCGGTTACGGGTACGGCGGGCGGAGGCATGGCACCACGGGTAGGAGATAGGCCCTACTGACCTCCTCGGTCTGTCACCACCTCTATGTATTTCCTTTGTTTATGTTTTGTTTTTGGGTTGCGGGCAGCGGGTACAGGTCCTCCTCACCATTACGCTCCTCGGAGGCACTTGGCAAAGTGGGTTCATAGGGTCGACGGCCTGGCATGCGGATGCGAGCTGTGGACATGTTGGTCGCAGCCTCTCTGCCTTGGTGCCGCCTGTGTTGATAAATTGTTGTTGGTTTTCTACTGTGGGGGAGGGTTTGCGGGACGGTATTCAGACCGGGCGGTAGTGGAATTTTGTTTTTTGTACGGGGAACTTGCCTTTGTCGGACACCCTTTCGGCTTTTGGCTTCGGCCTGGGTCCTGCCTGTCGCCTGTGTATCTTGGTATTCGTGGGTTTGCCCCTCGTACTCCTTGTTCAGGAATGATGCGGACTTGCTACAAGGGCTGCGGTTGGTTCCATACCAGAGGGGCTTCGGATGCGGGGGCGAGGAGGACTTTCTTTACCGTTGATGGCTTTGTATTTAGTGTTCGTGTTGTGGGCATGGCGCGGGCATGTTTGAGGTACGGGGCTGGAGGTTTGGTTTGTTTGTAGCTAGTGGTAGTTCCGGTTCGCGTTAACCCCGTGCCGGCGGGGACTTGTCGTATGCCGGAGTCGGCGGTACAAGTATAAATAAATTAGATTGAATGTTCTAAGTACTTTCCTTACCTATTACTTTACGAATAAAACATCTTTACGCTCTGTATCACGTTTGCATATCCGACACATTTCTCACGAGCCTATATAAGGCAAAGCTATCCTATTTAACATTTAATAGGCGTTATCCGACCAACGGTGATAATGTAGATCAACGGATCTTAGAACTGTTATATCAGACGAGATAGGAATTAAGGAGAGAAGTATCGTTGCCCGTCGCTATTAGTTAATCAAGAGCAAGGAACGCTACAGTATGCTGAATTATAGAAGTATAGCTCCTAAATATTGGATATTTTACTAGCAAGGGAGGTTAGACTAGAATGGACAGAAGCATGAAATAGGACAAGAGGACTACCTAAATGTGTATGATGACTACTGTATTCATTCCTGGACTCCTGCTAGCAGAACACTAATAGTTAGTAAAAAGATATGGAATATTTAGAAGCTATACCTCTGTATAGTAAAAGAAATGTAATAAGAAAAAACATAACTAAGAATATGTTTCTTAGTAGAGAATGATAAGTGTGAACATGTTTAACCCTAAAAACCTACCAAGAAAAATCCCAAGAATTTGCATATATTCAAGATAGTAGGCAAACAATATAAATGAAAAATTATAAAAGAAATCCAATTTATCCGATTTCATTACAAACCAATTGCTGTTTGTAAATAAATTCATATGTTATAGTTTTGATCAATGATTTATATGAGTTATATGATATTGTAATTATTTTTTGTATACTTAATATTAGGAGTACCCAATTCCGATAGCCTAGGAGTACCCTAGGTAGGGTAACCTTACCCGACTCCGAGAATCTTAGTCTCCAACACCCCCCTCCGGCCCCCTTACAGGGCCCGTGCGTCATCTTACACATCAACCTTAGTTGCCTCATGTGACTATATGGTCACAGGATTGAAGGTGTTAGAATAACGCAGTATACGTCACTGCCGTCCATCCGACCGAAAGCCGTTCACAGGATATATAGGAGGGGATCTCTGGCAAGAGCTGAGAAGTGGAGCGAAGTCAATCCGTCAACTACTCAGGGAGATACTAGGCTTCAATGATTTAGCATCTTTAACAAAGGCTGGAAGTAACGGGACGTTTTTGCACAAGGACGATATATGAATGTTAGGAAGTTTGGAATACCGAACCAACGCATTAACACCTACCCTCCAATAATTAGAAAGAGTCTAGATCTCCTAGGAACACTACCAAACAAGCCAACGAGCTCTAAGGAGTGTTGCAACTATGATAAGGGGTGTACCGCAGTTACAGCAATTATAATCAACGCAACATGAAGGTCCACCCCCTCTACATAGAACAACTCGGAGTTGCAGACCGAGGAATTATGAGACTATTCAATAGAATGACCTCCCCTCTACGAAGAGAGAGTCATCGGAGCAAATTCCATCGGTTAGTTGTTGAGTTATTATAATTAGAAGTTATTGACTCTGGCATATATGCAAAGGCAACTCCGTATCAAGACTGATCCTCTTGACAACGGAAAGGACTATTGGAGCCAACATTGTTTGAGTTGAGAACTCGGGTACAGGTCTAATGACTCTGAGAATCGGACAATTACTACTCGTAACAAGTATGTCTTCCAGGTAAAAAATAGTAATTACCGAAGAGGGTGTGGAGGTTTTTGGGGTGTCCCAGTGTTTACACCTTCATGGCGAACTCGACATTGCGCATTAGATTTGAAGAGGTACATAGTTTGTATGTTAGATAGATGTAGTCCGCGAACACTCAGACACGGAATATAAATATCGAAGTGGCTCCCAAGCCTTAGACATTATCAAGCAACGGAGAAGAGACCTTAACAATATAATATTGTTCTTATGATTCTATCGTACTTTCTTGCACTCTTAGTAGTCATAAACGAAACGAGTTGCTTCCGAACCTTCCTAGACAAATCTACCTCTATACGAAAGAATCTCGATTGGCCTAGACAACCTTAAGTCTATACTAGTTGTTTCCGCCTAACAGTATATTGTTAGATCTCCTTGTTACTAAAGCTCTCTACTTACGAGTGAACCACGGTTCACATTACCTCCTCACCGAACAATACGGTAAGACACCAAGTGTCTAGCTGTTTACCTCTAGAACCATTGCCTTGGGCAACGAGAACTGGTTAGCTCGGTTCAGAGCAAATAATCCCCCGGAAAGGATGATGTCACAGCCTCTAAAGCAGATCGCTCCTGGGGAGCCAATGGATACCTCAGGGGACAACAGTCCCAGTGCCTTCAGTAATACTACCTCTTTTGGTCCAGCTCTTCGAGATCCAAGAAGAGGAGGAAGGACCCCTAGTGTTGCGCCGTCATCAAGAGTAACATCTCCTCATTCCAGATCCACTACACCACGACTAAACACCCATGCGGTTGATCTTGTAAGACTCACAGCTAGGTTAGGAGTGGTTATTGGGCACATTCGTCAAGACATTACCACCAGCATCGACACCTCCAATATTGCGTTTGAGACCCTCTCTGCAGATTCTCAGGAAAATGCAAGAGGGTTAATTAAAGTCCAACAGCAATTATTGGAAGGCCAAGATCTGCATGATAACGACATGTTAATTGTATTGCAGCAGTGTGTCTTGGTGGAAGCCAATATTAGGGATATTCAAACCCTGTTGACGATGGAGGTAGCTGCTAAATTGGCAGAGCGTGATGCTCGACATGAACACCATGAGGGAGTAACCTCTCAATTGCAACGAGAAGCCCTAGAAAGAGACCTCACCTTCGAACAACATTTCCAAGCATTCAAGGACAACCAATTTCAATAAAACCAGGCAATCTGAGCCTTAATATCGAACCTTGCTGAAAGGTAGGAACAATATAATGAATTTATCTGAACGATACAACATGATCAAACTCGTATTTTAGATACTCTCAAATTGTTAAGAGATCGGGTAACTGAACTCTCACAGAATCGACAAACCAGTTGACAAGTAGCGTTGGAATCTGTCCCTGAAAGCTGGGCGGAAGCAAGAGAGGAGACTCGCCCTCCAGAGGTGCCTTCCTGAGATAAGGTGAAGCAAAGAGAGGGAGAACCTCCCATCCCTGCCGCACCAGGGAGTGACCCAGATGACGATGGAAGTGATGATGAAGGAGAGGATAGAGGAAGATGTGGCGGAGGCCCAACCAGATTTGGCCATGGATTGACACCCGAACAACGTGTAACAGCCGATGTACTGGCTGAAGCCTTCACATTAACTATCAAACAACCGGCTGACGCACCCCCATTTTTTGAAGCAAAACCTTCCCAATGGGTCCACTATTGGTTATTACAATATGTGGACTACTTCAAAAGAAATCCTAGAACTTGGGAAAGTGACCGAGAGAGAGTCATCTTCGCTCTAAAAAGAACCAAAGGAGAGTTAGTCAATCCAGTAGCTATGAGGTACCGTAGAGCTATGGATGGCCTCCGTGGAGTTGAACAGGATATCGGCCTGGCCACTTAGAGACGCTTCAACCATGAGTTTACAGAAAGATTTGCTTCAATCAAAGAGGGACGAAAGGCGGTCCGAGATATGGAAAAAGTTGAATATAAAGATACTATTCAAAACTACGTCCAAATCATGACCAACCTTAATACGAAGGCCAAAATAACTGGCCTGGCATGGTGTTTAGCAATGGAAAAAAAGTTACCAGCCAGCATACGCCTACACCTGTCCCTCAAAACCTTCGATACTAATGCAGAATGGAAGCAGTACTTCGAAAGGTAGGTTGAGAAGAGGAGGAGTTGAAGGATACGTATTCGGAACGTTGTACCAGCTGAGCAACACTGGGAATACCTCTATACTGCACACGCAAATGTTTCTGGTCGGTTGATCAAACCAATTCTTAAGGGAGAAGAATTGGAGAGGTACAATAGACTTCGTGAAAGTCGACCTCGTTACCACCAAGGCCCTAAGCATGAGAGAAAGAAAAGGCATCCAGCCTGAGAACTGGTTGTGCACTATATAGTATATCGGTGAAACACCGAGTAGAGATTTAGGATTTTCTTTATTAATAGGAAACCAGTTTGTCTGAGGAGACCTGAATGGTCGAAACTGTGCGGGTGCGGTAACAACATCCTAGTTGTTATCAAACCTCGGATATGTCGAAACGAAAAGAGGACTGTTCGACCCCTTATCTAAAAAGACACGCTTTTGACATGCTAAAACCTACTCGATATGATGGTCCTGAGGGATATGTGTATATCCATGTTTTAGACTCAAACAGACAAAGATACAAGATCCGTGTTTTGTTAGACTCAGGATCCAATGTGTTCCTAATCAACAAAGGCCTCGTTAAGCAATTAAAAATTCCGTTCACAGAAAGACCGAATCCAGTCACGATACAAGGCTTCGATGGAGTACCCTCTCCATTTGGAGGAAAATTTTATACGCATCCACTATGGCTTGAAATTGGACGCAATAGACATTTATCTGAAGTTGTGTGCGAAATCGCAGCAGCTGGAGACTATGGGATGATTATCCCGTTTGGATGGTGGCATTCAGAACATCCTCTATCGAACATTGGGGACCCAGATAACTGGGAATTCAAAGACTCCAAGTGTGAAAATACTTTTGTGGAAGAGGAAGATGAAGGAATTGCAGATATGTTCGAATACTATGAAACGGTAGCTTGGAATGAGAACGCGATTCAAATCGGAAGAATCGGAACCATCGAAGACTCAAATGAAGTGAACTTCGACTCTCTCCCTAAACACTACTGTGGGTTCAAGAAACTTTTCCTACCACTAACCGTGGCAAGGCTAGCACCGAGAAGAACATTCGATCATGAAATCAAATTAGTTGACGGAGCGAAACCCTCCTGGGGACCCATATATCCCCTATCTGAAAAGCAGCTTAAACTCCTACGTGAATATCTTAACGATATGATCCGACAAGGAAAAATTACACGAAATCAATCGGCATTTAGTGCACCTATTCTTTTTACAGCGAAAGCCGATGGTCGACTCCATTTGGAAGTGGATTAACGAAACCTGAACAAAATCACCATCTTAAACAAGTACCCACTACCGTTAATGTCGGAACTACGCAATCGAGTAGCAGGCACAACCATCTTTTCAAAAATTGATTTAAAAGAGGGTTATAACTTAATTCGGATAGAAGGAAGGGATGAATGCAAAACGGTCTTCCGAACAAGATATGGGAACTACGAATATAAGGTAATGCCATCAGGGTTAGCCAACGCTCCAGCAACGTTTTAAGATATGATGAACAAAGTTCTCCGGGAACAACTTGACCAAGGGGTTGTTTGCTACCTTGACGATATTCTCATCTACTCCAAGACTGAGAAGGAACATATCGGGTTGGTAAAAAAGATTCTGCAGAAACTGGCAGATTTCCAACTTGCAATTTCAATAAAGAAATCTTTCTTCCACGTGAAAGAGGTGGAATTTTTAGGCTATATAGTAGCAGTTCATGGGGTGTCTATGAGTAGGCCCTCCTCACTCGTTCGCCATGGCTGCCGCCGCTGGAGGCCGGAAAAAGACCAAGGGGCCCAAGCCGAAACCACCTTCTGCTGGGCAAGTCGCATCCGGCATGCTGGCTCCTCCTGTTAAAGAGGCTCCCATCCTACCAGCAACACAATGTCGTTTTTTCGCCCCTTGTTCCTCTCCCGCCCTCCACCCAGAAGCAGAAAGGATCTCTGCGATCCGCTCCGACATCGTTGCATTGGTTCTCCGAGAAGCCAACTGCCCCCTACCTCTTTCCCTCTCTGCCCGGGTCAACGACAGAGGCTACATCATCCTTACTGTCCTCGACCCCGACACTCCTGCCACCTCCTACGCGCCATACTACCAAGCTCTCACCAATCGTGTCAACCAAATCTCCCTGGTAGGCGAGAATGCCTACCTGCCCTTCCGCCCCACCCCCAACGAGACCCAACTCGCCATCCACTCCTTCCCCCTCGCCTACCTCCCAGAAGACCAAGATGACCTCCTTACCCTCCTCCAGGAATCAGTCCGCGACGCCACGGGCATTACCATCTTCTCCGCCAGCTACCTTAACCGCGACCTGGAGTCCAGGCTTTCCATGTCCGCTACCTCCGTCGTTGTCACCATCGCTCCTGAGGACATCAATGCCATGGGAACCTCTATCCACCTCTTCTCCAGCAGGCGTCGCGTCGAATGAGCGTTCTCATCGAACCGCTTCACCCAGTGCCGAACTGCTGGAAGTTCGGACATCAGGCCCCCAGATATAAGCTGGATCACCCAGTATGTCCAATCTGCTCCCTCTCGCAGACACCTTCGGTGCACCGCTGCCAGAATCCCACCTGCCCTAAGACCGGTAACACCAAAGCAGTCCTTAACTACTGCCCCTCCTCGACTGCTTCCTGCCCTAACAGTAAGGAACCGCACTCCGCCACCGACTGAGCCTGCCCGGAACGGCCAGCTCCACTTGCCAAGGATCCCGCCGCCCCACTCCTGCTAGACAACGAGTTGGAAGATGACATAGATGTCGGACCTGACGGGGCCGATGGGAATCCCGGACCCTCGACCCCAAGACAAACTCTCGCCCCTCCGTTCACCAGCCCCCGCCGCCCCCACCTTCAAGCTCCACCAGAAACACCCCACACATCTACGTGATCCTCCTCCAGGGCCAGCCTCCCCCCCTTTCAGGGGGATGCCGACCCCACCTGAACATTCTTCAACCCTTCCAGCTTGTCCGGCTAGATGTCCATTCCTATCAGAATTACCACTAGGCCCTCTGGCGACAGCCGGGGCCTCCTAAGTCTCTTCTTTATTCAGCATAACAGCCTGGGTAGCTGGGATATTTTTCTTTCCTTGTTTCAGAGTTTTTCCTCTTTACCTTCCATGCCAGCGCTGGTGGCCATACAGGATTCCCCTGTATGGAAAGCACGCTTACCTTCATTCCACGGTTATAAATGTTTCTCCCCTCCGTATGCTTGGGGCTAGCGTCCCGTAGCTTGCAATGCCCTATTGTCCTTTCTTGAAGTGGTTTCCCTTTTTGCCAGTCTGGTCGGGCAACTCTACCCATATCATGGCGGTACATTTGTTCTCGGACATGGGTTTCTGCTCGTCTTCCCAGACCCGCCTCAGAGTGTACAACGTATATAACACTCAAGGCACCTCCACCCACACCCGTATTGTACCTCCGAATTTGTGTTCTCCTGAATTGGATTTTCCTGTTTTTGTTTTAGTAGACATTAATCATCATCATCCCCTGTCTGACCCGCTTAAGGTATTTTCCTCTACTAAGCTTGGCATGTCTTCGCCTTATTTTCTGTTGACTTCGTTGCATGGTTTTTCCTTACTGAACACCCCTGGTGTGTTTATATACTTTCCCTTCACCTCAGTAGGCAGGCCGTCTGTTCTGGATCTCGATTTTGTGAATGGAGCGGCGGGCTATCTGTTTGCTGAGTGGTCCACCCCGCTCCCGTCTACTGGCTCGGATCATGTTCCTGCCTGTCTTTTGCTTTTCACACCACTTTTACGCCGTCCCGCCCCCTCCCCTTCATGGGCCAAGACCGACTGGCTGGTCCTCAAAGACTCCCTCCAGTTATTTGTTGTTTCTCCTCCCCCATCTCTTCCTACCTCTTTATCTGCCTCTGCTTGGTTTGACAGAAATGTTGACCGCCTCCGTACCACTCACCTGCACACTCCCCTCCACTGCCTTTCCAGCCATTCCAAACCCTGGTAGTCTCTCCTCCTCTCCTCCTTGAGGACATCCTTTCATGCTTCCATGCGCCGTGCCCGCAAGGCCCCTAGCGAGGCCTCCCAGGCTGACGCCCGGCGTGCCCAAAATGCCTATTTCAAGGCTATCAAGCAAGCTAAGCGCACGTAGAGGGACGACTTCCTCTCCTCCACCACCCGCAAGTCCCTTTGGACTGTCAAATCCTTTGCGCTAGGCCGCCCTCCAGACCGTTTTCCATCCTTTCCCGATGCAGGCACTCCTTCTGTAGTAAATGCCACCCTCCTGTCCCACTTCTTCCCGCCTAGGACCTCTGCTCCTCCACCGTCCATCCTCTGCCCTTTCAGAGACCTTGATGTGCTCATAAAGGAAGAAATCTCTAAAGCGCTCGTGTCCAGCTCTAGCTCATCTGCCTCAGGCCCAGACCACATCCCCTACTCAGTTTGGAAAAAAGTCCATGCTACCAACCCGAAGATCCTCACCTCCATCCTTGGACTCCTCCTCCTCTATGGCTTTCATCCGCCCTCCCTTAAGCAGGCTAATGACATTGTGCTCGACAAGCCAGGTAAGGCCTCCTACGATACACCAGCTTCCTTCTAAATCATCTTCCTCCTCCAAACCTTGTCCCAGATCCTGGAGCCTGGGGTAGCTGTAAGGCTAGCCGCAGTTGCTTGGGCCATTGGCCTCGTCCACTCCAATCAATGTGGCTCTCTCTCTGGTATAGGAACTTTCGATGCCCTTACTACCCTCTCCCACGAAGTCCTTCTGGCACATAGCATAGTCCTCTGTTCCTCTACCCTTTTCCTCGATGTCAAGTGAGGCTTTGACAATGTAGACTCGACAGCTTTGTGCGGCAGACTGTGGGAGAAAGGGGTGCAACCCTACCTAGTTTCTTGGGTCCGCCCTTTCCTGCATGGTCGCCAGTGCCGCCTCCTCTACCAAGGCTCCCCTAATGTCCTCACCCCAATACAAGTCGGCACCCCTCAGGGATCGCCTGTCTCTCCCCTTCTCTTTCTCATTTATGTTTCATCCCTTCACTTCCAAATCCATAATGGTCTCATCCTCTCCGATGTTGACGACTTTGCCATCACTGTGGCTTCGCCCTCCTACTGACACAACATCCAAAAACTCGGGGCTGCTGCCGTCTCCCTGACTACAAGGGGCAGCCGCATAGGCGTTGCCTTCTCCCTCTCCAAGACTGAACTCATGCACTGGAGGACCCCTCAGCAAAGAGGACTTCCCTCTACCCTCCCCATCTTGGCCCCTACAAACCCGCCCAGGTGCTTTGGTGGCTGGGCTACTGGCTTGAACTGGTGACCCCGGCGCTGGACAGGGCCACCTCCACACATTACATGAGGAGGCTTGCCCTGGCGGAGGCCGCGTTAGCTACAATCGACCATCGCTCCCGCCCTGGTAAAGGCCTTACCCCTTATCTTTGCCACAGACTGGCTTCTTCCCTCATTCGCCCCATCCTCCTTTACGGTTGTGACCTGCTCTCACCCGGTGCCAAGATGCTCAACAAGTTCAGGTCTTTCTGGCACAGAGTCTAAAGGTGGGTCACTAACTGTTTCTTCTCCACCAACATCCCTATCCTCCCATGTGAGAGCTCCCTCCCACCCATCAACCTTCTTATCGGGAACCTCCAAAGTCTGGCGGCCATACGGCTGGTCTGCCTTCCTCCAGTAATCAACCCCGCGACTGTGCTCCTCGACCACACGGTCCCAACCACATCGCCGATCAGGGTATCGGACTCTCTCCGACGCCCTAGCTCCGTTCGTGGCCGGCACCATTGGGCCAGCCCCAACTACTACCCCCTCAGGTGGTTCACCAAACCGCTCTCTCCACTAAGCCGACATCACCTGCCAGTGGACGCGGTTGCCCACCGAGTCCACTTCATAATAGGCGACCACCTTGACCCCCTTCCTCCTGCGAACACTAGCTTTCTTCTCCCGCTTCTGATGGCCCCGATTGGGGCTCCAGCCCTCTATGCCTCCCTGAAGGTGAGATGCTGCGAGGAACTCCTCACCTCCTGGTGCCTTCTCTCTCGCCCTCCACCCTACTATCTGTACACCGCCATGATGCGCCCACACCCCTTCATGGGCTTGGGTCATTTCCTCTCTGGCCGCCTCCATCAAATGCGCTCTGGAAAGAGCTACCTGGCCGCCCACCCATCCTGGCACGACGATAACCCTTCTCCCATATGTCCTTGGTATGAAAAAGCCGATGACACCTTCGAACACGCTATCCTCCAATGCCCAGTCAAGTCTGCTGCCTGCAGTCGCCACCTCCAGGGGATCGCAGATATTGGACCTGACTCCTCACTATGGACCTCGGCCCCGGCCCTCATAGGTGTTGGACTCTACCTCACTGCTACCAGAACCGGTTTCCCCCCCGACATGCATGCACACTATGTACCCCCACCTGCCCTCTTTATCCCCCTCTCCTTCCCTTCCGGCCTCGCCACTGTTGTCGTTGGCTGGGTCACCAAATGGTCTAAGTGGTGGAAGGTCTCCTGTTTGATTTTATTGCTTGATTTACGAGTTGTGTTTTGTTTCCTTACGATGCTAGTTAAGTTCGTAGTTTTCCTTTATAAGTGCTGTGTAGGCAATGCGTCGGTTATTGGACGCCATCGCAGGAATAGGTTTTGATTTTGCTTTTGTTAGTTGTTCGATTTTGGGTTTTGTTTCCGCCATAGCTAGCGCTGCATGTGAGTTCTTGTACCTTACTAAAACAATGAATATATGATAAAAAAAAAAAAAAAAAAAAAAAAGGGTGTGTCTATAAGTACCTGAAAGGTGGACTCCGTACTAGATTAGAAACCACCTAAGTTGGTTAAAGAAGTCCAAATATTCCAAGGGTTTGCGAATTTTTACCGACACTTTATACAAAATTTCTCTAAAATCTGTGCTCCAATCACGGAAACATTGAAGGGGGATCCAAAAAAGTTCCGGTGGGGCCCGGAACAAGAGGCAGCCTTTTAAGAACTTAAGAGAAGGTTCACTTCTGCCCCTATCCTGCAACATTTCTTTCCCGAAAGAGAAACGGTTGTAGAAACAGGTGCTAGCGACTTCGCTTTAGGCTGGGTCTTATTTCAGTTTGTGGAAAAATGGCTACACCCAGTAGCGTTTCACTCCCGCATACTGAATTTGGCAGAGCGGAACAATGAGATCCATGATAAAGAACTATTGGCAATACTAGAAGCATTCAAGGAACGGCATCAATATTTGGTTGGAACAGAAAAACCAGTTGCTGTCTTCACCGATCACGAAAACCTCCAATATTTCCTCACCTCAAAGGTCTGGAGCAGTCGCCAGATTCGCAGGGCACAGAAACTCGTGGACTACAATTTCAAAATTGTTTACCGCCTTGGAACCAGAGGAGGAAAACCGGATGCGCTTAGTCGATGGCCGGAGTATCGTCCTGAGGAGGGAGCTGCACATCGCGAACAAGCGATGTGGAAGCCCGAATATTTCCAAATCAGTTCGGTTACGAGACCTAAGATGGGGGAAATTCGAGTCTGCTTAGTTCCAGGAAATCCTGAAGGCAATATATGTGCCGATGACATCCAAGGGGAGCCCAAATAGAATGATCCCAATTCTGTTATTCGGGTCGAAATGTTAGACACAAGAGCAAGGCTACCAACCAAAGGTTCAAGAATGGCAGCAGGCCATGATCTCTACGCCCTACAAGAAGACATAGGCCCGGCAAGGGGACAGTAAATAGTTGGAACTGGTATCGCTGTAGCATAACCAGTTGGAACATATGGAAGAATCACTCCCAGAAGCGGGTTAGCCATTAAAAGCGGGATTTCAACAGGCACCTGGGTAATTGATGCGAATTACACCGGAGAACTCAAAGTTCTACTATTTAACAACCGAGATGCAGACTGTCGCATCAAAGAAGGGGATCATATCGCCCAACTAGTGATAGAAAAGATTAATACCGCTGACATGATAGGTATAGATAGCCTGGATGAAATAGAAAGAGGAATGGCGGGATTCGGTAGCATAGATATTGCTACAAGAGCTATGACTATTCAATAAATCGAACCAGTAGTCAGTCAGCACCATGCGTCAAAGGATCAGAATAAACACCGGTATGATGTAACCGAGATACACGAACGAACCCTCATGACTAGTACTATACTAGCCCGCAAAGAATTAAAGAATTTCAATCCTCAATTTCTGGAGCAGATTCAGAAGGCCATTCATGGTTATAAGGAGTGGCTGAAGTGAAGAAAAGGATTGGAAATACTCCGAGACAATAAAAAACCTTTCCCAAAGGATTGGACCCTAATCAATGATTTGCTTTACTGTAAGCAAAGGCTATTCGTACTAAATAACCAGAGCCTTTATACCACAATAGCTGAGGAATGTCACAACGGAAAGATTGCAGGACATTTCGGACAAGAAAAAACTCTTGAGATCATCATGCGAGATTTTTATTGGAAAGGCCTGGCTAATTGGGTAAACGACGATGTACAGTCGTGTCCGGAAAGTCCTCATACCCTCGCATGGCAACGGCGATACCACCACCCCCAACCATAAGAAATTCAAAAAAAATGTAAAAAACTCAATTGAAAGAATCATGATAGTATAGCTAATAGATAATAAAAAAACATTTTTACCATTTTGTATGACCTCCATCTGCATCCAGTACAGCTTGCATTCTCTCTGGCATCCTATCCACCCATCCATCCAACTTCTCTTGGGGAATTAAATCCCACTCCTCCTTTGCTGCTTCAAACAGTTCAGCAGCACTGTGAGGCCTTCTTTCCAGTCTGGAGAATCTCTTGGTAAGGGCTCTTTTGAGTAGTGCCCAAGTATTCTCAATTGGATTGAGATCTGGTGAGTTGGGTGGCCAAGGGAGTTTTTTGTAACTACACTCTGCCTCCAATTTTCGATTTTCCTCACCAGCATGCCAGGAGGCATTGTCTGCAGCTAGGTAGATGTTTTCAGAGGGTCTATCCAGACCTTCTATAAAAGGGATGAGGTGTGGCTGGTGGATTTCAGTTGCATATTGGTGGGAATTGAGGCCAAGTCTGTCTCTTTTGCTGGTCCTTTCCTCCTCCCCCCCCTTTCTCACAAGAATTAACTCAGTCCTGCCACCCTTCATGATTGCAGCATAGACCCCAATACTAGTCCTCCCAGACTTAAAGCTAGGCTTCAAGTTTTTTTCTTCCAACTCTTCACCAGGTCTAACTCTGACCATTTTGCCAGTTGGATTTGGATCATAAATAATAGTTTCTTTATCCACAAAAACAACCCAATTCCATACCCCTTTCCAGTTCCTCCTCTTCCTAGTAAACTCCTTTCTCTTCTCCTTTTGTCCTTTTCTCCAAAAAGGTTTCTTTCTGGGTATCAGAAGTTTAAAACCAGCCTCTGAGATGATCTTATCCACAGTGGTCTTTCCAAGACCAATATTCGCTTTTTTGGTAATGTCGCGTAACGCTAAATGAGGCTTGGCATCGATAATAGACTCCACTATCTTCCTATTTGTGTCGGTAATCTTGGTTGGTCTGCCAGTTCTTTTTGCATCATGGGTGTTTCCACCCCTGGATTTGGCTCTTTTGACCACAGACTGAACAGTTTGCTTGGAGATGCCCAAAGTCTTAGAAATTTTATAATACCCCATATCAGTATGTTTATACAGGGTATAGATTTCTTTATTGAGGTCTTCTCTAGCTCTGAGGGTATGTGGTGGGGTCATGGTGAGGGGGGTTGTTGAGGTGAGGGGGTGGTGATGCGTTGCTATGCAAGGGTATGAAGACTTTCCGGACACGACTGTACGGTCATCTGACGATTGTCAACACAACAAGTCACCACGCTACGCAAAGTACGGTCTACTCCAACCGCTATCAATACCATACGTGGCCTGGGCATCTATATCCGTGGACTTCATAACGCAACTACCGCAAAGTCAAGGATGTATCCAGATAATAGTAGTGGTTGATCGGTTTACCAAGATTGCTCATTTTATCGGATTAGAGGGAACAGCGACCGTGAAAGATGTCACTACCACCTTCACAAAGGAAATATGGAAGCTACATGGCTTACCATCAGATATTGTCTCGGATATAGACTCAAAGTTTGCAGGAGAATTCTGGAAGTCGTTATACAAAGCATTGGATATAAATAGGAGGATGTCAACAGCATACCACTCACAGACTGATAGACAAACTGAACATACCAACCAAGTGCTGGAAGGTTAGTTACGAAGATTTGTCAATTACGATCAGGATGATTGGTATCAACTTCTACCTTTAGCCGAACATGCCTACAATAACTCAGTTACCAATGCACAGGGGATGACTCCATTCTACGCAAACTATGGATTCCATCCTCAAATGGAATGGATGAAGGAGCGTGAGGTGCATATTCCAGGAGCAACTCTCTATGCAAACTAGATAAAAACGATTCATGAGCAAGCACGGCAATCACTCGAGCAAACACGAGAAGCTATTGTTAAATATTACGACAGAAAAGCCAAGCAAGAACCAGACTTCAAGCCTGGCGATAAAGTAATGTTAAATGCAAAGAACATTCGCACTCACCGGAAGTTCAAAAAGTTAAGTCCAAAACTTTAGGGACCTTTCATGATTCTGGAAAAACGAGAAAGCCGCGCATTTAAACTCAACATATCGGATCATTGGAATATACACCCAGCATTACATGTTTCTCTGTTAGAACCTTACAGGGAGTCGGTATGAGCAGACCAACAACAGCATCGTAGGGAACCTGAACATATCGAAGGCGACCTACAATGGGAGATAGAAAAGATTGTAAGAAGCGAGATACGCTCTTACAGGAAAAGAGTCTGGGGCCACTATCAACAGATAAGCGAGCTATGGTACTTCGTCAAATGGCAGGGCTGTTCCGAAGATGAGAACACTTGAGAGCCTGTGACAGGAATGGATAATGCGAGAGAATTGGTCAAAGAATTTCATCGCCACAATCTGGAAATGCCACGGTAGGCAGAGGAAGGACAATGAAGATAAGGTTTTCCTGCCGTGGCCAAGCAAACGTGGAAGGCTTTTTACCCTGCTTTCATTGGGTCCTTAAATGATTAAGGTCCTGTTCGGCATGCTATTTTTATGGCATAAAAGTGACTTTTATAGCATGAATTTTGGCAACTAAAAGTTTTTATATAGGGGTGTGTTCGGCGCGTCCAAAAATATTACAATATATTTTTATTTTCATGATATATTTTTATAGCATAAATATGAGAATATAGATTATAGATTAAAGGCTAGAAACAACAGCCCTCTACTAGGTCATTCTAAAAGAACTATATTAGAAGATATTTGTATATAATATGCAATCAATTCAAGACTTAATTGATAATTAGTAGAAGATTTACTCTATTATTATACTATATACAAGCAACGGACCAAAACACCACTGGTGATCAGAGTAGCTCAGATTCTGATTCTGAAACCGATAATGAAGAACAAAGAGCCATTTTCACTTCTGTCTCCAGCTTTCACTCATTACGGCAGCACTTCAATAAGCAATTCTTCAGTGTCTTTAACCTACACACTATTTCCCACTATTTAGGAGATGTATTTGTGTTGTTTCAAGTCATGTTATGTGCTATTTGTCTTAGAAGTGTAAATATTCCATTGAGATTGATATGATACTATGAGGCTTTTTTATTTTCAAATAGTGTTTATAACCCTACTTTAAGAGCAACAATAATAGGGTATGTATTATCTTGGCATATATATTTATTTTGTGTTTGCTCAAACGAACACCTATATTTTCTGAAATATGCTATAAATTTATTTTACGATATATGTCATTTACAACTTTTATTATGATAAATATTTATTGTGACGCGCCGAACAGGGCCTAATGTTTAAGGTTTAATATTTAATATTTAAAAATTTAATGTTTAATTTTTATTTTTGTACCGAAGAGGCATTCAAGGTGAAGCCCTAGAGGAGGGAGCTCATGTTAGGAGTACCCAATTCCGATAGCCTAGGAGTATCCTAGGTAGGGTAATCTTACCTGACTCAGAGAATCCTAGTCTCCAACACCCTCCTCCGGCCCCCTTACAGGGCCTGCGCGTCATCATACACATCAACCTTAGTTAGGTCCTGTGATGATATGGTCACACGATTGAAGGTGTGAGAATAACACTGTATACCTCGCTGCCGTCCATCCGACCGAAAGCAGTTCACAGGATATATAGGAGGGGGCCTCTGGCAAGACCTGAGAAGTGGAATGAAGTCAGTCCGTCAACTACTCAGGGGATTACTTGGGTTCAAAGATGTGGCATCTTTAACAATGGCTGTAAGTAACGGGACGTTTACGCACCAGGACGAAATATGAATGTTAGGAGGTTTGGAACAATGAACCAACACATTCACACCTACCCTCCTATAATTAGAAAGAGTCTAGAGCTCCTAGGGATACTACCAAAGAAGCCAACGAGCTCCAAGGAGTGTTGCAACTATGATAAGAGGTGTACCGCAGTTGCGGGAATTATAACCAACACAACACAAAGGTCTACCCTCTCTACATAGAACAACTAGGAGTTGCCGACCAAGGAATTATGAGACTATTCAATGGAATGACTTCCCCTCTACGAAGAGAGAGTCATCGGAGTAAATTCCATCAGTTAGTTGTTGAGTTATCACAACTAGAAGTCATCGACTCTGGCATATATGCAAAGACAACTCCGTATCAAGACTGATCCTCTTGACAACGGAAAGGACTATTGGAGCCAACATAGTTCGACTGGAGAACTCGGTTACAGGTCTTATGACTCTGAGAATTGGAAAATTACTACTGGTAATAAGTATGTCTTCCGGGTAAAAAATAGTAATTACTGAAGAAGGTGTGGTGGTTTTCGGGGTCTCCCAGTATTTGTACCTTCTTGGAGAACTCAACATTGCGCATTAGATTTGTAGAGGTACATAGTTTGTACATTAGATAGATGTAGTCCGCGAACACTCAGACGCAGAATATAAATATACAAGTGCCTCCTAAGCTTTAGACCTTATGAAGCAACGGAGAAGAGATCTTAACAATACAATATTATTCTTACGATTATATCCTACTTTCTTGCACTCTTAGTAGTCATAAACGAAACAAGTTGCTTCTGAGACTTCCTAGACAAATCTCCATCTATATGAAAGAATCTCAAGTGGCCTAGACAACCTTAAGTCTCTACCGGTTGTCTCCGCCTAACACTTAACCCATTAAGTAAAGTCATGTGGGTTTTACAGATAGCTGGACTTTAAGTTATTATTTTCTATACTATATTGGAATTATTAGTTGTATAGAAATATGTCTTGTAAGGCTTACTGGAATGTTATATAGAGGACCTATTTAAAGGTCAAAGAGGCTATACAAATAAAAAATCTGGAGATTATAAGAATAAAGAATTATATAGCCATATAGAACACAGCCATAATCTATGCAATAATTGAATTTGTAAGTGAGATGTGAAACGTCTATATAATATGGTAATATTAGGAGTACCCGAATCTGATAACCTAGAATTACCCTAGGTAGAGTAACTTCACCTGTAAGTGGAAATCATAGACTGCAACATCCACTTCCAGCCTCCTTACGGGGCCTATGTATCATCATACATATCAATCATAGTTGTATTCCTTGACGACAATACTACAAAATTGAAGGTATCAGAATAATACCATATAGTTAGTATTGGTTATGGGGCCTCCGGGGGCTCAAAAAGCCCAGTTCCCCGGCCAAAAACCCTGCCCCAGCCTGCTCTCCAGCCCTGGACGGGGCGGGGTTTTATCTCTTTTTTAACCCCAATCCCCACTCTTGCTCATGCCCTTGGCGGGCCCCTGCCAATTTTTGGTGGTAAGGGGTGGTAGGGTTGGGCACCAGAGGCTGGGTGCAGTGGGAAAGAGGAAAAAATACAGGCCCAGAGCCTGGTAATGGCGGGGCCTCCGAGAGCAAAACCCGCCCCGCCCCGTCCTGTAATGAACGCTAGGTATAGTTACTACCATCTATCAAACTGGATTCTATTTACAAGATATATAGGAGCAACTTTTAGCAAGGCATGAAAAGCAGAAAAGAGTCAATTGGTCAACAACTTAGGGAGTTACTAGGCTTTAAAGATAGAACATCTTTCATGTGGGCTGTAAGTCACAGGACATTTTTGCACAAGAGTATGATATTGGATATTAGAGGATCTAATACAAAGAACTAATATATTCATATTCACT
Source organism: Tuber indicum (assembly GCA_006112555.1). Lineage (NCBI taxonomy): Eukaryota > Fungi > Ascomycota > Pezizomycetes > Pezizales > Tuberaceae > Tuber > Tuber indicum. The sequence continues at coordinate 25,162 of VBSK01000152.1, forward strand.
CAGCAATAATTAGAAGAGTCTAGACCTTCTAAGGGGCACTATGGAAGAAGCAGTAGACTTTATGGGATGCTATAACGATGATAAGAGTAGTGTCACGGTTGCAAGAATTATCATGAATGTCGAATAATGACCAACTCCTACCCTATTGTAAAACCAAGAGTTGCTAATAAAAAGGTTATGACTATATCCTATAGAAAAATGTCTCTCCTCTCCACAAGAGAAGTTGTTCGGATTAAATCCAAGAGTTAGTTGTTAAGTTATCACAATCAGATGTGTTTTACTTCCGGTGAGCTTGCAGATGTAACTTCAAAACAGAACTGATTCCTCCATTAACAAAGGAGACTATTAGAGTCAACATAGTTTGACTTGAAAACTAGGCTACAGGTCTATAAGACTCTGAGAATTGGATAACTACTACTAGAAGTAATAAAGTCTTCAAGAGAAGAAATAGTAATTACTAAAGAAATTGTGATGGTTTACATGTTTTCCAGTTATTTGTACCTTGAGAGAATACTGGATGTTACAAGCTGAAATAGAGTGGTGTTTGAAATTGTGACTTAAGAGCTGTGATTATATCTATCTTAAATAAACTACACAATATTAAGAGGATATCATGGATATGATTTGTGAGGAGTGCTACAGTTTGGAAGTAGATTGATAGATGTTCCGTTCCTTGATTCTGCTAAGGAAGACATATGAACAGTAGCTCCTATATATACAGGAGTTTACCAACTCGTAGTAAAAGAATTATAATTGGGAAAAACATAAGTAAGAAAGTGTTTCTTGTTAGAGAAACATAAGTATGAATGTATTTGACCCCGAAAACCTGAAAGCGGGAAATATTAAGGAAATATCACAAATCTAATATATAATCACTACTCATGATCATGCATAAAAAATACAAAATACCCTATTTATCCTATAAGCAAATATGAAAATAACATATAGTTTTCCTGCCTGTATTTAATAAAATATTTATGAAATTAATGTAAATATAACTCAGTTGTAGTAATGTCTGCAGTGTACAGGTATTAACCAAAACATAATCAAGTCAGTGAAATATAATGTTTATCATTAAATATATTGAAATATAACATAGGAAAGAAAATTTATCAAGAAATACATAATTTGTATGATAGATAGAAGTAGTCCACGAATACAGAGGTGTGGGATATATAAAATCAAAGTGTCTCTAGAGCTTCTAGAAATAATCAAGCAATCGAGAAGAAACCTTAATAATAGAATAGTGTTCTTACGATTCTACCTTACTTTATCACACTCTTAGTAGTCATAAATATACCGATTGACTTCCAAGCCCTGCTAAACAAATCTCCATCTACAGAAATGAATCTCGATTAGCCAAGAAAACACTAAGTCCGTACAAGTTATTTCCGCCTAATGGGTAAGTGATTTAGCCTTCAATATAGAGATAGTGATTTACGAAACAGCCTGGTCTCTCTTCTTCTTCACATCTTCTTATAATATCTCAGAGACATGCTTTGCTTCATGAAAGTATTTTATTACCTTTGAATTTTCTCAGATTGGTAGCAGCCTTTCATCACTCTCCCCTCCTTTGACTATACTAAGCTATTAGTTTTTATTTAAGGGGAGATTTGTTATGGTCTTCTCAATTTGCTTTATTACTTTCGTTTACTATGATGCTAGGAATATCACTAAGTTGGTTTTCCTACTTCTGTAGGGCTCACATAGTAGTTACAGTTAATTCATCAGCAAAAAAAAACCCTGTGTCAGATGCGTCAGCTGTATGTCCTGACACAAATAGACGGTTGCCGGTGTTCCATGCATCCTGGACGTCCTGAAGTGTCCAGTAGTGTCTGGAACATCCTGAGTTTATCCTAAGCCAGAATGCAATAATTTTCAACTCCCAATTTGACTAGGTTGACCTTCATCCTTGCTGATGTCCTAATATAAGATGGCAGAGTATCTCAATCCTAGCAGATACCCTGACACAAGACGGCAGAGAGTTGTAATCATGATACCAAGCCACATACCAGCCATCGTTATATCTACCAGACACTAGGACCAAATCTAAAAATATCTACAGGAATAGGAGATGAGACATACAAAATTCTATTTTAGATTCTTAAAGAATCTGGTAGCCAAAATGGCCTATCAGTAGAATGTAAAAGTGAGTGATAGTTGTGATTGTAGGAGTTGGGTGTTTTGTTAAGCTTCTCTAAGACTGCGACGCATTGAGTAACACTTGGACAACCACACAACATCACAGTCAGTACATCAACAACAGGTCTGTCAACTACCATTGCTTCTCAGTCCCTGTACCATCAAAGCTAGTAATTTAAGGCAACATTCTACTCGATTTCAGCTTCCCATTGCACCAAAGAACATCTACCTACTGTGAGTTTACAAGATGTTATAGGCTATTTTGTGTACAGGCAAAGTGCTGACCTTGAAGCCAGATTCCTCGGCCATCCTTTGGGCGCAGTACTTCATACTTTACAGCGATATTCTACTCCACGCCAGCTTTCTAACGGTATAAAGAACGTCTACTCGCCATCAATGTCGGTGGAGATACAGCCTGTTATGTAGGCGATATTTACTCTGGTGATCTTTGAGGAAGTACTGACTTTGACACCAGATTCCTCAGCCAACCTTTCGGCGCAGTACTTCACACGTCACAGTGATATTCCACCTGGTGCCAGCTTTCTAACGTTATAAAGAACGTCTACTCGCCATCAATATTGGTAGAGATACAGCCTGTTATGGAAGTGATGTTAACTCTGGAGATCACTCCGGAAGTGCTGACTTTGATGCCAGATTCCTCGGTCATCCATTGGGTGTAGTACATCATACTTTACAGCAGTATCCTATTCTATACCACCCTTCCAACGGTATAACGGACGTCTACTCGGCACTCATACTGGTGGAGTTATAACCCGTGATAGTTATTAGACTCTGTATCATTCATGTATTCCTGTGTACTTTTTGTAACCTAATCCGGGCCTGTTCAAGTTTATCTATAAATATAAATCTCATTTACTGTAAGAATATCGCTCATTTTGGAATAACCTAGTCATAAGTTATGCTTTGTATTGGCTGTATCCTGTGAATTCTGAATTTTAAAAGACGTATTCTGACGTCGGTTCCTACGTCCAGTTGCATCCTGCAATTAGTTGCCATGTCCTGTTGCGCCCTGATATTGGTTGCTATGTCAACTTGTGTCCTGACGTCGGTTGCCATGTCCACCTGCATCCTGAATCGTGATTTGCATTCCGGCATGCTGTGCGTCAGACACACACGACGTACAGTACGCAGGCGATAATTTTTGCTGATATTGGTTGCTTGATTGGATAAGTCAGTTACATTCTTTTAGAGAAATTCAGATTACTAGGAATACAGCTTAGGTATTGAGAACTTCGTATTGGAAGATGGATCTATGGAGTATGACAGTATCAAAATAAATTCTTCCGGAGGTAAAGATAAAGAGAAGGTCTTAGCATCTCAGTAATAGATTTAATGAAACAAAATAATAAAACTTAATATGATTAAGCCTATTACTTCACACAATAAGTTCCTTGGTCTTGAGAGGTTGTGATTGTTAAAGTATTGGGGAATGTGCATAAAGTTAAGCAGATATTATATACTACCTTTTGCTCCACATTACTACCTATCAACTGTCTCTGCTATAACTCTGGTGATAGGAATTTATTTCCTGTTTGGAAAGACCTCAACAATAAAAACTTGTTACAACGGCTTACATCTGGCCCAACCTATTAGGGAGAGACTATACTATCTCTTTTCATCCTTCCATCTTGATAAGACTCTTCTCTAGCTTGCTCTCTTGAGGTTTCCTCTCTTGAGATCCACTTTTCACCTCTTCCAGTATCTCAAGATGTTAGTTCTTGGTTCAATTCCATTATTCCTATAGTCATACTTAGTATTACTAGCTCAGTTGAGTTTCCCCTTTTTTCATTCAAACAGATAACTAGGAACATAGGTTGTAGTGAGTTATTATAATGGATTCCTTTTACTCCTCCTTGGAGGTCCTTTGAGTCTTCTCAATAGGCTAGAATTGATTTTACCCTACTCCGATCTCTATCCACACCAGTTAGTAGGATCTTATCCACTGAGCTACGCTATCTCTATCAGAACAAGGCACTATATGAGAGACATGAGATTATACCTAAGGATATTGGAGATATAATGAGGTCACCTAGTTAAGACACAAATATATTTCTGATAGTTGTTTTAGCATTTGGATCTACTCCTCCTGTCTTCTCTCCGAGGTTCAATTGGCTAGTACCCTACTAAATATCTACTTTTCTCCTCTAACTGGCATCCACTCAACTGTTAAATACTATCTTCTACTCCTAGCTAGCACTCTGCTACTAGCTAGCATCCTACTAAACTTCTTTTCTCTCCACTGGGTCATATGCCTTTCCTTACAGTCCCCTGTTAGAGGATAGCCTGGCTTCCTTTGCACTACTATTTGCTGGCCACTTCATCTTGGAGGGAGTTTTCTCCTTACTTATTAGTTTTCTCTCATTCTTGCTGCTGAAATCTATGTCCACATATTCATTTATCCAACTAGTACTCAGAATTGACTATTGAGATTTCTAGTACTCTGTAAATTCAATCATGTAGGCTAAGTCATTTTGGAGTCAGGACCTTAGGTCAAAGGATTTTTTTTGTTTGGCAGTTTTACTTTCATATATGTTGAGGAGTGTCATCACTTGAGGTGTGAGATTTCCCTGATTTTTATGTTATGTGGATGTAGTATTCTTATTGTATTTACTGCAGAATGCTGCTCAGAGGAGTTCTTTCTACTGGTTTCTATTAGGAAAAATATTTTTCTTCTTGCTACTCTCGCTTGGACCGGGATGAATGTTTAGGTCTATATACCTTCTGGTGATATAACTCATGCATCTTAGCTTACTTTAGAATATAAATAAAACAGAATAATAATAAAAAAAGCTCCATATTGCTACCCATTAACTGTCTCCATTACACCTCTAGTAATTGAAATTTATTTCCTATTTGGAAAAATCTCAACTCCACACAACTCCTCATAGCTTTTAGCACCTAGTTCTTCCCCTAAGGAGGAGACTGGTTTATCCATTTTCATGTTCCTATTGCAATGAGACTTTTCTCTTGCTTTCTCTCTTAAAGTCTTCTCTTTTAAGATCCTTTCTCTATCTCTTTCAGCATCTCAAGATATTGGTTTTCGTTTCTTTCCCACTTTTGCTACAGTATCACTTACCACCAACGCGCGTAGTTTTTCCATTTTTCTCTGAGATATATATCTTAGAATAAAGTTGGTGGTACACAATTTCTATGAATTCCTTTTACTCCTCCTTGGAGGTGCTTTGGGTCTTCTCAATAAGCTAATATTGATTTTACCATCCTGCTCCTCTCTGCCCTCTACAGGTAGTTGAATTCTATCCACTAGGTAATTCTATTTCTTCTAGAGTATCAGACTATGATACATGAGTGACATGGGAATATCTTTACAGGTACTGGGGGCCCAAGGAGGCCAACGAGTTAAGATATGAGTATGTTCCTGATGGTTGTTTCGGTAATTAAGTCTACCCCTTCATTCATCTCTTCTCAGTTCGATCCACTGATACTCTACTAACTCCTAATTTCCTCCTACCACTAGCACTTGCTCTACTTCAAAATATTAACTGCTTTTCCTTTCTAGCCTTCTACTGCTTATTTTCCTCCCTGCTGTACTTTGTGCCCTTCATTGAAGACCTCCTTGGAGAATGACCTGAGTTTTTGTTTACTGTTATGTGCTGGCTATTTTGTCTTAGAGGAAATTTTCTCCTTACTTCCTGACTTCCTCTTACTCCTACTACCGGACTATATGTCCGCAGATATATTTATCCAACATAGTACTTAGAATCAGCTATTGGATTTCTGAGGCTACTTGAATCTGATCACCTAGACCATAGGATTTTGGACTTGGATCCTTAGGATTTTAGAGTTTCCTTTGATGATAGAGTTTTTCTTTCATCCATATTGAGTAGTATCATCTGTCAGGATAGGGAATTTCCTTAGTTTTAATTACCTGAGTATAGTTTTCTGGTAGTACACACTGCAGGTTGCTGTTCAGGAGAGTTTTTTCTTACATCTTATTTTAGGAGGAGGGATTTTCATCTGACTACTGGAGCTCGGATAGGGGTGGAAATTTAGGTCTACATAGTAATAGCTAACATAATCAGTGTATCTTATAACACAAATAAAACTTGATAGATGAAAAAAAAAAAAAAAGAACTCTCTATTACTGCCATTAACTGTCTCTACTACACCTCCAGTAATTGAAATTTATTTCCTAATTTTTATTTTTTGAGATGATCTCAACACTACAACTTTTCTTACGACTTTTCATACCCAGTTCTCTGTCTAGGTGGACAATTAAGCCATTACTTCTTATTCTCCCATTACTTTGAGATGCTTCTCTTACCTTCTTTCTTGAAGTCTACGCTCCTGAGACCCACCACCACCCCTCCCCACTTATTGACATACTGCTTTTTATTTCTTCCTTGCTTTTATTCTGATCTTGCTGTAATAATCCTACTTCTTTTTTGTTTCAGTTCTTTAACAGGTAACAACTTCTCACCCTATCTTGTATCAGATATCAACAGCTCTGAGACTTCTTAGTATATACAATCTTCTAGAAATCTTGTCTATTGATATATCTCCAAGTCTTGTTGTACTTAAACAAGTGAGACCTCTTTCTTACATACATCAGCAAAAAATATTACCTGAGTCCTGTGCATTCCATGCGTCTGATGCACGGGACGCTTAAAATGCTAATTGTTAATCAGGACGCGATATTTAACTGACATCGCGTCCTACTTTGCGTCACGCGACACCTGGCGTCCCCACGACGCCCTGACATTTACCCTTACGTCTCCTGCATTCTGTCAACGACTGATCCTGAGCTGTTGCGTTCACACCACCCTCCTCTTTAGCTACTGTTCCACCTTGAGGATACCCTCTCGCTCTCCCCCCCGTCCCAACTAAGTATCTGGCTTACGTGCTGCGCCTGGACATCCCTTCTTTGCTTGCTCATGTCCAGATAACCTTAGCTCCTGCTCTGCAGCATCACGATTCTCTGATGCTACAAGCCGCTGTTTTGGCGTCGCATGGTGTCTACCCGCTTGTTCTGATTCTCTCTGCCTACTATTCCCGGCATGATGATCCTTGCTTTGTATAGCTCTTGTCTCCAGATTTTCCTTTCACGTAGTCCTCTCTTTCTGTGCACTCTATCTGACGTCTAGAAATGTGCCGGATCTGATCAGACGTATGACGAAGTATTCCCAATTCCGTCCATAGATTATGCTTCTTCTTTAGAGGTCGCCCAGATATCTTCCTGATATCTACCTTTGATTCATTATTGTTGTACTCCTACGTGTATCACGTTCATATCACAATTCATGAAATCTATTGCTATCTGTAATACTTATATTTACATGCTGTTCGCCACCGCTCTATTTCCTGCCCAATTTCCTGCACCCATGATCCCATTACCCTCCTACTCTTTAACGTCAGGCTGACGATTACCAATCCCAGCAGGCGATGTGGCGCCATCCTGAGATTCCTCCAGGCTAAGCGACAGACAATGTGATAAAGAAGGGCTAACGATGCCGGCTGACATTGGTCCAACTATCTGCTCGTGTGCATTATCCTGACTACGGGGTTCCCATTCAAGAAATGCCAGAGCCTGCATAATCGACGTCTGGCTGTAATCAAAGGAGATGTCCATTTCCTCAGAATTATTCCCCTATTCCCATGCTTGGTGCAAGCCCGAGTTACGCACATTAGTCCGTTGGTGTTCAGACTCTGAGGGAGGTGAGTCGGTGATCTGACCCTCGTGCTCTGTGCCCATTGTCTCCCAATCGTCATCATATCCTTCACACTGCTCTTGTTACACCCCGTGTACCTGCTCAACCCTATTTTTTATTACCCCGCACAAGCTTCCCAGAATCTTTTCCTGGATCCATGACGGGCAGTTGGCCCATGTCTTTTTCTGCCATGCAAAAAGGTCTTGCGCATTCAGCGACAAGTTAGCAGTGTAGTCGCATCAAATATTAGATGTTTAGCAGACTCTTACCTCCAGCCGCCTCTGGCTTGAAGTCTCTTGGCTCCTGATATATTCCTGTTTTCCATGCGCGTAGCGTCTGACAGATTATGGCGCATGTCAAGCAGATCATAGTCCCAGTAATCCACCCCAAAAGGTCGGGATCGACGATACCGTACATTTTCTTACCAGCAAAGTACTTACAATAGATGGCATCTGGAATCTGCGGCGCAACGAATCGCAGTGTCAGATTCTGCATCGAGCTCAATCGCGAGAGTCAGAGGTTACTCTTGAGCAGCTGAGCTTGTCCAACAAACCTCGTACCCTCTTGGGTCACATATGAACCGGTCCTGTTCGAGCAGATAATCCACCCTACGCGCTGTCGTACTCGGATCTTCCGGCAGTTCGTAGAAGCTTACGATGTTGTTCTTTATATGGTACACAAATTGTGAGCATACCACTGAATGCTTTTATCTTACCTGTCTATGTTAGTACCATATACTGCATCGTGTCGTGTCATGCCCAGCCAAGTTAGCTTACTAAATTTATGTACTGCTCTGAAGGTCCCGCGTGTTCACTATCTACACTCCTCTTGAGAGCAGCAGCCCAGAGCTTCAGAACCTGGCTGGTCAAAGAAACCGGGTTTGGGAGTGGATCTTCGAAGAGAGTGTACTGCAGCATGAGTGACTTCGCGAACTACAATATTGCCCGCTCTGCACCCGTTACTAGATTCCGTCGAGAATTCGCTCCAATGCAACCGTCACCTCACTGTACGCTTGTGTCAATGTCTGGACTAGAGCTCCTGATACCAGACGCAGGAGCACCGCCGCTGCCGTGGTGTGATGAAAATATTGATATGCTCGATGACAGGAATGTTGGGGGACTATACGCCCTGCCCCAAATTATTTGAGGAAGCGCGGAGGGTGGCCGCCGCACCGGATTAGTTGGCTGTGATCTGGGGATAGTAGAAATCCAGACTATTGAGCGATGATATCGTGGTTGGCTAGTAGCTTGGGACACACCAAGCCATCGCGTTGAATTGATATCTATAGTATCAATCTCTTCGCGGTCGGGTTCAGCGTCTAATTCTCCCTCATCGTATCTATGTGAGTTTTGGTACTTGTCACTGATACAGTCACTTAGATGGACCGGTTCCATATCTTCTTGTCCTTCCAGTTCTATCACTTGTACATTATATGCCGTGGTGTGTGTTGCAGTCCTTCGTGCACACTTTGGTGGTCTTCCTAGCTGTGTGCTTAATATTAGTAGCAGAGAAGGATTATGGCGTAGGAGTTCTGTGTTCGAAAGTGTTCTTTGGGAATGACGGACTCGTGTTCTTTTGTCACTGACGTCGATTTCCCTGATCCCACAGTGTCTGATCTGACATCGTGTTTACGTCCATTTGAAATGCCTACTTGGTGGGTTGGCTGACACCGTGTACTTGTTTGATGTTGCTTGTGCATCCTGTAATAGGTCAGTAAACGTCAAGTAAGTAAGGATTCTGGACGCAGGTAAGTAGTGTGAAGGTCGAGTCTGTTGTGGATGAAGTGTTTGTTTGATTGTATGGTATCAAATACGACGCGTGGGATCTTATACAGTAAGATATACTAGTATGACCGACATATGTGTCTGTGGAATCACGAACTATCACTCGGGATTGGATCAGATGTTTTTCTTTTACCAAGATGCCCGCTGAGTTTTCTACACCACGTTCGCTAAACGGATATTCATAAATATCACATGAGAGAAGGTTCTAGCTTTTGAGAATTAAAGATAATGAAGGACTCATAGCTGTAGCCACGTCTTCGTATAAACGAGATCTGATTTTCATGTTAAGGTAGTATCTTCAAGTTCATGACTTGAGTTTACCGATATATTTACGTTCTCCAGCGTCGGGTGTTCAATGTCTGGGACTCCGGTTTGAAATTTGCGCTATACTAAACCCAGTTGTTCCTAAATTAGATGGCGTGGTAGAATCTAGCTATAAATAGTGCTCGTTCGCGACAAATATTGCCGGCAAGCCACACGCTAGGCAAAATAACGCGTAGCAGTAGTTAACCTCATCTCTGCGTGTCAAACAGGTGTAATAATTTGGGCGGAGCTACCCAATCGCGTTGTCATTCATGTGGCGCCGGGCCATTTAGAGACTGGGAATGTGAGATGAGCTGGTTCGATAAGTGCAAGTACTCGACGCTAATGCAAGGGGGACAAAGGCTATTACTACTATCAGACTAGGCACGAGTGGTCGAAACAGCTACTGTAGGAGTACAACGTAAGGGCGTCTAATAGTAACATTACTACGGGTATCATGGACTGGCTAACATTCCAGAAATCCCAACAATGTAACAATGCGGATCCCAAAGGAAAAACAAGACAAAAAAAATTGATATCAAAGGAGAGACATAGCATAGTACTAGTAGGGGGATCCAGCAAAACTAGATGACGAACAATTGCGAATTACAAAGTAAAAGCAACAGAAAGACATTCAAACGCTAGCAAAAAAAACGGAACAAACATGGTTTGCGTAGCAAACCCAAAGGGAAAGACATCTAAATACCGGTAAAAAAGAGGAAAATCTGACAAAGAGCAAAAGCAAAGGGAAGACTTCTAGACAACGGAAAAAAAGTCAAGTCAGGTTTTATTAGGCATAGGTCTGCTGCCACGGCGGACCCCCGGTGACGCTTGGGTATTTTGCGGGACTGCAGTGGAGGAACTGGGAGATGCTGGTGCTGCCAAAGTATGGGTTGTGGGAGTCATGGGATTGGCTGGAACAGTCGGAGACTGAGGTGCCGTCGGAGCCAATGTGACAATCGCAGGCGTGGGAGTTGCAGGAGCTGGACGAACGGTTGCAGACACAAGAGTTGTGGCAGCCAGCGGGACAATCGCTGGCGGGGGGGTCGCGGAAGATGGACCAACTGTTGCCGACATAAGAGTTGTGGGAGCCGGCAGGACAACCTCTGGCAGGGAGGTCGCGGAAGATGGACGAACAGCCACAGATACAGGGGTTGTGGGGGCAGGTAGGCAAGTCGTGGCTGAAGGATCTTGTATGGCGGGCGTTTTCAGACGCTGGTCACAACTCTCGAAGAAGTCAACCGGGGGGTATCATAGGCCCCATAGTATTCACGGGGGTGTCTAGGTTGGCCTGCAGACGGGATAAGGTAGTCGGTGATCCAAGGGTGTTGTTGGATCAGGTTCACGAGACTTTGGGCCTTCTCAAGCTCGGGCGGATTGGTAGGGCCAGGTTCTGCACTGGTGGTCTGATGGGAGGGGCGGCGGGGTCTTGAGGGACCAGGTGCATCCAGTTCATTGACCTATATCTGCTATTAGCTATGGAGGTTTCTCCATAACTTGAATTTCAGGGAACTTACCTCCTCGACGTTGGGACGGGTGGTGGGGTGGGTGGGACAGGGTAGGCGGTGGGGTCTCGAGGGATCACATGCATCCGGTTCATTATCCTATATCTACTATTAGCGACGGAGTTTTCTTGATAACTTGATTTTCGGAAAACGTACCTCATAAACGTCCAGAGGGGTGGGGTGGGAGGGGCGCGCTAGGCGGTGGGGTCTCGGGTGGCCAGACTTCTCCAGTTCGTCTTCTTATATATGCTATTAGCGACGGAGCTTTATTAATAAGTTGAATTTTGGGGAACGTACCTCGTCGACCTCAAGACGGGTAGTGGGGCGCGTGAGGTAAGCTAAGTGGCGAGATCTCGCGGGGCCAGGCACATTCAGGTCGTTGTCCTATATCTACTATTAGTAATGATATTGTCTCGGGTACAGTAATTTTGGTTAACTTACTTCGTCGTGATTGTGACTGTTTGTAAGATGGGCGGCGTGAGTAGGGCGGTGGGGTCGAGAGGGGCTTGGGGTACTCGGTTCCACTTCTTGTTTATGTGATTAGTTACCGAGTTATCAAAAATCTTGATGTGTAAAGGAACTTACGTCATCAATCACGATTGCTTCCTCGCCGACAGACGTAACAGGAATTTCAGACTCTTGGGCTGACGAGGCCGAAGAGTCTTCCCCCTCCTCCTCCTCCACCTCCCCCCCCTCCTCCCCCTCCTCTCACTCCTCCTCCCCTTCCTCTTCCTCCCCCTCCTCTGCCCCCCTCCCCGATTTCTCCACCGAACCAACAGTGATCCCAGACCTCACTGTCGAAAAAAGGGTATCTGCTGTTAGCCGGCTTGGGAGTCTGGTCTCCGTCCTCCCTGTCAGCCAGGCATGGCTCCAAGCCCATAAGGTCGAGGGGGTCCTTGCCGTCGTTGGCGAGGACCCACGCCCGGACATTTTCATCTTTATTTAAAAAGATGAGATCCCTGAGCAGGAGAGGCTTGGGAGGCACACGGCTAAGTGCAGGTATACCCTGACCACTGGCCTCGAGGAGATATCGGGGGCACCTGATTTCCTCCTCCACAGGTTGCCTCCTGACTACCCAGAGTACCCCTTTGATACTCGTTGATTCCATGACCGCGCAGGCCATTCTCTGGTAAGGGTCTTTGGAACACCAGGCGTGCTAAGGAACCGGTGGCCATCTACCAGTATACCAGTTCGGTGAACGATGTGGACCTGTATTGCCTGTTGGCAATACTGGGAGGACCAATCGGGTTTGGGCGCTGATAACAAGTGTTAGTCTAGGGCTAACAGAGAAAAGATATACAGTGATACTTACCCGGAGTTCTCTCCTCCGGCGCCAGCGCTGCGCGCTCCACGACCAGACGCTTGTTCGTTGTGTGGAGTTTCTTGGCCCTGTCCCGGACTAAGATCCTTAGATGACCTTCGACTTCCCCAACGTCGTTGGTCCTGCATTGTTTTGTACAAGCTTAATCCGCCTTTCAATGGGGGGAAGGGAGTGGGCAAACATAACGACCGACTCCGATTGGGAGTTGGTCAGCCGGCGGAGGTCCCTGGAGCGACTCGCCATGAATCTCCGAACAGACTGGCACCACATTCTATAGGGAGCGGTGTTTGCGCAAGGGTCCGGGAACCCACACCAGCTCTTTGTGTAGGCGATTTCGCCATAGCGCCCCATAATTGAAGTAAGAGAGTTAGTTTTACTATGTCAAACAGGTGGGTACATTGGAAGATTTTCACTTACGGAGAGTCCTCTATGGCCGGCTCAAATGGGGGGTTATCCGCCGTGTCCCCGGGCAAACTGTGGTATTTGCTGCGCCCACTGTCAAGAGTTTGCACCACGGGGTGTTTCCCTCTCTTAGCGGCACTTTTGTGACCTTAGGCGGTGGGGCATCTGCAGTTGTGTTAGTAAAGATCAGTAGACAAGGATTGAATGGATGACGCCTCGGGGTTTGCAATGGTAGTCCTTGACATCTGTGGGGCGCCATTCGACTTTTTTGGGGGACAGCAGATGGTAAAGTGGTTGGTGTAAGAGCCGTAGACGTGGGCCCCAGGCCGAAGACTCGAAGACATTGATATGTTCGTCAGGTGGTGGTCGTAGTGCGAGTTGTGGACCTAGGCCCTGGGCTGAAGACAGGGAGAGGTTGATATGGTCATCGAGGGGGGGGGTCAGGGTGAGAGTCGTGTACATGGGACCTGAGCCGAAGACTGAAAGAGGTTGATATCGTCGTCAGGGTGGGGATCACAATTCGACATGTAGTCGTGGTTGAGAGGAGAACCGGCAGAAATACGTTGATATGTTCGTCAGCGGAGGGGTCGCAGTTCTACACGTAGACCTGGGCCCCAGACTGAAGACAGCGAGAAGTCGATATGGTCGTCGAGGTGGGCGAGTCGCAGTTCTAGTCATGGACGTGGGTCCTGGGCCGAAGACAGGGAGTGGTCAATATGGTCGTCGAGGGGAGGAGGTTGCAGTCCGAGCCATGGATGTAAGCCCAGGGCCAAAGAGTTAAAGAGGTTAATATGGTCGTCAAGGGGGTCGCAGTGTGAGATGTAGTCGTGTTTGTTGAGAGAGGAGAAGGCAGAAGGGCGTTGCTGTTGTGGTGGGAGAGAAGTCAGAAAGGTGTTGCTATTGTCATGGAAGACCCCGAGGGCAGGGTGGAGATTTCTGATATAACCATCGCTGAGCAGTAACACAGAAACACGCTTGCGACATCTTTGCACGTCGCAGGACAAATCTACTGTTTTCGTAGACTACAGGTATCTATGGGTAGGAAATTAATAAAATTAAAATTTTTTCAGTATACTAGTAGATAGATCTAAAGTACTAAATACATGTACAGAAATTGTAAACATATCGTAGAGCACGCATGGGGTCCTAGGGTATCTTCACTAAGCGTGCGGATAACCTAAGTGTTCGAGCTGCACGCTAGTCTGACACCAAGAGACATCACCTGCACTTGAAAACTTTAAGCCGTACTAGTCCTAACCTAACTCCACAACATATCCACAGTGGAGCGCGGAGGTCTAAGGCATATAGTATGCCCTAGTACGGTTATCGTTCACATTGCCATTGGTCCGAGTGTTCCGCCCGGCGCCACTGGTAAAATCTGGCTAGCTGTTGAATCTCGTTCGCGACTTGTATTCAATACGGGTACTTCGGCCCAATAGGGATGCCCCCTCACTGGGGGCGATTCTTGCCAATTGTCTTCTTCATCGTGGTAATTATAGATTAAAAGATCTAACGGGTCCTGCTCCAGTGGGTTGGAGAGAGGCCAGTTGCGCATCGTTTCATTATCCTGGATAAAGACGTAATCCAACAAGGATAGCGATTATGGTGACAACTGGTGGAGCGCTTGGCTTCCTTCACCTGTAGTGCCCAGCATATAGTGAATGCGGTGGACAGGTATGAATCTCATGACCAAGGCGTACAATCCACGAATATCAGATAAATCTAACTCATCAAACCTTATTCCAGAGATGTGTGGGGGTCGCCAATTTAGCACTCAATAGTCAGGCAGAGCCTCCGCCACCCACCTGTCTGAGCCTTACCGACCGGCAGCGTGGATTGACAGCTAGACCTAAACTATATGCACCGCCCGTGGGCGCCACAGTAGTGCCTTCCAATCTATATTTTCTTAGTAAGTGGAGACTCAATTCCAACAGCTGATAGGAAAATAAACTAACCTGTTTGCATACTCTATAAGGGGTGTCGCGGGACTTCTTTTACCCTCTGTCGTGGTTCATAGACGTCGTTGTTGTTAGGACCCTCTTTAATGGCTGCGACACCTCTGGCAGCGCGTTCACCATCGTGATGTTTCTTGTCAGTCGGTGCAAAATAGAGGTCGGTATCATCTAGATCTTCTTCCACAGTTGAGACACCTCTGGAGGCGCTCGATTCAATGTGAATCTTTTTGACAGTTGGTCTAGAATAGATGTCGGGGTCATCGGGACCATCTACGACAGCTGCGACACCTCTGGCGGCGCGTTTACTATTGCGAGGTTTCTTGTTAGTTGGCGTAGAATAGAGGTCAGTATCATCTAGATCTTCCGCAGTTGCGACACCTCTGGAGCAGCTCGATTCAACACGAATCCTTTTGACAGTTAGTCTAGAATAGACGTTGGGGTCATCAGGACCATCTTTAACAGCTGCAACACCTCTGGTGGCGCGTTTACCATCGCGACGTTTCTTGTTAGTTGGCGCAGAATAGAGGTCAGTATTATCTAGATCTTCCGCAGTTGCGACACCTCTGGAGCAGCTCAATTCAATCCGAATCCTTTTGACAGTTGGTCTAAAATAGAGATCGGGGTCGTCGGGAATATCTTCGACAGTTGGGACACCTCCGACTGCTCGTTTTCCATCGCGACGGTTCTTGTTGGTCAGCCCAGAATGAAGGTCTGCATCATTTTCAGCCATTTCAGCATATGGAGCACCTTTCTGCCCAGGAGCTTATGGTGCATTAACACCTCATGCAGCTAGGGCACCCATTGGTAACAAGATGTCTTCAACCAGCACTTACTCCGGGACGATTACTGACACCCCCGGCGCCTGTTGAGCAGCACTTTTTTTCAGAAGACAGTCGGTCAACTTCTTACCACAGTCCTTGATAAGAGCAATGATGACCTCTTCAATCTGGCGCCTCCTCGGCACGTCATTAGCTGCTACTACCATAAGAGCGTTACATGCTGGGCAAAATCTCCTCATGCCATAAAAGTTCTCACTGAAATCATCATCCGGGAAAGTATAGATATTGGAATAATTCGTCGCTAACATCTGCTTTTTGATAGTATTTCGCCATTCTGTATAGAGCTATATGCCAATGTCGTCCAGGCCGAACATAAGCCAGGTCTTATACCAGCTGATCTTCTAATGGCCGGGCCTCCTCACAGTAATTGCGCCAGTGTGAGCAACAGCTGGTAGCGGGTATAGGTGCCCTTCTGGAGCTTTGTGTCGCTTTGGAACAATTGGCATGTGTACATACTGCATGTGGTTATTATTTGGGCCATCCAGTGGTTTTGGGTAGTGCTATTGTGGGCACGGTGAGTGTTGTGAATATTGTTCCTGGTATGGCCTTTCTTCGGTCTTCATGGTTTATGTTTAGATGCTGCCCGAGTCCCTGACGTTCTTACCACCTGGAAGGTCTTTCATGATTATTTAGGCATTCAAAGTTGAGACTTCCCAGTATTCTCCAGTCCATTTACTACGCCCCCGGGTCTGTTTTCATTGCATGCGCTAAACCAAAGAGGCCATTAGCTGTGTCTCACATTGATTGTACTTGGCCGAGCTCCCGACTCCATTATGTAAAAGTTGCCATTCCACTTGCTGGTCGTACCTGCAAGCTTCTCGAAAACCTGGCCGTCCAGCAATGCCTACCAAATGCACATTTTGTCACCACAAATACTCACTCACAGGTTCATATGAGAAACACATATGAACAGCCTATGCCGATCTCAGCGTCCTTCTGGCGTCGCAAACGTCACGTACTGATGCAGCTGCGAGTCTTCATAACGTAGGATCCAGCGAATAGCCTCACAACCCCCCGCGGTAGGATAGCAGTCAGCCGGATTCCGACTACGAATCAGATGTCGACCTAATTAGCTGCCATCGAGACTCAACTGAAGATGATATTGCGCACGGGTTTGACGCAAAATCCCTCGGTATGGTTGACTCGCCTTCGACACCTGGGGACGCGGAGCATTATTTTCATGCAGGGGAATCTATTGGATATGTGACGGGATTTGCGGAAGAGCAGCAAAATCTGTACGAGGCCCCATTTGCCCTATTTGCTAGTGCACACAAACTCAAACTTGGATCTTGATTCATTCAAAGCAAGATATCCAAGTCACGAATTAATGAATATTTTTCCAACGGACTTGGCAATTCCAAGGACATTTGGCACACCTCAGTACCTACACTTGAGAAGGTTCTACACAAACTTTCCTCACATGGTCTGCATCTACAATGGCATGCAGGTCAAGTTCAATGTGGCATGAAAACTTTACCCTTCTTCTACCGAGACATTCTAGACTGTACCCGGTATGTCCTTGGACTGATAGCGTATAAAGATGATTTTGTTTATGCACCGCGATGTGAATATGATCTTAATGGACAGCGAGCATATGCAGATATGCATATAGCAGACTGGTGGTAGGATATTCAGGTACTATGCCAAAGTTTTGTACTTCCAATTCGTCAAATACGACAGCTAACTGATAACAGGAAGCACTGCCATCTGGTGCCACAGTGATTCCAATTATTGGAATGTCTGATCAGACACACCTCACTAATTTCTCTGGTGATAAGAAGGGGTGGCCTGTGTATATTACAATCAAAAATCTTCCGTCGGCTAACCGTAACAAACCCAGAATGATGGCAGTTCATCTTCTCGCGCAATTGCTTGTCCCTCCCACATTGCAGCAGTCCTCTTCTGGGAACGAACGCCAGAGACAGATTAACGCTGACACACTACAAGGCATATTCGAGCTCCTATTCAAGACCTTACATGAGGCTTCTCTCAATGGTGTGCCAATTGACTGTGCTGATGGGAATGTATGGATGTGTTTCCATATTTTGGCCGCATGGGTTGCTGACCATATGGAAAATGTCACACTGCATGGAGTAAAATCCAATTTCTGTCTTTGACATGAGATACCTCCTGATATGTTAGGATCGAACGCCTACGTGGAGTATCCAGGTCAGGACTATGCCAGATATGAGCAGCAGGAACAGGAAATCCAGTCTGAGTCAGTGGACTTGACATTGGCCGACGTGCAGATCACCTTTGATTCTCTTGGTATTCTGATCGGAAGAAATCTTTTTCATGGCCTTCGTTGAGTTTCACCCGCCAATCTTCACCGACCTGATTTACTCCTTACGGTTTATCTTAGACTATTCAAGCATATGATAGATTGGATTCACGGGTTTGTTAAGAAGCACAGACGTCTGGACGCATTTGGTGATGCCAGGAAATCTTTACCACCATCCCTGGGGTTTTGTGTACCCAAAAAAGCCTACTGTGAGGTTACACAGTGGTAAGGAAAGAAGATGAGGAACTTGGAACCTTGTCTTTTGGCTGTTCTCACTGTAGTATTGTGAATCCTGGATAGTACGGAACAGCAACCTTTCAAAATTGCACTCTTGTGTATTAAATCATTACTGGATTTCACTCTGATAACTCAATACCGAAGCCACACTCCTGAGACGCTGGATTATATGGATCAATATCATAATCGATTTCACGTGACCAAATATATCTTCTTAATGTTTAGAACTTTTAAACAAACACAGACAAAGTTTCAGAACCAGTGTAACGAGCGAAAGTAGCCTCGAACTGTTGTTGATCAAAATCTCTCTACCTCCCAGTGATGTCATGTAGAGCAGCAATACTGAGAGGACGACGACGACGAACATACGGAATTGATTAATGCCAAATCCCATTTCAACTTCATCAAGATGCATCTACTTGGTCACTTCTCCAATCATGTCTACCGGTTTGACAACATCCTGCAGTACTCTACAGAGTTTTGTGAGCTGGCTTATAAGCAACAAATAAAAGACGGGTGGCGACGTTCCAATAAAAATGATGCAGCGTGGCAGATTCTCGATCACTATAGCAGACACCACTTGATCCTTATGAGACTTTTAAATCTGGATTCACTGCGATATGCTGGGGGCTGATATCGCGGCAGACGTCGCTGATATTTTTGGCAAGACAGGTAACGAATGTCCACCGTCCTCGTATCATAGGGCTCTGAAGGGACGTCGTTCTGACGTTACCAACGTTGGAGATCTTTACAAGGTCTGGGGTATTTGAAACGAGACCATGCATGTCGAATTGCTCCATTACGGTCGACAGAGCTTGCTCGTTGAGTGTCGCCTTGCCAAAGACCTCCGAATACTACAACTCCTGTCTGTGGAACAGTTAATGCAACTTGAAATCCCACTTCTCGCATTCCAGGAAACTGATGTTTACGACATCCACCGTGCAAGATGCACGGGCGCCAAGCTCTTCTGAAACAAAGTTAGTCGCAATGATTGGGTATGGGTACAGGCTGGAGAAGAACTAGTGTATAGTGCACTGAGAGGACGTCTTCCTTGGCTACTCCTTACACTCTTTAAACTCCGCAACTCCCAGCACTAAGACAGAGTCTACTAACTGGCATGTGTGTAGATGTTGAATATTCTTAACTCGGGACGCCCATCAGAGTTACATGGTCTTGTCACGGTGTGGCTGCCAGAGACCCTAAGGTTTACAGTAGTGGACATAGGAACCATTGTGGGCTTGGCCTATTTGGTCCCTGAGATGGACCGGAGATGGCTCGTCCACAGTCGGATCGATCTACAGACATTCAATGAAATATATTGACAAATCTTTAGAACAAACGACGGCAGCTTCACGACCCCTCGTTGCCATCGGCCATGACCTCCCATAGGGGTTTTCAGCATCTCCGCAGAAAAAAAAAAAAAAAAAAAAAAAAATCAGAGATTTAGTCTAAGATCTTTGCCGTGACGGCGTGCAATGGTGCTAGACCAGATCTCCCAGCTATACTGGTTCAGGGGGAACGTCAGAATAGACTTGTACAGAGATAACACTGTACTCGTGGGCTTTGTATTACTAGTATATAAATAATTGTATAGTAAACTGAGTGTAGAATGAAGGGCAATGATAATTAAAAGCACATAGGATGACAGATTTATTAAGAGAATTAGGCATCTTGTGATTCTAATATTAAGAACATTATGAGTGGAGACACTGAGGAGATGGGACGGCCTGGTGGGAATTCCCGTGACTCCAGGAACTGGAGACAAGATTACAGTTAAAAACTCACTAGACCAGACATAATCGGGACGCATGGCAGATTTGGATGAAAGGCAATGTGGCCGCATAGAGACAACAGAACAACTCGCCGATGTCAGGATACATGCGAAAGGTGGGGGAGAGATACTAGGCTCGTCCTAGGAGGAACTGAGGTTTGTGAGCACACAAGACGTAGTGTTGACTATGAAAGCATTGTTCTGAAAAACGAGACGCAATGACACCAGGAATCAGGGCGCCCAGAGCACATCCACAAATATGGCAACATGGGCAAAGCGTTCCGATGTAAGGATGGCATAGCCAGTGTAGTGGAGCACCCGGAGGGTATAATTAGTTCGACATACGCTGGACGTAATTCAGACGTTGGGGCCGTAGGAAACTGTGTGCGGGACACAAGTGAATGGAGCGTCGTAACACAGGACGCATGGGACATCGGTGTAGTTGCGAGGCAACTCCAGACGTACAGGATGCAGGGGGGGTAACTGACAGACGGGATGTGTCTGGACGCGGGATAATCTTTTGCCGACGACTATATTGTAGGAGATGTATGTATGTATACACTAGAGTATCGGATATGGAAAAAAGCAGAGTGGCTACTCCCGTATAAATGAACATGAAAAATTCAATCGGGGTAGGTCTACAACAACAACAAAGACAGATATGAATAAAGGGACTATGTACAAGCAATTAGAGATGCTAGAGTATTATTTAATACCTAGTTGGTCCACCATGGTGCTGTTTCATAAGTGCTAAACATCATAGCATACTGTCTATCCACTTACAAATGCTTTATCACTGTAAGGACTCCCAAACCGAACAAGTAACTGCAATAACCTCATCTCTCCCATGTGGATGTTTTCAAGGATCTCTGTAGCAATTCTGAAAATGCCGCTTCCATAAGCTCCACACATTCTCAATTGGATTGAGATCAGGTGAATGAGCCGGCCAATCCATCCGAGTGACTCCATACATGTTCCTCCACCTACTCGTCATCTGAGATGTATGATAGGTTGCCCCATCCTCGATGGTCATGCACCCTTCCTCAGCACCTCCCATTTCTTGATAGAGAGGTACAAGGTATGGAACAAGAATTTCGTGGATATAGGTCTTAGAATCTGGCGTAGATGTTTGGGTTTCGGAGCCATCTTTTTGAAGCTTTTTTCGAAGGGGTAAAGGCACAAGAGGGGAATGAGAGCGTGAGGATATGGCAGCCCAGAAGCCAACGGTATCAGGATCACCAAGAAATTGTGGTGAAATATAGCAAATATCATAACTAGCACTTAGTTTCTGTCATATATAAGTTCGTGAGCCACAGCGAGATTTGGGGCTTACATACACCTCATTTGTGTAAATATAGTTCTGCTACCATTCTGCCGGATATGGATGCTCTATTGCAAACCTCCTTCGTCTCTTTCTTGATGCTGCATCCTCTTATGGTTTTTGCTGAGCCACTCGTGGGAAATACTTATACTTTTAAAGCACCTTTTCAATTGTCTACACTGTGACATCCAGCTCAGAATATCCTTCAATTTGGTACAAAGGTGCAAGTAGATTTTGCTCCACCAGTCAGCAGAGGCATCGCTTGTTACAGGCTATGAGATTTAGTTTCCATTCCTTCTGCTTTGGAGCCGCAAATTGATGATTAGTCTCACACTGCTTCCAAACCTTACTTACTATATTACGACTACAATGAAGTTCGCTAGCAATTTTTTGATAAATATTGTCTGATTTCACTTGCGAGATGATCTCCAACCTTTCATCCTGTGTAAAGTAACGTCTCTTCTCCTCCACTGTCCTGGGCATTGTGGGTAGTTGAGGAGTAGTATGTATCAGCAAGTGAACGTCTTCGATATATTAGGTTTAAGGTTACTTGCTAGCCGCTCCGCTCTTTCCCACATCTGCTATATTAACCTTATGGTATGAGAAAAACTTAAGTGGTTGTTTGAGAAGTCAACTGAGGAGGTCATTTTATTTTATTTTTACTTTTTTATCGTCATGTATTCTTTATTAAGGTTCAAGAACTCGTGTATAGCACTAGCTATAGTGTAAACAAATCTTAATCCCAAAAACCAATAATAAAAGAAAGCCAAACAAGTCCTTCCAAATTCGCAAATAACCCATATCGCAGTATGGCCTAATGCACAAATATCGGAAAGCATTCAAACTAACCTGAAAAATCAAATCAAACAATACAAAGGAAACCTAACTCATTACTCATAAATGGTCACGAGGAGAAGTGGGGAGGAAGGGCGAGGGTGAGGGTGAGGGGCAACTCGGAGGGCAGGCATGTCTGGTGGGAAACCAGTGGCGGTGACCGAAATGTATTTGGGAAGCCCGTGAAGTACATCAGTGAAAATTTATTAACGTACCAGGGGTGCCCAGTGCGTCTGGTGCACATGGTGCTCAGAATGTTAATCGCAAATCAGGACACAGCCTTGCATTGCATTGGCATCAGGGTGCAATGCGGGTACTACATCAATCTCAGGGCGCAGCCAGGCGCTGCACTATATTCTCTGACATAACTATAACTCTAACCTGCTAAACAGTCCCCCCTTTATCTCTTCATAATCTGGTAGGTCACAGTTCAACTGCTCACAATAAAATTTATGCATAAGAGTTCAATTCTTGAAAGCACTACTAGTAATCAAGATGATAATCTTCCCATAGATCCACCAATAATGCTAGCAAGGAGACGTTCTTTACACCGTTGGAAAGCTGGCGTCGTGTAGATCCAGTCTACAGAGTGTTGGATGTCGTGTCCACAGGGTGCCTGCGGAATTTGGAGTTAAATTGAATACATGCCAGAACTTTGCCGGAATAGACCACTTCCATAACAGGCAGTAGCTCCACCAATAATATCACCAAGGGGGTATTCTGGATACCTTAGAAATGCTGGTATCTAGTAGATCCAGCTCATAGAGTATCGGACATCATGTCTACAGAGTACCTGGGGAATCTGGCGTTAAATTCTGTACATGCTAGAATCTCGCCAGGAATGACCACTTCCAAAACAGGCTGTAGCTCTACTAATGACACTACCAATGGGATGTTCTTTACACTGTTAGAAAGCTGGTATGAGGTAGATCCAGCCTACAGAGTTTCAGACGTCACATCCACAGGGCACCAGGAGAATCTGGCATAGAAATCAGTATATGCCAGAACCTTATCAGAATCTTACCAGAAAAGTCAACTTTCATAATAGGCTGTAGCTTAACAGATAGAGTCACCAGGAGGATGTTCTTTACACTGTTGGAAAGTTGGCCTCAAGTAGATCTCACTCAAAGAGTATTGGATGTTATGTCTCCAGCGTGCCTGGGAAATCTGGTGTTAAATCCAGTACATACCAGAACCTGGCCAGGAAAGACCACTCCCGTTACAGGTTGTAGCTTGACCAGTAATACTGCCAGGGTGACGTTCTTTATACTGTTCAAAGGCTGGCATCAAGTCGATCTAGGCTACAGAGAATGAGATATTGTGTACCGAGGGTGCCTGGGGAATCTGGCGTTAAAGTCTGTATAGGCTAGAATCTAACCAGATAAGACAACTGTCATAATAGTGTTGGAAATAGTGGATGCTGCTCGGCATGCTCACTGTTCTCTTACCCACCGGCATATCCATTGGCCAGCATATCCGGCCATCTACACCACTACCTGCCCGTCTACACCACTACCCGTCTACCAGTACTACTACCCGTCTGTCCACCCGCTATCGGTACTTTTGCCGTCTTTTCACCTGCCTGTCCACTTATTCAAAGTAAGTTTCCGGAGTCGGCCATTTGCCCATTCTTGTCTGTTTGTTCGCCTCCAGCCACTTGCTTTATTGTAGCGGATCATGCTATACGCTTTGGAAAAGCTTTTCTGGCAGAGATGGATAGGAACCTCAAGGAAGTTCTAGACTGTCGGGAGTCTTTGTTCCTGTATTTCTTTTATTAGCACAGGAGTGCGGAAGGCAAATTGGAGCGTGGAAGGCATATTGAAGAGTCGTTGGGGTATCTATTGTTTGTTCTCTCTTTTGTTATCTCGGGGAGTACACAGCGGAGATGGGAAACGGATGTGGAAGATGTTGGAGTTTTTGGTGTCAAAGTAATAGCAGGAAGGATAGGATTGGTGATTGTTGTCATTTATTTATAATCCTGTCTTTTCCTGTTAGTTTGCTGGATTAGAAGAGTCGCGGATAAGTAGAGTTGTGGGTTAACAAAGTTGTGAAGCGATAGTTAGAGAGTCGACGAATAGAGAGAGTTTCAGGGCAATTTGGTGACCTTTCCTGCCCTCAGTTGAGTAGTGCATTTACAGCGCATCTAGTCCTCACTGCTTCGCTCCGGTATCATGGTGCGGTATAGCTCTAGCTCCGGTGAGCCCGTAGATTTCCAATGAATAGACCGTAGCTTAACTAATAAAGCTGCCAAGGGAACATTCTTTATATGGTTGGAAAGCTGGCATCAGGTAGGTCCAGGATGCTGATTATTGAATGTCGCGTCTAAAGGGAATGTAGGGAATCTGGTGTCAAATTCAGTACATGAATGAACCTCATCAGAACCTCATTAGAAGAGACAACTTTCATAATAGGCTGTAGCTCAACTTACAAAGCTACCAGGGGGATGGTATTTACATCGTTGGAAAGACAGCGTTGAGTAGGTCCAGGAAGCTGAGTATCAGATGTTGTGTCAAAAATATCAGGGCGCCTGGGGAATATGGTGTCAAAGTCAGTACATGACAGAATCTCGCCAGAAAAGAACACTTTCATAATAGGTTGTAGCTCGACCGACAACGCCACCAGGGGGACATTCTATGCACGGTTTTAAAGCTGGCATGGAGTAGGTCCTGGTGGGAGAGTATTGGATGTTGCAACAAAAGGGCGATTGGGGAATCTGGTGTCAAAATCAGCTCATACCATAACCTCACCAGAACCTCACCAAAACCTTACCAGCAAAGACAACTTTCACAGTAGGCTGTAGCTCAACTGGTAAAGCCACCAGAAGGACATTCCTTGTACTGTTGGTATAACAAGACTCCACTGAGTACTATTACAAGTAGCCAAACCTATACCCATGCCAGAGTCAAGAGACTACTGTGTGAGGAATGGCGATAGACTTAAGTCTACCGAATGGAGGTACGGTGGTTATGTAGCTCAGTCGGGCATGCTAGACCATACCAAGGGTATGTAGGTACTAGTAAAGGGTGGGGGTTACCCTACACTATAGGGTAACCCAAGTATTCAATTTCAGAATTACCCTGAATTACTCAACAGAGAGTACAGGTAGAGTTACCCTACCTTCAGACTAGAGTTACGCTGCCTTGGGCTACAGGCTACCTTGCTAAGGAGCCAAGTTGCCCTACCTTGAAGGTAACTTGTTACGCAGGACTTTGGGCGAAGTTACTAGATTGTTTGTCACATGAAACTACATAGGGTGTTTGAATCTCAGGTTATGCAGGTCACCCTCCGCACAACCAGTTGAGCTCCGAACAAGCTGTAACTTGGAGGTGTAGTTGCTAATACCCTCCCCCGGCCCCTCTCTAGGTCCATAGAGACATGGGCTACAGCCTGAAGAGTTGCTGTAAGTCTAGTAAAAGCCTACAAGTGGAGGTACTACCGTAACTCTGTATGCGCTCACACTATCTGTTTGACCGGAAGCTGTCTGTAGGATATATGGGGGTAAGAGGAAAGCCTGAAGAATAGCCTCCAGGTAGTTTTGTGTAAAACGGACTAAGACTGACGGAGTAATACTGCTCTGAAGTTAGAAGTAGTATGCGAGGTTACCAGAGGCCTGTAGGTGAGGTAACCAAAGTCCGTTGCTGCGAAAGTGTAATAGTATTGGAGAATTGTTAAGGGCTCTGAAACACTAGTCAAAGGTCATGATAGGACATACTTTTAGGAGGGTTAACTGTGGGTAGTGCCTTCTGGTAGTCAACCTTCATAGTGGTCTATTAGGCGAGCTACAGGGCTATCTTCTGAAATGATATAGAACTGAGTAGAACCGGATAAATATTCAGGGACTGCAAATGCTTGCAGAAGACTAAGTATATATGGATAGAGAGTTCCACAGTTAGTATAGTATCTGCACGGGCATGACAGCTCACCACTGGTAGGACTGCGATATGAAGAGTTTTTACTCCCGTAGTTATATTAGAGATACAGTGGCTAAAATACTTCTATTGGGCAGATGTTAGAACACCACCGAGTTGGCTAGTTCACTATGGAAGATCCTTATTCCAACCAATCGAGAGGTTGGCTAGATAGCTCACATGAGTTGGGTGCTTGTGAACCCAAAGTAGTAATGGGGAGTAACTGGCAGCATACTAAACCTACTTAAGTACATGCGAGTTCTCCTCTACTCTGACAATCAACTATCGCTCAAAATCAGGACTTAATTGAGTAAAGCTGTGGCTTAATGATATTAAGTTTTCCTGTTTTATTTTTTCAACTCTACTGTTAATTATCTTTATCTTTACTTTCAGAAAGAATACTTCGGTGCAGTCGCAACCTTGGGATCTATCTTCCCAGAGAAAGCCCCCATTACAGATGGAAAGCTAGTATTGAGCAGGTCCAGGCCAGTGAGTATTGGATGTCGCGACTAAAAGGAGGCACGAGAATATGGCATCAAAGTTAGTACATGTCCAAACCTTGCCAGAAAAGACAACTTTGATAATAAGTAGTAGCTCAATTAATAAGGCTACCAGGGGGATGTTCTTCATACTGTTGAAAAGCTGGCGTCGAGCAGGTCCAGGCAGCTTAGTATTGGATGTTGTATCTAAAGGGTGTCTGGAAAATCTGGGTCAAATTCAGCATATGCCAGAATCTCGCCAGAAAGGACAACATTCATAATAAGCTGTAGCTCAACTAATACAACTACCAGGGGGATATTTTTCGCACAGTTGGAAAGCTGGTGTCTAGTAGATCCAGGCCACAGAGTATCAGATGTCATGTCCAAAGGGTGCTATAGGAATCGAGCGTCAAACCTGGCATATGATAGAACATCACCTATATCTTGCCAATTTAAATGCCTGCTGTGATATGCATGAGTTCTGAAGTAGAGTATATTATGCAGTGTAGTGTGTTGTTAATAAGTATAATGTAGAGGAGAGCATGTTATAAAGAGGAGTTTATTGTTTAGGGGACCGTATTGTGCAGAGGAGGATGTTGTGCAGAGGAGTGTATTATGGAGGGGAGCATGTTGTGAGGTTCAAGTTAAGGAAGCTGTAATATCATAACAAATTACCATGGCTACTACCTAACCATGGCTATCACTCAGATTCTAAGTGGAATGTGTAAAGAATTTCAACGTCCAATAGGTAACCTGAATACCAGGTAGTAGAATGTCTCTTGAGCAAGGCAGTACTAGTAGCTGGCGTCAGAACAAGAAACTAATAGAAAGGATAACTCGGGTATTGACCTGATGTGGGTCTGACGCGACGTTGTATGAGGACGCAATAGAGTCTGTTGAGGCAACCTTAGATCTCCTGTATGAGAGCTGATACTGCAACTGACGCCAAGGTGTCGAGGATGTGGGGGATATAGAAGCAACGTCACCCATGTCAGGCCGTAACAGTGACACACCTGATGCAGGGTATCTTTTTACTAATGTAGGGTCATTGTAGACTAGAGTAGTTTGTCCTCTACTAGGCTCTCAACTTCTTGGAAGTGGGAGTTTCTGGGGTCAAGTTTGGAAAGGCAGACAAGGACAGCGTGATGGAATGTCTCAGGCTGCAACTCACAGAGAGGACAAGTGGCCAGGGCATCAGGATCGAGCCAGGAAGTGTGGGCTGCATCATAACTCTTTTCTAATCTTATTTGGTATATTCAGCTGGCTATGAACTTTCTCGGGCTCATGATAGGATGAGGGGATAGAACAGGCTATTAATTGTAGCTTAGGGGAAGGGGCTATTGAGAAGCTTATATGTGGAAAAGCAGTTGCTTGGAGCCGCTCTTGAGGCCAAGGAAGGAGGGATCACTGGGGGCCATCGATATGAGGGCAGAGAGGCGGAAATGTTCAGTAGCGGGGGGAACTGTACCTAGCTGTCCAATAAGGTTGATCACCCTATAGTCTATCGTATGTATGGACAGATGTCTGCATACTGGGGTTGAAGGTTCAGGGGTCTTCCGTGAAGGAGCTAGTACTCTGCAGTGAGACCAACTGTGAGATAGTGGTAGTCCTTAGGGGAACGAAAGTTGGAGGTGGCCGGAAAGGACTTGTGAAGCCATGCGGAAGGAGAGTTCCATTCTAGGGGGAGGTATACCAATCGCAGCGCTTTAAGGTGTTGCCTATGATCGATAATACATTGGATCAAGGGGAAGGCTAATTCACAGAGGAGGATGCCTGTGGGAGTCTAGTTAAAGCAGTTAGTAACCTATCACTCAACTGTGTGTCAGAAGACCGCCAAGTTGTCAGTCATTGACCGAGAGAGTAAGAAGAGATCTGCTGCATAGAGCATAATTAGTTCAAGGAGAGAGGCAGCCAGAGAGTAGCATAGGGAGAGAGATAGACCTTTTCCCTAGTCTGATAGTTGTTTAACTATAGAGAAGGCTCCTTGTACTAGGCTTAGGCATTTGGAGAAGTGTACGTTGTTGGTCTATTTGAGGCTGCAGAAAGCTGGTTCAAACCAGTAACCTAGCCACCGAACTACACCCAAAAGGCAGAGTATTTGACTGTCAATCATGGTAGGGATAATGTATGGAGAGTCCTTCTGCCTAGTAGTCCTCCAATGGATGAGCTTAGTTGTTGGGATAAAGAAGGAGACACCCACCCTGTTGCATCGCCAGGAGAGCATCTTAACAAGTTGCTGCAGTGTCTGTATGTTTCTCGTGTAAGAGGTGGACGTAATGGTGATTGCAAAGTAATTAACATAGGAGAGGATCAGATCCCGAAGAACTGGGACTTGAAGTGAGAAAACATATATCACAAAGAGGAAGGGCAAGGTAGGGGATTCCTGAGGAGTTTCAACCTGAATGGGCTCAAAACCCTTAGGAGAGCCTTGGAAGAGTAGCCTGCATTGGCGGCCTGTGAGAAAGGACCTGATCTAGCAGCAGAGGTAGGTGCGCACGCCTTTGGAGTGGAGCATGTAGAAGAGATCCACTTGGAAGATATTGTCAAAGCCTCCGTTAATGTCTAAAAAGAGGGTTGAGACTTCAAGTCAGCGGTGTTGGAGGGTTTAGACTTCATGAGAGAGGGTAGCACAGGCATTAAACGTGCAAATGCCAGCAAGGAATCCACACTGAAAATGGTTCAGGAAACCGCAGGAGTGGGTAATAGGAGAGAGACTACCAGCTACCATCATTTCAAGGATATTGGACACTGTCTCTAAGATGACTATTCTCTAGATAGAGGAGAGGGTGTTGTCAGCCAGTTTCCCAAGGTTGTCTAGTACAATGCTATTAGCCATCTTCAGGGTGTGGGGGTAGAAGCTGAACGCTATAAGAGGAGAAAGGAGGTTGGTCAACAGTACCGGACGTGTGGTGTTAATCCTCTTCCAGATCCTATGGGGGATCAGGTTCAGACCCAGAGCAGATGAGAATGAAGACTGGCAAAGGGTAGTGGCTACTTCTTCAGGCCACAGAGGGGGGCAATCTTTGAAAGGTAGCAGGATGGGAGGGCAGTGTGCCTGAGGTCCAGGTGGGAAAAGGTGAAATAGCAGGGTATCATTAAGTTCCTCTAGGGTGGAGGCATTGAGAAAGGACAGGAAGAGCTCGGATAGTCTTCCGAAGGCAAACCTCCTTGCCGTCTACACATTCTGCGAAGTAGCCCTTTCGAGGAAGTCCGTCCAGTGTTTCTTCTTTGCGGTCTTGATTGACTTCAAGTAGGCCATTCTGGCATCTCAGGAAGTTGTCCTGGTACAGTCATCGGGTGAGGCACTTGCATTTCTTCGCAGGCATGATGGATCTTGTATGGGTCTATAAGGGTATCTGACCACCAGTGTTTGGAATGCAGCGATAGCCTTTTCATTGATATATGTTGTGCCAGGATGACTCTTATTTTGTTAAGGTTGAGGTCAAGCGATAAGGCTAGGGCAAGTTGTGTCGGGAGTGGGGGAGGGAGAGTCAGTCTGAGGGATCAGAGAGCAGAGTAGTCTTCTGGCCAGTGTGTGGCAGCTGAGTAGGGGGCTAGTCCAGAGGGGGAAAGTAGGGGAGAGGACAGCTTGACAGCTATAGGGATGAGGTCAGAGCCCATAGAGGGGAGGTCTGCACTGCAAGACTCTAGGTAGGGTGCGAGGTGCTCATTAGTAAAGGCCAAATCAATAACAAAGGCGGTGTGCTGTTAGCCTGAAGAGAATCAGGAAAAAAATGCCAGGAATGTTTGCTATAGTGAATGCGCGTTCTACAGCAAGATCTGCATATGGCGCCAGGTCCCAGAGGTTGTTTGTCCCGAAGGAGCATAGGAGGTCACATGGTGAGTGGTGGAGGTTGAAGTCCCCCACAACTAGGAGGGGGGCGGGCGAGAGAAGGAATGCCTCTTCCGGAGAGACCATCCTATAAAGGAAGGAAAAGGTCCAAAGTGAGTAAAGATTCAGAATGCGAATCTTAACATGATGGGTAGAAAATAAGCCCTCAGGAGTAAGGACATCAAGTGCCAGGATGCTGGGGTTGTCAAACATAACAGGTACAACTGAAATGGAGTCAAGGAAGAAATGTAAAATATAGGTGGCACTTTAGGCCTCCAGTCTGGAGTAAATGGTGGTAAAAAGTACTTAAATCCGTTAAACTGAGGCAGCTTTCCATGATAGAAAGAAGGGTCTTGTAGGACAACGATGGAAGGAGGTGAGGTTAAAGCAAGCAGGCGATTAAACAGGGAAATAAATACATTCAAGCTTCCCAACCAGTTGTATTGATGTATTGATTCGGGGTAATTGAGCTAACACTCAGGGGAGGTGAAGTAGAAACTGGAAAAGGAGTAGGAGTTACCTCCGCCTGGGAATGAGAGGGCTTTGCTCAGTGTGGACAGGTGGGGGTACCAGGAATGGCTCCTGCTAGGAGGCGGTAGGGTGTGGTAAAGGGAGGGTCGGGGATGTGTCTGTGGAGGATATCATCTCCTAAGTCCACAGCAGGAGCAAGGCATTGGGGCTATACAGGTCCAGAGGAAAGACCCTCCCCTCTATTGTCCAATGTATCCATTTCGTCTTCAGGTGGTAGGGTGAGGGGGGACTGGCCTTTGAGGACGGAACTGACCGTACATAGGGTGGATGCTTGAGCAGTTGGTACAGTATGGAATGGAGTTGGGGCACCAGGGGACAACCGGCTTGAGGTTTCCCACCTTAGACCTGGTTGGGTTTTTGTAACAGTAGGCAGCTCTCGTGTGATTAGGGGCACAGATCGGGCAGATAGGGTGGTCGATTTTGCGGCAGACTGCTTGGTAGCTGATGCCCCTTCCGTTCTTGCACAATGTAAATTTGTTGGCTAAGTATGCCCTCTCAATATGGTAACAGGAAGCGTAGACGATAGTCCTGCACAAAATAGTCTCCATGTCTGACGGGGCGACAGTGACAATGTATGAGGTGTTCGTCTTTGAGAGGCGTAGTTTCTCATCTTATATGAGGAAACAGGCCGAGAGCATCTGGACTTCCTTGATATTCAGGAAGGTCTCATTAAGTGTCTGGAGGAAGGATTCCGGGTTGTCGGGTGGAATGGAGACGGATAGTGAGTGAATAGTGAGTAGCACCTCGTTGGGTGCAGGCCTGAAGCAGAGGTAGGGATTCGTACCCACAGTATAGGATTTATTGAGATGTGAGGTAAGAGCCTCATAGTAGGATGCGTAGGTAGTAGCAGGGGTAGAGGAGTCAAGAGTTAAAAGCATGACAGCTCCACGGTCATTAACCTTTACAGTGAAGACCATTGGGAGGTGGCAGTTGGCTCTATTAAGGACCAAAGCCGTAATATTGGGGAAGGATGCTGCTATGTCACCTCCATGGAGCTGAAGGGCTGGAGAGGAATAGGGGGCAAAAAATCTTCATTCAGCAGCAGGCAGTGGCTGGGGAGTGGGGGAACCCTCCCTTCCCTGAACTGTTTTCTCAACTTGTACCGTAGAGGTACTTGCTAAGCCAGACTTCCTCCTGCCTTGTAGCTTCAAAGAGGAAGCGGCAGATGAGTAGGATGGTTTTGTTAGGTGGGTAGGTGAGTCCTAGTTAGAAGCTCCTGGGAGGAACTCAGAGGAGTTAGAGTATTTCCCATCTCTCCACTACTGTGCCTCCCAAGTTCTGACCAACTTGGCAGTGAAGGCTGCAGGGTTGCCTTGAAGCGTACCTGTTGCAGTATTGTAAACAAGGATATCAGGGTTGTAGATAGTGGGGTAGCCTGATGGGAGTTTGGGAGGTAGAGTGGGGGCAGATATGTTGGTGGCTGGTTCTTCACCCTTTCAGGAAGGTCAAGGGAGGGGGACGGTATGTGCCAACACCGGAGACTGGGGGGGTGGGACCAGATTGGCCACAATCCTGGTATACAGGTCCCTAATTGACACTTGAAGTGAGGCCACAGCACTAGCTGGAATGTTAGCAGCATTAGCAGAACCTGGTTGAGTGGGAAGGGTATATATAATCCAAGAAGAGTGGTCATATACATGTGTATTGGGCTCGCTTACTCTGCTCAAAAGAGTAGTAAGGCCAGAGACAAGGGAGCATACTAGCAGGATAAGATAGGTTCCACCCATGGCAAGATCCAGGAGATCCAGGTAGGAGGGAGGAAGATTCTCTGAGGGCCAGTTGAGGAGCCCTTTGGATGACGAGATGAGGTGTGTCAGATTCATCTAAACGGAGTGTAGAGAAGCAGGAGAATAGGAATTTGAGGATTGATGGGAGGGTGTACTTTGCTGTAGAGTAGGAGTACCTGAATGGGAGTGGGTGGAGAGGTCCATCGCCAAGGCAAGGATAGAAGGTCTTGAGGCACAAGGTAAGGAGGATCATGAGAGTTGCAGAATTTTACACCAGATGCTAATGGTGTTAACAGGAGAAGTAAAACGTAAGAGTAGGAAAATAAAGGGCGCGAAGTATGCTACTCAGGAGGTCCTGTTTTATTTTTTTACTTTTTTTTATATCTTATTTATTTCTCCGGTTTTATGTACAGTAAGGCCAGGGGTCTGACCAGCTCTCGCTATGTAGACCGGTACCTCCACTCCTCCTTAATTTCAAGGAGTTAGAAGAAAAACTACAACCCCAGAAAGGCTAACACCAGAAGCCAGGTGCCCAATCTGCAGATCCTACAAATTGAACGCAAAGGAGTTTTGCCTAGAGCCACCAATACCCAACTAGTCCCGGTCTGAAAAACTTTCCCGCAAATCTCCCATATGGCTATCTACAAATAGTAAAGACAGAAGGCCTGGAATCTATTTTTTAAAGCTAGAAAATCCCCCACCCCGACACTACACCCTCAACGAAACAGAAGAAAACTCAAGCCTGATACGGAATCCTCCAACAGAAGGCCAAAGCCAACCCACGGCCTAATCCTGTAGCTGCCCCACTGACTACACCTCAGCTCACATCCAAGGAATCATCAACGAATCTAGCCCAAGAGGAAATAACATAAATAGGTGTTCAACGCATAATTGTATAATAGTATGCATGGGCACTTATATCCCACAAGTGACAGGCAGAAGAAACTGTAAGACAAAGGACTCGGAACTCGCTACAAGCCAAAGGTATTGGCAATTTGATGGCGCCAAGCTGGCCATCCGGGAGGGCTGAAAGGGATTCTCAAAGCAGCAAAGGAGGGTGCGGTACTAGGGTACCGGCTACAGTAGTAAAGTACTGTTAGGCATAAAGAAAATGCACAGACCTCTCGGTAGGGTAACTGCGCACAGACCCTCATTTATCGAAGCCTAACACCCCCCTCCAGCCCCGCTCTAGGGCCCACACGGCCTTAGCAAGATTTCGAAGAATTGCATCCCATGACTATAATGTCTTCTCAATAAAGCCCGCTTCATAACACCATATACGTCACTGCCGTCCGTCCAACCGGAGGCTGTTCGCAGGATATATAAGAGGGTACCTCTGGGTACCTCTGTGAACAATTACCATCTCTGCTACACCTCTGGTGATTGAAATCTCAACACCAAGGAATTCTCACCACTTTTCGCATCTGGTCCTCCCCCTATGGGGGGACTAGGCCATCATTCTTTATCTTTTTACAACAGCAAAACTTCTCTCCTGCTTTCTCTCTTGAGGTCTATCCTCATGAGACCCCTCCTTACTCCATCCTGGCGTCCTCGTCACTGGGTTCCTCTCCTTCCATGCTTTTACATCAGCCTCGCTTAGCATCAGCACAGTCGGGTTCTTCCTTTTTCCCCTCAATAGACGGCTGGGAATACGGTTTGCGGTACGCGATTACAAAGGATTCCTTCTCCTTTCCTCTGATCGGTTCGGGTCAGTCCCTCTGCTGGGTCTAGGTTTTGTCCCGCTGGTGGGTACGGGTTAGTCCCACAGTCTGGGGTTGGTGGTTGGTTTTCTCAACAGGCTACGGTCGAATTCGCCTCTCTCCTCCTCTCTGCCCTTTATGGTGGCTTTGTCGATTGTGGGTACTGGGGATTAATGGAGACCGCCTAGTTAAGACACGAACACATTTCCGATAGTTGTTTCGGCATCTGGGTCTACCCCTCCCTCTTCCTCCCTCGGTTCGTTTGGCTGGTATCCTACTGCCACCCTCCTCGGCCGGCATCCCACTGCCATCCCTCTCGGCTAGCACCCTACTGCTCCCCCCCCAGCTGGCACCTTACTGCCCCCCGGCTGGTACCCTACTACCACCTCTTCGGCTAGCACCCTACTGCTCCCCCAGCTGGCACCTTGCTGCCACCCCGCTGGTACCCTACTTCCACCCCCGGCTAGTACCCTACTGCTCCCCTGAGCTTGCACCTTACTGCTACCTATCTCTGGGGGGCCTCAGCCCTGGCTCCTCTCCCTCCGATTGGTATTGCACTGTCACTGGTTGGTCGGGTTCCATCCTCGTCAAGTTTCCCCCTCGGTGGGGGTCGCGCCACTACTCGGTGCACCTGGTTCTTTCTTGGGCCCGATCTAGGGTTAGCTTCTTAGCGGCCGGCCGTGCTATGGGCATGGCTTGGTGGGTATGAGTTTGGTTTTCCTTTGTGGCTTCGGGCTGAGATTTCCGGGGGGATTTTTCCTTGGGCTTCCTGCTTTTCCTGTTTTGGGTTTCTCTAGGGGCTTAGTTTGTCTGGGTTGTAAGGGGGGCTTGATTCGGGGCGAGATGTGCGGTTGGCTCCATACCAGAGGGGCTTGGGGTTGTTGGTTTTTGCCTCAGACGGAGGAGGGATGCGCGTGTTTACAGGTTTTGTTTTTGCCATAGCTAGCGCTGCATGCAGGTTCTTGTACCTTAAACAACAAATATATGATATAAAAAAAAAAAAAAAAAAAAAAAAAAATGGGTACCTCTGCGAACAACGACCGTCTCCGCTACACCTCCGGTGATTGAAATTTCAACACCAAGGAATTATCACCACTTTTCGCGTCTGGTCCTCCCCTTATGGGGTGCACTAGGCCATTATCTTTTATCTTTTTGCAACAGCAAAACTTCTCTCCTGCTTTCTCTCTTCAGGTCTACCCTCATGAGACCCCTCCTTACTCCTTCCTGGCGTCCTCGTCGCTGGGTCTCTCTCCTTCCCCGCTTTTGCTTTAGTATCGCTTAGCATCAGCATGGTCGGGTTCCTCCTTTTTCCCTACAACAGACGGCTGGGAATACGGTTTGCGGTACATGAGTACAACGGATTCCTCCTTCTTTCCTCTGGTCGGTTCGGGTCAGTCCCTCTGCTAGGTCCGGGTTTTGTCCCGCTGGTGGGTACGGGTTAGTCCCACGGTCGGGTGTTGGCAGTTGGTTTTCTCAACAGGCTACGGTCGAATTCGCCTCTCTCCTCCTCTTTTCCCTTTCGGTAGTTTAGTCTACTGTGGGCACTGGGAATTAATGGAGACCGCCTAGTTAAGACACGAACACGTTTTCCGCTAGTTGTTTCGGCATCTGGGTCTACCCCTCCCTCTTCCTTCCTCGGTTTGTTCGGCTGGTATCCAACTACCACCCTCCTCGGCCGGCATCCCACTGCCATCCCTCTCGGCTAGCACCCTACTGCTCCCCCCCCAGCTGGCACCTTACTGCCCCCCGGCTGGTACCCTACTACCACCTCTTCGGCTAGCACCCTACTGCTCCCCCAGCTGGCACCTTACTGCCACCCGGCTGGTACCCTACTACCACCTCTTCGGCTAGCACCCTACTGCTCCCCCAGCTGGCACCTTACTGCCACCCGGCTGGTACCCTACTACCACCTCTTCGGCTAGCACCCTACTGCTCCCCCAGCTGGCACCTTACTGCCACCCGGCTGGTACCCTACTACCACCTCTTCGGCTAGCACCCTACTGCTCCCCCAGCTGGCACCTTACTGCCACCCGGCTGGTACCCTACTACCACCTCTTCGGCTAGCACCCTACTGCTCCCCCAGCTGGCACCTTACTGCCACCCGGCTGGTACCCTACTACCACCTCCGGCTAGCACTCTACTGCTCCCCAGAGCTTGCACCTTACTGCTACCTCTCTCTGGGTGGCCTCAGCCCTGGCCTCCTTCCCTCCGATCGGTATTGCACTTTCTCCGGTCGGTCGTGATCCATCCTCATCAAGTTTTCCCCCTCGGTGGGGGTTGCGCAATTAATCGTTGCACCTGGTCCTCTCTTGGGCCCGATCTAGGGTTAGCCTTTTGGTGGCCGGCTGTGCTATGGGCGCTGCCCGGTGGGTATGAGTTAGGCTTTCTTTTATGCCTTCGGGCTGAGATTTGCGGGGGGATTTTTCCTTGTGCTTCCTGCTTTTCCTGTTTTGGGTTTCTTTTGGGGCTTAGTTTGTCTGGGCTGTAGGAGGGGCTTGACTCGGGGTGAGATGTGCAGTTGGCTCCATACCAGAGGGGCTTGGGGTTCTTGGCTTTTGCCTCAGACGGAGGAGGGACGTGCGTGTTTACAGGTTTTGTTTTTGCCATAGCTAGCACTGCATGCAGGTTCTTGTACCTTAAACAATGAATATATGATATAAAAAAAACATAAAAAAATAAAAAAGCAAAAAGAAAAAATGGGTACCTCTCAGAAGTGGAACGGAGGAAATCCGTCAGAGGCGCATTGAGTTATTAGGCTTCAAAGTTAGGCATCCTAACTATGGGCCGAAAGTGACCGGACCTTTTCGGTTAGAAAATCTGCAACTACTCCTACAGTGCCCCAGAGGCCATAGGAGATAGATATGACACCAATACCTATCTGAAGGCCACTGTATGTTAGTTGGTCCTTGAAACGGGATCCCTCAAGAGGTGATTCTCTTTGAGGCGAGGCGGACCGAGAGGAAGCTGCTCAGACTCAGAAGACCTGATAGGCGGTAGACATATGGGTGTTGGCGCACTATCTACGAAGCCTGCATCATGCATAGGTGCCCGACACATACGCTGGCCACTATGTGAAATCGGAAGAGACTACTGGGATGATAGTCAAGACGACTGGAGTTTCAGACAGAAGTCTATTCGGCTCTATAGATCGAAGACCGGTCATTCGAGGATAATAACACATCCTATGATAAGACGGAAAAGAATTTATGAAGACGAAGATGGTGTGCAAGAATTCAGGGTCAAACAGTGTTCACACTTGTTAAGACTATGAGACGTAGTGTACGATTTTGGGCAAGGTACTTTGTTATAGGAGGATTAGAAGTAGTCCGCGAACACTCAGACGCAGGATATAAATATCGAACTACCTCCCAAGCTTTTAGACAAGACAAGCAACGGAGAAGAGACCTCAACAATATAACATTGTTTTACCTACGAATCTTTATAAGAATATTTCGTCTCTCGATTAAGCGAGTTCTTAGTAGTCATAAACGAAAAGAACGACACCAAGCCTTCCTAGACAAATCTCCGTCTATTACGAAAGATTCAGGCCTAAGTCTTCTCGACAAATATTTAGAGTTGGCTTCCGCCTAACAAGTACCAGCGAAGACAATAAAGTGAGGAATGATAGGAAGAACCAGAGGCCCCAGAAAACCCCACCGGAGAAACCAAACTGTAGTCATTTTACCACATCTCTCATATAGTTCCTTGTTCTCTGAGACAAAGCGTCACTTAGTAGATGGGATCTCACTGTCAGTTGTAAGGAGGTGGAAGAGTGAGGTGAAAAGGCGACAACAATTTGAACTAAGTAACTAGGAAGGTATGGCCAAATCTCCCCTCGATACAGACCCCAAAGTAACCATCTGAGGCGCTCCCCCACAGAGATCGTATAGGCAGGGAGATAGACCTCCATCACTGCCAACACTAATCGGAAGTGTAGAGGATGAGATGACCGTGCCAGCGCTAAGTGAGTCTCCACAAGCGAGAAACGACTATTGAGTGAGCCCAGATAACTCCTCCATCGAGTGAAAAGGAGGCATGCGAGGCAAAGGCGGGAGAGTATGCATGAGTTAACTGTACCCCTAGGCAGGAACCATCAAGGGGGAAGAGGAGAGAGTGGGCGGACTGTGATAGTTGACCGTAGTGTTGTCAAACTATGTGGGAGGAAAATAGGAGCGACAAAGCTTCTACCCAGGAGGTACCTGGACCCCACTATTTATATGAACTCCTCACCCAACCCTAACCCTATGTGATTCATACTTCCATGTCACGATATCCTATGACTCACAAGTGTGACTCATGTGAGATCCTTAGCTGACTCCTATGTGTCCACTGCACGACATACCTTAATCAATTATAATCCTTATAACAAGCCATGTGCATTAAGTGTGTCACATGCATGAGACTCATGACTCATAAGTATGAGTCATGTGCAAACATCATAGTAACACCATATGACTCACAACTGTGAGTCATGTGAAAACCTTATTCTACCTTGTCAATCTGCCTTGTCACAATCTGGTTTGTGACACTTGCTTAACATTAGCACTGTGAGATATTCACTTTTTCCCTTTAACAGACAGCTGGGAATACAGTTTACAGTATACAATTATGATAGATTCCTTCTGCTCCTCCTTAGAAGTGCTCAGGTCTCTTCAACAGGCCAAAGTCAATTTTGCCACCCTCCTCCTCTCTACCCTCAATAGCTGGTGGTATCTCATACACTAAGTGATGCTATCTCTCCCAAAACGAGAGACTACCCAAGAGATATGGGAATACCCCTGAAGGCGTTGGGGACTCAAGGAAGCCACCTAGTTACAACACAAATATATTTCCTATAGTTGTTTTGGCATTTGAGTCTACCCCTCCTCTGTTCTCTCCTCAGTTCAATTGGCTAGTATCCTACTAACTTTCTCCGACTAGCATCCTGCTGTCCATCTTTTCCGCTAGTATGATACTTATGCATGTAGAGGTGCTCAACCTCCTTCCATACCACGCACTGTCTCATCCTCTTCCTTGCTGTATGCAGTAAAGCTTCTACTTCTTCCCCCTTACCCCACCCCGCTCCTCCTCTACCAGGTAATGTTCGTTAAACAATAAAAATGAAAAGTCTAGGTCGGCTCCTGGATAGGTTCCGGAGTTGTGTCCAGCAGGACATCACTGTAACCAAGCAATTTGCTATAGATTTTAATCATAAAAGTATGCTCATAGTTTGAGGCAAATGCGAATGAATAGGCTTCTGTTGGTTAGATTATCTGATCTAATTTCTCCAGGTTGTGGTTCTGGAATTGAGTGTACTCAGCAGCCGTAAAGTTGTACGAATATTGGTAATGGCGCTGTCCAGCCTAGTCATAATTCTTTACTCGAGTAGTTACTGCAAAGGTGTCAATGTGAGTTTCGTTCTTTCCCAGAATGGGTTACTGTAACTTATGTGCTGAATTGTGTGGCATCAGAGCGGTTTACTCACGGCCCCTGCAGGCGACACTGAGGAGGGCGAGGAGGGGTTCTTAGAGTCTGCCCTGTACGAGTACACAATGCTCGAAGTGCGGCGATTGTTCTTTTAGGAAAGGGCATTAGTGAGAAGTAACTTGTTACCATCTCTCCCTACCCCAATCTAAAGTGGACAACGCTGATTTCGGGAAGGAAATGTCAATGATTTTTTGTGGATTGCGTTCGAGTCATGGAAAACATTCCTTGAGCAAAATAGGTCGTACGCTTGGCCTAGTGCTCGCATTGCTGGCGTAGACTACATCATTTGTCGGTATTTAAGGGTGCTAGGCTGGGTCATGGCTCTTCTGATCCCGGCAGTTTAAGTCTTAGCTTTACTACGCTGATATAACTTCTTAAATCCCGTTTCCCCCAGCTTTCCGCGTTTACTACTCGTACTCGTAAAAGTGTAATATACCCATAAAGCACTGTTCCCCTAGACACTAATAATATCTTAATAGCAAGTATTGATCTAATGATGAGACACAAATTACTGTGCTTTCCCTTGAACTCCATGTTTATAGTAACCACTAATCTCCAGAAGGAAGAAAAAGGAGGCCACATACTAAGATAAACCTAAATCGCGACACCAAGAACAGAAAAGAAACAAGAGAAAGAAGAAAGGATGGTATGGCCTGTCTACACGATATCCCCTAATCCTCCGGGAGAATCTTGCACCACGGAACTATTCTGATCTATCGGCTTCTCGGGAATTTCTTGTAGCGGCAGTGGGGGCCTATCTGCGGCGCCTGACACCAAACCCTGCGGGGTGTTGTTAACAAGAGGTAAACTTTGAGCGCCATTCTCGCCCGACGAACCTGCAAGCTGCAGACCCCCTATCAACGAAGAATGTTGGGAATTGCCATCCTGCTGCGGTAAACTTGGTTGAGGAGCAGATAGATTCGCTGCGAGTTGCGGATGATGTTGCGGGGAAGGTACAGGGGCACTTGATGCTGCTGTGGTGCCAGAGATCTGATATGCAACAGCATGCACTTGTTGTCCACTCAAATCATTAGCGGTCAGCCCAACTGCGCGTTGGTCGCATTGCATTTGAGGGAAACCGGCTTCTAGTTGATGGGTCGTTGGTCCAACTATGCCTGAGCTCGAGCTGGCTCCATCGGTGGGCAAAATTTGACTAGTAGCTCCCTGGGTCGCAGCCTGAGCCGCTTTCTGGGCATTGGTTTTCCATTTGATGCCGCAGGCATTACAGACTGTGACATTTTCTCCCTCAATGTCGGCCTTTCGCCAAAGGGATGTTTTGGACGTCTGGCATATATGGCAACTCTTTGTCGGATCCGCGATCCTCCCTTTCCTAGAGCGAGGGGGT
This sequence comes from Tuber indicum, assembly GCA_006112555.1. NCBI lineage: Eukaryota > Fungi > Ascomycota > Pezizomycetes > Pezizales > Tuberaceae > Tuber > Tuber indicum. The sequence goes on from VBSK01000152.1 coordinate 66,532, forward strand.
TTAGGGGGTCTTGGGGTCTTCGGCATCTTGGGAACTGGCGTCCTGACTGCGCTGGTGGAAGGGGATGGGATAGAGGGTTGAGTAGTAGGTTCTCGAGGAATCGCCTTATTAAAACGGTTAGACCGGACCTTCGTATTGACTGATACGCCATGGAGTAGCTCACCTTTTTAACTGTCTTCACCCGTGGCCTTGGCGGTGCTGCTTGGGGTGTGTCCGCAAAGTTCTTGGGGTCGTGCGCAGGTGTGCTGCTTTCCCTTCTAGCCCTTCGTTCTCGGAGGGTCCTGGCAGTTGCCTCCACCGTTTCGTGCATCTCAGGCTTGTCCGGGATTGCTTCGCCGGGCTCGCGTCTTAAACGGAATACCAGGAAAGTATCCTCTGCCCTTTTCTTTGATGCCATTATCTCTTCCATGTGTTTGAGGGTATTCTCTGCACTGGCAACCACTCTCTGAAGTATCTCCAAGGGTTTAGGGGTTGCAGACTCCAAAACAACAGTTATAGGTTGGTAATACTCATCCAAATCATCAACCGGTTTGCGAACTAGTATGAACGAAGCTCGGACCACTGTCCCACCCTTCAGATATTCAAGGATTGCATGTTTGGGGAAAAGGAACCGATCTCCTTGGCTGTAGGGGTCAACAAACTCAAACACTACAGATGTGATCTCTTGCTTAGGGGGCTGGGGAAATGGCCGGGGCTTGGGATTTGTCTGCGCCAGATGAGGAGCAGGAATTCTACTCGGGGTGCACTGCAGAGGATGGTGCGCGGGTTGTGGGGGGTCGGGGTGGCTCTGTGGGTGTGGTTGGTGTTGATGGTGTTGCTGTTGGTGGTGTTGCTGCGGATGATGTTGATGCTGATGCTGGGGCTGCGGTTGTTGTGTGTGCTGTAGTTGTGGTTGTTGTTGATGTCGCTGTTGATGCCCCGGATGCGTCTGTTGATGAGGTGCCTGCGCTGTGTGACCACTCCCAAGGGTTACAGAAGGTCCAGGAGTCTGTGTTGATGGACGTGCGGCATGACTACGAATCAATTGAGAGCTTGTGACGGGAGTCAAGACATCAATATGGGCTTGGAATATCTTGAGCTGTTCTGTCGTTGCCTTCCCAGAAGCAACAATCCGCATGAGGGCTTTTAAATCAGGGTCAGATGCTGCCCGAATAGCAAGAGCTTGGATTACAGGGTCCGGGCGTGAGGCCGCCGGTGGGGGTGCCACCCTAGGAGGGTCTTGTTGGGGAGGATGACTTGGCTGTAATTGCGGGCCTTGATGTGATGGTTGGCTAGGGGTAGACGGTTGCGGGGATATGCCAGGATTGCCCGTTGGTCTTGGATGTGGGACTGGAGTCACTGAGGCAGGGCTTGACTGTGTCCGAGCGAGATCTGGAGCCCGGACAACACCCTGTTGGGGAACTTGATGGTGTGCTGGCGGTGTCTGAACACCAGCTCCCGAGGATTGCGCATGGTGGGCTGTAAAACCCGGCCCCGATTTGGTGTTTTCCGAAATGTCTAACTGGGGTGTTGGTGATAATGTTTGTTTCTGTACGGGATGAGGCACAGGAAGGAGGGAGGGGGGTTGCTTAACGGGCTCCAGTACACCAAACAGTTTGATCTCGAACTTATGAGGCATAGAACTCATGGTGCAATTCCCAAGCCTGGTCATGCAATCCTTTGATGGATTCTTCTCTAGTTCTGCTGGATCCAGCTTCCGTGACTTTAGCGGTTTTATCCAGAATTTCTCGAAGATATCCCCATCCACCCATTTCCTTTGGGATCGGATTAATGACTCTGCCATGACCTTGCTAATACTTGGTTAGTAACTCTTCTCAGCGACAGTCATGATGGTAGGCAAACCTCTCGGCCACAGATTGATAGTCGCTCAACAGTAATCCACCTGGCTGGCGTTGCGGAATAACCGGGAGTGGTCCATCCTTTGTAAAAGACGTTGGGACTTCGGGGGTGGGGGTTTGCTCCTCAGGTGTTGGAGCTTCAGCGGCAGTAGGTGTTGCACTGCGGTGTTTGGAAGGTTGAGACTCCCGAACAGCAACCGTGCGCTTTCGCTTCTCCCCCATCTTGATTTTCTTGCAAGTCTGTAGCTATATTGTGGAGCAGGTTATGGGGCTGGCGTGTTGGTACAATGCCTTGGAGAGTTGAAGGTATAATACAACGCGTTAAGAGGAGCTTCCGACTCAGTTAGACTACCGGTATGATGACTGGATGCCAGTATCGTAGATTATCACACACCACTTTGGTCATTTTCCTGCCAAGAACTCTCTGTCTCTCCCCTGAATAGGTAATCAGAGAGTGGTCTCAGCTCGTGTGCTGGACTTCATCTCCGATCCCGCCGGCTCACCACCTACCCTACCGCAATCTAAACAACATCTATCCCCCTCTCAATACCCACCCAACCTCTCGTCTTCCTACCTCTTGCCAGATTTCCAGCGAGCTACCATCGGCTTTGAGCAGGAAAATATGGCCCCTGAGCTTTTTAAGAAGGCCTATTGGCCTCTCGTAGCTCTCGGTGCTTTTTATTTCGTTGTTCTCGGTTTATTAACGGTTCCATGGATTCAAAATAAGTGTGTTCTTCGCTTACTGTACGTATCTACGGACGGACGGAATGAACTGATATATCGTGCCGCCCTAGTGCGATTTATATGCACAGAATGAAGGTCACCTGGCGACAGGACCTTAAGAAGCCGGAAGAATTTGGATTTGCAAGTCTGCACACTAAGTCTCCCACAAAACATAATCATTACTTGCTAACGAGGCCCCCACAGAAAATCAAGTAGCGCCCTTCTTCTTGAAAACCCCAGATGGTGAAGACATATTCGTGTGGCATGTCCTTCCACTTGGCCTTTACAAAGAACATCGGGAGTCCTTAGTCAAGCAAAATACTGGCTTAATCTCAAACCCATTGGAATCCGAGAATATAAAACTCTTAATAGCCGATCCTGAAGCAAGGCTGATTATTCACTGTATGTACCCCGTTCAAACATAGCTTGTATTCAATACCCCACATCCACTGACAGAGGTATAGTTCATGGTGTACGCACATCCTTCAGCCCCAGTGAGTCACGCTAATATATACTCACTAGAATGCCGGAACAGTTGGAGCGTCCTGGAGACCTACATACCTACGATCTCTCTCTGCCGGCGACCCATCCAAAATTCATATAATCGCCCTAGATTATCGAGGATTTGGCCTATCATCCGGCACCCCATCAGAACAGGGATTAATCACCGATGCGATTGCCTCTGTGAACTGGGCTATTAATACTCTTGGAATCTCGCCTTCTAGGATTGCTGTTGTTGGCCAGTCACTAGGAACAGCTGTCGCCATCGCCACTGCGGAGAAGCTAGCAACACACCCAACCAGTCCGATAGAGCTCGGTGCAGTCATCGCAATTGCCGGTTTCAGTAATATGAAAGAACTAATCCTGACCTACAATATCTTTGGCTGGCTCCCAGTACTGTCACCTTTGAGACCTTACCCTTTTCTCCAAAGATTCTTCGCAAATTTTATCATCGATACCTGGGAATCTGATAAGCGGATTGCCTCACTCATCAAGTCTAGTAAGAAGTTGAACTTTATCGTTCTTCATGCCTACAATGATTTCGATATTCCATGGCAACATTCTGATAGACTGTTTGTGACTGCTGCCAATGCAACGCAATCGGGAAATGAACTGACATGGCTCGAAATTATGGGCTTAATGGAAAGGATTGAATTCGGAGAGGAGAGCTATCAGAACAAATGGCCGACGGCCAGAAGCAATGGCCATTCCATTGAGCAGTGGGTTGTAAGATGGGGAGGTCACAACCAAGTGGTTGCAAGTGCTGGGACTTCTGTTATCGTCGCAAAGGCTTTGGGACTATAGATTGTCTGTACTAGAGTATCCGAAATCCTTTTAGTATTTCGTCAGGGTATTATGGCACGAGTTGTGATAATTCTTTTCACATTTATTGTCAGAAGATTTGAAGATATTCAGCAGGTTAAAAAGGTGATATCAAATTCATAAAGAGATTGATACAATAACTTAGGTTAGAAGACCTTGTGTATCGAAAACAAATTGCTCACATTAATTCAATACAATGTCATAACAGTTCTCGATCCAGCCTTCAATACCCTACCGTACTCGCACTTACCCACGATGCCCCTGGGTCTTACGAACAAATAACCTACGGCAACTTAAGTGCTTTGACGCAGTTTGGCTTGTTGTTCCACAACCTCTAGTCACGTGTAAAGGAAGTGGCATCTGTGGACAATCCCCACAGCTTTAGTCTAACTCTCCGTTGTAGTAGCATCATATCTTATGATGTACTGTACTCTACTTGTCTACGATATTATGTACTATAGTGACTTCGTGTCCGATCTAATCAGATCTCATCTATCATACCCCGTGAAGCAACGGATCACCACCTCAGCAGTTCCTTCCTGACATGTACCGGGATTTTTTATATTCTTACAAAAAAGCATTGCATGCCAGGTTGGTGTAGGGATGGGGAGGCGGTAGGGGGTGGTGAGTGGTGAGTGGTGAGTGGCGAGTGGGTGCCGGAGGAGGGGAGATGTGGATAGTGGTTGAGCGGGCAGGTGGAGTAGAAATAAATATGAACAATTAGACACCAGTTGTTGGTCTTTTCTCCCCTCGAGGTCTCGAGGGAGGCTGCTAGTAATACAGTACGGTGCTCGAGTACGATAACGGTATCATCCCACCGCCAGTAGGCAAGTTACCTATTCGGTATAATACCTACCGTGTTATCCCTCGGCTTCTAAGGGACCGAATCCAAGCCTAGGTAATAATCCTAACCAGCGATATATCTATCTTACAATACAGAATGCTCAGAACACTCTTTCAATCCTACCCCCGCTCTCTCCGTCCCCACTTCCAGCATCATAACAGCTTTAAGTTAGTATGCAAAATGCCTCTTTCGTCACACGTTGTTCCAAAGGTATCGGCACTTACTTCACACCACTACTCTAGTTGGCCTGCTGAAATGTATATATCTAGCTCAAAGACCCCTCACTGTTCCATGAGGCAGCCTTCATAAACGGCCAATTCGTCCAAGCTAAAGACGGAAAAACATTTGATGTCCATGACCCTGCTTCTACCGAGAGGATAGCTACCATCCCCGAACTCAGCGCATCTGAAGTCAAGGATTCTATCAATATTGCTCGAGATGCCCTCAAGTCTTTCCGAAAGACACTCCCCCGTGAGAGGGCTAGAATGCTGAGAAAATGGTACGAGCTCATCATGGAAAATCAGGAGGATTTGGCTACTCTCATTACCCGGGAGAACGGAAAGCCGCTGGCAGATGCCAGGAGTGAAGTTGCATATGCAGCGGCTTTCTTTGAATGGTTCTCCGAAGAGGCGCCAAGGATGTATGGAGATAGTATTCCTGCCTCTGTTAGAGGCAACAGGGTTGTTACTGTCAAACAACCTGTTGGTGTTTGTGGGTTGATTACTCCGTATGTTTGCTCCTTCTGCTCCTCTTCCATGCCAGATATTTCCACTCATACGAAATGCTCCCCGAAAAGGTGGAACTTCCCGGCGGCTATGATCACTCGGAAAATTGGCCCGGCCCTGGCAGCAGGATGTACAGTCGTCGCAAAAGCTCCTGGAGAAACCCCATTGACATCCCTTGCCATAGCAGAATTGGCAAACCGTGCCGGTATTCCCAAAGGTGTTGTAAACATAGTGACGGCCCTCAAAAATACCCCCGAAATTGGTAGAGAGCTCTGCACCAACCCTATCATCAAAAAGGTATCCTTCACCGGCTCCACAGGTGTCGGAAAACTTCTTATGCAGCAATGCTCTTCTACTTTAAAGAAATTGTCCCTTGAGCTTGGAGGCAACGCCCCCTTCATTGTATTTGACGACGCGGATCTCGGCAAGGCAGTTGCCGGTGCCGTCATAAGTAAATTCAGATCTTCCGGGCAGACTTGTGTTTGCACCAACAGAATATATGTCCAAGACGCAGTCTACAATGAATTTTCAACGAGGTTTGCGGAGAAAGTCAAAGGATTCAAAGTCGGTAGTGGATATCACTTAGAGAATACTCATGGTCCATTGATTCACGAGAGGGCAATCGGAAAAGTCCAAACCCACGTTGAAGATGCTCTAAAGAAGGGAGCTACCGTACTCGCTGGTGGGAAGGGTTTGGGCCACCTTGGGCCCAACTTCTATGAGCCTACGGTCATCACAAATATGACTAGTGATATGAGGATTCACCGAGAGGAGACCTTCGGTCCTGTTGCGGCCCTATTTAGGTTCAAGTCGGAGAAGGAAGTGGTCGACCTGGCAAATGAGGCCGAGGTTGGTTTGGCGGGATACTTCTTTAGTAGTGATATTGCTAGGATCTGGAGGGTTGCAGAGGCTCTCGAAGGTATGTTTGATTCTTGGCTCCCTTCTTCCAGATATAACCTAACCTTTGGCGCCTAGTGGGCATGGTGGGTGTCAACACTGGCCTGATCTCTGATGCTGCATCACCTTTCGGAGGAGTGAAAGAGAGTGGCTTCGGGAGAGAAGGTAGCAAATACGGCATTGATGAATACACGATCATCAAGTCGATTACTTTTGGTGGTGTTGATGATTTGCAGGAATGAATGACAGACGAGGTTTATATGTATCGTACTCGTACAGTTGCCAAAGTACCATTATCGGGGGCATTAAATATTTGAATCCCATAACGAGAATATTTGTCACTAAAGTATCATACTAGTATCATAGCTATGAATTCTGGTATCTAAGCTCGGGCGGGTGGCGGCCGCAGGCCATCACTCCTAAATTTTCCAACCAAGCAGCCAAATAAGCTATTCGAGTGCTTCCTGGTGATGCGCTCCCGGCAAAATTCTCGGACCAGATTAGATAGATTAGATAAACGGAAACATTGAACTTTTCTATTCCCCCAACCCGTTCACGCCACAAGCGGACGACGAGCTGGGACCGCAATCATGAGGGCTGCAGGAGTAAAATACAAATTCCGAACATTAAGGCTCTCTCCCACTAGCACCACTACAGGTACCAGAGCACTGCGAATACCAACCACCACTGCCAGCAAGCCACCAAAATGTTTAGTTCCGTATTCACCATTATCATGCCCGTTCCTGCGAGTGGGCTACCCATTGGCTCTGAGCAAAGCAAGCAGCATTAGGAGTCTTGCAGCTGTAGCGGTTGCTCCAGCTGTGTATGTTCCGATGAATTGGCAATTCATTTGCTTCAAATGCTAATATCTTTCTTTTTTTACAGTCCGGAGGAGCCAGATATCATCCCGCAGGAGGAAATTCTCGCAAAGATGGATCCCAAAGAAATGGCTCGATTGGCGAGGGTCCGGAATATCGGGATTGCTGTCAGTTTTTCCTTCTACCCCCCGCCGTGCTGGTAATTGACGGGCGATAAACCAATAATTTATCCAGGCGCATATCGATTCTGGAAAAACTACATGTACGGAACGAGTCCTCTTCTACACCGGTAGAATCAAGTCCATCCACGAAGTCCGCGGCAAAGACGCCGTCGGCGCAAAGATGGACTCGATGGACTTGGAACGAGAAAAGGGCATTACCATCCAGTCTGCTGCTACCTTCTGCGATTGGGTAAAGAAGGAGAATGGCGTTGACGAGAAATACCATATCAACTTGATTGATACCCCTGGGCATATTGATTTTACGATTGAGGTCGAGAGAGCTCTGAGAGTTCTTGATGGTGCGGTTATGATTCTCTGTGCTGTTTCCGGGGTGCAGTCTCAGACTATTACTGTTGATCGTCAGATGAAGAGGTATAATGTACCCAGGATATCATTCATTAACAAGATGGACCGTATGGGGGCGAATCCTTGGAAGGCTATCGAGCAGATAAACAGCAAGCTGAAGATCCCTGCTGCGGCCATTCAGGTACCCATTGGTGGGGAGGACTCTTTCCAGGGTGTTGTTGATTTGGTTAGGATGAAAGCTATTTTCTTCGAAGGTCACAAGGGGTGGGACTTTACGCCCCGAGCTCTGAAATATATTTGCAACTAACAATTCCTACAGTATCGATGTAATTGAAAAGGAGCTCTCAGAGATTCCAGCAGAGGTTAAGAAACTCGCCAAGGAGAAGCGGGAAGTTCTCATTGCGGCACTGGCAGATGTTGACGACACAATTGCAGAACTTTGGCTAGAGGAAAAGACACCCACTCTGGAACAGATTAAGGCAGCCATTCGTCAAGCGACTCTTGCAAGAAAATTCACTCCAGTGCTTATTGGTTCTGCTTTGGCAGATAAGGGTGTCCAGCCGATGCTCGATGCTGTTTGTGACTACCTTCCCAACCCATCTGATGTTCCCGCTGTTGCCCTTGACCGTCGACGAAACGAAGTCCCGGTTTCTCTAATTCCATACAACTCGCTCCCATTTGTTGGCTTGGCTTTCAAGTTGGAAGAGGGCAACTTCGGTCAATTGACTTATATTCGTGTGTACCAAGGAACCCTTAAGAAGGGCATGCACTTCTACAATGCAAAGTCAGGGAAAAAGATTAAGGTTCCGAAGATTGTCCGAATGCACTCTGATGAGATGGAGGAAGTGCCCTCAATCGGAGCTGGAGAAATCTGCGCTGTGTTTGGTGTTGACTGTGCCTCTGGCGATACCTTCACTGACGGTGGACTCCCCTACTCCATGGTTCGCCACCCCCCACTAACTATCCAGAAGCCGGCTAACAAATCCAGACCTCAATGTTCGTCCCCGACCCCGTAATATCTCTCTCCATCAAACCCAAAAACAAGGAAACAGCGGCCTTCTCCAAAGCTATGAATCGCTTCCAACGCGAAGATCCAACTTTCCGCTGTAAAGTCGACCTAGAATCCCAAGAAACCATCATATCGGGAATGGGCGAACTCCACCTAGAAATCTACGTGGAGCGACTCCGGCGCGAATACGGCCTCGACTGCGTAACCGGAAAGCCTGAGGTGGCCTACCGCGAGACCATTGATTCCCGCCAGGAATTCGACTACGTCTTCAAGCGCCAGACCGGCGGCGCCGGAGACTACGCACGCGTGATGGGCTACATGGAGCCCACCCGCGACCCGGAAGGCAAGAATCATTTCGAAGAGCAAATCGTCGGTGGTCACATCTCGGAGAAATTCCTCTACGCCTGTGAGAAGGGCTTCCTGAAGTCGACGGAGAAGGGTCCCATGATCGGGCACAAGGTGCTGGGCACGCGCATGATCATCAACGACGGCGCAACGCACATGGTCGACTCGAGCGAGATGTCATTCAAGATGGCGACGGAGTACGCCTTCCGTGACACCTTCAAGCTCGCCAACCCGATCATCCTCGAACCCATCATGAAAGTGGCCGTCTCCGCGCCCAACGAATTCCAGGGAAACATCGTTGGCCTCATGAACAAGCGCAACGCCGTCATTGAGGACTCCGAGATTGGCGCCGACGAGTTCACACTTACGGCTATGTGCTCACTGAATGCCATGTTCGGCTTCTCGAGTCAGCTGCGCGCGGCGACTCAGGGGAAGGGCGAGTTCAGCATGGAGTTTAAGGATTACCTGCCCACGCCACCGCAACTGCAGAAGGAGCTCATCGCCAATTTCGAGAAGGAGAGGGCCAAGAGGAATGCTACTAGATAGGTGATTGTGAATGCGAAGGGTATATTTTTTGTGGACCCGAGCAGGGGGGAGAGGAAGGGGGAGAAAGAAAAAGAGAAGGTATATACCGGCTGGCGCACTTTACTAAACTGTTTGGCTTTCCTTCTTCCCTTCTTTCTCACCTTTTGTCTCCATTTCCCTTATTTATTTCCGTACTGTTCTTTCTCCCATTTCCGAGGTTGGAGGTGGGCAGATGTGGCTTAGATCTCACTGTTCGAGCAGATTCACAAAGTCCGGTATGGCACGGGCATGATACGATATGGTATAGAATAGATTATCTTCCTTATTTCTGTCGATTCTAGTTTTATCGTGTACCATATAGGGGAAGATTCTCAACTGTCATCTCTTTAGTTCGAGGAGCTTTTCTGTGTTCCCATGGGAAGATTTCCCCAATGCATTCACCGGGGGGACAACTTTGCTTGATGGTAAGCGCCCGAGTGAGGTCCTATGGATATCATAGTTCCCAATTCACCAGACTACAAACAAGAAAACACATTACGAACTCGGCCCTCGGAGTAAGGCGGGCAGGATATTCATTGCCGACAAAAAGCCCATCCATTGAACTGTATCCCAACTCCACTCCGATAAAGCGAAATTTACAAGTCGAGTTATAACAGACAAGAGATAGAGCTATGGCATCTCCATAAAACCGCTCACGTAGCTTACACTGCTCCCATTAACGTCCTCGAGTGCCTCGCTCTGAGCGTAATAGAGATACCTAAACTTCCCCAAGTTGCTTCCCTTGTTTTCACCAAACATGAGCTCCGCCGCAGCCATTATCACCCCAATGGGATGCCTTCCACAAATAGTGTTTTTGGTTTTCGTTAGATAAGAGGAAAATTCGCTATGCTTTCCAGTGGCAATCGCTACCATACCTTCGTGGTCTAAGGCCCTAATGGACTTATGAAGGGGGTGCCTGATGGCCTGGACGCCATGATCCTTGAGGTGGATGAACTCAGGATTGGGGTTGTCATGAGTAGGCAGTTCACGGAAGTAGCCCGTGTACGAAAAACGTGCACCCCTGTGATAGAAGCTTGAGCAAGGTGTTTCAACAAAGAAGGGGGAGCTCTCTTTTTACCAGTGGCAAAAGTCTGTAGAAATGACAAAAGCATTCTGTGGATCCTCAAGGTAGGGCTTCAGAAGCGTCCCGTAAGCTTTCTCTTGAGCGGTCGAGATGCTTCCGACGACAATCGGGACAATTTTGACGTCTTTGTGTGATTTCCCGGCACGCTCGATAGCTTTATAGATATATGGAAGATGCATTTCGATGCTATGTTCATCTTCATCCACTTTCAAGGAGAGCCAGGTGAACTTCCCCGTACTTGCTAGCTCTCGAAGAAGCTCGGAGTCTAGAGTGAGCTCTCCGAGAGGCGTATCATAGGAGTCGCAGCCAGAGATACTGCAGCCATTGATGTAAACATGGTGAGCAGGTCCCAAGATGAAGATTCGAGTCCTAAACGGGGAAAAATTAGCTCGATACTTTGGACAACCAGAACTCCAGTTGTGCCATCCATACGCTTGGGAAAGATCCCATGCCTTGTAGGCGAATCCAGCAGTAGCACCGGAATAACTATAACCAGCATGTCTGCATGGAAATGAAGTGTTAGTTGATCAGTTTGCGAACAATAGTCGGTAAACTAGAGCCCCAAGTGCTATAGGCCGCAAGCTGGGAGCGTAGATTCAACAAATGAGATATATGGGGCTTACGGTGCCATAATAATCCTCGCATTTGAAACAGGAAACTCCGGGATTCCGCAATCCTCCGAGCCCGCTATCTTGATCCACGCATTTAGCTGATTATCGAGCTTACGCTTGTCAGCGACGTACCAGGAGTTGGCGTGAGTAGCTATACGGCGAGGCATAACTTTGAGTCGAAGCACTGATTGGGAATTCCGATGGCAATGGTGGTCGGTGTTTGGATGTAAGGTAGAGAGGATGGAGCAAGGAACTGAGAGTGGATTTGTTGATGGGACGGGGTGGAAGGAGAGATGAAGTCAGAGGTACATATAGCAAGGTTGGCGGGGTAAGTGCATTGTGGAGCAAGCTCAAAACTTACTCGGGTGTGGCAATATACTTACAGGTAGGCAACGGTCACGGTACCTGAACACATATGTTCTATCCTACCGGTAAAGAGTTCTACTTGGCTAAGAGGATATCCCCTTGGACCAGGAGATTACTTTTACAATAGGTTGTCCTACTGGAAAAGAAAAATTTCGCCCATTCCACTCATCAAGCTTTTAGTATAATGTAATAATCTTATTAAATAATTAAAAAGAAAAAAGAGAAAGAAATATTTTAAAAAATGTAAGTTAATAAAAAATTATTTATGTAAAATACGAAGAAGAATTAAAAATACTATTTGCATAGAATTATTTTATGAAATCATTTCATAATATCAAAATTTAATAAGAATTTTAAATTATTAGTTATTATAAGGGGATAGGTCTAGTTGTAATATTTTTTGCTCTCATAAACTGTAATAGGATTCGTAGTTTCGAGAACTTGCTAGTATTGACTCAGGTATGATTATTATATTATGTATTGTACATTGGGTATAACAGTGTAGTCCATCCCTAAAATTTTGTATACATGAGCAAAAATTCTAGATTGCGTCTTGTGCGTCATGTGCATCTGACGCACAGGATGTCCAGAATGCAAATCATTAACTAGGACTTAGAGGAACGTGGCAACCAACATCAGGACGCAATGGGCCATACCTGCCAAACTCAGGACGCAACTGGACGTACCTGACAAACTCAGGACACAAGATGACATACCTGCCAAACTAAGGATGCAATGGGACATACCTGCCAAACTCAGGATACAACAGAACACTCACCTAAAACTCAGGACACAACTGTTAGGCATACAGAAAATGCAGAGACCTCTCGGTAGGGTAACTGCGCATAGACCCTCATTTATCGAAGCCTAACACGCCCCTCCGGCCCCGCTCTGGGGCCAGCATGTCCTTAGCGAGATTTTGAAGAGTTGTGTCCCATGACTATAATGTCATCTCAATGAAGCTTGCTTTATAACACCATATACGTCGCTGCTGTCCGTCCAACCGGGCCCTGTTCGCACGATATATAAGAGGGCATCTCTGGGTACCTCGGAGAAGTGGAACGAAGGAATTCCGTTGGAGGCGCATTGTGTTATTAGGCTTCAAAGTTAGGCATCCTAACTATGGGCCGAAAGTGACGGGACGTCTTCGGTTCGAAAATCCTCAACTACTCCTACAGCGCCCCAGAGGCCATAGGGGATACATATGACACCAATACCTATCTGAAGCCCGCTGTATGTTGGTTGGTCCTGGAAACGGGATCCCTCGAGAGGTGATTCTCTTTGAGGCGAGGCGGACCGAAGGGAAGCTGCTCAGACTCAGAAGACCTAATAGGCGGTAGACATACGGGTGTTGGCGCACTGTCTACGAAGCCTGCATCATGCATAGGTGCCCGACACATACGCTGGCCACTATGTGAAATCAGAAGAGACTACTGGGACGATAGTCAAGACGACTGCAGTTTCAGACAGAAGTCTATTCGGTTCAATAAATCGAAAACCGGTCATTCAAGGATAATAACACATCCGACGATAAGATGGAAAAGAATTTATGAGGACGAAGATGGTGTGCAAGAATTCAGGGTCAAGCGGTGTTCGCCCTTGTTAAGACTATGAGACATAGCGTACAATTTTGGGGAAGGTACTTTGTTATTGGAGGATCAGAAGTAGTCCGCGAACACTCAGACGCGGGATATAAATATCGAAGTGCCTCCCAAGCTTTTAGACAAGACAAGCAACGGAGAAGAGACCTTAACAATATAACATTGTTTCACCTATGAATCTTTATAAAAATATTTCCTCTATCGATTAAGCGAGTTCTTAGTAGTCATAAATGAAAAGAACGACACCGTGCCTTCCTAGATAAATCTCCGTCTATTACGAAAGATTCAGGCCTAAGTCTTCTCGACAAAAATTTTGAGTGGGCTTCCGCCTAACAGCAACTGCACACAGGAACAGATGTCAGAATACGTCTCTTAAAATTCAGAATTCACCAGATACAGCCAATACAAGGCATAACTTATACCTAGGTTATTCTAAAATCAACTATATTTTTACAGTAAACAAGATTTATTTTTATAGATACACAGGCCTGGGCTAGGTTACACAAAGTAAGCAAAAATACATGATTAATCTATCCATAGAATTAGGTACAACTGAGCCATTGCCCAGTTCAGATGCTCGTAAGTCCATTGCAGATGCAGTACTGGATTGCTTTCAGAAATACAAGGATTTCGCATAGTGAGTCGCTTATGGAAACCATCTTTAGTTAAGGCTAGTTGGATAGCTTTGTTTCCTGCTGAAAAACCCATCTTCTTGACTAATTATTGGTGGGATAGGAATTGATTATGTGAAGAAGGGCAAACATATTCTATAAGTTTCTCAATCTGCCAGTAGCCCTCTGTGAGGATCAGTAGATGACAAGAATGTTTCTTGGAAGTCGGAGGTGACATACACACGTATTGGATTTATCTTTGAGAAAATCCTGTAGTTTTCTCAATTTGCACATACTACCAGACAATTGAGCACAATAGCTAGCAGCCTTGCCTCTCATCACTAAGTAAATGAGAGGTGTTTAGGTACTCTGTACGGGTAGGTGCTATTGAGTTTTTCTCCAGCACCTGAAACTCAATATTCTTAGTACACTGATCACACATTAGCTTTCGAATTATCAATTAAGATATATCTATTAGGAGTACCCAATTTCGATAGTCTAGGAGTACCCTAAGTAGGGTAACGTTACCCAAGTTCGAGAATCTTAGTCTCGAACATGCCCCTCCAGCCCCCTTACGGGTCCCGCGCGTCATCATACACATTAACCTTCGTTTCGTCCTGTGACTATATGGTCACAGAATTAAAAGTTTCCGAATAACACCATATACGTCGCTGCCGTCTTTCTGACCGAAGGCTGTTCGCAGAATAAATAGGGAAGGACCTCTGGCAAGACCTGAGAAGTGGAACGGAGTCATTCCGGCAACTACTCAGGGAGTTACTAGGCTTCAAAGTTATGACATCTTAAACATAGTCCGTAGATAACGGGACGTTTTCACATATGGTCGTGATATGAATACTAGAAGGTTCAGAACTAAGAACCAACACGTTCACATCCACTCTCCGATAATTAGAAAGAGTCGGGAGCTCCTGGAAACACTACCAGAGAAGCCAACGAGTTCCAAGGAGTATCGCAACTATGTTATGCCGTATACCACAGTTGCGGGAATTATGACCAACACAACACGAAGGTCCACCCCCTCTACATAGAACAACCAGGAGTTGCCGACTGTGGAATTATGAGAGTATTCAATAGAATACTTCTCCTTTATCAAGAGAGAGTCATCAGAATAAATTCCATCTGTTAGTTGGTAATTTATCACAACTAGAAGTCATCGACTCTGGCATATTTGCAAAGGCATCTTCAATTCAAGATTGATCCTCTTGACAATGAAGGGGACTATTGGAGCTAACATAGTTCAACTTGAGAACTTGGCTACAGGTCTAATGACTCTAAGGATCCGATAATTAGTACTGGTGATAAGTATGTCTTCCGGATAAAAAATAGTAATTACCGAAGAGGATGTGATGGTTTTCAGGGTCTCCCATGGTTCGCACCTTTAGGAGTACTCGACATTGCAAGCGAGATTGCAAGAGGTACATATTTTGTATATTAGATAAATGTAGTCCGCAAACACTCAGACGTGGGATATAAATATCAAAGTGCCTTCCAAGCTTTAGACATCATCAAGCAACAGAGAAGAGACCTTAACAATATAATATTGTTCTTACAATTCTATTCTACTTTCTTGCGCTCTTAGTAGTCATAAACGAAACAAGTTGCTTCCGAGCCTTCCTAGACAAATCTCAATCTATACAAATGAATCTTGATTGGCCTAGACAACCCTAAGTCTATACCGGTTGTCTCCGCCTAACGATATCTTCAGGAATATATTACCTGTCAGTCAAAAATACAAGTTATTACCCGGGTGGAGGTTTAAACACAGGTGTTGAGGTTTGCACCTACAATCGAAAGGAGAAACGAAGAACAGTACTAGTACATCTTTATGAAAATTCTCTTCCGCAATTACCTGCTCTTACCTATTACATCTTCAGGCCAATATGTCCTATCAAGCAATCTAGCCCATCTATACTAGCATTAGTTCTTGCTAGTATCATCCATCAGCAAAGAAAAAAGCCTGAGTCAGATGCGTCAGCTATACATCCTTATGCAAATGTACAGTTTTCAGCGTCCTATTCATCATGGACATCCTGAAGTGTCCGGCAGCGTCTGGGACATCCTGAGGTGTCCAGCAGTGTCCTAGACGTCCAGAAGTATCTAGTGGTATCCAGGATGTCCTGAGCTCATCCTAAGCGAGGATGCAATAATTTTCAACTCCTAATAAAGAACATCTACTTGGCATCAATATTGGTAGAAATACAGCCTATGATAGAGGTGATGTTTACCCTTGTGAAGTGTTGACTTTGACGCCAGATTCCACAGCTATCCTTTTAGCACAGTACTTGATACTTTACGACGATGTTCTACTCGACGCCACCTTCCCAACGGTATAGAGAACATCTACTCAGCATTAATATTGTTGGAGATACAGCCTATTATGGTGGTGATGTTTACCCTAGTAAAGTGCTAATTTTGACGCCAGATTACATGGTCATCCTTTGGGCGCAGTACTCAATACTTTACGGAAATGTTTAACTCGATGCCAGCTTTCCAACAGTATATAGAACGTCTACTCGGCATCAATATTAGTGGACATACAGCCTATAATGGAGGTAATGTTTACCCTGGCAAAGAGCTGACTTTGACTCCAGATTACATGGTCATCCTTTCGCTGCAGTACACGATACTTTATAGCAATGTTCAATTCGATGCCAGCTTTCTAACGGTATAAAGAACGTCTACTCGGCATCAATATTGGTGGAGCTACAGCCTATTATAGAGGTGATGTTTGCCTTGGCGAAGTGCTGACTTTGACGCCAGATTCTTCAGGCATCCTTTCGGTGCACTGCTCGATACTTTATGACAACGTTCCACCCAATGCCAGCCTTCCAACAGTATAAAGAACTTCTACCCGGCATCAATATTAGTAGAGATACAGCCTATTTTGAGTTCTAGTGAAGTGCTGATTTGGATGCCAGATTCCATGGCCATCCTTTAGGCATAGTACTCGATACTTTTGCAGTTATATTCAACTCGATGCTAGCATTCCAATGGTATAAAGAACGTCTACTCGGCATCAACATTGGTGGAAATAGAGCCTATTATGGAGGTGACGTTTACCCTGACGAGGTAAGTGTCGACTTTGACGCCAGATTACATGGCCATCCTTTGGGCACAGTACTCGATACTTTACAGCGATATTCAACCAGATGGCAGCTTGTCAACGGTATAAAGAACATCTACTCAGCTGATGGTATTGAAATCCCAGCAGTCTAGAATTGTGTGGAGAATCCAATGGAGCAAGTTAGTGTGTATGTTGGGAATAAGGGCTACTGTATACTATGCTGGTATATATCAGTAGGTATAGTCTCAAGTATTAGTATGAGGGCAATGTATTGTGGGTATATAGCAGCATGGCAGGCCCACAAATTTATGTATATATGGAGGCAGATCCCCACTCTCTGAATGTTAAGCTTTCCTTGATTCCTAGAAGCAACACAGCACTTCAGAGTTCTGTTAGCAATTGTGACTTTAGAGGCACGATCATTTCTATCTTGAATAAACTATGCGATACTAAGAGGATATCGCGGGCATGTTTTGTGAGGAGTGGTAACGGTTTGAAAGTAGATTGGTAGAGGTTCTGTTCCTTACTTTATCTAATCGAGGTGTGTGGGTGATAGCACCTATATATACAGGAGTACGCCAACTTATAGTAAAAGAAATATAATCAGGAAAACCATAAGTAAGAACGTGTTTCTCACTAGAGAAACATAAGTGTGAACATGTTTGACCCTGAAAGCCTGCCAAGAAAAATCCCAAAAGTGTGCATAAATCTAAGATGGTGTGGGGGAAATATTAAGGAAATATCACAAATCTAATATGTAATCATCATGCATAACCATGCATAAAAGAGAAAGAAAAAACCCAATTTTATCCCGTAACCAGATAAGAAAATAACCCGTAAGTTTCTTGTTCATATTCAATGAAATATCTATGAGATTAATGTAAATATAACCCAAATGTAATAATGTTCGCAGCACACAGGTATTAACTGAAACGTAACCAAGTGAGTGGAAATACAATGTTTATCATTAAATATATTGAAACGTAACATAGGAAAGAAATTTCAACAAGTTCCACTCTGTGTTCACATCAGTATCTTCCCTCACCATGATCATGACTGCACAATTCGTCTACCTCCATCATCAGCATCAGTATCGGTGGAGATACAGCCTATTATGAAGGTGATGTTTACCCAAGGAAAGTGCTGAACTTGACATCAGATTCCTCAGCCATCCTTTGGGTACAGTACTCAATACGTTACAGCAATGTTAAACTCGACGCCAGCTTTCCAATGGCATAAAGAATGTCTACTTGGCATCAATATTGATTGAGATACAGTCTATTATGGAGGTGATATTTATCCTGGTAAAGTGCTAATCTTGATGCCAGATTCAGGGCTCAATACTCTGACGCCTAACCTGATGTTTGGTGCCCTAAATGTACTTGATGCCAGCTTTCTAACGGTGTAAAGGACACCTTCCCAGCACCAATATCCGTCGCGTTATAGCCTATTCTTTGTCCTGACGAAGTACTAATTTTGACGCCAAATTCTGTCCTCAATACTCTGATGCCCAGGCTGACGTTCAGGGTCCTAGATGCACTTGACACCAGCCTTCCAACAGTGTAAAGGATGTCTTGGACTAATATCCGTGGAGTTACAGCCTATTTTGTGTCCTGGCAAAGTGCTGACTTTGACACCAGATTCTGTCCTCAATACTCTGACGTCCAGGCTGACATTTGTTGTCCTAGACGTACTCGATGCCAGCTTTCTAACAGTGAATAGATCCTCTTCTCTGCACCAATATCCATGCAGTTAGTGCCTATTATGTATCCTGGCAAAGTGCTGACTTTGATGCCAGAATCTGTCCTCAATACTCTGACACCCAGGCTGACGTTTGGTGTCCTAGACATACTCGACGCCAGCTTCCTAATAGTGAAAAGAACGACTTCCCTACACCAATATCCGAGGAGTTACAGCGTATTTTATGTCCCGGTGAAGTGCTAACTTTGACACCAGATCCCTCAAACGTCCTTGTGGCGCAGTACTTCATACTTTACAGCAGTATTCTACTGGATGCAAGCTTTCCAACGGTGTAAAGAATGTCTACTCGGCACTAATATTGGTGGAGCTATAATGTGTTTTAGCTATTAGACTCTGTATTACATATAGTTTATAGGTAGACGGCATACTCAAATTTCGGTTACGAGAAGGATTAGGGAGGAATGGGAACCTACATGTATAGTAGAAAAGGATCAAAGAACAAAAGGATGGTTGTTTTGGGGATGTTTTTACAGTGAAACAAAAGGCTCAGATATTTTCTGGGAGAAAGATTAGGGGACAATTAACTCAGAGAGTTATTGTATGCAAACAGTCTTAATTATTCATGGATGTATAGAACTGTATTGTTGCACTGGAGTATATTTACAGCTTATGCAAGATGCAGTACCTAGGCATATAGCTGGGAATACAGAAATAGAACTTGAAGAGAGAGGAATTCAAGCTATTCAGAGGCCACCTTTCTCACCTGACTTGAACCCTATCAAAACAGTATGGTATATGATGAAAAATACTCTACAAGATAATTTTCTTAAAACAATCTCTTATGATAGATTTTGAGTTGCAGTAAAAGAGGCATGGGATATCATTGGACAACATGAATTCTAGGAGTTGATAGGAAGTATGCCGGTAAGATGTCAAGTAGTTATTGATACCAAGGGCCTCTTTATGAAATATTAGACTTTATTTAGATATGAAAAGAGATTGTCCTTTTCTTTTTGTATATGGTTCCGGAAGACAAGAGTCTGGACCAATTTTCTCACAAAAAGTATAACACTTTTGGATATGATTGCAACTGTAATGCTTCAAGTTATTGTTAGTTTCTCCTATTAGCAGAAACTAATAAGGTTATTTGAATACGTTAAGAATAGGTTTTCTGCAAAATATATCTCATTGAATAATCTATGTGAACAAATACTAATAATCTTTATATAACTTTTTTTTTATATTAAATTAAGGATAGAACATGGAGAAACAATATCAGAGAAATAATATTACTACGTATTTTATTATATATCATACAAGCTGAGAGGTTAGACAGATGCAATATTGACTTCAGAATCTGTAATCCTCTGATGAGAACTATATCTCGTAAATACATATTTCTTAAAGTTAACATGACCATAAACAATATCATCGCGATATCCATCCATTATTCGCAAAACACATTTATAGTATTTAAAGATCAACTGATTAGAAACATGAGCAAGTGCCTCCGGTACTATGCAAACTAATGCTGGAAAAGAGTATTCACAATTGGCCCTAGCATATGACTTTGCTCTTTCCTAAAAATACTCAATGAGGTTCAACTTACAGTAATATACTAGATAGAATATAACCTAATGACTATTATGGTGGGGAAGAATAGCAACCAATGACTGACTTGCGCAGCGGTGGGTAGGAACACTGAAGGACTCTGTGGGGACTGGGGTAGTGGTACGACGTGCATAAAAGCGTATGGTATGGTAAAAACTGGTTCGCTCTCACTCTCTCTAAACCAATGGTAAAGACAGGTGTATAAGGAAAACATAAACAACGTATCGCCATCATTCCATGAATCACCACACCTAACAGTATCTCTCCAAAAGATGCTACCCTTTCCTCCATACACTCCGGTAGTAACAAAGGAAAGACATGTCCGGAGAATCTTCCAACCCCCACACTAATCTATCAAATCTCAGAACTCTTCGCCAGACTCCCGTAACCTCCACAATCTATCTCAATTGACCAAAGTTGATCTAGAACGTTCAACACTCCCCCGGAAATGTGCCGTTCTCAACTTCAGGGACCGAGTTTCATGACAAAATCCGCCTACTTGGCTTTTCCGTAAACTTTGGTAAACCCATCAGCAATCATGGCAGTTGTCGGTACTTGGGAGATGGTAATCGTGCCGTCGTGGATTTGATTGTGAATCCAATGAAACTTTACTCTGACGGTTTTGGCCGGTGTTTAGTGTTCTCCGATATTTGCATGTTGGACATTCACTTGATTGTCGCTGTATATTGGGAGTGGTGTTCATATTACTTGTGTGTTTAACACCCGAGTAAGATCCTGTGATTAGTGCAACTCCCAATCACTCTTGTGAATCCAAATCGCTTCATCGGTACAAGTAACAGTTGCCACAAACTCTGCATCTGCTGTACTCTTTGCCGTAATAGACTGTTTTTTAGATTGCCAAGCGATAATTGATCCATACCGGTCTCTGATCACCATACTGGTTGTTGACTTTACCGAGTTACGATCTCTGGTAAAATCGGAATCGGTATATAGTGCAATCGATTCTGTAACGAGACTCCACTGAGTACTATTACAAGCAGCCAAACCTATACCCATACCGGAGTCAAGAGACTACCGTGGTAGGGATGGTGGTAGACTTTGGTCTACCGAGTGGTGGTACCGGTGGTTAGGTACCTCAGCCGGGCATACTAGACTATACTAAAGGTACATAGGTGCTAGTAAAGGTTGGGGGTTACCCTACTCTGTACAGTAACCCAAGTAGTCAATTTGGGAGTTACGCTACTCTGTAGGATAAACCAAGTAGTCAATTTGGGAGTTACCCTGAATTACTCGACGGAGAGTCCAGGTAGAGTTACCCTACCTTTGGACTCGGGTTATCCAGCCTTGGACTATGGGTTACCCTGCTATGGAGTCAAGTTACCCTACCTTGAAAGTAACTTGTTACGCAGGACTTCGGGGGAAGTTACTAGATTGTTTGTCACACGAAACTACATAGAGTGTTCGAATCCTCGGTTGTGTGGATCACTCCCGCACAACGAGTTGAGCTCCGAGCAAGCTGTAACTTGGAAGTGTGGTTGCTAACACCCCCTTCCGGCCCTGTTATAACTCCCTAGCGTCATGGGCTACAGCCTGAAGAGTTGCTGTAAGTTTAGCAAAAGTCTCCAAGTGGAGATGTTGCCGTAACTCCATATGCGCTCACGCCGTCTGTCCGACATGAAGCTGTCCACAGAATACATGAGGGGGAAGAGGAGAACCTGAAGAATAGCCTCCAGGTGGTTACATGTAAAACTGACCAAAACTGACGGAGTAATACTGCTTTGAAGTCAGGAGTAGTATGTGACGTTACCGGAGGCCTATTGGCGAGGTAACTGAAGTCTGTTGCCCCGAAAGAGTAATAGTATTGGAGAATCGTTACGGACTCTGAGACACTAGTCCGAGGTCACGATAAGACGTCCGTCTAGGAGGGTTGACTCTGGGTAGCGCATATTGGTAGTCAACCTCCGGAGTGGTCTATCGGGGGAGTTACATGGCTATCTTCCGGAACGATATGGAAATGTGTAGAACCGGATAGATGTTCAGGAGCTGCGAATGCTTGCAGAAGACTAAGTGTAAATGGGTAGAGAGTTCGATAGTCGGTATAGTATCAGCACGGGCATGACAGCTCGCCACTGGCATGCCCACGATATGAAGAGCTTTTACTCCTGTAGTTGCATTGGAGATGCAGCGGCTAAAACACTTCTATTGAGCAGATGTTAGAATACCACTGAGTGGTCTAGCTTGCTACGGGGGATCTTTGGTCCGACCCATAGAGGTTGGCTAGACAGCCCATGGGAGTTGGGTGCTCGCGAACACTGAGTAGTGATGGGGAGTAACTGGCAGCATACCAAACTGACTTAAGTATATGCGAGTTCTCCTCTACTCTGGCAATCAACTACCTCTTGAGATCAGGACTTAATTGAGTAAAGCTGTGGCTTAATGATATTAAGTTTTACCGGTTTATATTTTCAACTCTACTGTTGATTATCTTTATCTTTACTTCTGAAAGAATACTTCGGTGCGGTCGCAACCTCGGGATCCATGTTCCCAGAGGGAGACCCCGTTACAGATTCGTTGGGTTTTCAGATTCCGTCTCTAAATTCTAGATTTAGCCTATACTTTGCTGTTTTCAATAGATATCGCATGACCTGCTTGGCCATCATCAAATGACGCTTTGCCGGATTCGATGCAAATCTGCCAAGAACTCTCACGGCGAAAGATATATCTGGTCGAGTAGTCACCGCCACGTAATTCAGACTTCCCACTATCTCCTGATATTCTTTCTGATCTACCTCTTCTTCACAATTCTCTCTTACATCAATCTCGTGACTCTCACAATCTCCTTCTCCCAAAACAGTCAACTTTTCATCTCATTTTAACAATGACATTCCCGGATCTAATGGTGCGCTAACTGCACTTGCACTCTTCATCCCAAACCTTCCCAAAATCTGCATAACATATCCATACTGATCCAGTGAAACCACCTTCCTTACATGATCTCGAACAACTCTCATACCAAAAAATGTGACACTGGTTCCATATCGTGTATCGTAAACGTATGCTGTAATATTTTCCTTGTTGCATGCACATTATCACTCCCTCTAACAAGTAAAATGTCATCCACCCATATCATCAAAACCCATCCCTCCTTATAGTAAACTCCTGCCTCCCACTCACTCCGCCTAATTCTCATCACCTTTAACTCATGATCTAACTTATCGTACTAATTAAGTGCGGACTGGCGTAACCTGTAGAGACTCTGCAGGATTCTAACCAAAATTGGTTTCCATTCCTCTGCGCATATGGCCACACTGCGTTCCAAACTGGTTTTTATGACTTGAAAACCAAAAGGAAGTTGCAGGTAAATTTCCTCTCTAATTTCACTTTCCAAGAACGCAGCAACAACATCAAGTTGGTGAATTAAATAGTCATGGGCCGCCGCAAATGATAGTATCAACCTCACAGTGCTCAGCGATACCAACGGTGTATACATGCGGTTGAAGTCGATTCTGGGTTTTTGCTTGAAACCGTGTGCGACTAATCCTGCCTTATATCTCTCACATTGTCCATCAGAATCCAACTTTCTTGTTAAAACTTATCGTGAAGTAACAGCCTTCCTGCCCTATGGTACTTCATCCACAACCATCCATGTTTTCCGCTTTTCCAAATTTCCAATCTCCTCATCAATTGCCTTCATCCACAAATTCTTCTCGGGAGATGCGAGGCCGTTGATAATAGTAGGCAGTCTGGCTTCAACCATTCCCATAAAATTAATTGGTATTGAATTCCCACCATCCCTACTAGTCCTAAGATCTCTGCCTCGTCATGGTCGTGGTTCCCATGCCTTACCCAAATTGGTATTCAAACCACATAGCTCACGCAAAAGCTTTCCTGTCGGTTTATTTGGAGGATTGAGGGCGGATTGCGGAGGTGGATTCTCTTTCCGTGATTCAACTAACTCCAAATCTACAGGCAAAACCTCTCCCACTAACTCTCTACTCTTATTGCTATTATCATCAGTAATCTCTTCCTCTCCACTATCGTCTGCTATTTCCTCCCCATTTCCAAAAACAAATCCTTCACCAGATTGAATGGGAGGCGATATTTTCATCGTTCTTTTATCAAACGTACCATGATCTGATGTCTTCTGTGTCATTGTTTTCCATAAGGTCTGGTTCTCATAGAACGTGACATCTCATGCGGTGATGATCTGGTGACTATTGTGATCCTAGACCTTATAGTGTTTAGACATCAGACAATAGCCAACTAAAATACCATCCGTGGCCTTGTAGTCTAATTTCTTCCTCCACTGTTTGGGTGTGTGATACAATACTTAACATCCGTAAACTCAGAGATGACGGATATACGAAATTTGCTCAAACCATAGTTCGAACGGAGTCCTTCCATTGATTGCAGAAGACAGCGATCGATTTCGAAGGTATATCACCATTTCACATGCAAGAACCCGAAAATAATAAGGTGCCGCAACAGTCGACATCATACTCAATGCATTGTTGATAATAGCGCGGTTCTGGTATTCCGTGATGCCGTTCTCTTCTGGTGTATAGGGAACCGTAAACTTGCTTTAAATTCTATTGGCTTTTAGGTAATTCAAAGAACGTCTTGATTGAAACTTGCCACCCCCATCACTTCGCAAGCAGAGAATTTTTTCACTGGTGGCATTCTCCGCAGCAGCCTTGAATTCGAGGAAGTGATCGAACTTTTCAGACTTTTGTTGAAGATAATACCTGGTAGTATATTGTGAGAACACGTCGGTAAAAAGAATGAAATATTGATTCTTACCGAGGGATGGGGTATCCATCGGTCTACACAGGTTGGTGTGGATTGGTTCCAAAACCTTCGTGGTGGGGTGTTGTGGTTTGGTAAAAGTTTTGCGTGCCAAGCTTCCTCATATCCAGTCTTCACACTTCTCTTTCTCCTCTGCAGAGCCTCTCTTGACCCACAACCCAACAACCACCTTTTCCATTGACCCTATTATGCCATAACTAACATGTCCCAACCGACGATGCCAAAGTCTTTTATCTAAATCCTTCTCTCTACTACCTCTGCTATCCTCGAAATATACCACGTCTTGTCCTCCGGATCGTTCTTTCTGGCTATTTTGCGGTTTTGTATCAAGAAGAAATAAACTATTCACCAGCCTTGCTGATCCCATTAGCTCCCTGCTCTTGTAAAGGTAACATCCCTCAGCAGGCTCTATGGATATCTCCAATCCTCGTTCCATCAAGTGATCCATTGACAGCAGGTTCCGGCAACCCCGTACATGTAAAACCTGTTCAATCGTTACCATCCTTGTTCTTCCAAGAGGTAAATGAAAACCTATCTCAACAGTACCAATTCTCTCACACTCAAGGGTCCTCTTATCCGCGACGTTTACGGTTCTCGTACCAGGCCAATAGGAATGGTACTCATAAAGAAAGATGTCGTTCCGGAAACGTGGTTTGAGCATCCACTATCAATCCACCAATTTTGGTCGATCTCTACTATGGTGCAGTCAGTAACACAGCCTTGACTTACCGGAGAGTCAAGACTGCAAATCTCAGACACAGATTGTTTTTCCTCTTTCCAATTGTTACCTGTATGCCCTCTCTTACTGGATTCTTGTCTTCCATTTCTTTGATTCTCATTTCGCTGATCTGTTTTGGTAGTTCCAACTTTTGCCCAGCAATCTCTCTTGCAATGGCCTTTTTTACTACAATTATAACAGACAATCGATGCGTCACATTTGGATCATTCCCGTATATCGTTCGCAGTATTCCTACTTCCTCTAGTGGGTTTGCTATGTCCCCGATAAGTTGTACCACCAGAATGGGTATACATTACCTCATCTCTGAATTGTGTACCACTACTTCTCCTTTCGGACTTCAAACGACTTTCTTGTTTGACCATCTCATCCATTGACTGTTGGGGTTTATAGGCAGTATAGTTAATATGGTGGAATGTCCTCCATGCCTCATCATCCGTTCGAATCGCTCGGAGGATAATATACGCTGCTTCCATATCACTTATACTTTTTCCTTCGATATCGTAAAGTGCTAAGTCACATAGTAGGGAATTGAATTTCTTGTTAAAACTCATAACGGAACGGAAATCAGCAACCTTCAATGATCAAATATCATCGTTTATGCGGTGGAAATGCTCTACTCCGGTCAGCGTCTGATCTTTCCTAATTACACACCACATTTTGTGTGACGATTCGGCATCCCACCACTTCCGTAGAGAAAGTGTGGTTCTATATAACTTGCCATCAACACCTTTGCCATGATGTCTGTAGACCTCCATTTCATTTGTTCCTTGGTGAACTCCATTCTGCCGGTACTGGTTTCGGAAGATGTGCTCGCAGGGTATGTTTCAGTCCCGTCTACTATAAACATCAATCCTTTCCCAGTGATCAATAACATCATATTGTGGGCCCATCTCTCATAGTTGGTGTCGTTCAACAACTCCACAACCAACTTCAGGTTCACACCTAACGACTTCAAATTGTATTTGGTCATGTCGAAAAAACAAGATGAATCTTTCTTCTGGATTGTTTGATCGTATAGTAAGTGTTCCTCTTGAATCCCACTTAACACGAAAAGCTTATAACCTATTATGGTAGGGAAGAATAGCAACCAATGACTGATTTGCGCAGTGGTAGGTGGGCAATTGAAGGACTCTGTGGGGACTGCAGTGGTAGGAATTGCACAATAGCGTATAGTATGATCAAAGCTGCTTCACTCTCACTCTCTCTAAACTAACAGTAACTTTTTTTTGGTTTTTTTTTTATATCAAGTTTTATTAATGTTTAAGGTACATGGGTCGCGTCAGCACATGCTATGCAGACCCAAACCTCCACCCCTGTCCAGGACCTGGCAGCCAGAAGAAAAACCATACCCACCAGAGCAGATTGGTCAAAAAACCTCCCCCAAGTAGCATCCCGTAGTGCATACTTCCAGAAAACCACACCCAAGTAATCAAAACTAAGGAAATCCCCTACCCCGACAGGCGACACTCCTCAACATACATGAAGGAAAACTCCCAAACTAAGGAAACCCCAAGCACATATGAACCGGATTTCAAAACCATAGGCCTTCGTAGCTCAGCTCACGTATTCCCTGAAGACATCAACAGCCAGTCCCCAGCACTAGTTGGATAAATGTATCTGTCGGTATATAGCCCGGCAGTGGGGGTAAGCGGAAACCCAACAGCGAGGTGAAAACCTCCTCCAAGATGAAGTGGCAAGCACATGGCAGTGTAGAGGAACCCAGCCCATCCTCCAAGGGGGGCTAGAATGAAGGGCCAAAGCCTGAAGAAGAGGAGAGAAGGGCAGTAGGATGCTAGCAAGCAGTAGAGTGCCAGCTGGGAGGAAACGATATGATTTGGCAGTTGAGTGGGTGCTAGCCGGAGGAGAAAAGTAGGTTGGTAGTAGGGTACTACCAAATCGAACTGAGGTTAGAAGAGAGCAGGGGTGGACCCAAATGCCGGAACAACTATCGGAAACGTGTTCGTGTCTTAACTAGGCGGCCTCTTTGAGCCCCCAATGCCTCCCAGCTGTTTTACCATGTCTCTCATGTAGTCCCTTGTTCTCCAATAGATAGCGTCACTTAGTGGATGGGATACCACCAGCAGTTGTAGAGGATAGAGAGGAGGGGGGAGGCGAAATCGACCGTGGCCTGTTGAGGAGACCAGAACAACTCCTAGGAGAAGCAGAGGAGATCCATCGTAATTGCGTACCGCAAACCGTGTTCCCAGTCATCTGTTGTAGGGAAAAAGAAGCCACCTGACTGTGCTGATGCTAACTGAGGCCACAGCAAAAGCAGGGAAGAGGCAAAAACCAACATCCTGAGATACTGGGAGGAAGGAAGGAGGATCTCAAGAGGGTAGACCTCAAGAGAGAAGGCAGGAGAAGAGTTCCACCATGGTGGAAGGATGAAAAGTGATGGCCTAGTCCCCCCCCTGGGGGAGGGACCAGACTCCAAAAAGTGGTGAGAAGTTCTGTGGTGTTGAGTCGTTCCTGATCAGGAAATAAATTTCAATCACTGGAGTTGTAACGGAGACGGTCGATGTCTAAACTAACGGTAAAGATAGGTGTATAAGTAAAACATAAACAACGTATCGCCATCATTCCATAAATTACCATACCTATCGGTATCTCTCCAAAACATGCTACCCTTTCCCCCATAAACTCCAGTCGTAACAAAGAAAAGACATCTCCTGAGAATCTTCCAACCTCCACACTAATCTATCTAATATTGGAACTCTTTGCCAGACTCCCGAAACCTCCAAAATCTATCTCAATCGACCAATGTCAATCTAGAACCTTCAACAATGACCAGTACCTTCTATAGTTTCTTGTAGCTCCTCCTTTTGCCCTTGGAAGTCTGGCTGGGAGGAAAGAAGTACTCAAGCACAACAAGATGGATTTTTAGTATATTTGCATAGCGGATTGTGCTTTGTACCACCTGGAGATTTTCCTGTAGCAGAACACTGCGTTAACAATCGACGGCCCTGAGGCCACAGTCCTCTTTCTTGCAAGCCCATTCTCAGTCCCTTGAGCTGCCCCTCTGGCTGTTAAGGGGTCTTATTCCTATATCAGTATGTGTAACAGGCAATGATACTTCTCATATAGTATCTATCGATACTATCTCTTGACACTTATTGTGTGTGTTCATACTATTACTTTCTCTTCGTTAATACTAGTAGTCTTAGGGGTATTCCTCTTCTACTAGCTTTCTTATAACGATTGTAGAATAGATAGAACAAATTTGTTCTTGAACAATAAGTAGAAAAATAACTTAAACAGTTTAATCTATGTTTTATTTATACTTGTACCGCCGACTCTGGCATATGACAAGTCCCCGCCTGCATGAGGTTAATGCAAACTGGAACTACCACTAACTACAAACTAACCAAACCTCCAGCCCCCAACCTGAAACATGCCCATGCCACGCCCACAACACAAACACAAAGTACAAAGCCATCAACAATAAAGAAAGTCCTTCCCGAAGCGACACCATAGACCCTCTGGTATGGACTCAACCAAGCCTAGTAGCTGAAGCTACAAGACCTCCCACATAGCCAAAGCCGAGCAAGGTGCCAGTCCTTCAGGTTCCCTGTACAAAAAACACAAAAAGCACTATCACTCAGTCTGAATACTGTCCCGCAACCCTTCTCCCACAACAGAAAAGTAACAACAAAATCATCATAACTGTTGGTACCAAGGCAGAGAGGTCGTGACCAACCTGTTCACAACTCACATCTGCATGTCAGGCCATTGACCCTATGAACCC
This sequence comes from Tuber indicum, assembly GCA_006112555.1. Taxonomy (NCBI): domain Eukaryota; kingdom Fungi; phylum Ascomycota; class Pezizomycetes; order Pezizales; family Tuberaceae; genus Tuber; species Tuber indicum. The sequence goes on from VBSK01000152.1 coordinate 96,063, forward strand.
GCTTTGCCAAGTGCCTCCGAAGAGCTTAATGGTGAGGAAGACCAGTACCCGCTGCCAGTAATCGCCAACAAATATAATAAACAAAAGAAATATATAGATGTGGTGATAGACCGGGATAGTCAGTTGGGCCTATCTCCTACTCGTGGTGCCATGTCCCAGCCTGCCATACCTGCAATCAAACCAAAGAAACCAAACAAGCCCCACAGAACCCACCACGCAAGACCCAAACAAGTCCACTGCGACAGTCGCAACCTACTATGTTTACAGGTGGCCATCAACCAACTGGTCAACCAGGAAGCTTTGCAGCACTTAGCAGCTTAACCTTAACAGTCCAGACCAGCCAGAAACACTTAATTAGACCTCGCCTAATCTGGCGCAAGTCCGACCAGTGCTAGTAGGTGCCTCTCTCCACCAAGGCAGCCCCCCCACGCCCCACACACCAGGCACTGTAGCTCCCATCCAGCCCCCTCAGCCTCTCAGGCACATCAACCGCCCGACAGCCACAGGACAGCCTATACCTAACCTCATCAGGCAGCCACCAGTCTAGGCCACACCAACAAAGCCTGAACCCGCAGTACTGAACAGCTGAGGGGGGCCACCAGTATGAACTCAGGGCCACAATGCAAGGGTGAGTACCTGAAGGCACCAGCCACAGTCCCAGCCCATCAGAACTGAAGTTCTAATAGACCGAGAGAGAATCAAGGGAACCTGAAGGCCCATCCAAGGCAGGCCACAAAGGGCTATGCCGAGGACAGATAAAAGGTGCCCAAACTGATGCTTCAGAGAGGGTGGGTACCAGGATAGGAAACAAGATAAATAGAAGGTAGGTCCCACTTGCAATGGGTGTGACCGCCAACTACCATCTGTAACCACACAGACCTCTGTCCTGGACCAAGAGTGGTCAGGCAACCAATAGTCCCACACCACCCCAGGCTGAAGTTCACCCACACAAGGAGGTAAGAATTTTCAGGGTCAAAGCTATCCTCACGTAGAAGCGAAGAGGTGACACATGATCAAACTACCGTAAATGCTACAAGGACACAAACTGCAAGGGAACGGTGAGAAATGACATTGTAGTATCCCGACCGTGATAATAGCAGATGAAGGGTGGGGCCAGCGAGGCCCCCATCTCTTGAAGAATAATGCAATCAGTATGACATGTTGATACTAGGGAAGATTATCAGTCTAACCGAAGGGTGTTTTGTATGGTGAGAAACTAAGAACTCTATTAAATCCCAACAAGAAACCTGAGCTGGCTCAAAGAACGACTTGGATGTTTCCCCCCACAGAAACATCCTATCCTCCCAACCTCGAGCACAAAACTGTGCGACTAGACGATAGACACAGAAGTTGAAAACATTTTACTGAAGGAGGCCTCGTAATTGCCAAAGTTGTAAAGGCCCAAAGCGAAATCATCATGAGAATCAAACAACAACCGGAAGGTGAAAACAAGTAACTAACCCACCCGACCACTTGACAAACATAATATCAAAGATCTTAGGAACTACTGAGCGAACTCAGATATCTCTCCCAGAATCTAAGGATCAGAAAGATAAAGTGAGCGCGAAAGAAACACTACCCAGGCGGAGCGAAGATAAGTAGGAAAATATCTTAGATGGTTCAATCTAATTTTATGTATACTAGTACCACCGACTCCGGCATACGACCAGTCCCCTCCACGCTCGCGAATCACAATTTAAGATATACTACCACGAGTGCAAACCCATCCGGCAACCGCTCCTCCCAATCACAAGTCCTAAAATCACTACCTAAAGGCTCACAGGCACTCATGTCGGCCAGCAACATCCCGGATTTAATGCAGCTTCCCCTTCTCGTGACCTGTCCACCAACCTCAAACCAACACACCTAACCTTCCTCAAATACAATCTCATCAACATACTCCACAATAGAAACATACAGTCTGTTCCAACATCTGCGCTTCTTCTGATAATGTTCCCCCATCCTGTTTGCTTTCTCAGCAATCCGCCGTTGGTTACAAAAGGGGCACCACTCGCGCTAAATAAACCCAAACATCGCGGCCTATCACAATAGCTCCGCAGACATCAGGGCCAGTCTAAGTTCATTCCACTGGTACCAGTGCCCAGCTAAAACATAGCAAGGCCTGTCGCGAGGCAGTTCGTGCTATTGTAAAAGTCGGTAGAAAAGGAGGAGTGGGCAGTTGTCCTGCTATGAGTGATCACCATGTTGAATTTTGGGCACCGCATGCTGACCGAATTCGGCAAGTAGAACTATTTGGTAGGGAGTTGTGCACTCGGAAGCACAAACTCGCTCCCAGGATGTTTTTTCTCACACTGCAAATGCGAATTGGGCGTCCCGATGCACACTCGCCTCTTGGTTTTCTCCACTGTCAGTGTTCCATCAAACAGATTACCTGCGACCACCAGCTCCCTGTCCACCTCCTTAATATGATGGGGATCCCCTGTCCTAGCCACCCATGTTCCAACTACCAGTCCTTCCATCCCACAATGGTCGAGTTCTTAAACAATTCCTCTCCCGCTGGTTACTTCCAACTATACCGTTGACAGGAAGTCCAGTGATGCCTCTCCTCATGACCTTCATACTCCGAGTCATTATGACCGACCAGGCCTCTACCGCTACGGATCCTAGTCATCATATAGTAATCCATTCTAGTTAGCCCCTAGAGGTGTCTGGTAGCGTTAGGCACAGGAGCATAATACCTGTGGCCTTCATTAGAATGCCAGGCCTCCAACTATTCCTTCCTCAACTCACAGGCAATTGCAGCATGTCCTAAACCCAAGCTGACCCCATCCCACCAGAACGGTTGCACTAGCAGTCGTATGCTATCCTTGGCCTTTTAGTCAACCAACTCGTTGCCCCGTATGCCAATATGCCCAGGGACCAAACCGAAAGATGTATGGACCGACTCCAACAAGGATGCCATGACCTCCCACATCTTTGCGGAGTACCCATCAGGCAGCATATACTCAATCAGGAGTAGGGCGGGGACACAATCTAAGAACAAATGTACTGGATGCTCCTTCAACATGTCCCTGAAGTCCCAGAGGACACAAACTATGGCAAACAACTCACATTTGACAATGCTCCAGGTTGATAGTACAGAACATCCCCTCAATCTGAATGAGGTACCCTTCTCGAGTACTGCTCAGGCCACCCCAGCACCTTCAGCCATCTTAGACCCATCAGTATACACTGTCAGATTCGAGCCCATATCAAGCTCCTTGACCTCTCTGGTGTGGCTCAAAACTATGGCTTCATTCTCCTTCCCAATCACAACTGTGGGATGGTAGGAAAGTACTTGGTCCGAGGATTACCTGGGGACTACCATGCCTTCCTCCTTCCAGTCAAGCCAAATCCGTCCAAACTAGGGATAACCCTCACAGTACGGGTAGTTCATGAATCGACTATAACATCTCCGTTACAGGTATCTGCGCTGAATGGCCACAGGTATGACCCCATATTCTGCCAGCACTATGTTGTTAGCCATCTTCATAGGAGTCTGGAATACCAAGCGGAGGCAGTCATTGATGTGGACCAGAATCTACTTCACATATGACAGGTAGTCAGCCACAAACTCAAGTCCATAGTAGACATTACGAAGGTAGAGAGCCTGTACCTAGCGGTAGGTTTTCCACGCTCCCAGCTCTCCAACACTCTCAAACCTCTTCCCCAATGCCGCAATCCTCCTCCGTACACTCAACCTCCTATCCAACCACTACCTTACATGAGAAGAAAAGTTAAGAAATGCATTGAACCCATGCCCAATGACCGGCAGGTCCTCAGATGACAACACCATTTCTCTCAACAATTCCATTCCTTCCCTTGCCTTATCATCAAACTGAAACCACTGCGTCTTCAACGCACTAAACCCCATCCCCATCGCTCATACAATTCAGTCGCAATCTCGTAGCAGTTCCCCAGGATGGTACCGAGCAGCTTCAAAGGAGTCAGCTGTGACAATGATGAGCCCATCATCAACATATGAAGCCGCCAAGTGTCGGACAGCCGAGGAATACCGCAAATGTGGTGTTAGGTGGAGACAACCTGTATAGACTTAAAGTTATCTAGGCTAATAGAGATTCATTTGTATAGACGAAGATTTGTCTAGGAAGGCTCGGAAGCAACTCATTTTAGTTATGACTACTAAGAGTGCAAGAAAGTAGAATAGAATCGTAAGAACAACATTAGATTGTTAAGGTCTCTTCTCCGTTGCTTGTTGTTGTCAAAAGCTTGGGAGGCACTACAATATTTATATTCCGCATCTGAGTTTTCACGGACTACATATATCTAATATACAAAATATGTACCTCTTCAAATCTAACTCGCAACATTGAGTTCTCCATAAAGGTGCGAATACCAGGAGACCCTAAAATCCATCACACCCTCTTCGGTAATTACTATTTCTTCTCCGGAAGTCATGCTTGTCACCAGTAGTAATTATCTGATCCTGAGAGTCCTTAGACCTGTAGCCGAGTTCTCAAGTTGAACTATCTTGGCTCCAATAGTCCTTTTCGTTGCCGAGAGGATCAGTCTCAATATGATGTTGTCTTTGCATATATGTTGTAGTCGATGACTTCTAGTTGGTATAGCTCAACAACTAACCAATGGAAATTATTCTGATAACTCTCGCTTGGTAGAGGAGGAGTCATTCTATTGAATACTCTTATAATTCCTCAGTGGGCAACTCCGGGTTGTTCTATGTAGAGGGGGTAGACCCTTGTATTGTGTTGGTTATAATTCCTACAACTGCAGCATACCCCATATCATAGTTGCAACATTTCCTGGAGCTCGTTGGCTTCTTTGGCAGTGTCTTCCAGAAGCGCTAGACTCTTCCTGATTATTGGAGAGTGGATGTGAATACGTTGGTTCTTTGTTCCGAACCTCCTAGCATTCAAATCTTGTCCTTGTACGAAAATGTCTTATTACTTACGGCCTTTATTAAAGATGTCATATCTTTGAAGCCTAGTAACCTCCTGAGTAGTTGACGGATTGACTTCGTTCCACTTCTCAGGTCTTGCTATTTTTTTTTTTTTTTTTTTTTATATCATATATTCATTGTTTAAGGTACAGTCGTGTCCGGAAAGTCCTCATACCCTCGCATGGCAACGGCGATACCACCACCCCCAACCATAAGAAATTCAAAAAAAATGTAAAAAACTCAATTGAAAGAATCATGATAGCATAGCTAATAGATAATAAAAAAACATTTTTACCATTTTGTATGACCTCCATCTGCATCCAGTACAGCTTGCATTCTCTCTGGCATCCTATCCACCCATCCATCAACTTCTCTTGGGGAATTAAATCCCACTCCTCCTTTGCTGCTTCAAACAGTTCAGCAGCACTGTGAGGCCTTCTTTCCAGTCTGGAGAATCTCTTGGTAAGGGCTCTTTTGAGTAGTGCCCAAGTATTCTCAATTGGATTGAGATCTGGTGAGTTGGGTGGCCAAGGGAGTTTTTTGTAACCACACTCTGCCTCCAATTTTCGATTTTCCTCACCAGCATGCCAGGAGGCATTGTCTGCAGCTAGGTAGATGTTTTCAGAGGGTCTATCCAGACCTTCTATAAAAGGGATGAGGTGTGGCTGGTGGATTTCAGTTGCATATTGGTGGGAATTGAGGCCAAGTCTGTCTCTTTTGCTGGTCCTTTCCTCCTCCCCCCTCTTTCTCACAAGAATTAACTCAGTCCTGCCACCCTTCATGATTGCAGCATAGACCCCAATACTAGTCCTCCCAGACTTAAAGCTAGGCTTCAAGTTTTTTTCTTCCAACTCTCCACCAGGTCTAACTCTGACCTTTCTACCAGTTGGATTTGGATCATAAACAATAGTTACTTCATCCACAAAAACAACCCAATTCCATGCCCCTTTCCAGTTCCTCCTCTTCCTAGCAAACTCCTTTCTCTTCTCCTTTTGTCCTTTTCTCCAAAAAGGTTTCTTTCTGGGTATCAGAAGTTTAAAACCAGCCTCTGAGATGATCTTATCCACAGTGGTCTTCCCAAGACCAATATTCGCTTTTTTGGTAATGTCGCGTAACGCTAAATGAGGCTCGGCATCGATAATAGACTCCACTATCTTCCTATTTGTATCGGTAATCTTTGTTGGTCTGCCAGTTCTTTTTGCATCATGGGTGTTTCCACCCCTGGATTTGGCTCTTTTGACCACAGACTGAACAGTTTGCTTGGAGATGCCCAAAGTCTTAGAAATTTTATAATACCCCATATCAGTATGTTTATACAGGGTATAGATTTCTTTATTGAGGTCTTCTCTAGCTCTGAGGGTATGTGGTGGGGTCATAGTGAGGGGGGTTGTTGAGGTGAGGGGGTGGTGATGCGTTGCTATGCAAGGGTATGAAGACTTTCCGGACACGACTGTACAAGAACCTGCATGCAGCGCTAGCTATGGCAAAAACAAAACCTGTAAACATGTGCGTCCCTCCTCCGTCTGAGGCAAAAACCAAGAACTCCAAGCCCCTCTGGTATGGAGCCAACCGCACATCTCGCCCCGAATCAAGCCCCCCTTACAACCCAGACGAACGAAGCCCTAAGAGTAACCCAAAACAGGAAAAGCAGGAAGCCCAAGGAAAAATCCTCCGGGAAATCTTACGACAAAAGAAACCAAACTCATACCCACCAAACCATGCCCATAGCACGGCCGGCCACTGAAAAGCTCACCCGAAATCGGGCCCAAGAAAGGACCAGGTACACCGAGTAATGGTGCGACCCCCACCGTGGGGGAAAACTTAACACGGATGAATCCCGACCGACCAGAGACAGTACAATACCAATCGGAGGGAGAGGAGCCAGGGCTGGGGCCCCCCAGAGAGAGGTAGCAGTAAGGTGCCAGCTGGGGGAGCAGTAGGGTGCTAGCCGAAAAAGTGATAGTAGGGTACCAGCCGGGGGGCAGTAAGGTGCCAGCTGGGGGAGCAGTATGGTGCTAGCCGAGGAGGCAGCAGTAGGATACCAGCCGAACGAGCCGAGGGAGGAGGAGGAAGGGGTAGACCCAGATGCCGAAACAACTATCGGAAACGTGTTCGTGTCTTAACTAGGCGGTCTCCATTAATCCCCGGTGCCCACAGTAGACAAAACCACCATAAAGTGCAGAGAGGAGGAGAGAGGCGAAATCGACCGTAGCCTGTTGAGAAAACCGACCACCAACCTCCGACCGTGGGACTAACCCGTACCCACCAGCGGGACAAGACCCGGACCCAGCAGAGGGACTGACCCGAACCGATCAGAGGAAAGGAGAAGGAATCCATAGGAATCGCGTACCGCAAACCGTATTCCCAGCCGTCTGTTGAAGGGAAAAAGGAGGAACCCGACCGTGCTGATGCTAAGCGAGGCCAAAGCAAAAGCGGAGAAGGAGAGAGACCCAGCGACGAGGACGCCAGGTCGGAGTAAGGAGGGGTCTCATGAGGGTAGACCTCAAGAGAGAAAGCAGGAGAGAAGTTTTGCCGTTGCAAAAAGATAAATGATGATGGCCCAGTCCCCCCCGTAGGGGGAGGACCAGACGCGAAAAGTGGTGATAATTCCTTGGTGTTGAGATTTCAATCACCGGAGGTGTAGCGGAGACGGTCGTTGTTCTCAGGTCTTGCCACAGGTCCCCTCTCATATATCCTGTAAACAGCTTTTGGTCAGAGGGATGACAGCGATGTATACGGTATTAATCTGACACGTTCAGTTCTATGACCAAGTTGTAACGTGTTCGCTAGGTGCTAATCACGTTTCGAGAGGTGTACGATAGTAGACAGGTGGCCTGCTCTTCCAGAGAGGCGGCGAGAGCTGTAAGAACTAAAGGAGGCTACGGTGGTGTGCTGGGGAAACTAAAGAGTAACCTTTCAACCAAGTATATTGAAAATACTGTCTGTCAAAGTCTGTCCTTTCCATCGTGGAATAGGACGGTCTTTAAATACACAAATCTGTTCATGTCTAGTATGAACGAAACTACACAAAGGTATCAAGCGATACACTTTGGCAAAACAATATAAGTATCAAATCAATACTTAAAACAAAACATAAAACAACTAAGTATCAAAAACGATACTTCAAACAAACCAAGTATCAAAGCGATACTTAAAACAAAACATAAAACAAACTAAGTATCAAAACGATACTTAAAACAAACCAAGTATCAAAGCGATACTTAAAACAAAACATAAAACAAACTAAGTATCAAAACGATACTTCAAACAAACCAAGTATCAAAGCGATACTTAAAACAAAACATAAAACAAAATCCTTAACCGAGTACCAGTACCGGTTACACAAGTAGTCACAGGACACAACTAAGATTGATGTGTATGATGATGTGCGGGCCCCATAAGGGAGCTGGAGGCGGGTGTTGGAGATTGAGATTTCTGAACTCGGGTAAGGTTACCCTACCTCGGGTATTCCTTGGCTATTGGAATCAGGTACTCCTAACACGTGGTATGAAGATGTTCACAACATACGTCCCGAAAAGAAACAGAGAGAGTGGTGATCCCTGTGGTACCTCTTTACTGACATGGTAAATCTAGGACAGGAACTTATTGAACCGGAAGCGAATAGACTGACACCACATCCACCTCCTAATTGACTGGTATAGGTTGGAGGGGCAACCCCGCGCCACCAAGAACCCTGACAGAAGGTCGACCTCAATGTTGTCAAACTCCACTTTAACGTCCATTAATATGATCAGATGCTTGTATTCCTTGTTGTGGCGTAGGAACTCCTGAAAGACTGCCATGGCATCATGAACACTCCGCCTCCTGCGCGAACCGAACTGAGTCCCAACAAGGTCCAAGTGGGCTGCCAGTCATAGCAACACTACTCTCTCCACCACCTTAGCCGTGGTTGGGAGCAGGTGTATCATGTACTAGGATTTGATGATGTCATAATGTGGCATGTCAAGCTTAGGTATCAGCATCACTTTAGCCCTGTACCAATCCGGAACACCGTGTCACAACTTGTAATCAACGAGGAGTCGCAGCATTGTAGTATCCCTCCTCTTTCAAAATCCCAGGAAGGGGTAACCAATATTGTCTTTGCCAGGACCCATGTTAGTAGGGGACATAGCAAGGGCTGCTTCCATCTCCTGAGCACTGTCAATGTCCACCACACTTTCTACCCACAGGGTAGGGTCGTCAGAGTTGAGTTGCTGTGCAATCAGGTTGCTAATGTCTGCATGCAGGGTGGCCAGGTCCCCATCGGATAGCTCCATTAAAGGCAGCATACACTTAGCCTCCAACTTCCGTGCCAACCTGAAGATGTCCCGATCTTTACTCTTGGCCAACCTGGTTCCGATGTGGTCGAACCATGCCATCAACAGGCAAGCCCAGTAAACACACCTTGCCAGCCTAAAGTCCTCCATCCGCTCTGCTGTGTACTTAGAGTATATCTTTAGCTAGGCCACATCCAGCCTCATCCTCTCCAACTCAGGCGTCCACCATTCACACCAGCTTCTACCAATGGAAACCCATAGAATACGTCCACCACACTTCTCGCCCCTCCACATAACCGCTTATCATCCACTTCCTTCTGGGCGTCCAGCTCGTTTTCTACCTCTCCCCACACCGCCTTCTTCCAGGCAGGCCTGCTTCTCATAAGGTTGTCAGAAAGGTCCATGTGAAGACGAATTGTCTGGTCATCATATTCACAGCCAACAATATCAAGGTATCTGTGTTGTAGGTAGGGCCGACAATACAGGCAGAGGTCGATCATCAAATTGTCCCGGAATGTTGGTTGGTCTGGAGGCGTCATATTCATCAGCAAAGGCGCCATCCACTCACTCAACCACCTCCCACAATGCTCTTGCCTGGCTATCTCTGCCTGTAGGTTCTAGTCTTGGTGTCTGGCATTGAAGTCACGGAACATGATATTCGGTTCCCCAATGTCCCTCAGCCCCGATTGATAGTCTACCTTGGTGTGTATAAGTGGGATGTAGACTCCCGCTAGCACCCTCTTCTCACCCTTCTCCCAAAACCCAATTCTGGCACAAGTGTCCCCTTGCCCAACAACATCAAACAGGCCATACAAATGCGAGTGTACAAACACCTCCACCCAGGACTCAACAACAAAGGAAAACAAATTCCAACTGCTGGTATCTACCTCAACCAGCACATGCAGTCGCCTAGAATCAACAGGAGGTTCTAACACAAAAAACAAATCAACAAAGAAAATCAAATCAAATGCCAGCACCCGATTCCAACCACTCCTCTCTACATTTAATGCTATTGCCCTGACACGCATTAAACGGGAGCTTCGACAGATCCATTCGAGCTACAGTAGCCAAAGTCACTCAATGAACCATCCTGATCCCGGTCAAACCACATGGTGTCCCCTTTGTTGGGAATGAAGGTTTTTTTCAGAATCTCACTCTTGGGGGATGAAGAGCGTGAGGGTTGTTCAGGCTCCTTACCCTTAGCCTTGGCGGACTTCTTTAGCGGAATAGTCTCCTCTTCCTCATTACTACTCACCTCCACTATCCGAGGAGTTGGTGACCGTCCCCTACTCCTACCTCAGGTTGGTCTTCTCCTGCCAGGCTCCTTATCCGTAGAGCTAGGTTCGGCTGACGAGGTAGCTATAGTAGTATCCGTTGTTATCGGTAGGGAGGATACAGGAGTCCTAGAGTTAGCTTTTAAGGAAGGACACCTCTCATAGTTGACAAAGTGGTCGGCCATATCGCACAACCAATACCTCCTCCTAGTATGGTCACATGCCGCACCGACACCACTGGGGCAACCCAGAGCATTGCACATATGCTCCCATGATAAATGCTCCCCATAATAATACCGGCACTAGGAAGGGAGGGCATAGGTAGCCTAAAAGTGGCCCACCTGTAAATACTTACCATAAACCCTAGCTGGGCGGTGTTCTGTGAACACCCTAACGTTTCGGGCGCCTCCCCAAAGGAAGATCTTCCCAGCTTCCAAAGCAGCCTGGGCCACCTCATTGGCTTCCACCACAAAGTGAATACCGCAGGACACGGCGTTAGCATGACTCATGGCATGGATAGATCCCATGATGTCGGGCCAGGATACTATGACGATGTCAAGATTACCTAGCTCCAAGTCAGTGCACAAGCCATCCAAGGCCCCCTCCCCAATCCATCCATCTACCTTCCTAATGGAACCACTGCCAGTGTTAGCAGGAGGAACACCCATCACCATGATCTTAATCTTCTTCACATCCGTCTGAAAGACTAACTGTGGGAGTGAAAGTTCCTTTAACTGAGCTAACCGGGCCACGTCAAGTCTGTCTCCAAGTTCACTGGTAGAGTGGGCTGCCAGAGTGAGGAAGATACATCCGATCTCATATCGAATATTCCCAGCTCGAATGTAAGGGTGGGTACCCCTAATCTTCAGCGAGTTGGACAACGTAACGTTAATATGAGACTGGATAGCGTCGATCATCGTGCCTTCCGGAAGGGCCTCTTCTTTGCAGATGGCGAACCGCATCGTGATATGCCTTCCCCTGGCATCCAGAGTTTTTCAAAGACTGAGGTGGAGCCAGTTTGGGTGCTGGTGCTTGCTGGCTGGCACTGCGAAGAGAGTCCCTGCGAGGTATCAGGTGGGGCACCATATTATATATTCTCCTGATGGTACCCAGCCCTAACGAAAGGTTACATAGAGTAGGCACTGGGGTAGTAGGAGCGGGAGGTGTAGCCTGCTTGTCAGTATCAGTCTTTCCATGAGTCTTGGTCGGGGCCACCGTGGCTTCTTGGCTAGCCTAAGCTCCCATCTTTCTTGTTCTCCTAGCAGCACCACTCAGGCACCTGTTCCTCCTCTTCTCCCTCATCTTCCCATCCTCCCTCTCCTCCTCGTCCACCCAACTCACCTTCTTCTCCACTGTGGACTTTTCCACTTTGAGGACTACTCCCCCATTGCTGAAAGAGTTACCACATCTAGTGCAGTGGGAGGCGGCCACGGATGCAGGCCGGGCAGGAGCCGTCTTGGCCTTGAACGGGACAGTGGATTTGGGCACGTGAGCTATCATTTTCACCGTGTCTGCAAAGAATACTTCAATAGTAGGGACCACTGGAGCAGCACTTTGGCCCTTCGAAGGGACTACAGTAGACTCCTCCAAAGAGGAGCAGGGGACGGGTGTAGTTTCTGTAGGCTCAGAAGTCAGAGAGGAGCAGGGACCGGGGGCCAACCTACCTTTCAGGGTGGCAATTTCCTCCTCCTGCCTGCCAACTATCTCTATCAGGGTCCGAACCACCCTTTCCAGCCGGTAGCACTGTTGTCCTACCCACATGATAGGGACTGTTTTCCCAATCTCTCCTTCTATCCAGGTTCGAACATCCTCAAGAGTATGGTTTTCCACCGAGCTGCCCAAGCTGGGGGTGGGTGATAAGGGGAGCTGGGTATTGCCAGACCAGATATCCTCAAGGCCCTTCAGCTTAGATCCCAAAATGCTACCGGACCTAGGAGAGGGAGAGGGGGACATACCGGCAGCCATCATATCATCTACTTGGGCTATGAGCTGATCTGCCCTGGCAACAGCAGTATCAGTATCCTCAGGCTGGGTGTCTAGCAGTGGCACATCCAAGAGCGTGGCCATGCCACGCGGTATCCCAAGTGTTGCCGCCCACCATCCACCCAGCGAAGAGGGGGGGCAAAGTTGATGTCAGGGGGGGAAGAGCAGGAGCAAGTGTCAGGAAGGTTGAGAGCATAGATGCTGTCACGCAAACTGGTTACCTCCGAGTTATGTCCTTCTTCGAGGGCCATACAGGTGTCCTGAACAATTGCCTCCGCTGAGTATACCACTTCCTGGGTGATCAGCAAAGGGGGGGATAAGGGTAAAGAATATTCAATTGTGGAAGGAACTAGCACAGAAGGGGCCAGGCACTTCAGGTAGGTGTTCAAAACAACAGCCAACTCCTTATCCGGAACAGTCTGTTTCTTACGGTCCTCCTCAACATTGATAACCTTCAAGAACTATAGTTCAAAGAGAAGACTAGGGGTGGGGGCAGTATGTTTGTGGGGAAAGGAGGAGTGAGTGCGGCGTAGTGTTCCCCTAGCCCGGGGGGCATAGTCCTCATCGTCAGGGTCGTCCAACTTGAACTTCCCGGTGGTTTACATGGCCTTTTTCCCAGAGGAGAGGCCAGACAGGAAGGAGGAGGTGGAGGTAGTAGAGGCTCGCGTAGCATGTTCCCAAGCCACAATCTTATCAAACACTACCCAATGGTAAGAGGAGAAGGTAGACTATTAGCTGGCCTCAACTGTAGTGGTGGTCGAGTGGCGTTTGGCTGGTAGGAGGAGGGAGGACTCCAGAATGATTTCCTGTGAGTCAGCGGAGGGAGAGGAGGTGAGTACAGTCAGCATATATGCCAAACTATGAACGGAGTTGAACCGATTGAAGAGGCCAGTAGTAGAAGTGTTGTCCAAGCCATAGGTAGCTGGACAACCCTTTCCAACTAGGAAATCGTTCATACAAAACTCCACCTCTTTCATCGTGGTGGGTGTCGTGGCAACAACGGACCCTCTCACCAAATGATTTAACACCAAGTTCACCGTTTTAGGGAAACCATGTTTGTGGGAGAAGGACAGAAAACTGTTATCCCTGCCAGGTGTAGCATATGACCGTGTAGTTGTAGGGATGAGGCCACGGACAGCCTCAAAAACAAAATGGCGTAAGAGACAGCGTGATGCAAGCCTTCTTAAGTGAGGCAGGGAGTTGGGGTTGGAGTTGAACCGAGCAGGGAACAATGTCCACGAGTCAGGAACAGAGTCTGAGAAGAAGGAGGCAGAAAAAGTCGCCATCCTCACTGAAGCCTATGTCTAGAGACAACCGGAATCAACCGTGGATATCTCCCTCTGGAGCACCTTCTTAAGCAAGAACACCTATTCTATCACTCAACCACCAGACAAACAAAGATGAAATAAAAGATCTATACCGATGAAGTTATGGTATATAGGCGAAAGTACATTCTGTGAAGTCGAAGCTTGCTACCGAGGTGGAGCGAAGATAAGTAGGAAAATAACTTAGATGGTTGCGTGAAGAACTAACTAACTCATGCTTTTTTTTTTTTTTTTTTTATATCATACATTCATTGTTTTGTTAAGGTACAAGAACGTGTATGTAGCGCTAGCTATGGCAGAAAAAAAAACCTATAAATCAAATAACTGACCAAGGAAAATTCTGAACTGACTCCTCCAAGGGTATCCAATAACCAACATCAAGCCTAGCAGGACTCATACAGGAAAACTACTAACTAACTAGTATCATAAAAAAAATTAAAACAAAAACTTAACCCTAAACTGAACAAGCAAAAGCTCAAACAGGAAATCTTTTACAACTTAGACCATTTTGCGATCCAGCCAATGACAACCGAGGCGAGGCAGAACGGGAAGGAGAAGGCGACAAGGGGGGCAGTTGGAGGGCAGTTTGTATATAAATCTCAGGGGGGAAATCAGTTTTGATTGCAACAAGGTAACGGCAAAGGCCCACCAGGGCTGGGACTGAGGTCCAAAGAGAAGAGTTAGGTCCAATATCCGTTATCCTCAGGAGGTAGCGATTGTGGGTATCAGACTTGGCTGAGCAGAGTAAGATGGCGTGCTTGAACTTTTCGTCCGCTTCCTCACACCAAGGGCATAGCAGTGAGGGATCTTCGTCGTGCCACAATGGATGGGCTGCCAAGTGGCTCTGGCCTGAGTGCATTTGGTGGAGCCAGCCAGAGAGGAAACGGCCCAGCCCTATAAAGGGATGCGCGCACAAAGTAGCATTGAACTGGTAGGAGGGCGGGGGGGGAAGAGAAGGGACTAAGAAGTACGGAGCTCCTCCCGGCACCTAGTTCAGAGGGAAGTGTACAGGGCGGAGGCCCTAATCAGGGCCATCTGAAGGGACTAGAGCAGAAGCGAGTTGGCAGGAGGGAGCGGGTCATGGGGATTGACGACGATAAAGTGGATGCGATGGGTGACTGTGTTGAAAAGGAGGTGGCAGTGGTTGGGCACAAAAGAGGGTTTGATGAACCATCAGAGTGGGATGTAGTTGGGATCGGCCCAAGGGTGGCGATCCCGGACGGAGCCAGGGTGTCGGAGGGAGTTCAGAGGATGGAAAGCGGACGTAGTGGAGACTATGTTGTCAAGGCGTGCGGTCGCAGGGTTTGTCTCAGGAGGAAGGCAGACAAGTTGCATGGCTGCATGGCGTTGAAGGTGTTTAATCAAGAGGTCAGTAGGTGGGAGGAATGTCTCACAGGGCAGGACAGCCGGGTTTGTGGAGTAGAAACAGTTAGTAACCAACCTCTGGATCCTGTGCCAGAAAGCCCTAAGCTTCTCAAGCATTTTGGCATTGGGGGAGAGGAGATGACACCTGCAGAGGAGGTGACACCTGTAGAGGAGGATAGGCCGGATGAGGGAGGAAGCGAGATGGTGGCAGAGGAGGGGGGCAAGCCCTTGCCTGGTCGGGAGAGTTCGTCTATCGTTGCCAGCGCTGCCTCCGCTAACACTAGCCATCTAGTGAAATGTGCGGAAGTGGCTCTGTCCAGCGCCAGAGTCACCAGTTTGAGTCAGTAGCCCAGTCACCTAAGTACGTGGGCTGGTTTGTAGAAGATAGTGTCCACTGAGACAGGGAGAGGGGAGGAGGTCCTCTCAGTTGGGGGGTTCTCCAGTGCATAAGGTTGGTTTTAGGGAGAGAAAAGGTGACTCGAGTGAAGCACCCACGTGACTTGCAGGAGGTCGCAGCAGCGTGGAGTTTTTGGACATTGCGTCAGTAAGATGGTGAGGCTACGGTCATGGCAAAGTCATCAACATGAGAAAGGATTATCCCCTTAGGGACCAGGAAGTGGAGGGTCGAAACGTAGATAAGAAAAAGAAGAGGAGAAATAGGTAACCCTTGGGATGTGCTGACCTGTGCTGGAGAGAGGACTTTATGAGAGCCTTGATAGAGGAGGAAGCACTGGCGAACGTGCAGGAAGAAGCGAACCCAGGAGACATGATAGTGCTGTATCGCCTTTTCCCACAGCCTCCCACAGACTGCAGCCGAGTCAATGTTGTCGAAACCCTCTTTTACATCAAGGAATGGGGTGGAGGAATAGAGGCCCATGCTGTGTGTGAGACGGCCTTCATGGGAGAGGGTGGCAAGGGTGTCAAAAGTGCCCATGACTGAGAGTGAGCCACATCGGTTGGGGTGGACAAGACTGAGGGCCTGAGCAACGGCGGCTAGCCTAACAGCTGCCACACACTCCATGATTTTGGACAAGGTTTGAAGGAGGACAAAAATGCAGAAGGAGGCCTGAGTATCATAGGAGGCCTTACCAGGGTTGTTAAGGAAAACGCTCTTAGCATGTTTGAGGAAGGGGGGATGGAAACCATAATAGAGGAGGGCCGCCAGAAGTAAGGTGAGGATTTTCGGGTTGGGAGCGTGGACTATTTCCCAAATCAAGTAGGGTATATGGTCGAGCTCCGGAGCGGATAAGCTTGAGCTAGAGCATAGTGCTTCAGAGATCTCTTTCTTCGTAAGTTCACTGAGGTCTTTGAAGGGGCAGAGGATAGATGGGGGGGGGGCGGATGACTTACGGGGGAAGAAATGGGTGAGGAGGTTGTTGTTGATGGCCAACGCGGTATCAGCATCCGGAAAGTACAGGAAACAGTCAGCGGGGCGGCCTAGTGCGTAGCGTTTGGCAGTCCATACAGTGTTGGAGGTTACAGTGGAGAGGAAGTAATCCTAGTAGGTGTGTTTAGCATGCTTGCTTGCCTTGAAGTAGGTATTGTGGGCGTTCCGAGCCTCAGACCTGGTAGCATAGGTAGGAGCCTTGCGGAGGTGGTGTGAAGCAGCATGAAAGAATAATCTCAAGGAGGATTGGAGTGGAGACCACGAGGACTGACTAATACAATCTTTTTTCTTTTTTTTATATATTTATCATGTATTTATTGTTTAAGGTACAAGAACCCGCATGCAATGCTAGCTATGATGAAAACAAAACTGTAAAGCATGCATCCTCCCTCCATCAAAGGTAAAAACCCCAAGCCCCAAGCCCCTCCGGTATGAAGCCAACCGCACATCTCGCCCTGAGCCAAGCCTGTAAAGAAATCCAACCCAAAACAAGCAGGAAGCAACAAGCAAAAATCCACCTGGTAATCCCACCCGAAGCCTAAGGTACAAAAGAAAAACCAACCGAATACCAACCAGAAAAGCCCAAGGCAGTCTTAGCCGCTGACAAGCTAACCTAACAAAGAGGCCCCAAATAATAAGGGGCACATCGGTGGCAGTGCCCTCCCACCAAGGAGATGGGAGGTGGAAGGAGGAGGACAGACTTCTGACCAGCCCAAGGGAGTGCAATACTGGCTGGAGGAAAATAGAGCCAGGGCTAGGGTTCCCCAGAGGAGTGAAAGAGGGGACAGAGAGACTTGGTCAACTCCGCTCCAGAGGAGCAGGGTCACAGTAAGGTGCGAGCTGAGTAGAGGAACAGTAGGGTGCTAGCCGAGTATGAAGAGGGTGGTAGTAGGGTACCAGCCGACTGAACCGAAATGAGAGGAGAGGAGAGGCTTAGTGAAATGCCTGAACAACTATCGGAAATGTGTCCATGTCTTAAGTAGGTTTTCCCCTTGAAACCCCAATACCCAAAAGTGCCAAGGGACCGGTACAGGTCAGAGAAGAGGAGAGTGGCGCAATCGACTATAGCCTGTGGAGAAGACGAACCATAATCCCCAACTGTGGGACTACCTCGTATTCACAGGCCGGATAAGACCCGGACCCAGTAGAGGGACGAACCCAAACAGACCAGAGAGACACTGAAGGAATCCATCGTAATCACATGCTACAAACTTTATTCCTAGCTGTCTGTTGGAGGAAAAAAGGAGCCACCCTACCATGCTGAAGCTAAGCCAGGCTAGAGCAACAGCCTGACGGGAGTAATAAGCAGCACCCTGAGATGCTGGGAAGGAGGAAGGAGGATCCCAAGACGGTAGACCTCAAGAGGGAAGGCAAGGGAAGAGTTCCACCATGGTGGAGGGACGATGAGAGATGCACTGGTTACCCCTGAGGCGGGGGACCAGACGCGAAAAGTGGTGAGAAGTTCTGTGGTGTTGAGTCGTTCCCAATTGGGAAATAAATTTCAACTACCAGAGGTGTAGCGGAGACTGTCGGTGACTAACTAACTCTCCTTTATTTTTTTTTGTTTTTTTATATCATGTATTCATTGTTTGTATAAGGTATTGTACATTGACAAAATTAACTGCGATTCAACCATCGGTGGCAACACACCCCTCTTCATCATCCTGCATTTTTGACGCCATCCAAAATACCAACCCAAGTCAACCACAAAGAAATTATTCTACTTAATTCTTTTTTTCAATAAACTATGCTTGCTATTCTTCGCAGTCATGCCAAAAAGCCTATTCCCTCCACACACCTCTCTGAGTTCACCAGGGAGAGAATCCTTGGGTTACACAAGCCTCAAATGAGATATCAGCAAATTTCCCACTACCTTAACATCCCCTACATTACTGTCAGAAACACAATTGCAAAGGGATATCAAGAGGGCAAGGAGAATGAGGGTAGAGGAAGACATCCTTAGACTACCAAGTCTCAGGATGATGCTATGGTGGAGGAAGCTTTAAAAAATCGCCATACTACCTATTTTGAGATTGCTGAACAAGTTGCTCCTAATGTTTCTGGCAGGACAGTAAGGAGAAAACTTGAAAAACAGCATTTTAGAAAGTGGATGGCACAAGAGAGAGACTATTTGGATGAGGATCTAGCTCAAGAGAGAATGGAATAGGTATTAGCCCATAGGCATTGGAGAAAGGAGATGTGGAGAAGGTAGGCAATGTGGGGGGATGAGGTGGCAGTGGAGAGAGGAGGAGGGAAGAGGAGAAAATGGGTATTTAGATACCCAAATGAGAAGTGGAATAAAGATTGTGTTGAACCTGTTGCTAGGAGAGGAGAGAAAGGGATTAGCCAGATGATGACTGGTTTTTTTATCGTCAAACTCATGGTCTTTTTTTGCCTGTTTTTCCTGATTCTTCTTCTGCTAGGAGTGGAGTGACTGGAAAGTCAATTATTGATATTTAGGATCATTATGACTTTCTAGGGATATAGGATGATGTCAGAGAAAAGGTTGGAGAGGAAGAGGTATTTTTTATCATTGATAATGCTAAGACTCACTTGCCCTTCAGGAGATCGCTCAGAGGGCAGGAAAGTGCACTACTGGAAATTCCTGCCTATTCACCAAATCTCAATCCAATTGAAAATGTTTAGTCTCCGGTGAAAGGTAAGCTTCACAAGCACTACCCTGAGCTGTATCTTATGAAGGATGACGTCAATGGGATTAAGAAGGCAATAGTGGAGGCCATTACTCATTGTTGGGAACTTCGTGACCTAAATGTTTTTGATACTGTGGCTGGATCAATCGTAGATAGAGTAGAGGCAATTATTAAGACTGATGGATGATATACTAAATATTAATTTCTACTATGTATTTACTTTGTTTTTTTTGGTTTTTTTTTAATTTTGATAATAGTAGGTTGGTGGGGAAGGGTGGTTGTCAGCGCCAAATATTTTCTCTGCTGAATTGTGGTTAATTTTGTCAACGTACAATAGCAACTTCCTCCGAAGTCCTACGTAATAAGTTACTTTCAAGGTATGGTAACTTGACTCCATAGCTCGGTAATACTAGTCTGAATGTAGAGAAACTCTACCCAGACTCACCTTTAAGTAATTCATCGTAACTCCTAGATTGACTACTTGGATTACGCTACAGAGTAGGGTAACCCTCAACGCTTCCTAGTACCTATGTACCTTTAGTATAGTCATCAGCGAAAAAATACCCTGCCTCCGATGAGTTTCCCTTGCACCATGACGTGAGCTACATCGCTGCTGCATCCCCTGCGTCCTGGACGCTCAGGCATCCGTTGCAACGTCGGCTCGCATCCTGGGGAAATGAAATTACCTCTGCGAACTTCATTGCATCCTGATGTGATGTCACATCTCTGGGACGTCCAGCCAACGCCTAGGTTATTGTCATGGTTACTTTCTCGTCTCGACGCCCGCAGCTTCAACTTGTCTCTCTCCTGCGTCCTAACTCTTGTTGAAGTCAACGGTTCCCTCCAGATGGCATCTAGCTTTACCCCACCCCACCGGTCATTTCCTGACATGACATTGCATCCAACACTTGTCCGGCCCCTCCCCAAGTTATCCTCCCTGCTACTCGCTCATTCCGATACCCACACCTTCATCTTGCCTTCTACCAAGGTCCTTACTGTCACTAGTTCTCTTCAGAGTGCCTCGGAGCGTGGCGATGCGGTAGTCCGATGTCATGCCTGTTGTATCTCGAGGCGTTGCATTCTGAGACAGCTCTACACATTAGCCAGCGCTCTGGTTTGATTCTCCCGTTTCCTAACAGATTTCACGTGTGGTGCTTTTATAATTCGTTACTTTTATTACATTTGCGCCTTTACATCTAGTTCTTCTACGCCTCCTGACATCGACCTGAATCCTTATTTCCCAAGTTCACATCATCACGGGTGTCAATTTCTTATACGCAGTTTCTTATTCTTTGTATCACTCACCTACGCAAGAGGCCGGGTTGAAAACAGAAGACGATCACCTGAAATAGGCGATCGTCTTCTGTTTTCAATCCAGCCACTTGCGTAAGTAATAGATCCTATATACAACTTAGCGACGATGTTATGATCCTCCCCTGTGCCCACTACCGAGTCCCTTTCCTATAATTTCCAGATTCCTCAATAAATCTCATTAAACGTTCTCAAATCAGTCCGCATATTGACAAGCCAGCGCCGGTCTGTCTCCGGGATCAGGTGCGCCAGGCCAACGATGGTCCCAATATCAACTATCATGAACTCTCATGTGTCTTCCCTCTACTGAATTGTGACAAGGTCATGTACGTCTGAAATGCGTCCCAAGTTGGCTGCTGTTAACATCTAGACACTCGCAAGACGCCGTACAGTACCCACAGATGTGTAGTGGCTGATTTTGATGAGTGCCACGAGCTTTGCCGGGAGCCGACCCTTGAGTGCACCATAGAGCTCTTCCTTACCTACTTGTACCCAAACCTAATCATTGCGACTTGCCTGATTCCGGAAGAGCAAAGCGCCAGTGCATCGCGCATGGTGGATGTCGTAAACCTCAGGATCTTGGAACTCAGGAACCGAGATTTTAAGTTGTATTAGTAGTGCGACAGGGAGCGACGAAAGTATCACCGGATCTTAAGGAAGGCGGCGCCTCCTCGGCAGGTTTTTCCGACTATATCGAGTTAATTCACGGCGTATGGTAGTAGAGGAGACCCCTAAGACCTTGCAAAAATCCATGACGGCTAACACATCGTCGCGGTGTCCTTTCAGGATCCTGCAACGGGGCCCTTGCCCCGATATTGTACTTAGGCTAGGTTTACCTAAATGGTCGAAAACGTCAGTAGGGAGATCAACTGCGCGACGTCGTAGGGAACTCAAGTTCACCAGTCTCATTTGAATGGCGTGCTGGCGACCATAGCTGAGTAGGATCTGTCACACAGCATCATTTTTATTTGTACGTCTCCATCCGTCCTTGATTGGATCTTTATGTGCGAGCTTGTCAAACTCTGTTGAATACATTGGAACATTGCCAAACTGGCGCACGTGTTCGTGAAAGTGACTAAGTAGATGCATCTTAATAAAGTTGAAGTGGGATTCGGTATGGAGCAAGTCCATACGTTGGTCGTTCTCTTCTGCGCGATCGTCTTCGCTGACCTGACACCGCTTGGAGGTGGAAACTAGCTGGTTCATTCGCGTTTGCCCGCGTCGCAACTCCCTTCTTTGCTAGTCAACCGTAGCCCGTGTGCGTTTTGATATTCGGAACTCCAAGAAGATATCTTTCGTCCTGTAAAACTGGTTTGGAGATTGTTCCATATAAGCCAGGGTCTCAGGTAGGGAGCTGTGGTATTGTGCCATCATAGTGAAGTTGACAAGCGCCCTGACACAGCCAAGAGCACGTTTGAATGGTAACACTTGTGTACTGTCTGGCTGCCGCAGTGCCAAAGCGAGAACTCCCAAAAGACAACGTCCCAAATTTCTCATCTCCTTTCCTTGCCACTGTGTAACCTTGCGGTAGGCCTTTTTTGGTACCAAGAATCCCAGGTATGGCTGCAAAGACTTCCAAGGGTCGTCAAAAGCCTGCGTCGGGGTGTGTTTCTTGCGAGATCCTTGAATCCAGTCTATCATATGCTTGAATAATCTGAGATATACCGTGTGGAGCATATCTGGCTTATACAGATTAGGCACTGAAACACGATCAAGTCCGCGAGAAACATTTCATCCTGTAGTGGTACCGAAGGTGTCTAACGGGACCCGTGCGTCACTTAACTCGGAGGTTGGTGACAAAGGTCCCTTTCCTTGTTCGCAAAATGTCGTATAATCCCGCGTCCGATGCTTTGTGCTGGCGTCCTTTCCTAATTTCCCCGCTGGCACCACACATTTGGGACAGGCATTTGATTTTATCCCGTGCAGGGCCACGTTTTTCATACGGTCAGCAATCCAGGTGGACAAGATTGGAAAGCACCGCGGAACGTTCCCGTCAGCACAGTCAAGTGGGATGCTGTCAAGAGCCTACTCTTGTAAAGGCTCAAATATCAGTTCGAATAGGCCATGTAGTGTGTCGGCATTGATTTGTCTCTGCTGCTCGTCTGTCGCGGAGGACTTCAAGAATTTAGGCGGGACGGGTAATAATGCAAGAAGAAGGACAGCCATTGACCCAGTGTAACGAGACTCCACTGAGTACTATTACAAGTAGCCAAACCTACACCCATACCGGAGTCAAGAGACTACCGCGGTAGGGCTGGCGGTAGACTTAGGTCTACCAGGTGGAGGTACCGGTGGTTAGGTACCTCAGTCGGGCATGCTAGGCCATACCAAAGGTACATAGGTCCTAGTAATGGTTGGGGGTTACCCTACTCTGTAGGGTAACCCAAGTAGTCAATTTGGGAGTTACCCTGAATTACTCGACGGAGAGTCCAGGTAAAGTTACCCTACCTTCGGACTAGGGTTACCCTGCTATGGAGTCAAGTTACCCTACCTTGAAAGTAACTTGTTACGCAGGACTTCGGGGGAAGTTACTAGATTGTTTGTCACACGAAACTAGATAGGGTGTTCGACTCTCAGGTTGTGCGGATCACTCCCGCACAACCAGTTGAGCTCCGAACAGGCTGTAACTTGGAGGTGTGGTGGCTAACACCCCCCTCCGGCCCCGTTATAAGTCCCTGGCGTCAAGGGCTACAGCCTGAAGAGTTGCTGTAAGTCTAGCAAAAGTCTCCAAGTGGAGATGTTGCCGTAACTCCGTATGCGCTCACGCCGTCCGTCCGACCGGAAGCTGTCCGCAGGATATATGAGGCGGAAGAGGAGAACCTGGAGAATAGCCTCCAGGTGGTTTCGTGTAAAACGGACCAAAGCTGACGGAGTAATACTGCTTTGAAGTCAAGAGTAGTATGTGAGGTTACCGGAGGCCAGTAGGCGAGGTAACCGAAGTCCATTGCCCCGAAAGAGTAATAGTATTGGAGAATCGTTCAGGACTCTAAGACACTAGTCTGGGGCCACGATATGACCTACTTCTAGGAGGGTTGACTGTGGGTAGTGCCTATTGGTAGTCAACCTCCGAAGAGGTCTATCGGGGGAGCTACGTGGCTATCATCCGGAATGATATAGAAATGAGTAGAACCGGATAGATGTTCAGGGGCTGCGAATGCTTGCAGAAGACTAAGTGTATATGGGTAGAGAGTTCCATAGTTGGTATAGTATCCGCACGGGCATGACAGCTCGCCACTGGCAGGACCACGATATGAAGAGTTTTTACTCCTGCGGTTGCATTGGAGATGCAGCGGCTAAAACACTTCTATCGGGCAGATGTTAGAACACCACCGAGTGGTCTAGTTCGCTACGGAGGATCGTTGGTCCGACCCGTAGAGGTTGGCTAGACAGCCCACGGGAGTTGGGTGCTCGCGAACGCAGAGTAGTGATGGGGAGTAACTGGCAGCATACCAAACCTACTTAAGTATATGCGAGTTCTCCTCTACTCTGGCAATCAACTACCTCTCGAGATCAGGACTTAATTGAGTAAAGCTGTGGCTTAACCATATTAAGTTTTACTGTTTATTTTTTCAACTCTACTGTTGATTATCTTTATCTTTATTTCTGAAAGAATACTTCGGTGCGGTCGCAACCTCGGGATCCATCTTCCCAGAGGGAGCCCCCATTACACCCAGGTCGGTTACGCCTGGTCGCTGGAAGATTTCCGAACGTGATATAGACAGGCTACACTTTCTTGTCACCGGAGAAGTTGCTGAGATGCGTCTGATCGGACATCTCAATGATTGGGATAATTGTCACGCCAGGTGGAAGTATCTCCTTTACTAATAGTGAGCCAGCGTTTTTGTAAAATGTTCGGACACTTTACTTGAACATCCCACCACCAGTCCGCCGTATGCATTTCTGAATATACCCGTTGTCCCTCGCTGTCGTATTCACGCCTTGGCACGTAGACAAGGTCATTTCTGTAGGGAATCCGGCGAAGGATATATCTGACGCAATCTAGTATGTTACGATAGAAGAAGGGTCAAGACCTGCTGCCAGTGTCAACCTGCCCTTCGAACCATTGTAGAGATAGACTGTGTGGATCCAATGATTGGAGGTGGTTTTGCAGGGTATTCATCGAGCTATAGCCGACTGACGCAGAATTGCCAAGGCCACTTGAGAAGTATTAATTAATGCGCGACTTCGGGACTTTACTCTGAAGGAACACGATACAAGTTTGAAACCCCGCGCACTAGTAAATGGTGCCCATGGGTCCTCACATTGGTCTCTAAGTTCTTTTTCAAATCCGCTGACTTTGCCAATTGCTTCCCCAGCGCCGGCGTAGTCCATCGGCTTGCCGGCTGCCGACCCCATAATGTCGTTGGTTTCTTCAGCATCAGACACATGCATGACGTTGTAAGGAAATTCCTCTCGTTCGTAATCAGTGGAGTCTGGATTGAATTCGTAGTACGAATCCTAGCGTCCACTTGATGCGGAGTGGTGCAAGGAGCTTGGTTCCGCGTTGGTAATACAATTCGTGGATAATGTATACCAAACCACGGATGCGAGTACGATGTCCAGTTTTGCGTGCACAGTTTGTAGGTATTTCTCATATGCTCCTGCCCGGGTGTATTTTCGGCGGCAGAATGGACATTTGGTAGGCATGGTTGGAGTCGGTTTAGTCAATCTCGCAGGCTCTAGTATGTAGAGTCGAAGCTACCTGCACGACGTTGTTTTGCCGTGTGTAGACTGAATCCAGGTTCGGGGCACTTGCCCAGAGCGAATGGTAACTAGTTGTCAAACAGGTTTAGTGTGCAACATGCCAATGTCATATGGTGTCGCTAATAGTTTGTTTCATAAACAAGCACGGCAAAGATCTCATTTCGGAACGTTCTGCATATCAATGCACATCAGCTAATGATAAAGATTCTTTGAGCGTTTGAATCCCAAACGGAACCTGAAAAATATTCCCAATTCTTTCAAACACTTTAGATCGCCTGCGAATTGGATATATAATGCGAATCAACCACGATGGAAAGGACCCCATACCAAGGATTTTCTGACATCCAGAATAGACATGACATCTACAACATCGACAACATCCATTGTATTCGCAAGCAAGTCCATTTTCCGCAACACGAGCACCGAGATACTCAAAATTCCAACACACATGGCTCAAAATATCAACAACCTACAGTACGTCCACATGCTAAACGCAGCAAAGGCAAAAGCTGTTGCCAGATGTAACGTGTCCGCTAGATGCTAATCACGTTTCGACAGGTGTACAATAGTTGACTGATGGCCTGCTCTTCCAGAGAGGAGGTGAGAGCTTTATGAACTAAAGGAGGCTTCGGAGGTGTACTGGAGAAACTAAAGAGTAACCATTCAACCAAGTATATTGAAATACTGTCTGTCAAAGTCTGTCCTTTCTATCGTTGGATAGAACGCTCTTTAAATACAAAACTCTGTTCATGTCTAGCATGAACGAAACTAAACAAAGGTATCAAGCAATACACCTTGGTAAAACAACATAAGTATCAAATCGATACTTAAAACAAAACATAAAACAAACTAAGTATCAAAACGATACTTTAAACTAACCAAGTATCAAAGAGATACTTAAAACAAAACATAAAACAAACTAAGTATCAAAACGATACTTCAAACTAACCAAGTATCAAAGAGATACTTAAAACAAAACATAAAACAAACTAAGTATCAAAACGATACTTCAAACAAACCAAGTATCAAAGCAATACTTTAAACAAAACATAAAACAAACTAAGTATCAAAACGATACTTCAAACAAACCAAGTATCAAAGCAATACTTAAAACAAAACATAAAACTAACTAAGTATCAAAACGATACTTCAAACAAACCAAGTATCAAAGCGATACTTCAAACAAACCAAGTATTAAAGCGATACTTAAAACAAAACATAAAACAAACTAAGTATCAAAACGATACTTCAAACAAACCAAGTATCAAAGCGATACTTAAAACAAAACATAAAACAAACTAAGTATCAAAACGATAATTCAAACAAACCAAGTATCAAAGTGATAGGTAAAACAAAACATAAAACAAACTAAGTATCAAAACGATAATTCAAACAAACCAAGTATCAAAGCGATAGTTAAAACAAAACATAAAACAAAATCCTTAACCGAGTACCAGTACCAGTTACAGCGGACAAGTCAATCAGCTTCCACCAAATTCTCTGCAGGGTAATATTGACGTGAGACGCCCTGATCGTCGCAAACTTAGCCCGCATAAGTTATCCATGGGCTGTACGTTGAGCCAAGCAGACAAAGATCTGTACAAGCGATGGAGGCAAACTGTGAAAGACCAGATGTAAGTATGGAACTTTACCAATATCAATGAGCTCCCTAACCATGATTTCCTGCAGATCTTCGAGGGCATGAGGAGATTGCGCCCTGTCTGTAACTCTCTCGTGAATGCATTCGCCGTGAATGATGTGTGTCGCATGCAAGAGGCTGATGAGGCAGTCATTCAAATGATCAAGGACTGTGGTGGGAAGTTGAGAGACTCACTTGCGCATCATCCTGCCGACGCACCCCCACTGGGGGTACCGGCAGTCGTCCCGAGGCATTTGATCGTTGAACCGACGCTAAGACTGCTGGGAGCTCCAGTCCACTGGGACCCTGCAATACGTGTTCCTGTCGTCCTTGCACCACCGGAAGACGTAGGACCGGAAGACAATGAACCGAAACAGGTCGAACCAGAACAGGTCGAACCGGAACAGGTTGAACAGGAACAGGTCGAACAGGAACCCGTCGAACCGGAACAAGTCGAACAGGAACCCTTCGCACGTGCACCGGCAAATCGCTCGGCGCCCAACCCAATGCCAACAGGTTAGGCCTTTTGCGAATAATCCGCTCCATTGGTTTTCATTTACTGACTAACGATATATAGAATGGAGCACTCTACTCGGACGTCCGCGTGCTGTTCGTATTGTCTGGGTCAGGCCTTCAAGACGTGGCCACGGACTAAATGCAGTTGCTAATTATCTCTCGATTCATTGGCGTTCGCCTCAAACACATGGTATTAGGCTCACTGAGTTAGATTCCTATGACATAGGTAGGTTGTCAGCCATGATTCGAAGACATGTGCCAGGATCCACATTGCGATACATACTTGGAGCTACCGGCGAAGGTTGCCGAAGGCTGCGTGACGCCCCTGGCGAACCGATATGTGACGTAGATTATGTCTTCATCAATAGCGATGAAACAGTAAGCGCGTGGCTCCTATCAAATACTGTTCTCAAGGACCCACTTGATCTCTTGGTATATCCTCATCGTGACCAGAATGATGAGCAGCCAGCAACACCACCCATGAGGAGGCATCCCTATCTCACAGAAAATGCGGTCACCAGATGGGATACCGACAAGGGTGCACATATAGGCCAGATGCATTTCCGGGCACCACCACCCGACTCTAGATCGGAGTAAGCGCAGGCTAATGAAGCTAGGGAGCAGCAAGAGGGAGATGACTCTCACGGATCACCGGTAATATTATCCAGCTCGTAGTCAGATGTCCTAGAGACCCAGGATAGCCGTGAGAATGATGTGGGAATATTGCCACCCCGGGTTGGAGACGGAGCTCAACCCCCCGCCAATCGTATCCCCTTCGCCACCAAATCGCCCACAGGAATAAATAGATAACCGCTGTTTGACCTAATGGGCAGCCATTCTCGTGGCGATATGGTATGGAAGCGCAGCGGGCGACTCAGCGCGGGAAACTGGGTGCAACGCAACTCCGAGAGAATACGCAAGAAGTTCGGTGCAGGGCTGCGTTTGAAGTGCCCGGAGGTGCAGAAACGCGCTGCTCTGTCCGACGGTGGACATTGCGCTGAACCGAAGGCTAAGAGACTTCGTAGTGCTCCCTCGCTGAGAGTTTGAAATGTAAAGTGATGGGATTGACGGCGCACAAATTATTCATTGTTTCTACCTAGAAAATATGGTGTGTTAGCTGTATTCTTTAGTATTAGCATTTCATAGAGCATTCGAATTAATTTAGGCTCCTCCGCCTGATACCTGATCCGTTCACGTAGGTCTGACGTAACACAGTTGAAGTTGACACGCGTGCGGGCATAAGACAGAGGGGCTGTGGACAATACATCGTATCCAGTTATGTCAGCAAGCGACGTGGCTTGGTGTTGGCAGCATGGAGGCTAAAAAGTGATGTCACTCAGCATCGGCATCCCCCTGAGGCTTAAAAGCTTATTTCGTCACGTCCTGCACCCTACCATTTCTCTTCCTTCCCATCACTTCTCTTCCTTCTCCATACCGTTTTGCCCACCCTCCCCCTACCATTACTCTTCCTTCCCCTCACTTTCCCTTGCATTTCCAAACCACTTCTCCTGCCTGGCGTTGAAAAAAAAAAAAAAAAGGGGAAAAATCGACAAACACCACTTTTTGTTTTTTTTAAAAAAAAGAAGAAAAACCCCCCCCCTCACACGAATGGCTCCTCCTCGCGGACAAAGAGCGGAATTGATGCGCCTGAGACAGGGAAAGTAAGTAAACTACAGCGATACCTTTGTGGAAATCGTTCAGCATCTAATTCACTTAGACGTCCCATCACCGCAGTCGACAACGTTGGAAGCGCGAAACCCAGGAGACGTCAACGCACCCTCGCCAGCCCTGATCTAGAGAGATCAATGTAAGCTATCACCAACTAAGCGTAGTTCATAGTCGTAGGACATAAAGCTTAAATGTGTATAGTGACGAACCGGGATCCGACTAGCGCCCCCCGGTCGACCCGGCGTTTGAGGATTTACCGTAAGTCTAATCTAACCTCCAACAAGCTTTCTGAATCAATTGGGCTAACATTCGTACCCGAATAAGGGGGCGTTATGGCGACATTACGTACGCCAAGTTGTGGTGTTGGTTCGAAGATCACCGTCGCCAAACCGCCATCTACACAGTGTGCTGCGAGGAGATCAAGGACTACATCACGGCGCGCTCCCTTGATTCCAACCACCTGACGGACTCCCAATTGGAGTCCATCATGGATTTTGCCCACTCCCGTCCCCCCGTCAATCAGCGAGTCGCACTCGTTGAAGCCGAGCACCAAGCAGACGATGTGGGGAAGCTCTTGCGTCACCTGAGGATCTTGGTCAAGGACTCGGACAAGAAACTCCAGGCGACCAAGAAGCGTCTCAGTATTCAGCGGGCTGGTGGCGGCGAACTCGCGGGACCTCAGAGTATGTCTTCTTCCCCATTGATCTTCCATTACTCTCCCACTAACCATTGTATATTAGAGGGTGAGTTGGATTGGTCCTCTCTTTACTGCTCACGGGCAGTGAGAATCCATATCGTTCACCGAACGGGTGCCCTCAATGAAGGGCATCTGTTCCTCGGCCACTCCTGGTGTGCCATGGACTCTGACTGGGGAATCGCCTGGGGAGTCCTTGGTACAGCAAGCATCATAAATCTGCTCGGGGTTGTTCGCAAGCAACGTGTGGAGGAGGACATCCGATGCCCATGGTATCTAATCAGGGCGATTGGAGACGGCGCACGTGTACTGCATCGCGCGCCCAAAGACCCTCTGCCTCTGCGGCAACTCATCTTTCTCAATAGAGATGATGATGTTCTGGCGTGGCTTCTTGCAAACGATGGCTGACATCCCCTAGACCTTATGGTCCTGGAGTCGCGCCCAGATCAAGGAGAGGAGGAGGTCCAGACCCCCGAGCCAGCGAACGGGCGATACCCAATTTTCGACTACACGGTCTGGGATCACTTGTGCCAGGCTGAAGATACCGAGGCAGGCATGCAAGAGGTGGACCAGGGGGAGGAACGGGTGGAGGCCGAGATGGTGGGGAGCTCTCAGGTGCCTAGTGGCGCAGGGGCCTTCAAGGTTGTAAATGACGACGTAAGTTTCTATATCCAACCGGTTGTGAGCTAACATGATGATCTAAACACAATCGCTAATCGCCAACATAGGATGAGGAAGCGGGCACTATTGGCCTCTCGACCCAACACACTCGGAGGACTCCCTTCCCGTGAGTTACCTACCCGTTGGAAAGCTCCAATCCGTTTGAGTCTGGGTCGGGGGAGCCGGACCCTGGGCCTTCGGAGCCCTCTACGCCAGGGGGGCACAGATCCCTCCTGGAGGTTCAAAGAGAGAACTCCTGGTTGGAAGGGTCCCTGACGGAGGCAGCGCGGGGGGCAGCCCGGCGTCTACGGTGCAACGGCCCCCAGGACAGCCGGACTGCCACCCCGCCTGTCATTCGTAACGGCCACCCGGCCTTCCCCCCAGTTGCTAAAACTGTGGCGTCGCCTCCCCCAGCACTCCCGGCACGGCCGGCACTCCTGGCATCTCCGACTCCCCTGGCACTCCCGGCATATCCGGCACCCCCGGCTGCCCAAGGCCCCCACGCCACCACTACCTAAACCGCGTAAAATTGTGAAGCTCAGTAAGACACCGGGTAGGTGGAGGGTGAATAATTATTCATTGGCGAATTTTTTTTGGTTGTGAGATTTCTTTTGCTTCGGTGGATTTTTCTTTTGCTCGTTTTCTTTTGTTTGGCATCTTCGGGATTTGCTTGTGGTTCGTGTTCATGGGATTTGTATGTTTGTTAGAGAATATTTATGCTACAATCAGGCTACCTTGCCTAGGCATACGGTATGGTATTTTGTGTTGCTGGTGGCTCAATCTCCTATGCCAATACCGCCACCACCTGGTACTTGAATATATTCTAGTAATATATGTCCCCTTACGCCCCCTTGAATTCGCCACCTCTCACAGTCATATCCCATAAGGGGCCTGGCTGCCGCCGACCTAACAAGTTAATTGGCCAGATTGCCTTGCATTCTCGCTGGTTCAGCTACGTCGATGGAAGGTCCGGAGCTGATGTTTAGAGTTCTAATCCATTTTAAGTCTGGTGGGTATCTGGCTAGAATTTGTGTCGCTACCCGATACTCGTTGCTGCTAGATTTTGCGCTTAGCATCTTATAGCGACGCCCCCATTTCGTCAACCATATTCGTAGTGGAGTGTTCAAGACTATACCTCTGGGAATGCCTGGACTAGGAACATAATACTAAGCTCGTAGAAATCCCCTTTTCACAGGCAAAACTTTTTTTTCAATACTGAGTGATGTTATGTGATTCTACTAGCCGCCAACCTAGGTCCTAGTGTACAAGACCCGACGCGTCCCATTAAAGGCCGAAAAACTATCATATACAAACTCCGCACTTTTCCGACACACAAGATATACCTCATCGTGCTACGTTCTAATCCCTATCTTTCCCAACGTTCACCAGCATTCTGCTAGAACCTCATGCATAGCCCACCATATTCTAATTCAAGCAGCCAGCTGACACCTCATGTGGACAACTTGTTTAGACGCAGACGGAACGCCGGAGCCAATGCCACGGGATCCGTGAGATTGAGGCTAGCAACACAGCAAAACAGTTCCCGCAGCTCTACAAGTACACATTCGAACCGGCCGTCGCCGTGTCGCAGCCCTTCACCACCAGCCCCAACACGGCCACTTGGAAGATCCCCACAGCCCCTCCTCATAAGCACGATATAAACCACAGTATACGGCGAACCTGGCATTGAACAGGACGTACGAGTGGACCCGGAAACCCTTTGCCTAAGCAACGGTAGCAGCGATGAGTACCAAAATTCGCATGGATCTGATGGAACCGAATTGGACACAGAACCTGACGCAGAGGACAACGCTACTCCTGATAGAACCACATCAGGACCGCGTCATCAGTCAAGAAAAGTAGATAGAGAAAGAAATAATCGCGTGACAACTTTGCAAATTTCAACGACCTCTGGATCCCAGGAAACGGCTCTAATCAGGAGGATGCTAAGTGCCCATCGGCGGATAATCCACGGCAGACCATACACTCCGCCAACGTTCCCATCATCTAGTGTAGCGCGACCTTCGTCCCTGCTGACCACCCAAAGCGCCTCTACGCCTGATGTCAGAAGCTTGAGTCCGGCTGGCAAATCGACTACACCACCACATCGGCACATCTGGCCTGATATTGTTTTACGACGGAATACAGCATCAGGGGCAGAGGCAGCTATAGTATCACGAGCAAAGACTCTGATTCTCAGATACACCCATTTTGTTGACCCACTCTGGGGTGTGGTTGCTTTAACTTTGGAAGTGCACACAGTATGGCTTCAGGCGCTCGATGAAATTTCCGATGCAGGACACATCGAGCCATCAGAGGAAAGTATTAAAATAGTCACTGGACACACTGAAAAAACGACACGGTGTGACCGTGGGTGCAGTACTAATGGGGAAAGATACGCAATCGGCACTTGGGAGTAAGATCGCAGTTTCTTCACAACGTGAAGCATAGGATTGTGAAATTATGTAATCTCCCCGAAGGAGATCCCACTGCTCTTGCGCACAGGGTGGACTACGTTCTGGAAGAGGATAGATTTATGTGCGCCCCGCATGAGTATGAGGTTGGCACCCTGTTGACGAGATAACACTTTCCAGCCATGACTAAGGTTGCTTGAACTCTGTGCAGAAAATCACATTGTGATTCCTGGCGCCTCAGATTGCTGAGGCCATATGGAGAGAGTATTGTGAAGGCAATAGGATGCGTGAGATTGCCGGACCGCATTTTCTTGGACACATCAATGGCACAATGATTTCCTTAACGTGTGTAATACTATGCCATACCCTACGGGCATGGCAAAGTGGAGTATATAAGGATCTGGGCTACTTCAAGCCTGAGACGGCTGGAGATGAGTCTCCTATAAATAAGCATTTGTATTTCCGACCAACAGGGCTCACTTGACTGTAGACCTTCTTGCCCAGCAGAGAGCGACATTGGCCAATTGCCTGAGAGAGGTGCAACAGATGATTCTGGAGAAGACCCAGCCGACCATCAGGGCAAAGATGGAAGGCATGCAAGGCAAGCAAGAAGACCACTGCCAGGGCTTCACAGACAACTGGGCAGCAGTAGCTGCGGAGCTATGGGGTCTGATATCTGGCCGGACTCCATGACGTCTCGTCGTATGCGGTCTGAGTCCCAGTTGCCTGCTCATAGGGGACCGCGTTGAGCGCCAGGAAAGCCAAAACGATTTGCAGGAAACGGACTTGTCTTTAAATATGCCCCAGACCTCGGATGCACATGTACTCAGCTTTCTTGATTCTGATTCTGGGAGTCAGAATGGCTTATGTGAGGTTACCGAAGGAAGGAGGGAAGACAACGTTATAAGCCCTACTGGATCGCAACGCCTCTAGCTTAGCTTTGAGAATTTGAAGGAAGGAGGAGCGGGCACGGCTGTGAGCATTAGTGAGGCTAATGAGCGTGTAATGGACATATAAAGTAGCAAAAATTAATTGAATTTTATTGTCTGTAATAGAATGTGCCACGCGATAGCGGGCGCGTAGGAAATTGATAGTTACAATATATGGGTGTAAGAGAAAGTTAGTAAGAATGACAAGGGTGTCAGGGTGATCA
Source organism: Tuber indicum (assembly GCA_006112555.1). Classification (NCBI taxonomy): domain Eukaryota; kingdom Fungi; phylum Ascomycota; class Pezizomycetes; order Pezizales; family Tuberaceae; genus Tuber; species Tuber indicum. The sequence goes on from VBSK01000152.1 coordinate 130,002, forward strand.
GAGAGTAGTAAACATCATCAGGAGAAAATTTGGAAGAACAAACAACGCCGGGGGCAACATGGGGACAATGTCGTGAATCGTTTACCGGGGTCAGATTGTTAGGCATAAAGAAAATGCACAGACCTCTCGGTAGGGTAACTGCGCACAGACCCTCATTTATCGAGAGCCTAACACCCCCCTCCGGCCCCGTTCTGGGGCCCGCACGTCCTTAGCGAGATTTCGAAGAGTTGCGTCCTATGACTAAAATGTCATTCCAATGAAGCCCACTTCATAACACCATATACGTCACTGCCGTCCGTCCGACCGGAAGCTGTTCGCAGAATATATAAGAGGGCACCTCTGAGGACCTCTGAGAAGTGGAACGGAGGAAATCCGTCGGAGGCGCATTGAGTTATTAGGCTTCAAAGTTGGGCATCCTAACTATTGGCCGAAAGTGACGGGACGTTTTCGGTTCGGAAATCCGCAATTGCTCCTACAGTGCCCCAGAGGCCATAGGGGTTAAATATGACACCAATACCTATCTGAAGGCCGCTGTATGTTGGTTGGTCCTGGAGACGGGATCCCTCGAGAGGTGATTCTCTTTGAGGCGAGGCGGACCGAGGGGAAGCTGCTCAGACTCAGAAGACCTAATAGGCGGTAGACTTAAGAGTGTTGGCACACCGTCTACGCGACCTGCATTATGCATAGGTACCCGACACATACGTTGGCCACTATGTGAAATCGGAAGAGACTACTGGAACGATAGTCAAGACGACTGAAGTTTCAGACAGAAGTCTACTCGTCTCTATAAATCGAAGACCGGTCATTCGAGGATAATGTCGCATCCTACGACTAGACGGAAAAGGAATTTATGAGAACGAAGATGGTGTGTGAAAGTTCAGGGTCAAACAGTGTTCGCACTTGTTAAGACTATGAGACGTTAGCGTACAATCTTGGGAAAGGTACTTAGTTATAGGAGGATTAGATGTAGTCCGCGAACACTCAGACGCGGGATATAAATATCGAAGTGCCTCCCAAGCTTTTAGACATAATCAAGCAACGGAGAAGAGACCTTAACAATATAACATTGTTTTACCTACGAATCTTTATAAAATATTTCCCTTATCAATTTACGCGAGTTCTTAGTAGTCATAAACGAAAAGGACGACCCCGAGCCTTCCTAGACAAATCTCCGTCTATTACGAAAGATTCAGGCCTAAGTCTTCTCGACAATAAATCAGAGTCGGCTTCCGCCTAACACAGATGGCATCAGGACTCGGTCATAATCTTATGTAGTAGCATCTGGGGGGGAACGGGAGCGTGCAGATAGTATTAGGATGCATTACGAATTGAGTGAAAACGTAGGGCATGAGCAGTAAGAGAGGGAAAGCGTCTGGGCATAGACAGTAGAAAGGAGCTCAACTGGGCAGGAAATGTAAAGAACAAGGCTACTGGACGTCGAGGGTGCGGATCTGACTTTAGGTCAGACGGCGCCTGGGTCAGATGTCACGCAAAATCAAAAGGTGTTCGGGTAACACACAGAGGTAACAGCAAAAGCTTTGACGTGGGGAGGGCGCCAGCATGATGCACCAGACGTAGCCGGGACGCAATGGGAGTTCGCTAGACACTATCAGGGCACTGGGAAGGCAAGGGGACTGTGTCAGAACGGAGTTCGGACGAGGGATAATAAATGACACAAGTCTGGACGCGATGTCAGATCGACGTCGCGTCCTAATTCGCGATTTGCATTCCTAGGGTCCTGTGCGTTAGGCACCGGGGATGCCCACGGCGTGAGCATAAACTTTCGCTGATAGTCTAGTATGCCTGACTGAGGTACCTAACCCACTGTACTACTCCTCTGTAGACTCTTGTCTACCACTATTCCTACCTTGGTATTCTCTTGACGCTGGTATGGGTATAGGTTTGGCTACTTATAATAGTACTTGCTTGAGTCTTGTTACATAAATCTACAATTGTATGAAATCTCTCCAAGGGGCAAAAAGAATTACTGCCATTAGTTTCTCAAGAATCTGGAATCAACAGTTTTTCAACAGTGATTCCTGAAGTATATGAGAAGGAAACATAGTTCGAGATACATAAATTGTAGTATAGAGTATATCACACTATATATGAGTTTAATGTTAAAGAGTCTAAGGTCTTTGAATCTGAAACAAGTATGTTTTCCTTTGACTTTTAGCAAGTTGTTGAAATACCAAAAGTACTAAAGCAGCTATCGTAGTAGTACTATTGGTCACCTTTCAAGTTTTATGTTTTCTGTATAGTTAATGATACTTATGATCAACATTATCATATAATATTTACTGAGACACAGTAGTGCAAAGGAGCTAATCAAGTTGTATCTATCTTACATTGTTTTTTAGCCTCTATTTGTGAACTTACACCAAAGATTAATCACTAGGCAGACAACTATAAAGGCCAAAATACGAATAAAACAATATTTTGGTATCTGTGTTAGTTTGTAGCAACACAGGATATACATGAAATTAACTTAAGCTTTCATATAAAAGGCCATACACAAAATAGTGTAGATAGAGAATTTGCAACTATCAAGCAAAAAGCTAATTTAAATGAGTTACGGACCTCAGAGATGTACGCTGAACTGGTTGATACTACTCTTAAAGCCGGTAAGATCAACTCAGTACAATTCTTTAATAATCGTACTAGCGCAATGTTTCGAGATTGAGAGACTACTTTGAGCTCATACTTAAAACTATTGAAAGGTATCAATGTTATCACTTTTTCCACTTTACTGCTGTAACTCTAGGTATTATAGATATCAAAAAATTACTACAAGATGAGTGGATAAAAATTGATCTCTGGAAAAAAAATTTTCTTTTAGCCAACTTTCTAGGTATTGAATCTTGTAAACTATAGATACTGGCTTGAACCTGTTGAAATTTCTTGATTTGGTTCATAGTTATATTTCCTTGATAATAGCATATATTCTCTAATACTTAGTTAGTTTTTCAGTATACTTAAACATCATATTCATTACTAGAGCTAGGATATGTTTTTAAGTTATTTTATTAATATTCAGTGATAGTAATTAGGATTTATACATGTGTTATTTTCTTTAGTTTATGAGATATTTCATCATCTTTACATATTTTCTTAGACTTTACGGCGATGATTATTTCTCTAGACTTACTGCAATTTCCCTCACCCTCTCTGATTCACACATTCTTTACTGGAATATCTTGGCAGATTCTCATGGTCAAACATCTTTGCCCTTTTGTTTTTCCTACTTATGTTATAGTTTACATTTCTTTTTATTTTATTTTTTTTATATCATGTATTGATTGTTAGGTGCAAGAACTTGCATGCAGCGTGAGCTATAGTGTAAACAAAACCTCAATCTCAAACAAACAAACAAAAGAAACAAACGGCGCCTGTCTCCCTCTCGACATCTGTCGTCGCACCTCAAATGGTGGCCACTCAAACAAGTAAAGAAACAATAACATCTTCAGCTAGCCAAGGAAAAATTGTCAACATAAACGGCAAAATAAGGGAAGAAAAACCACAAGGCAGCCTAGGTGGACAAGTCAGCAGTAAGGTTGCCAGTGGTCTAGAAAGCTGGCATGTCGGGCGGGAAACCGGTCCCTGTGTGCATGATGTAGTTGGCCAGCCCTTTAATTAGGTCGATCGATGTCCAAATGGGGTAGTCCGGGCCGACATCTGTTATCCCTAGGAGGTGGAGTGCCCATTGATCAGCCTTGGCTGTGCAGGTGAGTAGTGCGTGGTGGAGGTCCTTATCTCCTTCCTCGCAGTGAGGGCACAGGGTGGGTTCCCCCTCCATGGCTCAGGAGTGGTGGCCAGCAAAGTAGCTCTTATGGGAGCAAATCTGATGTATCCTGCCAGCAGTGAATCTGTCAACGCCCATGAAGGAATGGGGCCTTGTGGTCACCGGATAGCGATAGTAAAGAGGAGGTGGGGCTTGGAGCTCCCAGTCTGTGACCAACTTCAGCCTAAGCTTGGCTTTCAGGGAGGAGTACGTCAGGGGCTGATCAGGATTGAGGTCTGGAATTAGATCTGGGAGCAGGTGTGGGTAAGCTAGCGGAAAGCTGTCGATGGTGCCAAGCATAGGAAGGAGTGAGTAGCGGAGCGCGTCCAGCAGTAGGTAACACCTGCCTGAAAGGAGAGAGCAGTATTGGTCCCAACCTAGTGGGGCATAGCTGCCTATTTTGTGAAGAGAAGGCCTACGTACCACTATCCGGAGATCGGGGCTACCCTCCAGGGGGAAGTCGGGCGGACATCATTCAGCCACAGGATTGATGAGAGGCGAGGAGTATGCCAGGCGTCGGGCTGTCATCCTTCTCTTGTAGGGCAGGACAATGGCCATTGGCAGCAGGCAGGCCTTGCATGCCAGGATGGAGGTGGGGGTGGAGGAAAAGCAGTTTATAACGTACCTAAGGACCTTGTTCCAGTAGGTGGACATCATATCAAGAGTAGCTTGGGTGGGAGTGAACAGGTCAGCCCCATAAGTGAGGATAGGCAGTAAGAGGCAGGAGGCAATACAGCAAACTATGTAGGGTGGGATTTCCATGCTAGGAGGGGAAAGACTTTTGACTATGCTGAGTGCTCCCTGCGCCAAGCCTAGTCGCTTGAGAAAGTATGTAGTCGACTCTAGAGAGGGGGTGAACCAGTAGCTGAGCTATCTCAGAACCTTGGAATGGTGTAAAAGAGCTCCATTGAAGGCAATGGGCAACCTGCAGGCCGGCTCTCGGTCCTTCTGCGTCTGCCAGTAGATAAGCTCCGTCTTGGGAATAGAGAAGGCAATCCCAACCTTGGCTGCCTTGTGTGAAAGTAAACAAAAAACATGCTGAAGAACCCTTACATTCCCCCAATGGGAACCAGTAGAAACAGTAATGGAAAAATGATCCACATAGGAAAAAACAACCCCTTGGGGTGTGAAAATATGCAAATCCGACACGTAAATCAAAAATAACAAAGGCGAAACAGGAGACCCCTGAGGGGTGCCAACGGATACATCGGAAAATATCCTTGGTGCATCATGGAAAAGTAGCTTGCACTGCCGGTAAGTAAGGAAAGACCTGACCCAGGGAACCAGGTAGGCAGGAACGCCCTTGGAGCAGAGCTTGAAGGACAGAACAGAGGCAGAGATGTTGTCAAAACCTCCCTTGATGTCAAGGAACAGGGAGGAGAGCTTAGAGTGAGGAGATTGCCTCATGCGCACTTCCTGAACAAGGGCAGCAGAGACGTCAAAGGTGGATAGTCCGGTAAGAGCGACACATTAGTGAGAGTTGATGAGCCCCACGGACCTTGCAATAAGAGCAAGTCGTATGGCCACTATACGTTCTAGGATCTCAAAAACGGTCTCTAGGAGCACAATGATCCTAAAGGAGGCGGGTGTCGAGTAGTCGGGTTTGCCTGGCTTAGGGAGGATGACACCATTGGCCCTCTTCAGGGCCCATGGATGATAGCCGTGTTCTAACTGCAGGCTGAGGAGTTGCGGCAGGATAACAGAATTGAGGACGTTGACCCTTTTCCACACCCCATAAGGGATACAGTCCGGGCCCGGAGCAGAGGTGTTGGAGGACTTGGACAGCACTCTGGCGACCTCCTTAGGAGAGACCGGAGACGTGTCTGAGTAGGCGTGCAGAAAGGAGGGTGAGGGGAGAGAAGACTTAGGTGGGAAGAAATGGTCCAACAATGTGCAGTTGAGCTCGAGAGGAGTGGAGGCACCAGGGAGGTCGGGGAACCGTTCAGGTTCCGCTCTATAGGCCGCTTTCTTGGCCCACCATACTGACTGTGGTGTAACTTGTGCTAGGAAGTCCTTCCAGGACTGCCTCTTGGCTCGCTTGATGGCTTTGAAGTACCTGTTTTTATGCTCACTAAGCTTGGAGAGGGAGGAGGCGGTAGGATTGTATCCATGGGCTCTGGAGAAGGTGTGGAAAAGTCTTCTGAGGTCGGAGAGTGTAGTGGTCCACCAGGGCTTAGAGTGCAGGCAGGCTCTTTTGGTAGGAGTATGTTGATTGAGGAGGGTGGTAAGGGAGCCGAGATGCTTCTCCAGCCATTGGTCCAGTCCCAGGACTATGATGTGTAGGCCAGGTAGGGGGCAGGAGAATTCCTTCAGGAGGGAGAGGAGGGTGGACTAGTCAGTACTGGCCCAGTTCGGTCGGGGGTCCGGTTTTTTCAGCAGTGGAGCTGAGAGGTACAACGAGATGTGAAGGTGATCAGATCTCATAGCTGGCAGGTCAGAAAACCAACCCCCAGCAAAGGGTGCAAGAAGAGAATTAACAAAGGAAAGATTAAGTACACCTGGACCAAAAACTGCATCGAAAGGATAGCAGGTAAAAACCACAGGGGTATTTAGTAGAAGATATCCGAGCTCATCTACTCGGTCAAAGTAGGGGGAAGAAGTGAAATACTCATTTGATGATATCAAGCGAAGGGGATCAGAGCAATTGTGGTGAATATTGAGGTTACTGGCAACCAAGCAGGGGAAATCACGGGCCACAAAGAGGGAATTGGGAGACACCGTTCTGTTGCTAGAAGAGGTGCCAATGGTAGAGCAGGCATTATAAATCCGAAACCTAGTAAGGGAGGAATCAAATAAGCCAAAAGGGGACAAAACATCAACAGCCATCAGGTCTGGTCTGTCAAAAAAACAAGGTAGTAATGAAACAACATCCATAAGCTCAAGAAAAGCATAAACAACAACCCAGGGTGCAGTGCCAGAAACAAAAGGCGGGACAAACGCCTTGAAGTCCTGAAAGGCTGACAGGTGATTTTTATAAACTGGGAGATCTTGAATCAAAACCAATATAGGAAAACCCCTCAAGGTCTTAAAACAATTAAACAAGAAAAGAAACACATCCCAGCTTCCCAAGCAGTTATGTTGTATAACAAACAGTTTATCAAAAGAATGTAGGGGTGGACTCCCAGAGGGAGATGAGGGTGCCAGATCGCACTCACTCATTAATTTCGTGGAGCAGGAGAAGAAGAAAGGACGTCATCGTCAGCCCATGGGAGGGGGGCTATTGTGCACCTGGGAAGAGGAGCCACAAAGAGAGGAATAAAGGAAGGCCGGCGAGGAGTCTGGTCCTTAGTGGTATCAACCTGGTACTGAACCGGAGTGGTGGGAGTGGAGGAGGCGTCCTGAGAGGTGTCCATATTGTCAGCCTCTTTAGCAGCCACACAGGCACCCTCGCGAGAGGGCGGAGGAGGTCTCTTGGGGTACTTGGGGTCAGTGGCGTTGTGTGCCCCTTTGCAGTTGGCGCACTTGAGTGGGGAGGCAGGGCAGCAGGCAGGAGAAGCTTAGACGTTGCCCCCCTTGGAGCAGGTTGGGTTAAGGCAGCGATACGCCAATCTTCCATGAGAGTCAGAGCAGAGCGGGCAGACAGGAAGGTCCTGTTTACACATGGGTATGGGGTGGCTGAACTGCCAGCATTTGCGGCATTGGGTAGGGCTTGAGCGGGAGTGAGCCAGAGAGACTTCTCTGGAGCGAGAGTAAAGGTAGATTCGCTTGCCTATTTTAGTAACGTCAGCAGGTGCCACCGTGACCACCACTGAGGTGGTGACCTTGGTGGCACATATCTCAGCGTCAGGTTGCAGGAAGCGGGTGGAAAAAATTGTTACCTCGGCAGCATTCTTAATGCTGCCTGCAAGTTCGGAAGCCATCTCTGGTTGCTCTTCGGGTAGAAACACCAGAGGGAGATTGCGGATAGCGAGCTGGACCTCGTTCGGGGCTGGTCGGAAGAGTAGGTATGGATTGTCCCAGATAGGGATGGCCTAGTTGATTTTGGCAGTCAGGGCCTCATAGTAGGGAGAGTAGGCAGTGGCTGGCATGTGGAGGTCACGTGCCAGAAGTGTCAGCGCTCAATGGGCATATGTTATAGTTTACATAGTCATACTTATATTTCTCCCTATTATAATCTTCTTCTACAAGAGGTTTACGCGGAGGATACAAAGCAGTATAAATAGATGTTACCACTCACTTCATTTATAAAAAGAATTAAGAAAAAGAATCTCTCCTAATTTGCCTTCAAGTTCATACCTTTTACCTCCTTGCTAGAAACATGCTTGTAATATCCTCTTAATATTATACTCCTATAGCCTACAATGCTACTAAGATCATACAGTTTTACAAATTCAATAAAACCATGAGAAGAGACATGATCTCTGGAGCAAGTATTCCTCTTATATTTCTCCACAATATCAAGATTCATGGTACTACTCTAAGCCTACAGAATTGTTAATTTTAAGTGTTAATGAGAAGAAAAATACAAGAGCATGAAACACAAAGGAGGCAAAATAATAGGTAAGTATTAATTGCAATCAAGGAGAAAATAGCAAGGTACGGGAAGTGGAAATTATACCTCCAGTGAAGAAAGCACCCAGGGCATGGCCGTCCTCCCAGATCTAAGAACAAAACTAAAGTAATATATTAAAGTTCATTATATTATTAATTCGACTTATCCAGCAGTTATAACTTTTCTTTAATGTATATTAATTATCAATTCTCAATTAAGATCTCTTAATCCTAGGATCATTCAAAATATTTTATGTAGAATTATATAAACAATAATAAATATTTTCTATCTTTTATTTTTATACTACTTAATTTATTGGTTGTTGAATTGTATCAATTTCTTTATCAAAATATGTTTTCCCCTTTTTCTTATGAAGTCTTTGGTTACTATGCAAACTAAAATTGATAATAACTCATAACATCTAAAAAGCGATTGTACTCTTTTTCCCTTGACTATACCCATATATAAGATTTAGATTCCTCTACCTATTTTTTAATTATTAACTTCTACTTAGTTATATGAAAGTCAGGATCTTAATCCAGATAATAATTCCATAGTTGGGAGAAAATCATGTGGGATAGGTCCTATAAATATATAGTTTTATTGAAAAATTAAATTGGTATAATTGACAATTATTAGAAGCTATGCATACATTCCAATCTTATCAAACTGGTATAATAGAGACAAACTCTAACTCTAAAGTTCTCATCACTATTGAGTCTTCTGTTTACTGGACTTTATTCCGACTTTGTTGATTATTCTTCTCACCCTGCACATACTTACTACTCGAGTCTTGGGAATGCCAAATTCTTGAGCAGTTACAGCCACGTTTGACCTGTCACTTTCTATTAACATCTGGCGAGCAAGCTGGATCTGACCCTCAATCTCAACATGACATTCAGTCATTGTAGCCATGTTGCGGTTGAAAACCAAATCTGGCATTGAACCGCTGGCGTCACACAATTTCGGCAGGAACTTTGGCACGGTTATCAAGTTGGAGTCGGGTCACGTTTCATTTCTACACCACCACTGGTGGAATACCAATACCCTACAAGAAGCAACTCCCCCCCCCCAAGCCAACATACTAGCATCTTAAGCGGGAAGCGATCCGTAATACTTTTTCGAAAGAGAGGTTATACTATTTTCGCACCTATCACATATTTCATCTGGGTTCTCAGAAGTGTAGACCCAACAACGTGGGCATTTATTCCCCAAGGCGCGCTGGACTACGACTGTGCAGACGTCACCTAGGAGGTTTGTCTTTTCTGCGTGCTTCCACGTTGGGCTTGTTGGAATTACCTCCCCGAGCGAGACGGCCGAGACGATGAATATATGGGGAAGCTCGTTGGCTGCGCTCTGTTAGCTATGATTTCGCGAACGGACTACCAGGTATCATATGCTCGCCATATTTCTCCAGAAGCTTCCTCGCCTTCGACCCCTGTGAGGTAACCAATACTGCCGAGGCCTCTAAGTTGACCTTAACACCTCTGTTTGATTCGCCGCTTAGTGTCCGACCAAGCGCAGAGGTTCTATGGACTTACTGCTCGACCCTAGCCCTTTCGATACCTCGTTTAACTAAGGAGTGAATCCCATTGATGTGCTTGAACTCTTCAATCAAGTTCTCGTCGTTCCATGTCTCGACTGGTTTATACCATCCCAATTGCGCTGGGCCGGTGGCGCCCTTTGTCACAAACGATGTAGCGTGTGACCAGACTTCTTGGGTCAGTAATGGGAGAATGGGTGTAAGTATAGAAAGGTGGCTTCGGAGAATCTGATCAGCAGCATTAGCTATTTCTTATAGGGTTAGAACAGGTTAATGATTATTGAATGCTTACATGGTATATGACGGTCTGTATTCCACGGCGTCTTTGAGAGTCCTTTGGATCAGAATACATAGAATCCTTTGTGACATCTAGGTAGAATGCGGAGAGATCTGTGTTGGTATATGACATGATGATTTGAATGACTATTCTAGCGTCAGCTTAGGAACAGCAACAAATACGCATTTTAAAAACCTCTATTGAAGTGCATGTTCTTGTACGCCTCTGCAATGGCTCTATTAACCTGATACAACTGTGCTAGCGCGTATTTATCTGTCTGGAGGCCCCATCAGCCAACGTTTCGTATATTACTAATCGGAACGCGCATGCCCAGATACCTTCGTCAAATCGGAGTAATCCACCTCCTTCCCATCCCAATCTTCCAAATTTCCCAACAGAAACCTCAAAGTAACCCTTAACTTTCTCAAGTTTTCGTTTACGCCGTCAAGGATTGTGCTTCCAATACTTACATCCTTAGTATAATCACAGCTAGCCACCCATAACCTCAGGGCATCTATACCACCGATGCTCTTACCCTTGGGCTGGATGACGTCCACAGGAGCCATAGTGTTGCCTAGAGACTTTGACATCTTCTTCCCCTTTTTATCCAAACAGAAGCCATGTGTGACAACCATTGCAAAAGGTGTCTTAGCAGCACTAAGACCTGTAGTGGTAGCTACCGAAGTGAGTAACGATGACTGAAACCAGCCCCGGTGCTGGTCAGACCCCTCGAGGTAAAGATCAGCCAAAGGCTTGCCCTCCCGCTGTCCGATGAGACTTCTAAGTATAGCCCAACTTGTGCCGCTATCGAACCAGACGTCCATGGTTTCCTTGCCTCGAGCGTATCTCTTTCCTGTCATCCTGATTGGTTCTGGTACCCATGCTTTTTCCGGAACTCCACCCCCCCACCAAGCATCAGTGCCCTTCTCTTCTAATATGCCAATGATATGTTCAACGCTTTCCCCAGTCAGTAATGGTTCATTGGTATCGATATCATAGAGCACGGGAATAGGGACTCCCCAGGCCCTTTGACGGGAAATACACCATTCTGAACGGCTGTTGACATAAGATGTCAACCTCGACCTACCAGAAGACGGAACAAACACGACATTTTTAAGTGAGTCGACAGAAATATCTTTAATAACATCAACGTCCGCAAACCACTGTGCTGTTGCCCGGACGATTACAGGACGCTTTGTCCGCCAATCGTAAGGATATTTATGCGTGAACCGTGGCTGTAGTGCCAGAAGAGCTTTCGATTCCATGAGAATCTGCAAGATCTTTTTGGTGCCACCAAAAAGAACCTCCATCCCCTCAAGACCATATCCAGGCAGTGCATCTTCAGTAAACCGTCCATCATTATCCACAGGTGAAAACGGCTCTATGTCATGCTTCCGACAAAGGAGATAGTCGTCCATTCCGTGGCCAGGAGCGCAGTGAACAAGTCCCGTACCGGAATCAGCCGTGACAAAGTCCGCAGGCAGTATTGGCTGGAGTTGAGCATCCTCTCGAAGCAGGGGATGTAAATATTGCGCCCCAACAAGATTCTGGCCTAGAATACCGTCTATTATAACCTTTGGTTGCTCGTTTATGGCTTTGCCAAGCTCTTCAACTCGCCCAGATGCAATGAGTAACTTCCCGTGGTTCTCAGTATCCACAACACAGTATTCTGTTTCCGCGTTGATGGCGATAGCTTTATTTGCAGGGATAGTCCAAGGTGTAGTTGTCCAGACAGCAGCCCGTACGGAAATCCCGTCAAGCCGTGTTCCAAGCCCCGGCGATGCAGTGGGCCGTACGGGAAACGCCACAAAAGCGGCCTTGCTAACATGCTTCTCGTTGTATTCCAGTTCCGCTTCAGCGAGTGCAGTTCCCGAACTGGGACTCCAAAAGACGGGCTTAAAGCGTCTATATAGTAGGCCCCTCTTGAGCATCTCTTTGAACACTCGCAGCTGTGATATTTCGTAGTCCTTATCCATAGTTTTCCAATGATTATCCCAATCACCCATCACTCCCCATGATCGAAATTCAGCCATTTGTTCGGTGACAGTCTTCTCTGCGAGTTCCCGTGCTAGAGACCTAATCTCAGCTGCATCCATGGCTTTCCCCTTCTCGGCAGCAGCAGCCGACGCAGCAGCAGTTTGGGCAGCCTTGGCTTTGCCCTCACTCTCTGCTACTAGGGATTCTGTGTGGGATTGTAAAGCCTTGAGCTCTATTGGGAGTCCATGACAATCCCAACCGGGGATGTAAGATAGCTGACGGCCGGAAAGAACTTGGAAACGCCCAACAATGTCTTTGAGAATCTTATTGAGTGCATGTCCTATATTTCCCCACCCTGTCAGCAATGTGATACCGGTAGTCCTAATTGAAAGAGACGCAAGACCCAAGTGCAAAGTGCCATTCGCATATGGGGGTCCATCATGCAGGACAAACAAATTCTGCTTCGGTAAATTGGCCCTCTGGACAATAGAATCCAGATTTGTCAACAAATGAACTTTAGTCTCGATTCCCTAATGCCAGAACTTCATATCATACCTGCCACTTGTATAGCTCATCCGAGCACTTCCTCAACAGCTCCTCCTTTGAAGAACTCTTGTTCGGCCAAATTGGCATTGTTGTCTTCGGCAGTAGTAACGTGCGCCGAAGTGCGTCCCGTGCCAAAGAACCGGTTCGTAGATTCCCCATGACAATTATACCATACCGGTACTTGGTCGGACTGATGGGGTTGGTGGATAGCGGGGGGGGAGCGAAATGTAATAGAAGCGGTATTTTTTTTTTTAGACCAGCTTCCGAGGCTAAGATCTGATCTGATAAACTCGTTCTTGGTTTCACCTAACCCGACTTAACCCTATTCGAGTACTACGAGTACTGTACAAGTACAAGGCCCCCCCCCTCTTTTTTTAATGGCTGGTTACCCTACTATTCGCTTCGCTCATAGTCGGGAAAACAAAGTATGAGGTAAAAAAAAAGTGTGACACTTCAGTTTTTCTTTTTTTAAGCTAAGCTTGCATAATATTAGCCATTCACGTGATGTTACTAATTTTGTATAAGTTATAATATTGTTCTAATGGAAGTTACAAATTCACCAGTTCTCACAACAGGGTCAGAGGATGTATGGTGCGATGCGTCTAAAAGGTGGAGAAGAAGCATTACACGTCATAGTGTTAGATTAGAGGGTTACGAATAGTAATAATACTATTATGAAAGCTAATCAAGGCCTGTGCCAGTGTATCAACTTCATCTCATATTATGTGAGTATTGATAAGAATAAAGTATATCTATACATTTTGTATTTTAATAAGCATAAGGACTAAGGGTTCAAAGTTTACATGGCAATAAGGGGGAAAATGAGAAAACAAGGAAAAATAAGGAAAAATTAAATTCAGCTATAACACAATTATTCACAGCTAGAAAGACAAGAATGTAATAAAAAAAGTGAAAAAATTTCATATTAAAATATGTAATGAAAAGAAAAAACAAAAAATATTAAATTAATTCATTCAAAAGACTAGGAATTTATTAAATAGTCATTATTATAGTTTAATTGAGTTAAGAGGACTAAATTTCAGTAAGTAGAAGATTTTATGATTATATGAAATCTTGATAAGAAATGTTGCAAAATATGATTCTACTACAGGTTATTACAAATAGTTGCACTAACAGAATACTTTACAAGAACTATAAAATTCTTAAATAATAATTACTTCTGCTATGACACAATATTAGACTTATAAATATTTTAAATTTGTAGTTATCAATATTTGTAAAAAGAAAATATGACATATTTGTAAATTTGATTTTCTGAGTCTATACCAAAAAAATTCATTTACATAAAAAATATTTCTAGAATCATAATATGATATTCTATTAAGCTTATTAGCAAAAAAAATAATTTTACGGCAGATGCGTTATCTGTACAAGGCTATCCACAAAATTCGCTGACACATCCCCATTTTACACCAAAAATGGCTGATTTGAACAATGCTCAACTTGTCCAAATGCAATGGAGAATTAATAAAATCAATTCCATAGTGTAAGCAATTGTGCAGAATTTCTGGATAAAAATCATCACAATTTTCCCACAATACCATGAGGACTGAGAGCTAAGGGGCCAGATTGGAGGCAGTTGCAATGTATTTTTTATATTAAAAACCCAAATAAAATTAGAAGTATCTTTTGCTCAACACTCTTTCTTCCAGCACTACACTGTAGATATTAACTGACCAGGCTCATCACTCACTAATGAAATTATCTGGATGGCTCTAAAGGCTGTAACAAATTTTAAAATTTTTTACCCAGTGAAAAGGCTGAGATTTTGAACAGTGAAAGTGGCTATTTTTGCTGTAAAATGGGAAAGTGTCAGCGAATTTTGCAGGTAGTCTCGTACATCCTGATGCAAATAGTTAGTTGCTGGTATCTCCGGCATACTGGGTGTCCTGAGTGGTCGGTTGCAACCTAGGTGTCCTTGGTGTCCACCTGTCACTAACCAGTTGTTACAAACCAGATTATGACAAGGCAGATTGGCAAGGTGAAATAAGGTTTTCACATAACTCGGAGTTGTGAGTAATAGATATTTATTGTTATGCGATAACTCACAATTGTGAGTCATATAATATTATAATATTCATGCACGACTCATAATCATGAGTCATGAGTTTTGCACATGTGACGCACATAGCGCATATAGCTTGTCATCAGGTTTATGATTGGTTTAGGTACATTGCTCAGTTGACTCATTTGAGTCAGCTGAGGATCTTACATGACTCACACTTGTGAGTCATAAGATATAGTGATGTGAAGGTATGAGTCACACAGGGTTAGGATTGAGTGAGGAGTCTGTATAAATGGAGGGTCCAGGGACCTTCGGGACAGTCGCGGCCTCCTTCCCAGACGTTGCAGCCTCGGTTCTTAAAGAGGCCAACTGCCCCCTCCCCAAGGCCTTCACAGCCAAAGTCAACGACCGTGGTGCTGTCACCCTGCTCGCGCTTGATCCCACCACTCCTGCTACCGCGTAGGCGCCCTACTACGAAGCCCTAGCCTCACGTCTCAACAAGGCTTACCCCGTGGGAGAAAACCCCTACCTTGTCTTCCGCCCAGCACCCAACGAGGTGCAACTGGCCATCCACTCCCTTCCAGTCTCGTTCCTCCCCGACGACCCCGAAGCCCTCCTCCAGACCCTCAGGGAAACTATCCTCAATGTCAAGGAGATCCAGATCCTATCAGCCCGCTTCCTCGTACGGGACGAGGAGCTACGCCTCTTGAAGGCAAACACCTCCTGCATCGTCACGGTCGCCCCGTCGGACGTGGACAAGATGGTGGGTAGGACCGTCCTCTACGCCTCCCGGTGCCGCATCGAGAGAGCATACTCTGCAAACAGGTTCACTTAGTGCAAGAACTGCTGGGGCTTCGACCACCAGGCGGCGCGCTGCAAGGTCGACTATCCCATCTGCCCGATATGCGCCCTCAGTCACACCAGGGCAAGCCACCGCTGCCAGAACCCGACCTGCCCCAAGGGAGGAAATCTCAAGCCGGTTGTCAACTGCTGCCCCACCTCCGTTCCCACCTGCATCAACTGCTCAGGGCTTCACCCCGCCTACGACCAGACCTGCCCCCAGAAGCCGGTCCCCCCTCCCCCTGCCTCAGATGCCCCCCCGCCAGGTGAAGAAGAGATGGATACTCAGGACGATGGAGGAGAGGGTCCTTCCTCCGGACCTGTACGGCCCCAACGCCTTGCTCCTGCCCTGGACCTGGGAGACAGTGCCGCCCGCAGAGCCGAGTCAGCCCCCGACCCCCCTTTCACCACCCCTTTCCGCCCCCCCCAGGGAACCCCCTTCCCCAGCACCCCTGCCCGTCACCAAGGAGACAACGCCTCCCGTTCCCAGGAGGAAGCTACTCCCACCCCGTTCCGAAAGTCCACCTCGGGTTAGTCCTGGCGATGTTGCCCGACCACTCTATTCCCCCCCTCTTCCATGTAACCACCCCCCCTCACCAGAATTTTAGTTCTATCACCATCGTTCAACACAACTGCTTGGGAAGCTGGAATGTGTTTCTTTCCTTATTCAACAGCCTGGTGGCCCTGCCCTTGCCCCCCTCTATTGTTGCTCTACAAGACCCCCCTATGTTTCGTGGCAAACTGCCGCAGTTTAATGGTTTTAAGTTTTTTGCCCCCCCATTTTCACCACACAACAGGCCAAAGGTGGCCTTTTACGTCCTACGCTCCTTTCTTGACTCCACCTCCGTGGTGCCAGTTTTCCTTGACAACCCCGGCCTGATGGCGCTCGATATACACACTCCTGATGGTTTATTCTCTTCGTCCCATGTTAAATTTCAGGTCCTTAACCTCTACTCCTTATGGACTGCTTCCTCTCTTACGAGAACGGTATCTCCGGAGGAGGCCTTTCCTCCCCTCCCACACCCTTTGCTAGTTGTGGGTGACTTCAACCTCCATCACCCTTCCTGGGACCCACTCCGTTCCTTCCGTGACAACGAGATCAGGGCCTCCTGTCCGTACGCGGACCTTGCCCTGGAGAGGTCGTTTGCCCTAATTAACACCCCTGGCGTGTTCACCCGGTTCTCGCTTGGGCAGCAACACTCCCCCTCTGTGCTAGATCTAGCCTTCGCAAACGAACATCTGACCCCCTACCTGGAAACCTGGAATGCGGAACTTCCGCCCACTGGCTCCGACCACATCCCCATAGCTATAACACTTTCCTCCCCGTTCCTGTCCCCTCCTGGGGTGTGCCCGCACTGGTCGGCAACTGACTGGCCTGCGACATACACAGCTCTCCGTGCCCTCAAACTCACCAGCCCACCCACGCTTCCAGTACAGGAGGCCCTTGGCAGGTGGCTGGATTTCAACCTAAATCGAATCAGGAGTACCCTGGCGCAGCACACCCCAACAAAGAGGCCGTCCTTGCGCTCCAAGCCTTCGTGGTCTGATGCCCTCACTGACCTGCGAAAGGTCCACCACGCCTGCGCGAGGTCAGCCCGTTCGTCCCCAGACAGCACTGCCCTGAGAGCCGCCAAAACTGCCAGGAACGCATACTTCAAGGCCATTGGACAGGCCAAGAAGAAACACTGGTCGGACTTCCTCGAGAGTGCCACACCCCAGAACGTATGGACTGCCAAAAGGTTCGCTTTCGGCAAACCGCCAGAACGCTTCCCCTCTCTGCCGGGAGCCTCATCGCCGGAGGAACTAAACTCCACACTCCTATCCCACTTCTTTCCCCCCAAGCCCCCAGCCCACTGCCCTCCCATCCTGTGCCGCTTTAAAGACTGTCCCCCACTGAAACCAGAGGAGGTCGCTGCGGCACTGCGCAATGCATCCCTGTTGTCTGCCCCAGGCCCTGACCAGATCCCGTATGGCGTCTGGAAGAAGGTCAATTCAGCTTGTTCCTCCCTTCTAACCGATCTCCTCTCCCCCCTGGTGGCCTTTGGTCACCACACCTCTTCGCTCAAGATGGCCAATGGCGTGGTGCTGGACAAGCCAGGCAAGGCCTCATATGATTCCCCCTCCTCCTTCCGCATCATTGTCCTTCTGGAAACGGTCTCCAAGATCTTAGAGAGGGTCATGGCCAACAGACTCTCTCCCATTGCCCGATCCCTCGGCCTCCTTAACCACCACCAGTGTGGCTCCCTCCCAGGCCTAAGCACCTTCAACGCCTACTCCACCCTCGCACATGAAGTCCAGACCCTGCAACGCCCAAGGCTGGAGGTCTCCACCCTCTTTTTGGATATAAAGGGAGGCTTTGACAACGTCTCCCCCAACGACCTCTTTCACATGCTCCACTCCAAGGGGGTGCCCCCATACCTCTGCTCCTGGGTACGCTCGTTCCTTACGGCACGGCAGTGCAGGCTCCTCTTTCAAGGCTCTCCCAAGGTTTTCAAACCAGTGCAAGTAGGCACCCCTCAGGGGTCCCCCATTTCGCCACTACTCTTCGTCATCTACGTGTCTTCGCTCCACTTTCCAGTCCCACGTGGCCTAATCCTCTCCTATGTCGATGACTTCGCAGTCACGGTCGCCTCCAATTCCTATAGGAGGAACATCCAACGCCTACAGCACCTGGTCAAAGCTCTCACCCAGAGGGGTCGCAGGCTGGGGGTGAGCTTCTCTATTCCGAAGACGGAACTGATCCACTGGAGGACCCCGAGGCAAAAGGGTCCGCCATGCACACTCCCTATCGTGATCGACGACCTCCTTTTCTGACCCTCCGGGGTGGTGAGATGGCTGGGCTACTGGTTCGAGCCTGCAGCCTGCAGCCTCAGGTGGTCAAACAACGCGCACTTCTCCAAACGGCTCGCCCTAGCCCAGGGGGCCTTCTCTATGATCAAAAGGCTCTCGGGCCCCGGCAAGGGCCTGGCGCCCTACCTCTGCCACCGTCTCGCCTCCTCTCTTCTTGCGCCCATACTCTTGTACGGCGCCAACCTATTCTTCCCTTCTGCTGCAATAATGGACCGTCTGGCTGTTTTCTGGAGAGTGGTTCAGCGATGGGTTACCAACTGCTTTAGCGATACCCCCACTGGGATTCTCCCTTGTGAATCTGCGCTCCCTCCCATTCAATGTCTAATTGAACACCGTCAGCGCCTGGCGGCTCTTCGCCTTGTATGCCTCCCTCCAGAAAGGAATCCGGCAACGGCGAGGCTCCACAGCACCTTCCCAACAACTTCAACCTTCCGCTCCATGGAAGACCACCGGCTCCTCACCGTGGGCCTCACCCCGGGCTACAGGCCCCTCCACTGGAAAACTCCTGAACCCTCGCCGCCGGTCCGA
Organism: Tuber indicum; assembly: GCA_006112555.1. Lineage (NCBI taxonomy): Eukaryota > Fungi > Ascomycota > Pezizomycetes > Pezizales > Tuberaceae > Tuber > Tuber indicum. The sequence goes on from VBSK01000152.1 coordinate 148,862, forward strand.
CGCCACTTGCCGCTCGACGCGATAGCCCATAGGGTGGTCAACCTAGTTGGTCATCTGCGCATGGCCCCTCCCGCCTCTGAGAATCTCCTGCCAACCGCCCTGGCACCGGGTGCCCCCGGCGACCCTACCTTCCTTGGACTCAAGAGGGACTGCAAGCAGCTCCTCCTTCATGCATGGTCCTCCCAATACCCGCCTCCCCCACGCTACATGTACACGCCTACTCTGACCCCACACCACTTTATGGGGCTGGGGAAGTTCATGGCGGGTCGTATCCATCAGATGAGATCAGGAAAAAGCTACCTGGCAGCACACGTTTCTTGGAAGGATCCCAACGCCCCTACCACTTGCCCCTATTGTGAGGAGGAGCCCGAGACGTTCCACCACGCCATCCTTAACTGCTCGGCCAAACTCGAAGCCAGGAGCTCCCACCTCCAGGGAGTAGGCGGCCTACGGGAGGACGATCCACTCTGGCACACGCAGGCCCTGCTTCACGGCCTGGCGAAATACATCTCGATCACTGCTACCGGTTTTCCCCCTGAGATACCCGCCCTTCGGGGTTCCCCCTCTCCTTCCCGCCCTCCATCCCCTCACCACCCCGTGACTTGAGCGTTTTCGGTATCTGTTCGGGGGCTCTCCTTGGTTATGTTTAAGATATCATAGTTAGTTTTGAATGTTTCCCTATATTTATGCTTTAAGGCTGCTTTGCGATATGGGTTGTTCGCGCTTTTGGAGGCACTGGTGTGGTTTCTTTTGTTAAGTTTGTTTTGGGATTAAGGTTTTGTTTACGCCATAGCTAGCGCTGCATGCGGGTTCTTGTACCTAAACAAAGAATACATGACGATAAAAAAAAAAAAAAAAAAAAAAAAAAAAAAAAAAAAAAAAAGGACCTTCGGGACAGTCACGCTTCGTCGCTCCTATTTTCCTGCCACATAGTTTGACAACACCACGGTCGGCTATCGTGGCCCCCCCTCTCTCCCCTCTGCCCCCTTGATGGTTCCTGCCTAGGGGCACGGCTAACTCCTCCAGCCTCACCCGCCATTGCCTCGCTTGCCACTTGTCCGCTTGATGGGGGAGTTATCTGGGCTCGCCCAGTAGTCCTGTCTTGCTCATGGGGGCTCCCTTAGCTTTGGCACGGTCGGCACCTCCTCTTCGTTTCCGGTCGGCAATGGCGGTGGTGGACGCCTGTCTCCCCACTTGCACGATCCCCGTCGGGGAACGCCTCGGCTAGTAACTTCGGGGTCTGTCTCGCGGTGAGATGGGCCATACCCTCCTAGTCGCTCAGTTCAAGTTGCGGCCGCCTTCCTCCCCTCCCTTTCCTCTTGCCTTGCCCAGTCGGTGGGATCCCCTCCACTAAGTGACGCTATCTCTCGGAGAACAAGGGACTACATGAGAGACGCGGTAAAACGGCACTGGTTCGGTTTGTACGGTCAGGTTTCTCTGGAGCCTCTGGCCCTTCCTCCACTATCCACTTCGAACGCGTCGGCTCGCACCATACTGCCTCCGCTCCCTGGCTGGTACCCTACTACCCTCCCTCGTTAGCTGGCACCTCACTGCTGGGCGGCATCCCCTCTGCCAGCCATCTATTCCCTGGGCCCCGCACCGAGGCTCCACATTCCCGGCTGGTGGGCCATGGTATTGCACTACATCCGTGGCTCTGCTGGTTGGGGGCATTAGCCTTTGGGCTCTTTGCCGGCCGCCCACCTCGGGGGCGGTTTTACATTCGGCACTTTGGCGGATCGGTGGGCAGGAGTTTGTTTTTGTTTTGTTGTTTGTTTTTGTAGTTTACGGGTGGAGTTTTTCCCTATGCTTTCCTGCCTAGCTTGTTTGGTTTCCTTTCTGGTGGCTAGGTGTAGTAAGTAGGAGGGGATCTTTCGGGGGAGGAATCTTCTTAGGCATTTGGTTGGCTTCTAGGCGAGACCCCTTCGCATTCAAGTTGTGAGGCCTGAGGGCTGGGTACCTGAGTTGATCGTCCTTGAAGTGTGTGTGGTTAGGCCCATACCAGAGGGTCCTGGAGGTACGGGTTTTCTCCTGGTTCGGGGTGGAGGGGTTTTCTTTACGCCATAGCTAGCGCTGCATGCGGAATTCTTGTACCTCAAACAAGTAATTATAAGATAATAAAAAAAAAAAAAAAGGACATTCGGGACAGTCATGCTCCACAACCTCTATTTTCCTGTCCCTGCATTTTACTTCAACACTCAAAACCACTAGCATCTGGTGAAAAACCCCTCAACTCTCACAATTCTCCTCGCCTTGTACTTAGGAAACATTCCTCGCAGCCTCATCTATGGACCCCTCTGCTCTCTCTTGTTCGGGCATGCCTACTCCTCAGCAGTGTGCCTTTACCCAGCCCACTTCACAGGCATTGTCTGCCGCTCCCCTTCATCCCACTCCGATAAACATACTGTCTTTAGTCTCTGCTGCCAGAGAGCTTCTCAACTGGCCAGCTGACCACCTCCCTACCCCCTCCCATCAGAACCTCCAGGAGCTTTCTGTCGGAGAAACATACCTCATCCGAATAGTGTACTCACTCGTACCTCGTGTCGCCTCTCTCTCCAATACTAATTTTATTTTAATTTTTTTATATCATGTCTTCATTATTAAGGCACAAGAACTCGCATGTAGTGCTAGCTATGGCGGAAACAAAACCATAAACACGTGCGTCCCTCCTCCGTCTGAGGCAAAAACTGAGAACCCCAAGCCCCTCTGATCTGGAGCCAACCGCACATCTCGCCCTGAATCAAGCCTATCCTTACAACACAAGCGAACTCAGTTCTAAGAGAAACCCAAAACAAGGAAAGCAGAAAGCCCAAGGAAAAATCCCCCTAGAAATCTTGGCCCTAAGGCACAAAAGAAAGACCAAACTTATACCTACCAGGAACACCCACAGCAGACCTGGTTGCCAAGAGGCTAACCCAAAAGAGCCCCAACAAAACAGGAGCCGGGCACACCGGGGCCAGGAACTCTGGCAATGGAGTGCTGCCGCCAAGTTGCGGTAGCTAAGGATAAAGGGATTGTGCCGACCAGCGCGAGGCAGTGCAATAGTGACCAGAGGCGGGAGACCAGGGCTGGGGTCTACAAGAGAAAACGTGTGGCAGTAAGGTGCCAGCTAGGGGAGCAGTACGGTGCTAGCTTAAGATAGGAGCAGTAGGGTGTCAGCAAGGCGTGGAGAGGAGGTAGTAGGGTACCAGCTGACTGAGCCGAGAAGAGGATGAAGGAGGGGTAGACCCAGATGCCAAAACAACTATCGGATACGTGTTCATGTCCTAACTAGGTGGTCACCTATAATCCCCATCACCCAAGGATGCCAAAGTACCAATAGAGGGCGGAGAGGAGGGGAGTGGCGAAATCGACCGTAGCCTGTTGAGAAAACCAACCACCAACCCCCAACTGTGGGCCTGACCCGTACCTACCAGCGGGATAAAACCAGGACCTAGTAGAGGGACTAACCCGAACCGACCGGAGAAAAGCAGAGGGAATCCATCGTAATTGTATACCGCAAACTGTATTCCCAGCCGTCTGTCGAAGGGAAAATGGAGCCGCCTGACTGTGCTGATGCTAAGCGAGGTTATAGCAAAAGCGGAGAAGGGGTGAAAACCAACATCTTGAGATGCCAAAGAGGAGGGAGGATGGGCTCAAGAGGGTAGAAATTAAGAGAGAAGACAGGAGAGGAGTTCTACCGTGGCAGAAGGATAAAAAGTGATGGCCTAGTCCTCCTCCTATTTCCTCATACACAACGAGGAGCTAACGTATTTCACCCAGTAATGGGTCACCCCCTAGTAATGCGTCACTTTTTCAACCCAACTAATTTTCAAAGAACCCTGATTTTCTACCCCAAAAATTGTCAAATATTATTAGAATTCTAACTTCAATCTGCTATCTGACAAGTGAATTATATAGTTAATTTATAAAAAATAATCTGCTTTGTCCAATGAGTAATTTAGGTAAGTGATATTTCATGACTGATGCAGAAATTAGGATATATTAAGACAATTATTTGTGAAAAATAATTCTTCTTGTATGAGATGGTAGTCCTAGTGATTCAGAATATCCACTAGAAATTTGAAGATGTGGGAGCAACTTTTAAGGTTAAGTAACAGTTTGTAAAATATTGTATAATAATTATAAAGTAGAGTATATATCTACCAAATATAAACTCCATTGGAGGTCTAATTCCCAGAGAAATTACAGAAATATTATTATCAAATAAATAGTCTAGTATCTAGGAATGTCTTTGAAAGCAACTGGGTAGGAATTAAAAATTAATTCATAATCTTTAATTATACTTTGAATTAACTACTATTTTACTTAAAATCATGAGAGTAAGATTATTCAAGACATTTCAAATTGACTGTTAAATGTGTATTCCTAGAGGTAAAGGTAAGTACAAGGTAATAAGAGAAGTTCTAAGCTTTTTAGCAGCTAAGTTACTTGAATACAGGTCTTATACATGTTTCTTAGTTATAATCATCTTTATACGTATTAGTAGTTTTGTAAATAAATGTTCTACTATTAATATTTCTTTCTGATAGTCTTCCTTGACATATTTACTACTTACTTCTTACTGCTTGCCTATTTTAATTTCTAAAATCATTAAATATTATTGTAAATAATTAAATATTGGAATATCTCTTTTACAATCCACTTTTCTTGAATTCTCTAATAGCTCTTAAGTTCTCTAAACTATTCTCATGTAAAACATCATTAGTTAAACTGTTTCACTCTATAATTCTGATATCTTTGTTCTCCAACTATTACACACTATAATTTAAGGTCATTCAGTAAAATAAAATAGAGTTAGATCAAATTAGGATAATTAGACTCACAATTCCTCATCATAAGGATCTAAGTATCCTCACTGACCTATATTACACTTAGATTTACTTTATTCTGCAATTTATTAGCCTGTATTGTTATATTTTCTTAATTCTAAGTAATGATTATTAAAACTCTTTTAACTTCAATAAAAGATAATATAAAAAGATCCTATGATGTTCCGTAACAATTACTACTAAATAGAGTGTTTTCCCCATATATGATTTCATATTTACAATTCCTAAATTGTTGACTTCTTTAAAAATTTAACTTCTAAAATGGTTTTTATATTGGATTGATAGGTACTATAATCTATGATAGGTGAACTACATTTTCCCAGCTATTGCTCAACCTTAAAAATTACTCCCACACTTTCAAATTTCTAGTGGATATTCTGAATCACTAGGTCTACCATCTCACAGAAGAAGAAATATTTTTCACAAATAATTGTCTTAATATATCCTAATTTCTGCATCAGTCATGAAATATCACTTACCTAAATTACTCATTGGACAAAGCAGATGATTTTTTATAAATTAACTATATAATTCACTTGTCTGATAGCAGATTGTAGTTAGAATTTTAATAATATTTGACAATCTTTGGAGTAGAAAATCATGGTTCTTTGAAAATTAGTTGGGTTGAAAAAGTGACCCATTACTAGGGGGTGACCCATTACTGGGTGAAATACAGTATGCCTCTCCAAGTCAAACACCTCCTGCATCATCACGGTCGCCCCGTCTGACTTGGACAAGATGTTTGGCAGGAACATCCTCTATGCCTCTCGCTACACGATTGAAAGCACCAATTTGGCCCACAGGTTCATACAATGCAAAAACAGCTGGGGCTTCGGCCACCAGGCCACCCACTGCAAAGTCAATCACCCTGTCTGCCCGATCTGTGCCCTCAGCCACCCTAGATCAGGCCACCGCTGCCAAAACCCTACCTGCTCAAAGGGAGGCAACCTCAAACCAGTGGTTAACTACTGCCTGACCTCTGTCCCCACCTGTGCCAACTGCGCAAGTCTCCACCCAGCCTATGACCAGTTCTACCAGCAAAGGCCAGTTCCCCCTCCCACTCTCGAAGATGCCTCCCCGCCACCTGAAGAAGAGATGGATACGCAGGACTATGGAAGAGAGGGTCCTCCCTCCTAACCTGTACAGCTCTAACGCCTTGCTCCTGCTGTGGACATGGGAGATAGTGCCGCCCACCGAGACGGATCATCTCAGATACCCCCTTCTCTACACCATACCACCTCGTCCAGGTAGCCATCCCCAGCACCCCCGCCTGCCCATAAGGAGCAAACCTCTCCCGTTCCCTGGTGGAGGCAACTCCCACCCCACTCCGCAAGTCCACGTCAGGTTAGTCCTGGTCATGGATCACGACCATTATACTCCTCCTCCTTTCCCAGCTTTTACTTCTCCTCCCCCGAGTGTTAACTCACTTACCTTCATTCTGCACAACTGCTTGGGAAGCTGTAATGTGTTTCTTTCCTTGTTTAATATGTTGGTTTCCTTACCTGTACCTTCTTTTATTATTGCTTTGCAGGACCCTTCTTTCCTTCAAGGCAAGTTGCTCCAGTTTGGTGGCTTTAAGCACTTCTTCCCCCCGTTGACTTCAGACAAGAGGCCAAAAGTGGACATCTATGTCCTACGATTCCTCTTGGATTCTGCATCTATTATTCCTGTATTTTTTGATAATCCCTCCATGATGGCATTAGACGTTCATACCCCTGGGGGCCTGTTCGCCACCGCCCACACCCAGTTTCGTCTCCTGAATCTCTACTCCCTCTGGACCGTGTCCTCTCTACATTACACTGTCTCCTCAGAGGAGGCCTTCCACCTCTTACCCTTCCCCCTCCTTGTAGTGGGTTATTTCAACCTTCACCACCCATCATGGGACCCCCTCCGCTTATTCTGAGAAAACAACCTGTGCGCCTCCGCTCGTTATGCGGACCTCATCCTGGATCGGTCATACACACTTGTGAACACCTCTGGGGTTTTCACACATTTCTCCCTTGGACAACAACATGCCCCATCTGTCTTGGACCTCGCCTTTGCCAACCAGTACCTTGACCCCGACCTAGAGTCTTGAAATGCAGACCTTCCTTCTACTGGTTCTAATCACATACTCATTGCTATAAAGCTGTCCTCAACTCTGCTCTCTCCCCTGGCCTGGCCCCTAACTGGGCCGCAACAAACTGGCCAGCGACATATGTAGCCCTCAGGTCCCTCGAGTTGACCTCCCCTCCTCCACCGCCAACCCAGTGTTCTCTTGCCAACTGGTTGGACTTCAACTTCAATTGAGTCATGATCACACTTGCTCAACACACACCCATGAAGAAACTATCACTTAGGTTTAAGCCCTGGTAGTCTAAAATCCTCACTGACCTAAGACGAATCCACTATGCCTGTGCAAGAGATGCCCATGCTTCCCAGAGCGACAGCACCAAGGGACCAGCCAAGGTGGCCAGAAATGCCTACTTCAAAGCGATTAAGTAGATGAAGAACAAACACTGGTCAGACTTCCTTGGGGGTGCTACAATGCAAAACGTGTGGACAGCAAAGAGGTTTGCCTTTGGTAAGCCTCCTAAACACTTCCCCTCCCTACCAGACGCCTCCACCTCAGGGGAGCTCAACAATACCTTACTCTCCCACTTCTTCTCCCGCAAAGCTCGGGCCCATTGCCCCTCTATCCTTCATTGGTTTAGGGACTCCGACTCACTTAGACAAGAGAAGGTCGCTGCTGCCCTGCAGAAGTCCTCATCCTCATCCGCTCCAGGCCTGCACCAAATCCCATAAAGGGTTTGGAAAAAGATCAATACTGCCTGTCCATTGCTCCGTACTGACTTGCTCATTCCCCTTATAGCCTTTGGCTATCACCCCCCCCGCTAAGGATAGCCAATAGAGTCGTACATGACAAGTCCGGCAAACCGGCCTATGACTTCCCGTCATCATTTCGCATCATTGTCCTCCTTGAGACTGTCTTCAAGATCCTTGAACATATTATTGCCAACTTGAATTGCCTCTCCCCTATCGCCCCATCCTGTGGTCTCCTTAACCACTACCAGTGTAGTTCCCTTCCCAGCCTCAGTATCATCAATGCCTGCGCCAACCTCTCTCACGAAGTTTAAACTCTTCAATGTCCCTGGCTGTTGGTCTCCAAGCTTTTTCTAGATATAAAGGGGGGATTCGAAAATGTCTCCCCGAATGAACCTTTCCACATGCTCCACTCCAAAGAAGCTCCTCCCTACTTGTGCTCTTGGGTCAGGTCTTTTCTCACTGACTGCCAGTGCAGACTCCTCTTCCAAGGCTTCACGTTGCCAAAAGTCTTCAAGCCAGTGCAGGTCAGCACCCCACAAGGATCACCTATATTGCTCCTCCTCTTTGTCATCTATGTCTCTGCGCTTCACTTTCCAGTCCCCAGGGGCCTCATCATCTCTTATGTCGATGACCTCGCAGTTACAGTAACCTTCAGTTCCTATAGAAGGAAGAACCAGAGACTTCAGTCCTTAGTCTAGATGCTCACCCAGCTGGGCCGCAGACTTGGTGCCTCCTTCTCCATTCCGAAAACCGAACTCATCCACTGGTGGACTTCCAAACAGAAAGATCCCCCCTGCATCCTCCCCATTGTTATTGATGGCCTCCTCTTCCAGCCCTCAAGCGTGGTAAGGTGGCTGGGGTACTGGTTCGAACTGGCTTCCTGCAGTCTCAGGAGGGCTAACAATGCGCACTTTTCCAAACGCCTTGGCCTTGCTCAAGGGGCCTTCTCCATGACTAAACAACTCTCGGGACCAGGGAGGGGCCTGTCCCCTCACCTCTGCTACCACCTAGCTGCCTCCCTCCTTGCACCCATACTCTTGTATGGGGCTGACCCTTTTATCCTCTCCAGTTTCATGACTGACCAGTTGGCAGTCTTCTGGAGGTCTGTCCAATGGTGGGTCATTAACTGCTTCACTGCCACTCCTACCAGCATCCACCGATGTAAGGCAGTCCTGCCCCCCATACAGTGCAATATTAAATACAGACAGTATCTGACAGCCCTATGCCTGGTCTGCCATTCCCACGAGCGGAACCCTGCCTCTGTTAGACTACATACCTCCTTCTCTGCCATCTCTGGCTTCCGTTCCCCAGAGGACCACCGCCTCCTCATAGTCGGTCTCACACTCGGCTACTACCCCCTTAGCTGGAGATCCACCTAGCCCTTCCCTCCCATATGTTGGCCACCTGGGCAGGGTCCCGCCAGCGGTTGAACACCTCCTACTGAGTGCCTTCCCACCAGCCGCCCCAGGCGATCCTACCTTCGTCAGCATCAAGGGAAGTTGTAGACAACTCCTCATGCACACTTGAGAATCGCAGTACCCCCCTCCTCCACGTTACGCATACTCACTATTGCTTTCTTCATACCACTTTATGGACCTTGGAAAGTTCATGGCAGGTCGCATTCATCAAATAAGGTTAGGAAAGAGCTACGTAGCTACCCACACCTCCTGGGGCGACCCTGACGTACCGGCCACATGACATTTCTATGAGGAATCACTTGCAAGCTTCCACCACACTATCCTCACTGGCTCGTCCAAACTCGAAGCCACCTACACGCACGTCCCGGAGGTCGAGAGCCTAGAAGAGAATAGTCTACTCTGGTCTAAGCCGGCCCTGCTACATGGGCTTGGGAAATATTCATCTCCGCTACTGCTACCAGCTTTCCCCCTGACATGCCCACCCATATGGGCTCCCCTCTTTCAGCCCCCCCCTGCCCCCAATTTGGTTTCTTCTCTTAGCTAAGATGAATTTTTGAGTTAGTTTTCCTGCATTAGGTTTGATTGCATTCAAGTTAGTTTAAGTTTTTCCCTATATTTGTACTTTACGCTACGTTGCGATATGGGTTGTTTGTACCTTTTGGAGGTAGTTGTTTGGATTTCTTTTGTGGCTTTGTTTTGGGATTAAAGTTTTGTTTATGTCATAGCTAGCTCTGCACGTGAGTTCTTGTACCTTAACAATAAATACATGACAATAAGAAAAATAAAAACATAAAAAAAAAAGGACCTTTGGGACAGTCACGCTTCGTCACTACTATTTTCCTCCCGCCTTGTTCGATAACACTACAGTCAACTATCGTGCTCCACCCACTCTCCCCTCCACCCCCTCGATGGTTCCTGCCTAGCAGTACGGTCAACTCTACTATCTTCTCCTGCCTTAGCCTCACTTGCCTCTTATCTGCTTGATGGGGGAGTTATCTGGGCTCGCCTAGTAGTCCTGCCTTGCTAATCAGAGCTTGCTTAGCTTTGGCATGGTCGGCTTCTCTTCTTCGCCTCCAGTCAGCGCCAGTAGTAGTGGACCTCTTTCTCACTACTTGCACGATCCCCGTTGGGGAACGCCATGGCGAGTAACTTCGGAGTCTGTCTCGCAGTGAGACTGGCTGTACCCTCCTAGTTGTTTGGTTCAAGTCGATGTCGCCTTTTCCTCCTCTGCCCATCTAGCTCCGTATGACTGCCGGTGGGATCGCTTCCGCTAAGTGACGTCATCTCTCAGAGAACCAGGAACTACATGAGAGACGCAGTAAGACGGCAAAGGTTCAGTTTCTATGGTTGAGTTTTTCCGGGACCTCTGGCACTCCCTCCACTTTCCATTTTGATTGTGTCGGCTTGCACTCTACTGCCTCCCTACCCTTGGCTGGTATCCTACTACCTCCCTTCGCTGTGTAGTGTTCTGGGGTTTCGGCCTGCTTCCTGCCCACGGTCTCTCTTTAGCTGGCACCCTACTGCTGGGCATCATCCCCTCTCCTAACATCCACTCGTTGGGCCCCGCACCGAGGCCCCAGTTTCTCGACTGGCGGGCCATGGTATTGCACTACTTCCGTGGCTCAGCTGGTTGGGTGGATTAGCCTTCAGGCTATTTGCCAGCCACCCGCTTCGGGGGCGGTTCTTTACCTACGGCATTTTGGCGGATCACTCAGCCGTTATTACTTTCTTTTGTAGTTTTGTAGTTCACTGGTAGAGGTTTTACCTATACTTTCATGCCTCGCATATTTGGTTTCCTTTTTGTTGGCTACGTGTAGTTAGTGGGGCAGTTTTGTTTAGGGCGAGGAATCTTCTTTGGCTTGTGGTTGGCTTCTAGGCGAGAACCCTTTGGCGTTTAAGTTGCAGAGTCCGCTGACTGGGCACCTGAGTTGATCGCCCTTGGAGTGTGTGTGGTTGGGCCCAGAACAGAGGGTCTTGGGGGTACGGGTTTTCTCTTGGTCCGGGGTAGGATGAATTTTGTTTACACCATAGCTAGCACTGTACATGATGTTCTTGTACCTTAAACAATGAATAATGTGATGATAAAAAAAAAAAAAAAGGACCTTGGGGACAGTATGCTGACTCTCTCCCCCCATCCTTTCATGGACCTTGAGAAGTTCATTGCGGGCCACCTCCACCAAATGAGATCAGGCAAGAGCTACCAGGCCGTACACACTTCCTGGAAGAATCCTGATGCTCCGACTACATATCCCCTCTGCGAAATGGAACCTGAGACGTTCCACTACGTCATCCTCATCTGTCCGACCAAATCTTAAGCCAAAAACACTCACCTCCAAGGGGTTGAGAGCCTAGGAGGGGACGAAACCCTTTGGTACTCAGTAAGCCAGCTTTGTGGGCTCACCTATTCTATCTTAGTCCCCGCTACCGGCTTCTCCCCATGGATGCCCTCTCTCAGGAATACCTTCCTTCTTAGACAGCCCTCTGCATCCCTCCCACCGGCCATATCCCAGGACTAAACTTGGTCCTGGGTTGCATTGTCTTACGCCAGTTATGAGTTTTTCCTTGCTAGTTTGATTGTGTTCCTATATTTGCACTTTTGGCCGCTTTGCGATATGGGTTGTTCGTGCTTGTTGGAGGTTCTAGTTTGGTTTCTTTTGTGGATTTTGTTTTGGGATTAAGGTTTTGTTTACGCCATAGCTAGCGCAGCATGCGAGTTCTTGTACCTAAACGATGAATACATGACGATAAAAAAATAAAAAATAAAAATAAGAGGACCTTCGGGACAGTCTTCTCCAAACGGCTCGCCCTAGCTCAGGGGGTGTTCTTAATGATCAAATATCTCTCCAGTCCTGGCAAGGGCCTAGTACCCCACCTTTGCCACCGCCTGGCCTCCTTCCTCCTAGCGTCTATTCTTCTGTATGGTGCTGACCTCTTCACCCCTTCAGCCTTCATGACGGACAGGTTGGCAGTCTTTTGGAGAGCTATTCAGCAGTGGATTACCAACTGTTTCAGTGATACATCCAAAGGCATCCTTACTTGTGAGGCCGCCCTCTCCTCCATTCAGTGCTTGGTCGAGCACAGGCAATGCCTGGCAGCCCTCTCCCTAGTATGCCTCCCACCCGAAAGGAACCCTGCCACTGCAAGGCTTCACAGCACTTTTCCAACTACCTCTACGTACCACTTCCTGCAAGACCACCACCTCCTTACAGTGAGCCTTATCCTGGGATACCGACCTCTTCACTAGAAAACTCCCGAGCCTTTACCACCAGTGCTCCGGTACCTGCCTCTTCATGCTATAGCTCAAAGGGTAGCCAACTTGGTCGGACATCTGCAAGGAATTCCCCCTGCCTCTCACAAGCTCCTCCTGACCGCCCTTAAGCCGAGTGCCCTAGGGGATCCATCCTTCCTCGGCCTCAAAGGAAGCTACAGACAGCTCCTCCTTCACATGTGGTCCACTCAGTACCCACCTCCCCTACACTATGAGTCCTTGTCAATGTTGGCTCCGCACCCCTTCATGGGGTTGGGGAAGTTTATGGCAGACCACCTCCACCAGATGAGGTCAGGAAAAAGCTACCTGGTAGCCTACAGTTCCTGGAAGGACCCCAATGCCCCAACTACTAGACCTTACTGTGAGGAGGAGCCTGAAACGTTCCACCACACCATTCTCTCCTGCATGGCCAAACTCAAAGCCAGGCACTCCCACCTCCAAGGATTTGGTAGCATAGGGGAAGATAAACCACTCTGGCACACGTCAGCCCTGTCACATGGCCTGGCCAACTACATCTCGGTTACCACCACTGGCTTCTCCCCTGACATGCCAGTTCTCTGAGGCACCTCCCCACCTCCCCGTTCTATAGTACCCCGCCCCTCCACCCCTTAAACTGTCACCGGTTCAAGTGGTGACTCTCTTGCAAACTGAATTTTGTTTGCCTTTGTTAGGTTTTCAGTGTTTCCCTATATTTATGCTTCAGGCTACTGTGTGATATGAGTTGTTCACACTGTTTGGAGGAACTGGTTTGGTTTTCTTTGTGGATTTGTTTTGGGATTAAGGTTTTGTTTATGCCATAGCTAGCGCTGCATGCGAGTTCTTGTACCTTAACAAAAATTACATGACCATTAAAAAAAAAAATAAAAAAAAAAGAATCTTCGGGACAGTCTACGCTTTGCCACTCCTATTTTCCTCCAACATAGTTTGATAATACCACATTCAACTATCGTGGTCCACCGGGTCTCCCCTCTGCCCCCATCGATGGTTCCTGCCTAGGGGCACAGTTAACGCCTCCATTCTCTCCCGCCTTCGCCTCTCTTGCCTCTTTTCCACTTGATAGGGGAGTTATCTGGGCTTGCCCAGTAGTCCTGTCTTGGTAGTAGGAGCTCGCTTAGCTTTGGCACAGTTGGCTTCTTCCATTCACTTCCGGTGGCCACTGGCTGTAGTGGACATCTTTCTCCCCACTTGCACGATCCCTGTTGGGGAATACCATGGCTACTAACTTCCAGGTCTGTCTCGCGGTAACATGTGACCATACTCTCCTAGTCACCCAGTTTAAGTTCTTGTCGCCCTCCTATCCTCCGTCCTTCCACCTCCTTACAAGCGCCGGTGGAATCCCTTCTACTAAGTGATACTATCACTCAGAGAACAAGGGACTATATGTGAGACGTTGTAAGATGGCAACTGTTCGGCTTTTACAGTCTGGTTGTTCTAGGGCCCTTAGCCTTCTCTCTACCATCCGCTTCGTTTGCATCAGCTCGCACTCTACTGTCTCTCCTCCTTCAGCTGGTATCATACTACTGCTCCTTGCCGTATGGTGTTCTGGAGTTTTGGCCTGCTGCCTGCCCACGGTCACTGTTTGGCTGGTATCCTACTGCCAGGCAGCATCCACTCTACCAGACATCCACTCCTTGGGCACCACACTGAGGCCCTGTTTCTCGGCCGGCAGGTCTCCTTCCTCGGCTTAGCTGATTAGGGGCATCAGCCTTCGGGCTCCTTGCTGGCCGCTTACTTCGGGGGGGATTCGTTACCTTTGGCCATTTAGCGGATTGGTGGGCAGATGGTTACTTTCTTTTGTGGTTTTCAACATTTGCGGGTAGAGTTTTTCCTAATACTTTCCTGCCTATCTTGATTGGTTTCCTTTCTGTTTGTGCGAGGAATCTTCTTGGGCATATGGTTGGCTTCTATAAGAGACCCCTTTCGTATTCACGTCGCGGAGTCAGTGGACTGGGTTCCTGAGTTGACTGTCCTTAGAGTGTGTGCGGTTGAGCCCATAACAGAGGGTCTTGGGGGTATGGGTTTTCTCTTAGTCCAGGGAGGAAAAGGGTTTTGTTTACACTATAGCTAGCATTTTACGCATTTGTTCTTGTACCTTAAACAATAAATTAAATGAAAATAAAAAAAAAAACAAAAAAAAAAACAAAAGGACCTTCAGGACAGTCACGCTTCGTTGCTCCTATTTTCCTCCCAAATAGCTTCACAACACTACAGTCAATTATGGTGGTACTCCTACTCTCTCCTCTGGTGCCTTGATAGTTTCTACCTCGGGGCATGGTTAACTCCTCCTTCCTCTCCCACCTTTGTCTTACTTGTCTCTTGTCTGCTTGATGGGGGAGTTATCTGGGCCCGCCTAGTAGTCCTGTCTTGCTAATATGAGCTTACTTAGCTTTGCCATGGTCGGTTTTCTCTCTTTGTTTCCAGTCGGCGCTAGTGGTAGTAGATGTCTCTCTTTTTACTTGTACAATCCCCATGATTGGGGAATATTTCTGGCTCGTAACTTCGGGGTCTGTCTCGTGCTGAGATTTGACCATACCCTCCTAGTTGCCTGGTTCTAGTTACAGTCGTCTTCCTACCCTCATCCTTCTTTTGCCTTACCCCGCAGGTCGCATCCCTTCCGCTAAGTGATACTATCTTTCGGAGGACAAGGGACTACATGCGAGATGTAGTAAGACAGCAATGATTCAGTTTATGGTCAGGTTTTTCTGGGGCCTGTTACCCTTCCTCCACTTCCTCACTTCATTGCGTAGGCTGGTACCCTACTACCTTGGCTGGTATCTTATTGCCGTACCCTCTTTTGCTGCTTCCGGCAGCCCCTTCGGCCCTCTCAGATGGACAGCTCAGAGCTCTCACGTTGCTAGTACTTTTGATTTATGGTAGGTTCCCTGGTCTTGCAGTTTCTTCTGCCTGTCGTTCGCAGGACATAAGTGCCTACATATATATTTATACAACTATGTGTTAAACACCAATTTTCGTTATTTTCCGTTTTGCTGGATTCGTCAATATTTTCTCAACCATGAGGCAGGGCATAGTCAGCGGGGTAGTTACGGAGTTAGGAGGGGGGTTGGCTTAGGTCTTCGGTTGGGGGATTCTGTGTTGGACTTGAGTTTTCTTCTGTTTGGTTGGAGGTTCTCTATCGGGGTAGGGTATTTCCTTGCTTTGAAAAATGGGTTCTTGGCTTCCCGTCTTCACCATTTGTAGATAGCCATTCAGGAGACTTGCGGGAGAGTTTTTTAGACCGGGAACTAATTAGGTATTAGTGGCTCTAGGTGAGACCCATTCATGTTCAAGTTGTGGGATTTGAGGATCAGGCACCTGGCTGCTAGTGTATGCCTTTCTGAGATTGTTGTTTTTCTTCTGTCAGCTTGAGAACAAGACGGGGTAGAGGTGTGAGTCTCCTTAGCGATGAGCTTCATGGACCCCAGACCTTACGGTAAGTAAAACCGCAGAAATTAATAAGATCAAAGAAAGAAAAAAAAGGGACCTTTGGTACAGTATTTTACTCTATGGTGCTGACCCTTTCTCATCCTCCCCAGTTATGAATGATCACATGATAGTCTTCTGGTACAGTGTTGCCTGCAGTAAATCACCAACTGCTTTAGCGAGACACCCACAGGCATCCTCTCCTGCGAATCAGCCCTCCCCCTCATCCAATACATCATCGAGTACCGGCAACACCTTGCGGTACTACGCATGGTGTGTCTCCACCCAGAATGGAACCCGGCAGCCAAACAGCTGCATAAGTCGTTCCCAGCTACCTCCGACATTGGCTCCCCTTAGAACCTGTTAGGAGTACCCAATCCCAATAGCCTAGGAATACCTTAGATAGGGTAACCTTACCGAGTGCTGAAATCTCAATCTCCAACATCCTCCTCCAGCCCCCTTACACGGCCCGTGCGTCATCATATACATTAACCTTAGTTGCATCCTGTGACTATTTAATTACAAAATTGCAGGTGTCAGAATAACACTGTATACGTCACTTCCGTCTGTCCAATCAAAGGCTGTTTACAGGATATATAAGAGGGGACCTCTGGCAAGACCTGGGACAGACTCCCGAGCCGAGGCGCGGACGTCCCGTAACTCCTACTTTAGGGCCATCAAACAGGCTAAACGAAAGCACAGGGACGAGTTCCTCTCCTCCGCAACCCCGAAGACTGTATGGACAGCCAAACGTTTCGCGATAGGGCGCCCCCCTGACCGTTTCCCATCTTTCCCAGAAGCTGACACGCCACTTGCTGTCAACACCGTCCTCCTGACCCACTTTTTCCCCCCCAAAGAGTCCTCCTCCCCTCCTGCTATCCTACGCCCCTTCAAGGACCTGGACGTCCTCACCAAGGAAGAGATCTCCAAGGCCCTGGCATCCAGCTCGAGCTCGTCGGCCCCTGGCCCCGACCACGTCCCGTACTCAGTCTGGAAAAGGGTCCACTGTGCGAACTCAAAGATCCTCACCTCCCTCCTGAGCCCCCTCCTGCTATATGGATTTCACCCCTCCTCCCTCAAACAGGCCAACGGCATCGTACTTGACAAGCCTGGCAAGGCCTCCTATGACACTCCAGCCTCCTTCCGCATTATTGTCCTCCTCCAAATCCTATCCAAGATCCTGGAGCGTGTGGTAGCTGTAAGGCTAGCCGCAGTTGCTCGGGCCCTTGGCCTCATCCACCCTAACCAATGTGGTTCGCTATCAGGCATGGGCACTTTTGACGCCCTCGCTACCCTCTCACATGAGGTCCGGCTGTCACACAGCATGGGCCTCTGTTCCTCAACACTTTTTCTTGACGTCAAAGGGGGCTTTGACAACGTCGACTCCACTACCCTGTGCGGCAGGCTTCGTGAGAAAGGCGTTCAGACCTACCTTGTTTCGTGGGTCCGATCTTTCCTGCATGGCCGACAATACCGCCTCCTATTCCAGGGTTCCCCTAAGGTCCTCTCGCCGGTCCAGGTTGGCACCCCCCAAGGTTCACAAGTCTCCCCTCTTCTTTTCCTGATATATGTTTCCTCCCTCCACTTCCCAGTCCGCAACGGTGTAATCCTCTCCTATGTCGATGACTTCGCCATAACAGTGGCCTCTCCCTCCTATAGCCGCAACGTCCAGAAGCTATAAGCAGTCGCACGCTCACTCACGTCGAAAGGAAGGCGCATAGGTGTGGCCTTCTCCCTCCCCAAAACAGAACTAATGCACTGGAGGACACCTCGACAGAAAGGACCCCCCTCCCCCCTCCCCGTCTCAGTGGACTCTGTCCCCTACAGGCCGGCCCAGGTACTTCAGTGGTTGGGCTACTGGCTGGAGCCCACGACCCCTGCGTTGAACAGGGCGACCTCCTCCCACTTCACCCGGCACCTCGCACTGGCTGAGGCTGCTCTCTACACGATAGACCGCCTGTCACGGCCGGGCAAAGGCCTCGCACCACTGCTATGCCACCGTTTTGCCTCCTCCCTAGTTCGCCCAATGCTCCTCTACGGCAGCGACCTGCTCTCTCCTAACTCCAAGATGCTCGACAAGATGAGGACATTCTGGCACTGGGTGCAGAGGTGGGTTACAAACTGCTTCGCATCTACCAACACGGCCATTCTCCCCTGTGAGGCCTCCCTCCCCCGATTGACCTCCTGATCAAGCACCTTCAGCGTCTGGCGGCAGTCCGCCTCGTATGCCTGCCACCTGAGATCAACCCGGCAACCGCCCGCCTGGACCACTCTGTCCCGACTACGTCCCCCTTCAGGGCACCCAACTCCCTTCGCCTCCCTGGTTCGGTCAAGGGCCGACACCCTTGGGCTGGACCCAAATACCGCCCCCTTAGGTGGTTCGCCAAACGGCCCTCCCCACCCAACTATCGTCACCTCCCTGTCGACGCAGTCGCCCATCGCATTCACTTCATCATCGGCAACCGCAGTGTCCCCCTCCCTCCGCCAAACCCTCTCCTCCTGCCTCCCCTTCAGGTAGCCCCGCTTGGAGCCCCTGCCCTCTACGCTTCGCTCAAGGCCCGCTGCCGCGAGGAGCTCCTCACCTCATGGTGCCTCCTCTCACCTCCTCCACCCTACTACCTCTATGGCCCCATCCTACGCCCGCACCCCTTTATGGGCTTGGGGTGTTTCCTCTCAGGCCAGCTCCATCAGATGCGCGCTGGCAAGAGCTACTTAGCTGCCCAGCCCTCATGGCATGACACCGACCCCTCTCTCCTCTGCCCCTAGTGTGAGGAAGAGAACGACATGCCCTCCTTTCCTGCCCCGTCAAGTCTGCCGCCCGCAGTCGCCACCTCCAGGGGACAACGGATATTGGACCCGACTCTTCTCTGTGGACCTCGATCCCGATGCTTCTGGGCCTCGGTCGCTACCTCACTGTTACCAAGACTGGCTTTCCCCCTGACATGTATGCACGCTATGCCCCCCACCAGCCCTTTCTCTCCCCCTCCCCTTCCCTTCCTGCCTCGCCTCGGTTGCCGTTGGCTGGGTCGCCAGATGGTCTAAGTGGTGGAAGGTCTCCTGCTTGATTTCATTACTTGTTGTTATTATGAGTTTTTGATTTGTTTCCGTTACGATGCTAGTTAGTTAGTAGCTTTCCTATATGAGTCCTGTGTAGGCAATGCGTCGGTTATTGGACGCCATCGGGGGAACTGGTTTTGATTTTTCTTTTGTTAGTTTTTTGATTTTGGGTTTTGTTTCTGCCATAGCTAGCGCTGCATGCACGTTCTTGTACCTTAACCAAAACAATGAATTTATGATATATAAAAAAAAAAAAAAAAAAAAAAAAAATGGCAAGACCTGGGACATGCTCCACGCCCTCTATTTTCCTGATCATAACTTTCTTACTTACTCACAATACCACCACGTCTGGTATGACTCCTTACTTTTGCCCGTCTGCCCCCTCCTCGCTTAGGCTTCAAGTCTTTGCCTCACGTTTCAGTGTCTACTGTTGGTCCCACCCCCCCGGCACTCTGCTGGCCCCTCACCTGTCCCCTCCAGAGCAGGCTCTGCTACCCCCATCCATCCTACGGTTTACGCACTCCTGGCACTTCTCCAGTCCCTAGAGCCTTTTCTAGGAGACGCTTTCTCCTCCATATCACTCCTCCTGTCCTCCGACCTTCGCGACCTTGGTGAAGGTCAGGTTATTCTCATCCCCCTCCAGGTGGCGACCCTCAACAGTCTCACCTCAGTCAATGAACGCATTGACCTCCTCGCAACGAAAGTCCAGGTGTTGTCCAAACGCGTTTCTGCCGCTCAGGCCCCTTCCCTTTCCTCCCTCGCCCCTATCGTGTCAGCTCTGCGTGACCTGTCACAAAAGCTTTCCCTACCACTACCCCCTCCCTCAGCATGCCTCTGCCGCACCAGCTCTACCCCTTACCCGAAAGGGTAAGGAGGTCCTTCCCTCAGCCCCACTCCCCCAGGCTCACATGGTGAAACTTCTTGCCGTCCCCTACTACCAACAGTCCACTGCCTAAACACCGTTGTATCCAGCCAGTGCAATAGTTAATGGGTACGACGTGTACACCCCCCACTACAACACCATATCTCAGAGGTTCTATGGGAACCCGGAGGCTTACGCGGTGAAACACCCCAACACCTGGGAGGCTCAGACGTTCCATGATGGCAAATCTCCCCTCTTCACGGAATGGATCCCTGGCAACATGGATCCTACCTACCTATGCCCCCCTGGCACATTCGCCGAGGTCACTGCTGCTGGTAGATGGAAGAAGACCAAGGGATCTAAGCTGAAACCACCCTCCACTGCCCAAGTCGCATCAGGTGTGATGGCCCCTCCTGTTAAATAGGCTCCTATCCTGCCAGCAGCTCAGCGTTGCTTTTTCGCCCCCCGCTCCTCTCCTGCCCAGCACCCTGAAGCCGGCAGAATTTCTATCACCCTACCCAACATCACCACTGCAGTCCTCAGTGAAGCCAACTGCTTCTTCCCTCTCTCCTTCTCAGCCCGCGTCAACGACCAAGGATGAGTAACCCTTACTGTCCTTGACTCCTACACACCAGCCACGTCCTACGCCCCCTACTACCAGGCCCTTACCAATCACCTCAACCAGCTCTCATCTGTTAGGGACAATGCCTACCTCCCTTTCCGACCTGGTGCTAACGTGACCCAACTCACCATCCACTCCCTCCCACTCACCTACCTCCCAGAAGACCAGGACGACCTCCTTCCCCTACTCCAGGAATCCGTCTATAGTGCCACAGGCATTACAGTCTTCTTTGCCCATTACCTCAACTGTGACCTGGACTCCGGGATGTCGAAGTCCACTACCTCCATCGTTGTCACCGTCGCTATGGAGGACATCAATGCCATGAGAACCTCTGTCCACCTCTTCTCCAGATGGCGTCATATTGAACGGGATGTCTCCTCCAATCGTTTCACCCAGTGCCACAACTGCTGGAAGTTCGGCCATCAGGCCCCTTGATATAAGCTGGATCACCTGGTATATCCGATCTGCTCCCTCTTGCACACACGTTTGGTGCATCGCTGTCAGAATCCCACCTGCCCTAAAGTGGGCAACACTAAAGGGGTCCTCAACTGCCGCGCCTCCTCGACTGCTTCCTGTCCTAACTGTATGGAACCAGACTCCGCCACTGACTGGAACTACCCAGAAAGACTCACTCCGATCACCAATCACCCTCCGAGTCCACCCTCACTAGACAATGATGATGAGGACAGCATGGACGTCGGTATGGACGGTGCCGACGGGGCTGTCAGACCTTCAATCCCGACCGAGACTCTCACCCCGCCCTTTACTACCCCCACCACTCCCACCCCCAAGCCCCTCCTAAAGCACCACACAGAGCCACTTGCTCCTTCTCCAGGGCCAGCCTTCCCCCTTCCCAGGGGGAGCCTAGCCCCTCCCGAACTTTCTTTAATCCTTTCGGCTTGTCCAGATAGATGTCCGTCCCTGCTAGATTCAATACCAGGCCCCCCAGCGATGCCCCGAGCCTTTTAAATCACTCCTTTGTTCAGTATAACAGCCTGTGTAGCTGGGATGTTTTTCTCTCCTTGTTTCAGAGTTTTTCCTCTTTACCTTCTATGCCTGTGGTGGTAGCCATACAGGATCCGCCTGTGTGGCATGTGCGACTACCTTCCTTTCCTGGTTACAAATGTTTCTCTCCCCCGCATACTTATGGCAAGCCATGTGTGGCCTGCTATGCCTTACTGTCCTTTCTTGAAGTTGTTTCCCTCTTGCCTGTGTGGCTAGACCAGTCTGCGAACATTATGGCAGTGGACTTGTTTTCCGACTCAGGGTTTTGCTCATCTTCACAGACCCGCCTTCGAGTATTCAATGTGTATAACACTCAAGGTACCTCTACCCACACCCGTAATATTTCTCCTGACTTGTGATTTCCTGATTTTGATTTTCCTGTTTTTGTTTTGGGGGACTTTAACCTACACCTCCTCCTGTCAGACCCACTTAGGCTATTTTCCTCTACTGAGCTTAGAACGTTACTTCCTTACTTTCAGTTGTCTTCGTTGAATGGTTTTTCCTTGCTAAACACTACTGGTGTGTTTACTTACTTTCCTTTTACCTCAGTTGGCAGGCCCTCAGTTCTTGACCTCGCCTTTGCGAACAGCGTGGCAGCACAGCTCTTCTCTGAGTGGTCAACCCCACTCCTGTTGACTGACTCAGACCATGTTCCAGTTTGCCTTCTGCTTTCCAAACCTCTTCTGCGCCCTCCTGCTCCCTCTCCTGCATGAGCCAAAACCGACTGGCTTGCCCTCGGTGATGCCCTTAAATTATTTGTGGTTTCTCCTCCTGTACCCCTCCCCACCTCGTCATCTGCCTCTGCCTGGTTTGACAGAAACATCGACCTCCTCCGCACTACCCTCCTCCTCCATACTGCTCTCCAATACCTATCCAGCTACTCCAAACCATGGTGGTCTCCTCTCCACTCCTCCCTAACGATATCTTTTCCTGCCTCCACCCGCCATGCCCCAAAATCCCCTGGTAACGTCTCTCGGGCTGAGGCCCAGTCTGCCAGTAATACCTACTACAAGGCAATCAAACTGGCCAAATGCACATACTGGGATGAATTTCTCTCCTCCGCTACCCCTAAGACTGTCTGGACTGCTAAGCGCTTTGCACTATGACGCCCCCCTTACTGTTTCCCATCCTTCCCTGATACAGACACCCTATCAGACGTCGATAACGCCCTCCTATCCCACTTCTTCCCACCCAGATCCTCTGTTCCCCTCTAACAATTCTCCGCCCCTTCAAGGACCTTGACCCACTCACGAAGGAGGAAGTCTCTAAAGCACTTTCTTCCAGCTCTAGCTCGTCTGCCCCCGGTCCTGACCATATCCCCTACTTGGTTTGGAAGAAATTGGACGCTACCAACCTGAAGATCCTCACTTCCCTTGTTGGCTCTCTCCTTCTTTATAGCCTCCACCCTTCCTTCCTCAAACAGGCTAATGGAGTTGTTCTCGACAAGCTTGGCAAAGCCTCCTACAACACGCCAGCCTCATTCCGTATCGTCGTCCTCCCCCAAATCCTATCCAAGATCCTGGAGAGTGTAATAGCTGTAAGGCTAGCCACAGTTGCTCTGGCCCTTGGCCTCATCCATTCCAATTAGTATGGTTCGCTCTCTGGCATGGGGACCTTCGATGACCTTGCTACCCTCTCCCAGGAGGTCTGTCTTACACACAGCCTGGGCCTCTGCTTCTCTACTCTTTTCCTCGATGTAAAAGGAGGCTTCGACAATGTGGACTCTTCCGCCCTCTGCAGAAAGCTACACGAGAAAGGGGTACAATCCTATCTCATCTCCTAGTTCACTTCTTCCTATACAGCCGCCAATGCCGCCTCCTCTACCAGGGCTCTCCTAAAATCCTCTCTCCAGTACAGGTCGGCACCCCTCTGAGTTCACCTGTCTCCCCCCTTCTTTTTCTCATCTACGTCTTGTCCCTCCATTTCCCAGTGCCTAATGGGCTCATCCTCTCTTATGTTGACGACTTTGCCATTATAGTGGCTTCACCTTCCTACCGGCACAACGTCCAGAAACTTAGTTGTGCCGCGATCTCCCTCACCTCACGTGGCCGCCGCTTTTGCGTCGACTTCTCTCTTCCTAAAACCGAGCTCATGTACTGGAGGACCTCTCAGCAGAGAGGGTCTCCTTCTTCCCTCCCTGTCTCGGTAGACTCTGTTCCCTACAAACCCACCCAGGTACTTAGGTGGCTGGGCTACTGGCTCGAACCGGCAACTCCACCACTGGATAGGGCTACCTCCACGCACTTCAGGAGATGGCTCGTCTTAGCCAAAGCCACGCTCGCAACAATTGATGTTCTCTCTCGACCAGGCAAAGCACTTGCGCTCCACCTCTACTACAGGCTCGCTTCTTCCCTCATTTACCCCATCCTGCTCTATGGATGTGAACTCCTCTCCTCAAGTGTCAAAATGCTCGATAAGCTCAGGGCTTTCTGGCACAGGATTCAGAGGTGGATTACTACCTGCTTCTTTTCTACCAAAACTGCCATCCTCCTATGTGAGGCCTCCCTCCCCCCACATCCACCTCTTGATCAAACACCTCCTACGCCTTGCAGCCGTCTACCTAGTCTGCCTCCCTCCGGAAATCAACCTTGCGATCGCCCATTTGCATCACGCTGTCCTAACCACTTCCCCATTCTGAGTGCTGGACTCTCTCCGACGTCTAGGCTCCGTCCGAGGCCGCCATCCATGGGTTGGCCCGAATTACACACCCCTCAGATGGTTTACAATCCTACCCTCCCCACCCAACTACCACCTCCCGGTCAACGCTGTTGCCTACCGAATTCACTTCATTACTGGCAACCGAATCGACCTCCTCACTCCCGCAAATCCTGTGCTCCTCCCCGCTCTGCAGGTTGCCCCAGTAGGGGCACCTGCCCTCTACCCTTCCCTTAAGGTCAGATGTCATGAGGAACTACTCGCCTCTTGATACCTCCTCTCACCCCTTCCACCCTACTACCTCTTTGATCCTACCCTCCGCCCGCACCCTTTTATAGGTTTAGGATATTTCCTCTCCAGCCGGTTCAATCAGATGCGATCCAGCAAGAGCTCCACCTGTCGTGGCACAACGATAATTCCTCCCCCCTCTGCCCTTGGTGCGAAGAAGGGGATGAGACGTTCGAACACACCCTCCTGCTTTGCCAAGCCAAGTCTACTGCCCGAAGTCGCCACATCTAGGGGGTTACGGATATTGGACCTGACTCCTCTCTTTGGACCTCGGTACCGGCTCTGGTGGGCCTGGGACACTACCTCACCGCGACCAGAACTGGTTTTCCTCCCAACATGTTTGCACACTATGCCCCCCGCCATTCCTCTTTATCCCCCTCTCCCTCTCCTCCTGCCTCACCTCAGTTGTTGTTGGCTGGGTGGCCAAATGGTCTAAGTAGTAGAGGGTTTCCTGTTTGATTTTGTTGCCTGTTTTTGGGCTTTGATTTGTTTTGTTACGATGCTAGTTAGCTAGTAGTTTTTCTTTTTAAGTCAAGTGTAGGCTCTGAGTCGGTTATTGGACACCATTGGAGGAACTGGTTTTGACCTTTCCTTTTTTAGTTATTTTGATTTTGGGTTTTGTTTCTGCCATGGTTAGCGCTGCACACACATTCATCTACATTACACAAACAATGAATACATGATATAAAAAAAAAAAAGAAAAAAAAAAGGCAAGACCTGGGAAGTAGAACGAAGTCAGTCCGTCAACTACTTCGGGAGTTACTGCGCTACAAACATATGACATCTTTGACATAAGTCTAAGGTAATGGGACTTTTCGTGCAGGGTCATGATAAGAATGTTAGGAGGTTCGAAACAAAAAACCAATGCGTTCACATCCACTCTCCAATAATTAGAAACAGTCTAGAACTGCTGGAAATACTATCAAAAAGGCCAACAACAAGCTCCAAGGAGTGTTGCAACTATGATATGGGGGTGTGTTGCGGTTGCGGGAATTATAACCAACACAACACGAAGGTCCACCCCCTCTACATAAAACAACCAGGAGTTGCCGACTGAAGAATTATGTGAATATTCAGTAGAATGACTTCTCCTCTATGAAAAGAGAGTCATTGGAATAAATTCCATTGCTTAGTTGTTAAGTTATCACAACTAGAAGTCATCGACTACGGCATATGTACAAAGGTAACCTCGTATCAAGACTGATCCACTTGACAACAAAAAGGACTATTGGAGCCAACATAGTTCATCTCAAAAACTCAGCTACAGGTCTAATGACTTTGAGGATCGGATAATTACTACTGGTGACAAACATATCTTCTGGGAAAGAAATAGTAATTACTGAAGAGGGTGTGATGATTTTTAGGGTCTCCCAGTGTTTGCACCATTATGGAGTACTCAACTTTGTAAGTTAGATTTAGAAAGGTACATAGTTCATTTGTTAGATAGAAGTAGTCCACGAACACTCAAACAAGGAATATAAATATCGAAGTGCCTCCCACGAGTTAGACCTCATCAAGCAATGGAGAAGGGACCTTAATAATATAATATTGTTCTTACGATTCTATTCTACTTTCTTGCACTCTTAGTAGTCATAAACAAAATGTGTTGCTTCAGAGCCTTCCGAGAGAAATCTCTGTCTATACAAACGAATCTCAATTGGCCTGGACAACTCGAAGTCTATACCTATGTCTCTGCCTAACAGGACCACCGATGTCTGGCGGTTGGCCTCATCCTGGAGTACCTGCCCCTCTATTGGAAGACTCCCAAACCTTCTCCTCCCGTATAACAGCATCTATCTCTAGATGTGGCACCCCATAGCGTGGTTAACCTTGTAACTGGGCCAAGGTTGTGGCAGAGCCACAACCCACAGTTGCTTTCATATCCTTGGGCACTCTCTTCTATAGAGTGCCCGACAGCTCAACGAAATATTCAGCTCAACAACACTTTTAGTTTATATGTAAATTTAAGAATTTCAAACCCCTACCAAACATTTTCTGTTGCTTTAATTGTCCTTCTTTCTTACACACTAAATTAAGTCTTTGCCAACAAGTCTCTCATTTTATATCCTCTCTTTTACAACTTTTATTTTCATGTGATGGGACTTTGGTTTGGATTTTGGTGAAAAGTGTCATTGAGCCGAATCTTTCATTGACCTGTCGGGCACTCTCTGGAAGAGAGTGCCCAATGTTGTGAAAGCAACCGTAGGTTGTGGCTCTGCCACCATCTTAGCACAGTTAGGCCACATGGGTAGAGTCCCTCCCGCTATGGAACACCTTCTCTCCTTGGTTCTCCCACCCAAGGCGCTAGGGGATTTTTCCTTACTAGGTCTCGATAGGAGATGCAAATAACTCCTGCTCCATACCTGGACTTCCCAGTACCCCTCTCCCCCAGGCTACAACTACTCACTGGTACTGTCACCTCACCTGTTTATGGAGCTGGGAAAGTTCATACCTGGCTGTCTCCAACAAATGAAGTCAGGAAAGAGTTACCTGGTAGCCTACACTTCCTGGTGGGATCCTGTTGCCCCGTCCATATGCCTCCTCTGTGAGCTGGAGCCTGAGACGTTCCACCATGTCGTCGTTACCTGCCCGTCCAAACTTGACGCCAGGACCTCCCACCTCCAGGGTGTTGAGAGCCTAAAGGAGGACGATCCACTCTGGACTACAACAGTCCTACTTCACCAGCTCGCCATATACATTTCGGCTACTACCACTGGCTTTCTCACCAGACATGCCAGCCCTCTGCGGTGCCCCTTCCCCCCTGCCTGAGCCTTCCCCTCCCGCCTCTCCTCACAATTGCTTATGAGTTATAAGTTCAGATTTCTGTATTATTTATTTTGCTTTTAAGTTAGTTTGAATGTTTCCCTATATTTGTGCTTTAGGCCATATTGCAATATCAGTTGCTTGCAAGTTAGGATGATCTGGGTTTTTGTTTTCTTTTGTTCGTGGATTTTGTGATTATAATTTTGTTTACACCGTAGCTAGCACTACATATGAGTTCTTGTACCTTAACAACCAATACATGTTGATAAAAAAAAAAAAAAAAAAAAAACAAATGACCTTCGAGACAGTCACGCTTTGTCACTCCTATTTTCCTTCCACATAGTTTGATAACACTATGGTCAGCTATCGTGGTCCGCCCAGCCTCCCCTCTACCCCCTCAATGGTTCCTGCCTTGGGGCACGGTTAACTCTACTGTCCTCTCCTGCCTTTGTCTCACTTGTCTCTTGTTCACTAGATGGGGAAGTTATCTGGGCTCACCAAGTAGTCCTGTCTTGCTTGTAGGGGCTCACTTAGCTTTGGCACAGTCAGCTTCTCCTCTTTACTTCCAGTTTGTGCTAGCCATAGTGGACATCTTTCTTCCTACTTGCATGATACCTGTTAGGGAATGCCTCAGCTAGTAACTTCAGAATCTGTCTCATGGTCAGATTTGACCATACCCTCCTAGTCACCCGATTCAAGTTGTTATTCGCCCTCCTATTCTCTGCTCTTCCCCCTCCTGATGACCGCTGATAAGATCCCTTCTACTAAGTGATGCCATCTCTCAGAGCATAAAGGACAATATGAGAGATGCGGTAAGACGGCAACTGTTCAGTTTTCAAGGTCAAGTTTCTTTGGTGCCTTTAGTCCTTCCTCCACCATCCACTTCAATTGTGTCAGCTCATACCCTACTGCCTCCCCTCTTTTGGCTGGTACCTTACTACACTCCTGGCCGTGTGGTATTCCTGGGTTTCGGCCTGCTATGTACCCATAGTCTTTCCTGGGCTGGCATCCTGCTGCTGGGTAGCATCCCCTCTGCCAAAATATCCACTCGCTGGGTCCCGCACTGAGGTCCAGTTTCTCAATTGGCAGGTTATGGTATTGTACTACATTCCTTGCTCAGCTGGTTGGGGACATCAGCTGTCGGGCTTCTTGCCGGCCGCCCACTCGGCAGTGGTTCTTGACCTACAGTACTTTAGTAGATTAGTGGGCTGTTGATAATTTCTTTTGTGGTTTTTTGTAGCTTATGGGTAGAGTTTTTCCTTATACTTTCCTGCCTAGCTTAGTTGATTGCCTTTCTGTTTACTATGATATGTGTAGTTAGTGGGAGAGTTTCTGTTCGGGCAAGCAACCTTCTTGGGCATACAGTTGTGTTCTAGGTAAGTCCATTTTCAAATTCAAGTCGCAGAGTCTATGGACTGGACAGCTGAGTTGATCATCGTGGGAGTTTGTACGGTTGGGCCCATACCAGCGAGTCTTGGGAGTACAGGTTTTCTCTTCGTCTAGGGTGGAATGAGTTTTTTTTACACCATAGCTAGCGCTACATGCGATGTTCTTGTACTTTAAACAATGAATAACATGATAATAATAATAAAAAAAAAAAAAAAGGACCTTCTAGACAGTTACTCTTTCATGGGCCTTGGGAAATTCATAGCAGGTCACATTCATCAAATGAGGTCAGGAAAGAGCTACCTGGCAGTCCACACCTCCTGGCGGTACTCTGATACCCCAACCGCATATCTATTCTGTGAGGAGGAATCTGAGACGTTCCACCACCCCATCCTAGCCTGCCCATCCAAACTCGAAGCCATCGACACCCACCTCCAGGGTATTATAAGCTAAGGGGTGGATGATCCACTCTGGTCCATAGCGCCCCTGCGGCAGGGGTTTACGGAATATATCTCTGCCACCACTATTGGTTTCCCCCCCAACAGGCCTGCCCGTATAGGTTTCCCCTCCTCTCCCTCCCTCCTACCTCCCAGGCCGGACTCCTCACTCAGCTAGTAGAGTTTCATAAAATATATTTTCTTTTTGCTTGTTTAAACGTTTTTCATTAGTTTAACTATTTCCCTATATTTGTATTTTAAGCAGAGTTGCAATATGGATTGTTCACAGTTTTGGAGGTACTAGTTTGGTTTATTTTTTAGTTTTGTTTTGGGATTAATGTTTTGTTTATACCATAGCTAGTGCTGCATGCGAATTCTTGTACATAAACAACAAATACATGACAATAAAAAAAAAAGAAAAAAAAGGCCTTCACGACAGCAGTTCATGGCCAGCTGTATAGTTCATTGCCAGCCATATAGTTCATAGCTGGCCGTATAGTTCATGACTGGCTGTATCCACCAAATGAAGTCAGGTAAGAGCTACCTAGCAGCCCACACCTCCTGGTGGGACCCTAATACTCCACCTACCTGCCCTCTCTGTGAGTTGGAACCTAAGTCTTTCCATCACGCTATCCTCACCTGTCTATCAAAACTCCGTACCAGGAACTCTCACCTCCAGGATGTCGAGAGCTTAGAGGAAGGAGAACTACACTAGTCCACAACGGCACTACATCACGGGTTGGCCAAGTACATCTCAACTACAACCACTGGCTTCCCTCCAGAACCTGCCTGCTCTGCGAGGTGCTCCCTCGCCTTCTCCTGAGCCCTCCCTTCCAGCCTCTCCTTATGACTATTTATGAGTCATGAAATTGGTTTTCTTTCTACCGGCTAATTTATGTTTGCTTGTTACATAGAATATTTTTCTATATTTGTGCTATAGGCCGTGCTGCGATATGGGTTGTTCGCGATTTTGGGGGCACTAGTTTGGTTTCCTTTGTGATAGGGTTTTGGGCTTAAGGTTTTATTTACGCCATAGCTAGCACTACACGCGAGTTCTTTTACCTTAACTGTGAATACATGATAAAAGAAAACAAAAAAAAACCAAACGACCTTCGGGACAGCCATGCTCCACGTCCTCCATTTTCCTACCACTATTTTCTACACCTACCTTTAATATAGTGCCGGGCGACTGAAACCGACCCTCTTGTTCACTTTTTCGTAGATTTGAACAGGGTTATTTCTGCAATAAAAAACAATATCCCTTGGCATTGCTTGGCATAGGTCATAGAATATCACTCGATTTGCCTAATTTGGGCATATTCTTGGCTGTTCAGTGTTTTTTACTCCCATACAAAATCCTCGCCCACTTTAGATCTACCCCCTACCCTCTCCTTGAACTTAATAAATAAACTGAATTCATAGTTCTATTCTCATTCACTTCCTCATAATTTCTATACTCTCATTTTCTTTATAAGTCCTATGTAGGCAATGTGTTGGTTATTGGATACCATCGGAGGAATCAGTTATGTTATTTCCTTTGTTAGTTGTTTGATTTTGGGTTTTGTTTCTGCTATAGCTAGCACTGCACCCATGTTTTTGTACCTTACACAAACAATAAATATATGATATAAAAAAAAAAAAAAGAACAGCCAGGAAATCCGCAAAAGTTGAATGTATTCTATGAATGACTACAGGGTCCTACAAGAAACTACCTAGAGATTTTATTTTTACTAAGCTTGTAGGACCTGAATATCGATGACTAAAATAATTGTTTTTATGAAAGACCATTGTCATGTCCGGCCATTCTCACTCACAATCCTTGAAATATGTAAGAATACAGCCTCTCTGAGACCTGTATGTAGTATTCGTTACAGGCAGGTTTTTTCTTACTGGTCCCATCATACAAACTCTAGCCCGGTAGTATTGGTTTCTCTAATTCCCGCCCCTATACCTGTGCAGGGCCCAAACCTGCTCATCCCCCAGTCAGGCACCTGTTTCTTGGCATCAAAATCTGACAGCAATCTGTCTGGGCCATAGGCAGGATTAGTGTTGTACACAAGTCGAGCTTAGTGGACTCGAGCCTGTTCAAGTCTCTTGGTGGAGGTGGAAATTTAGGAAGAGGTAGAGGAAATCCGTAGTGAAGATGGTTCTGAATTATAAGGGTATTGAGTAGTGGTATCATGGCGACTCTTTTTTTTTTTCTTTTATATCATATATTCATTGTTTGTGTAAGGTACAAGAATATGCATGCAGCGCTAGCTATGGCAGAAACAAAACACAAAAATCAAACAACTAACAAAAGCAAAATCAAAACCAGTTCCTCCGATAACATCCAATAACCGACACATTGCCTACACAGGACTTATAAAGGAAAGCTACTAACTAACTAGTATTACAACGGAAATAAACCAAAACTCATAATAACAAGCAATGAAATCAAACAGGAAACCTGCCACCACTTAGACCATTTAGCAACCCAGCCAACGACAACCGACGCGAGGCAGGAAGGGAAGGGGAGGGGGATAGAGAGGGAAGACGGGGGACATTGTGTGCAAACATGTCAGGGGGAAAACCAGTTCTGGTAGCGGTGAGGTAGTGCCTAAGACCTATGAGGGCCGGGATCGTGGTCCAGAGCGAGGAGTCAGGTCCTATATCTGCAATCACCTGGAGGTTACGACCGCAGGCAGCAGACTTGGCTGGGCAGTGGAGGATGGCGCGTTCGAAGGTTTGCTCGCCCGCTTCACAACAGGGACAGATGGGAGAGGGCTTATCGTCGTGCCAGGACGGGTGAGCGACGATGTAGCTCTTGCCAGAGCACATCTGGTGGAGTCGGCCTGAGAGGAAATACCCCAAACCCATGAATGGGTGCAGACGAAGGGAAGGACCAAAGAGGTAGTAGGGCGGAGCAGGAGAGAGGAGGCGCCAAGAAGTGAGCAGTTATTTGCGGCACCTGGCCTTGAGGGAGGCGTAGAGGGCTGGGGCCCCAACTGGGGCCAGCTGAAGAGGGGGAAGGAGGCTAGGGCTCGCAGGAGGGAGGAGGTCGTGGATGTCGCCGACGATGAAGTGAACTAGATGGGCAACTGCATCAACAGGAAGGTGGCAGCGATTCGGAGGTGATAGCTGTTTGGCAAACCACCTTAAAGGGGTGTAGTTGGGCGCGGCCCATGGGTGCCAGCCTCAAACGGATCCAGGACACCGGAGAGAGTCTGATGCTCTGAAAGCTGAGGTGGTCGGGACAGCATGATCGAGGTGTGCTGTCGCTAGGTTGATTTTCAGCGCATGGCCACCAGGCACTGAAGATGTTTGATAAGGAGGTCAATAGGTGGGAGGAAGCTCTCACAGGGAGGATGGCGACATTAGTGGAGAAAAAACAGTTGGTGACCCACCTCTGGACTCTATGCCAGAAGGACCTGAGCTTGTTGAGCATTTTGGCACTGGGCGAGAGCAGGTCGCAACTATAGAGGAGTATGGGGCGAATGAGGAAGGAGGCAAGTCTATGGCAGAGAGAGGGTGCGAGGCCCTTACCGGGGCGGGAGAGACGGTCGATGGTTGCCAACGCGGCCTTAGCCAGGGCGAGCAGTCTTGTAAAGTGTGCGGAGGTGGCGCTATCCAGCGCAGGAGTTGCCAGTTCGAGCCAATAGCCCAACCACCCAAGTACTTGAGCTGGTTTGTAGGGGACAGAGTCATCCGAGAGAGGGAGGAGAGAGGGGGGCCCTCTTTGCTGAGGTGTTCTCCAGTGCATAAGTTCTGTCTTAGAGAGGGAGAAAGCGACGCCGATGCGTCGCCCTTAGGAGGTGAGGGAGGTCGCAGCTGCCTGGAGTTTCTAGACATTGTGTCGGGAGGAGGGTGAGGCCACAGTGATGGCGAAGTCGTCAACATAAGAGATGATGAGGCCGTTGGGAATTAGGAAGTGGAGGGATGAAACATAAATAAGGAATAAAAGGGAGGAGACAGGTGACCCTTGAGGGGTCCCAACTTGTATCGGGGTGAGGACTTTAGGGGAGCCTTGGTAAAGGAGGCGACACTAGAAGCCATACAGGAAAGAGCGAACCCAAGAAACGAGGTAGGGTTGTACCCCCTTCTCAGGCAATGTGCTGCACAAAGCGGAGAGGGCTACCTTGTCAAAGCCCCCTTTTACATCGAGGAACAGGGTGGAGGAGTAGAGGCCCATGCTGTGCGCGAGACGGACCTTATGTAAGAGGGTAGCTAGGACGTCAAAGGTTCCCATGCCGGAGAGAGAGCCACATTGATTGGAGTGGACGAGGCCGAGGGCCCGAGCAACTGCGGCTAGCCTTACAGCTACCACACGCTCAAGGATCTTGGACAAGGTTTGGAGGAGGACGATGATGCGGAAAGAAGCTGATGTGTCGTAGGAGGCTTCACCAGGTTTCTCGAGAACAATTCCGTTAGTTTACTTAAGAGAGGGCGGGTGGAAACCATAGGTGAGGAGGGGTCCCAGAAGAGAGGTGAGGATCATCGGGTTGGTAGCATGGACTCTTTTCCAAACCGTGTAGGGGATGTGGTCAGGGCCTGGGGCGGATGAGCTGGAGCTGGATGCCAGTGCTTTGGAGACATCCTCTTTCGTGAGCGCATCAAGGTACTTGAAGGGGCGGAGGATAGACGGGAGGGGAATGGAGGACCTAGGTGGGAAGAAGTGGGACAGGAGGGCGGTGTTGACTTCAGATAGGGTGTCCGCATTGGGAAAGGATGGAAACCAGTCAGGGGGGCAGCCCAATGCAAAGTGTTTGGCAGTGCAGACGGTTTTTGGTGTAGCCAAGGAGAGGAAATCATCCCAGTACATGCGCTTAGCCTGTTTAATGGCCTTGAAGTAGGCATTACAGGCACCTCGGGCCTCAGCAGGGGAGGCTTCGGTAGGGGCCTTGTGGGCTCGGCGAGTGGAAGCATGAAAGGAATCTCTTAAGGAGGAGAAGAGGGGAGACCACCATGGTTTGGAGTGGCTGGATAGGCGGTGGAGGGGAGTGTGAAGGAGGAGAGTGGTGCGGAGGCGATCAACATTTCTGTCAAACCAGGCCGAGGTGGATGTGGAAGTGGGAAGGGATGGAGGAGAAGAAATAACAAACATCTTGAGGGCATTACCGTGGGCCAGCCAGTGGGTTTTGGCCCATGCAGGGAAGGGGGCAGGAGAACGCAAAAGTGGTGTGGAAAGCAAAAGACAGGCCGGAACGCGGTCCAAGCCAGTAGAGTAGAGCGAGGTAGACCACTAAGTAAAAAGCTAGGCAGCCGCACCATTCGAAAAGGCAAGGTCAAGGACCGACGGCCTGCCTACTGAGGCGAAAGGAAAGTAAGTGAACACACCAGGGGTGTTTAGCAAGGAAAAACCATGTAGTGAAGCCAGCTGAAAGTAAGGGGACGACGTGGCTAGCTTAGTAGAAGAAAAAACCATTAGCAGGTCGGACAAGGGGTGATGGAGATTAATATCGCCTAAAACAAAAACAGGAAAATCCAAATCAGGAAAACACAAATCTGGAGAAACAATGCTGGTTTGGGTGGAGGTGCCTTGAGTGTTGTACACATTGTATACCCTGAGGCGAGTCTGGGAGGACGAGCAGAAACCCATGTGAGAAAATAAATCTACTGCCATAATGTGGGAGGAGTGGTCTGACCACACCGGCAGGAGGGAAACAACTTCAAGGAAGAACAGCCAGGCATAGCAAGCCAGGCATGGTTTGCCATATATAGGCGGGGGGGAAAAACATTTATAGCCAGGGAAGGAAGGTAGGCGTGCCAGCTATACAGGAGAATCCTGTATGGCTACTAGCACAGGCATGGAGGGCAAAGAAGAAAAACTCTGAAACAAGGAAAGAAAAACATCCCAGCTGCCCAGGCTGTTATGCTGGACAAAGGAGAGACTCAAGAGGCCCGGGCCGTCGTTGGAGGGCCTGGTGGCAAATCTAATAGGAATGGACATTTACACGGACAAGCCAGAAGGATTGAAAAAGGTTCGGGCGGGGTCAGCATCCCCACGGGAGGGGGGGAGGCTGGCCCTGGAGGAGGAGCGTGTAGCTGTATATGGGGTTTCTGGTAGGGCTTCAGGGCGGGGGCGGCAGGGGGTGGCGAAATGAGCGGCGAGAGTTTGGCTAGGGGTAGACGGATCGACATTTCCTTCGACCGCGTCAGGGCCAATATCCATGTCGTCACACGATTCAGTGTCTAGTAGGAGAGCGGCTGCTGGGTCTTGGACGATTGGGGCTGGCCGTTCTGGGCAGTCTCAGTCAGTTGCGGAGTGTGGCTCCTTACAATTAGGGGAGGTAGCAGTTGAGGAGGGGCAGCAGCTGAGGACCGCCTTGGTGTTACCCGCTTTAGGGCAGTTGGGGTTCAGGCAGCAATGCGCCAAACATGTGTGCGAGAGGGAGCAGAATTGACAAACCTAGTGATCCAGCTTACATCTAGGGGCTTGATGGCCGAACTTCCAACTGTTACGGCATTTGGTGAAGTTGTTGGAGGAGAATGCTCGCTCGACGCGGCGTCTCCTGGAGAAGAGGTGGATAGAGGTTCCCATAGCATTGATGTCCTCGGGAACGATGGTGACAACAACGGAGGTAGAGGACTTGGATATCTTGGACTCCAGGTCTCAGTTGAGGTAGCGGGCTGAGAAGATGGTAACGCCTGTGGCGTTGCGGACTGACTCCTATAGGAGCGAGAGGAGGACGTCTTGGTCTTCTAGGAGCTAGGTGAGGGGGAGGGAGTGGATGGCGAGTTAGGTCTCATTAGGGGTGGTGCAGAAGGGCAGGTAGGCATTGTCACCGACCGGGAAGAGTTGGTTCAAGCAGTTGATGAGAGCCTGGTAGTATGGGGCATAGGAGGTGGCAGGAGTGTAAGGGTTGAGGACGGTGAGGGTGACAGAGCCTCTGTCATTGACCCGGCCAGAGAAGGAGAGCGGAAGGGGGCAGTTGGTTTCACGGAGCACAGCTGCAGTGATGTCGGGGAGGGTCGCAGATATCCTTTCAGCTTCAGGGTGGCGGGCAGGAGAGGAGTGAGGGGCAAAGAAACGACGTTGGGCTGCTGGTAGGATGGGAGCCTCTTTAACAGGAGGAGCCGACATGCCTAATGCGACTTGTGCAGCAGAAGGCGGTTTCATCTTGGGCCCCCTAGTTTTCTTCCAGCCTCCGGCAGCTGCAGCTAGGGTGAATGAGCGAGGGGGGCATAGATAGGTCGGGTCCATGTTGCCAGGAATCCACTCTGAGAGGAGGGAGTATTTACCATCATTGAAGGTCCGAGCCTCCCATGAATTGGTGTTTTTGACCATGTAGGCCTCAGAGTTACTGTAATTCGTTTTGGTAACAGTGTCGTATTGGGGAGTGTCAAGGTCACACCCATCCACTATCGCACCAACCGGGTAAAGGGTGGTGCGGGAGGGGGCCTCTTCGGGGTGTGGGGGAGCAGGAGGTTGTGCCGTGTTGGACTGGGGGGCTGAGGCTGAAGGAGGGACTTCTTTCCCCTTACGGGTAGGGGGCGGAGATAGTGGTGCCAGGGCTTGCTGACGTGGGGGCGGTGGTTGGCAAAGTCTTTGTGACAGGTCACGTAAAGCTGACTCGATAGGGGCGAGGGAGGAAAGTCAGGGAGTGTGAGTGTCGGAGATTCCCTCAAACAAGGTTTGGACCTTTGACGAGAGGAGATCGATATGTTTGTTGGTGGAGGCAAGCCCATTCAGGATTGCTACAAGGAGTGGGATGAGGACGGCTTGAGTGTCACTGAGATCGCGAAGGTCGGAGGAGAGGAGGGGAGGAACGGAGAGAAATGCATCCCCAGAACTGGTTCGAGGGACTGTAGGAGAGCCTGGATCGCGTAGACCGCAGCATGGAGGGGTGTGCCACAGCTTACTCTGGAGGGGTGGGCGGAAACAACATTAGACATTGGAACGCGTGGCGAAGACTTGAGGCCTAAGCGAGAGGGGGGCAGACGTGTAAAGGTGGCGAGTCACACCAGACGCGATGGTGTTGAGAATGCGTGAGAAAGTTATGGTCAGGAAAATAGGGGGCGCGGGGTATCATGGCAACTTTTATTTATTTGATTTTTTTTATATCATATATACATTGTTTTAATAAGGTACAAGAACTCACATGCAGCGCTAGCTATGGTGGAAACAAAACCCAAAATCAAAACATCTAACAAAAGAAAAATCAAAGCACGTTCCTCCGATGGCGTCCAATAACCGACGATTTGCCTACACAGGACTCGTAAAGGGAAACTACTAACTATACCAGCAGCATAAGGAAACAAAACATAACTCGTAAAACAAGCAATGAAAGCAAACAGGAGACCTTCGACCACTTAGACCATTTGGCGACCCAGCCAACGACAACCGAGGTGAGGCAGGAAGGAAAGTGGAGGGGGATAGAGAGGGGGGACAGGGGGCATCATCAGCAAAAAAATACCTTGCGTCCGATGAGTTGCCCTTGCACCCTCACGTAAGCGACGTCGCTCCTGCGTCCCCTATGTCCTGTGCGCTCTGGCGTCCATTGCGACGTCCGCTCGCATCCCAGTGAAATGAAATTACCTCTGCAAACTTCATTGCATCCTGACGTGATGTCACATCTCTGGGACATCCAGCCAATGCCTAGGTTATTGTCATGGTTACTTTCTCATCTCGACGCCCGCAGCTTCAACTTGTCTCTCTCCTGCGTCCTAACTCTCGTTGCAGTCAATGGTTCCCTCCAGATGGCATCTAGCTTCACCCCACCACACCGGTCGTATCCTGACGCGACGTTGCATCCAACACTTGTCCAGCCCCTCCTCGAGTTATCCTCCCTGCTACTCGCTTGTTCCGACACCCACACCTTCATCTTGCCTTCTACCAAGGTCCTTACCGTAACTAGTTCTCTCCAGAGTGCTTCCGAGCGCGGCGACGTGGCAGTCCGACCCAGTATTCTCACACCTCAGCTAAGATCCCCTTCCTATATTGATGATGTTGCACTTATAGTTACAGGACCCTCTGAAGCTGCTAACTCCAAGTCATTGGAGAGAGCAGCCAGGAGGGCCTGGAGTTGGGCAGCTGACAATGTTACAGTATTTGATAACCCCAAGACTGAGCTCATGCACTTCCATAACAAGACCTCCTCCAACACCAGCAGCACACCAGTCATACTACCCCATGGTACAGTCATTCATCCTTCAACACATCTCAGATGGCTAGGAGTGTGGCTGGACAGGAAGCTCTCATTCAACTACCATGTACAGGAAAAGACAGTAGCAGCAAGCAGGGCACTCAACATGATTTCCAGATTATCCAACTCAGAATGGGGACTATCAGCAGCAGCTATGAGGCAACTATACTACACAGGCATTACCCCAATTGCTGACTATGGAGCAGAAATCTGGTGGAAAGGACAGATAGGACTGGCTAATAAGTTGGAGAAGTTGCAAGCAGAAGCTAATAGGAGAATACTAGGAGCTTTCAGAACTTCACCAACAGCTGCCCTGGAGATTAAAGCTTCTACCCTCCCAGTTTCCTTGAGACTTGACAGATTGTGTAAGAGGTATGCTTACAGGGTATTGCTGATGCTACCAGATCATCCAATCAGACAAAGAGTACCAACCACATACCCATCAACATTACAACAGAGCTATCCTCCAAGACCCAGTTCATCCTACTCTTCTGATTCTGACTGTACCAGAAGCCCGGCACTCAGATTGAGAAATCACAGTAGCTTTGCCCCACAACAAGAACCATATGGGAATTTGAAGGCTGACTGGAGGACTTCAAATTCCCAGCAAGCTAAGTTTCCCACCCAACTGATTAGAGTTTTGAACATATTAAGTAACTACCTACCAGCAGGAAAAGAGCTTGAGCAATACCATCCCCTATTGCAAGCACCATGGCATACTACCCTTCCTGATCAGTATCTAAGATTACACATCTCCATCAGCCCTGAAGACAAAGTTACAGTTGCCAGACAACACAAAATCCTGTTTAACCAGATCAACAATAGAGACAACCTTATTCTCTACACAGATGGAAGTGAACTGGAGAGTGGTAGAGTAGGAGCAGGAGTGGTTATGATGCATGATGGAAAGATTGTGGGCAGGTAGAGTGTAGAACTTGGGTTGGATATAAAGGTTTATAATAGAGAACTAGCAGGTATTGCCAGAGTACTCACCGAAGCCAGCAGGGCCAGCCTGTCTTTCAAGTACATCTGGATCTTCACAGACAACTAAGCAGCAATTCTGAACTCCTACAGCCTCTCCCCTCATCCAGGCCAACAGGTTTCACAACAGATTCAACAGGTCACCATGGACCTGCTCCTCTCTGACCTGGATTTACAGCTTCATCTTCACTGGGTTCCTGGGCATACAGGTATTCAAGGCAATAATGAAGCTGATAGTTTAGCCAAACAAGCAGCTGAGTATCCCCAACCCACACAGAACAGTTACCTCTCACTGACTAAATTGAAGACACAGATCAAGCAATCTGCCCTTCCTGCCTGGCACCAGTACTGGACTCAACTGCCAGATGCTAGGAAGGGTAGGCACTTCAGGTCCATCCACTTCCACCTCCCCAAACTGAGACCACCACTACACTTCTACCAACTGTCCAGACATCAGCTTGCAACAGTCACACAACTCAGACTTGGCCATGGATATTTCAACTCTTATCTCTCTAGATTGGATGAGAATATTCAAACCAACTGTACCTGTAACAGACAGACACCAGCACACCAAACACCAGAACACATCCTTCTGTACTGCAGCAGATATCAACAATCCAGACACCATCTCAGACAAGTTGCTCAATCCTTTCACCTTCCAGATGTGCTTGTGTTAGGCGGAGACAACCGGTATAGACTTATGGTTGTCTAGGCCAATCGGAATTCTTTCGTATAGACGGAGATTTGTCTAGGAAGGCTCTGAAGCAACTCGTTTCGTTTATGACTACTAAGAGTGCAAGAAAGTAGGATAGAATCGTAAAAACAATATTATATTGTTAAGGTCTCTTCTCCGTTGCTTGATAATGTCTAAAGCTTGGGAGGCACTTCGATATTTATATTCCGCGTCTGAGTGTTCGCGGGCTACATCTATCTAGCATACAAAATATGTACCTCTTCAAATCTAATGCGCAACGTCGGGTTCTCCATGATAGTGCGAACACCGGGAGACCCTGAGAACCATCACACCATCTTCAGTAATTACTATTTCTTGCCCGGGAGACATACTTGTCACCAATAGTAATTAACCGATCCTCAGAGTCTATAGACCTGTAGCCGAGTTCTCAAGTCGAACTCTGTTGGCTCCAATAGTTCTCTTCGTTACCAAGAGGATCAATCTTGATACGAGACTGCATATGCAGATATGCCGGAGTCGATGACTTCTAGTTGTGATAACTCAACAACTAACCGATAGAATTCATTCTGATGACTCTCTTCTCATAGAGGAGAGGCCATTCAATTGAATAGTCTCATAATCCCTCGGTCGGCAACTCCTAGTTGTTCTATGTAGAGGGGGTGGACCTTCGTGTTGTGTTGGTTGTAAATCCCACAACTGCGGTACACCTCTTATCATAGTTGCAACACTCCTCGAAGCTCGCTGGCTTCTTTGGTAGTGTTTCCAGGAGCTCTAGACTCTTTCTAATCGTCGAAGGGTGGATGTGAATGTATTGGTTCGTTATCCCGAACCTCCTAACATTCATCTCATGACCTTTGTGCGAAAACGTCCCGTTACTTACGGCCCGTATCAAAGATGTCATATCTTTGAAGCCTTGTAACTCCCTGAGTAGTTGACGGATTGACTTCGTTTCACTTCCCAGGTCTAGCCAGAGGTCCCCTCTTATATATCCTGCGAACAGCTTTCGGTCGGACGGACGGCAGCGACGTATACGGTGTTATTCTGACACCTTCAATTCTGTGACCAAATAGTCACAGGACGCAACTAAGGTTGATATGTATGATGACGCGCGGGCCCCGTAAGGGGGCCGGAGGGGGGTGTTGGAGATCAAGATTCTCGAACTCGGGTAAAGTTACCCTACCTAGGGTACTCCTAGGCTTATCGGAATTGGGTACTCCTAACAGCTTGGATCCCAGGCTGGCCTGTTGGCTGTGGGGAAGTTTATTGGAGAAAGTGGAGCAGCGACAAGGCAGGAGCACTTGGGTATATGGGGAGGATTCGAGTGCTCTGGCAATGGAAGAAGAGGGGAGGAGCAAGAAGACAGGGAAGAGGAGGGGGTAGTGGATGTAGGGGAATGGGAGAGGAGAGAGGAGGAGAGGTGGTTGGAATAGAGGCAGGCAGGAGGAGTGGGGGAGGAATAGAGTGGAACAGGCAGGAGGCCCAATCAGAAGCAGACAACAGGCTTTGGGAGATGGGATCAGGGACCAGTAGTGGGGGGCACTACAATCATGTATTTCCTTTCAGCTTCATAGCCATAGGCTCCACAAGCTTAATGATTTATAATAATAATAATAATAATGACGCGGCAGTCCGGTGTCTTGTCCCTTGTATCTCCAGGCGTTACATTCTGAGACCACCCTACCCATTAGCCAGCGCTCTGCTTTGATTCTCCCGTCTTCTAACGGATTTCACTCGTGGTGTTTTTATAACGCGTTACTTTTATTACCTTTACGCCTTTACATCTAGTTCCTCTATATCTCCTGACGTCGACCTGAATCCTTATTTCCCAAGTTCACATCATCACGGGTGTCAATTTCCTATACGCAGTTTCTTATTCTTTGTATCCCTCACCTACGCAAGAGGCCGGGTTGAAAATATAAAACAATCGCCTGAAATAGGCTATGGTCTTCTGCTTTCAATCCTGCTGCTTGCGTAAGCAATAGATCCTATATACAACTTAGTGACGATATTATGATCCTCCCCCGTGCCCACTACCGAGTCCCTTTCCTATAATTTCCAGATTCCTCAATAAATCTCATTAAACGTTCTCAAATCAATCTGGCTATTGACAAGCCAGCGCCGGTATGTCTCCGGGATCAGGTGCGCCAGGCCAACGATAGTCCCAATATCAACTATCAGGAACTCTCGTGCGTCTTCCCTCTGCTGTACTGTGACAAGGCCATGTACGACTGAAATGCGTCCCGAGTTGGCTGGGGTTAACATCTGGATACTCGCAAGACGCCGTACGGTACCCCTGGATGTGTAATCCCTGATTTTGACGAGTGCCACGAGCTTTGCCAGGAGCCGACCCTTCAGTATACCATAGAGCTCTTCCTTACCTACTTGTACCCAAACCCAATCATTGCGACTTGCCTGATTCCGGAAGAGCAAAGTGCCGGTGTATTGTGCATGGTGGATGTCATAAACCTCAGGATCTTGGAACTCAGGAACCGGGATCTCAAGTTATGTTAGTAGTTCAACAGGGAGCGATGAAAGTATCACTAGATCTTGAGGAAGGCGGCGCCCCGTTGGCAGGTTTTTCCGACTATATTGAGTCAATTCACGGCACATGGTGGCCCAGGAGACCCCTAAGACCTTGCAAAAATCCATGACGTCTGACATATCGTCACTGCGTCCTTTCAGGATCCTGCAACGCGGCCCTTGCCCCGATACTGTACTTAGGCTAGTTTTACCTAAATGGTCCAAAACGTCTGTAGGGAGGTCAACTCCACGACATCGTAGGGAACCCAAGTTCAGCAGTCTCATTCGAATGGCGCGCTGGCGACCATAGCTGTGTAGGATCTGTCGCGCAACATCATTTTTATTTGAACGTCTCCATCCGTCCTTGATTTGATCTTTATGTGCGAGCTTGTCAAACTCTGTTGAATACATTGGAACATTGGCAAACTGGTGTACGTGTTCGTGAAAGTGACTAAGTAAATGCATCTTAATAAAGTTGAAGTGGTATGCGGTATGGATCAAGTCCATACGTTGGTCGTTTTCTTCTGCGCGATCATCTTTGTGGACCTGGCGCCACTTGGAGGTGAAAACTAGCTGGTTCATTCGCGCTCTCCCGCGCCTCAACTCCCTTCGTTGCTCGTCAACCTTAGCCTGTGTGCGTTTTGATATTCGGAACTCCAAGAAGATATCTTTCGTCCTGTAAAACTGGTTTTGATATTGTTCCATATAAGCCAGGGTCTCAGGTGTATGGCTGCGGTATTGTGCCATTATAGTAAAGTTGACCAGTGCCCTGACACAGCTGAGAGCACGTTTGAACGATATCACTTGTGTACTCTCTGGCTGCCACAGTGCCACGGTGAGAACTCCCAAAAGACAACGTCGCAAATTTCTCATCTCTTTTCCTTGCCACTGTGTAACCTTGCAGTAGGCCATTTTTAGTACAAAGAATCCCGGATATGGTGGCAAAGACTTCCAAGCGTCGTCAAAAGCCTGCGTTCGAGCGTGTTTCTTGAGAAATCCTTGAATCTAGTCCATCATATTCTTGAATAACCCGATATAGACCGCGTGGAGAACATCCGGCTTGTGCAGATCTGGCACCGAAACACGATCAAGTCCGCGAAAAACATTTCATCCTATAGTAGTACTGGAGGTGTCTAATGGGACCCTGGCATCACTTGACTCGGAGGTTGGCGACCAAGGTCCCTTTCCTTGTTCGCAAACTCTCGTATAATCCGGCGAATGATGCTTTGTGATGTCGTCCATTCCTAATTCCCCCGGTGGCACCACACATTTGAGACAGACATTTGATTTTATCCTGCGCAGGGCCATGTTTTCCATATGGTCAGCAATCCAGGTGGACAAGATCGGAAAGCAACTCCGAACGTTCCCGTCAGCACAGTCAAGTGGGATGCCGTCAAGAGCCGTCTCTTGTAAGGGCTCAAATATCAGTTCGAATACGCCATGTAGTATGTCGGCATTGATTTGTCTCTGCAGCTCGTCTGTCGCGGAGGATTTCGAGTGGTTGGGCGGGACAGGTAATAATGCAAGAAGAAGGACACCTATTGACCCAGGTCAGTTATGCCTGGTCGCCGGAAGATTTCCGAGCGTGATGTAGACAGGCCACACTTTCTTGTCACTGGAGAAGTTACTGAGATGCGTCTGATTGGACATCCCAATGATTGGGATAATTGTCACGCCCGGTAGAAGTGTCTCCTTTACTAATAGTTAGCCAGCGTTTTTGTAAAATGTTCGGACACTTTACTTGAACATCCCACCACCAGTCCACCGTATGCATTTCTGAATATACCCGTTGTCCCTCGCTGTCGTATTCACGCCGTGGCATGTAGACAAGGTCATATTTGTAGGCAATCTGGTGAAGAATATATCTAACGCAATCTAGTATGTTACGATAGAAGAACCAGCCCTTCGAACCATTGTAGATATGGGCTGTGTTGATCCAATGATCGGAGGTGGTTCTCTAGGGTATGAATGGAACTATAGCCGACTGATGCAGGATTGCCGAGGCCACTTGAGAAGTATTCATTAATGTGCGACTTCGGGACTTTATTCTGAATGAACCACGATGCAAGTTTGAAACCCTGCGCACTAGTGAATGGTGCCCATAGGTTCTCACACAGGTCTCTAAGCTCTTTATCAAATCCGCTGACTTGCCAATTGCTTCCCCTGCGCCGGCGTAATCTATGGGCTTGCCGGCTGCCGATGCCGTAATGTCATTGGTTTCTTCGGTATCAGACACATGCACGACGTCGTCAGGAAATTCCTCGCGTTCATATTCAATGAGGTTTGGATCAAATTCGTAGTCCGAATCCTAGCATCCGCTTGATGTGGAGTGGTGCAATGAGCTTGCTTCTGCATTGGTAATACAATTCGTGGATGATGTATACCGAACTGTGGACGTGAGTACAAGGTCCAGTTTTGAGTGCACAGTTCGTGGGTATTTCTCATATTCGCCTGCCCGGGTGTATTTTCGGCGGCAGAATGGAGATTTGGTAGGCATGGTT
Source organism: Tuber indicum (assembly GCA_006112555.1). Classification (NCBI taxonomy): domain Eukaryota; kingdom Fungi; phylum Ascomycota; class Pezizomycetes; order Pezizales; family Tuberaceae; genus Tuber; species Tuber indicum. The sequence goes on from VBSK01000152.1 coordinate 193,498, forward strand.
GGAGTCGGTTTAGTCAATCTCGCAGGCCCTAGTATGCAGAGTCGAAGCTGCCTGTACGACATTGTTTTGACGCATGTAGACTGAATTCAGGTTCGGGGCACTTACCCAGAGCGAATGGTAACTAGTCGTCGAACAGGTTTAGCGCCCAACATGCCAACGTCACGTGGCGTCGCCAATTGTTTGTTTTATAAACAAGTACAGCAAAGATCTCATTTCACAGACGATCTGTATATCAATGCACATCAGCTAATGACGAAGATTCTTTGAGCGTTTGAATTCCAAACAGAACCTGAAAAATATTCCCAATTTTTTCAAAAACTCTAGATCGCCTGCGAATTGGATATATAATGCGAATCAACCACGATGGAAAGGAGCCCATACCAAGAGTTTTCTCACATCCAGAACAGACACAACATCGACAACATCGACAACATCTACTGTATTCGCGAGCAAGTCCATTTTCCGCAACACGAGCACCGAGATACTCAAAATTCCAATACACATGGCTCAGAATATCAACAACCTACAGTACATCCACATGCCAAACGCAGCAAAGGCAAAAGCTGTACCCGGACAAGGCAATCAGCTTCCGCCAAATTCACTGCAGGGTAATATTGACACAAGACGCCCTGATTGTCGCAAACTTAGCACGCAAAAGTTATCCATGGGCTTCACGTTAAGCCAAGCGGACAAAGATCTGTACAAGCGATGGAGGCAAACTGTGAAAGACCAGATGTTAGTAAGGAACTTTACCAATATCAATGACCTCACTAACCAAGATTTCCTGCAGATCTTGGAGGGCATGAGGAGATTGTGCCCTGTCAGCGACTCTCTCGTCAATGCATTCGCCGTGAATAATGTGCATCGCGTGGAAGAGGCTGATGAGGCAGTCATTCAAATGATCAAGGACTGTGGTAGGAAGTTGAGAGACTCACTTGCGCATCATCCTGCCGACGCACCACCACCGGGGGTACTGGCAGTTGTCCCGGGGCATTTGATCGTTGAACTGACTCTAAGACTGCTGGGTGCTCCAGCTCACTGGAACCCTACAAGGCATGGTCCCGTCGTCCTTGGGCCACTGGAAGACGTAGGACCGGAAGACGTCGAACCGGAACAGGTCGAACCGGACCAGGTCAAACCAGAACTGGTCGAACCAGAACAGGTTGAACCAGAACAGGTCGAATAGGAACAGGTCGATCCAGAACAGATCGAACTGGAAGCCATCGAACCAGAACAAGTCGAACAGGAACCCGTCGCGCCTGTGCCGGCAAATCGCGCGGCGCCTAACCCAACACTAACAGGTTAGGACTTTTGCCAATAATCTGCTCCATTGGTTTTCACTTACTAACTAAAGATATATAGAATGGAGCGCTCTACTCGGATGTCCGCGTGCTGTTCGTATTGTCCAGGTCACGCCTTCAAGACGTGGCCACGGACTAAATGCAGTTTCTAATTATCACTCGATTCATTGGCATTCACCTCATACACATGGTATTAGGTTCGCTGAGTTAGATTCCTATGACATACGTGGGTTATCAGCCATGATTCGGAGACATGTACCAGGATCCAGATTGCAATACATACTTGGAGCAACCGGCGAACGTCGCCGAAGGCTGCGCGATGCTCCTGGCGAGCCGATATCTGACGTAGATTATGTCTTCATCAATAGCGATGAAACAGTAAGCGCGTAGCTCCTATCAAATACTGCTCTCGAGGACCCACTTGATCTCTTGATATATTCTCATCGTGACCAGAATGATGAGCAGCCAGCAACACCACCCATGAGGAGGCATACCTATCTCACGGAAAATGCGGCCACCAGATGGGGTACTGACAAGGATGCACATATAGGCTAGATGCATTTCCAGGCACCACCGCCCAACTCTAGACCGGACCACGCACAGGCTAATGAAGCTAGGGAGCAGCAAGAGGGAGATGACTCTCACGGATCACAGGCAATATTATCCGGCTCGTCGTCAGATGTCCTAGAGACCCAGGACAGCCATGAGGATGGTGTAGGAATATTGCCACCTCTGGTTGGAGACGGAGCTCAACCCCACACCAATCGTATCCTCTTCGCCATCAAATCGCCGACAAGCATAAATGGACAACCGCCGCTTGACCTAGTGGGCAGCCATTCCTGCGGCGATATGGAACGGAAGCACAGCCCGCAATTCGACGCAGGAAACTGGGTGTAACGCCAATCCAAGAGAATACGCGAGAGGTTCGGCGCAGGGCTGCGTTTGAAGTACCCGGATGTGCAGAAACCCAGCGCTCTGTCCGACGGTGGAAATTGCGATAACCCGAAGGCTAAGAGACTTCGTATTGCTCCATCACTGAGAGTTTGAAAAGTGATGTGATGCGATTGATGGCGTACAAATTGTTCATTGTGTCTACCTAGAAATATAGTGCGTTAGCTGTATTCTTTAGTATTAGCATTTTATAGGACATTCGAATTAATTGAGGCTCTTCTGCCTGACACCTGATCCATTCATTGTAGGTCTGGCCTAACACAATTGAAGTTGATACGCGTTCGGACGTAAGATAGGAAGGGTTGAGGAAAATGCATCATATCCTGCTATGTCAGCAAGCGAGGTAGGTTGGCGTTGGCAGCACTGAGGCTAAAAAGCGATGTCGCTTGGCATTGGCATCCCTGAGGATGAAAAGAGACGTCACTTGGCGTCGGATCCCTGAGGTCAAAAGCGACGTCGCTTGGCGTCGACATCCCCCTGACACCTAAAAGCTTATTTCGTCACGTCCCGCACCTCACCATTTCTCTTCCTTCCCCTCACTTCTCTTCCTTCTCCACACCGCTTTACCCACCCTCCCCCTACCATTACTCTTCCTTCCCCTCACTTTCCCTTGCTTTTCCACACCGCTTCTCCTGCCAGCCGGTGAAAAAAAGAAAAAAAAGAAAAATAGACAAACACCCCTTTTTGTTTTAAAAAAAAAAAAGTCGAAAAAACCGCCCCCATCACGCGAATGGCTCCTCCTCGGGGACAAAGAAAGGAATTGATGCGCCTGAGAAAGGGAAAGTAAGTAAACTACCGCCATACCTTTGTGGAAATCGTTCAGCTTCTAATTTACTTAGACGTCCCACCATGGCGGTCGACAACGTCGTGAGCGCGAAATGTAGGAGAGTTCGACGCGCTGTCGCCAGCCCTAACCTGGAGGGATCCATGTAAGCTATCACCGACTAAGCATGGTTTATAGCCATAGGACATAAAGCTACAATGTGAATAGTGATGAACCGGGATCGGACGAGCGCCCCCCGTTCGACCCGGTGGTTGAGGATTCAGCCTAAGTCTAATCTAACCTACAACAACCTTTCTGAATCAATTGGGATAACATTCGTACTCGAATAAGGGGGCGTTATGGCGACATTGCATACGACAAGTCGTGGTGCGGGTTCAGAGATCCCTATCACCAAACCGCCTTCTACATGGTGTGGCATGAGGAGATCAAGGCCTACATCACAGCGCACTCCCATGATCCCAACCACCTGACAGATTCCTAATTGGAGTCCGTCATGGATTTTACCCGCTCCCGTCCCCCCGTCAAACAGTGCGTCGTGCTCGTTGAAGCCGAGCACCACGCTGACAATGTCAGAGAGCTCTTGCGTCACCTGAGGATCTTGGTCAAGGACTAGGCCAAGAAACTCCAGGCGACCAAAGAGCGTCTCGGTATGGAGCGGGCTGGTGGTGGCACGGTCGCGGGACCTCAGAGTAAGTCTTCTTCCCCATTGATCTTCCGTTACCCTCCCACTAACAATTATGTATTAGTTGCTGAGTCGGATTGGTCCTCTCGTTACTGCCCACGGGCAGTGAGAATCCATATCGTTCGCCGAACGCGTGCCCTCAATGCAGGGCATCCATTCCTCGGCCACCCCTGGTGTGCCATGAACTCTGACCGCGGAATCACCAGCGGAGTCCTTTGTGCACCAAGCATCATAAATCTGTTCGCGGTGGTTCGCAAGCAACGTGTGGAGGAGGACATCCGATGCCCGCGGTATGTAATCGGGGTGACTGGGCACGGCGCATGCGTACTGCATCGTGCGCCCAAGGACCCTCTGCCTCTGCGGCATCTCATCTTTCTCAATAGAGATGATGATGTTCGGCCGTGGCTCCTTGCCAACGATGGCCGACATGTCCCAGACCTTGTGGTCCTGGAGTCGCACCCGGATCACGGAGAGGAGGAGGTCCAGACCCCCGAGCCTGCGAACAGGTTATACCTATTTTTCAACCGTACCGTCTGGGATCGCTCAGGCCGGGCTGAAGATACCGCGGCAGCCATGCAAGAGGAGGACCAGGGGGAGGAATTGGTAGAGGCTGTGAGGGTGGGGAACTCTCAGGTGCCTAGTAGTGCGGGGACATTCATGGTCGTAGATGACGACGTAAGTTTCTATATCCGATCGGCTGTGAGCTAACATGATGATCTAAACACAATCGCTAATCACCAACATAGGATGAGGAATCTGGCACCGTTGGCCCCTCGACCTAACCCACTCGGAGGACTCCCTTCCTGTGGGTTACCTACCCATCGGAAAGCTCCGATCAGTTTGAGTTTAGGTCGGGGGAGCCGGACCGTGGGCCTTCGGAGCCCTCTGTGCCAGGGGGGCGCAGATCCCTCCAGGAGGTTTTAAGAGAGAACTCCTAGTTGGAAGGGTCCCTGAGGGAGGTAGCGCGGGGAGCAGCCCAGCGTCCACGGTGCAACGGCACCTAGGACAGCTGGACTAGCACCCCACTTGTCATTCGTAACACCCACCCGGCCTCCCCCCCCCTGTTGCTCCAACTGTGGCCCCGCCTCCGACAGCACTCCCAGCACCCCCGGCACTCCCGGCACCCCCGGCATCTCCGGTACCCGGGGCTGCCCCTGGTCCCCACATCCCCGATACCCAAACCGCGTCACCAAAATTGCGACACTCAGGCAGACGCCGGGCAGGTGGAGGGTGGATAATGTTTTGTTGGCAAACTTTTTTGCGTTGTGAGATTTCTTTTGCTTCGGTGGATTTTTCTTTTGTTTGTTTTCTTTTGTTTGTCGTCTTCGGGATTTGCTTGTAACTCGTGTTTGTGATATTTGTATGTTTGTTAGTAAATATTTATACTACAATTAAGCTTCCTTACCTAGGCATACCGTATGTTATTTTGTGTTGCTAGTGGCCCGATCTCCTATGTCTGTACCGCCACCACCTGGTACTTGAATATATTCTAGCAATATATGTCCCCTTACGCCCCCTTGAATTCGGCACCTCTCACATTAATATCTCATAAGGAGCACGGCTGCCGCCAACCTAACAAGTCAGTTGGCCAGATTGGCTTGCATTCTCACCGGTTCAGCTGCGTCGATGGAAGGTCCCGAGCTGAGGTTTGGAGTTCTAACCCATTTTAAGTCTGGCGGGTGTCTTGCTAGAATTTGTGTCACTACCCGATACTCGTTACGGCTAGATTTTGGACTTAGCGTCTTATAGTGACGCCCCGATTTCGTATATTAGGGACGCCCCCGTTTCGTCAACCGTATTCGTAGTGGAGTCTTTAAGACTATGACCTCTGGGAATTCCTAGACTAGGAACATAATACTAAGCTCGTAGAAATCCCCTTTTCGCAGGCAAAACTTTTCTTTCAATACCGAGTGATATTATGTGATTCTACTAGCCGCTAACCTAGGTCCTAGTGTATAAGCCCCGACACGTCCCATTAAAGGCCGAAAAACTATCATAGACAAACTCCTCACTTTTCCGACACACAAGATATACCTCATTGTGCTACGTTCTAATCCCTACCTTTCCTAACGTTCACCAGCATTCTGCTAGAACCTCATACATAGCCAACCATATTCTAATTCATACAGTCAGCCGACACCTCATGTGGGCAACTTGTCTAGACGCAGACGTGACACCGGAGCCAATGCCACGGGATCCGTGAAATTGAGGCTGGCAACACAGCAAAACCGATCCGGCTGCTCTACAAGTACACTGTCGAACCAGCCGTCGCCACCTCAGAGCCCTTCACCACCAGACCCAACACGGCCACTTGGAAGACCCCCGAAGCGCTTCCGCAGAACCACGATACTGACCACAGCATACAGCGAACCTGGCATTGAACAAGACGCACGAGTGGACCCGGAAACCGTTTGCCTAAGCGACGGTAGCAGTGATGAGTACCAAAATTCGCATGGATCTGTTGGAACCGAATTGGACACAGAACCTGACACAGAGGACAACGCTACTCCTAATAGAACCACATCAGGACCGTGTCAATAGTCAAGAAAAGCAGATAGAGAAAGAAATAATCATGTGACAACTTTGCGAATTTCAACGACTTCTGTATCCCAGGAAACGGCTCTAGTCAGGAGCACGCCAAGTGCCCATCGGCGGATAATCCGTGGCGGACCGTACACTCCGCCGACATTCCCATCATCCAGTCTAGTGCGACATTCGTCTCCGCTGACCACCCAAAGTACTACTACGCCTGATGTCAGAAGCTCGAGTCCGGCCGGCGAATCGACTACACTACAACATCAGTACATCTGGCCTGATATTGTTTCACGACGGAATACAGCATCAGGGGCAGAGGAAGCTATAGTATCACGGGCAAAGAATCTGATTCTACGATACACCCTTTTTGTTCACCCACTCCCGAGTGTGGTTGCTTTAACTTCCGAAGTGCACCGAGTATGGCTTAAAGCACTCGATGAAATTTTGGATGCAGGCCACATCGAGTCAGCGGAGGAAAGTATTAAAATACTAAGTGGATACAGTGAAAAAGAGACACGGTGTGACCGTAGGTGCAGTACTAACAGGAAAAGATACACAATCAGCACTTGGGAGTAAGATCGCAGTTTCTTCACAACGTGAAGCATAGAATTGTGAAATTATATAATCTCCCCGAAGGCGATCCCACTACTCTTGCGCACAGGGTGGTCTACCTTCTGGAAGTGGATAGATTTATATGCGCCCCGCGGGGGTATGAGGTTGGCACCCCGTTGACGAGATAACCCTTTCCAGCCATGACTATGGTTGCTTGAACTCTGTGCAGGAAATCACATTGCGATTCCTGGCGCCCCAGATTGCTGAGGCCATATGGGGAAAGTACTTTGAAGGCAATAGGATGCGCAGGATTGCCAAACCGGATTTTCTTGGACGCATTAATGGCAAAATGATTTGCTTAGCGTTGGTAATACTATGCCATACCCTACGGGCATGGCAAAGTGGAGTATATAAGGATCCGGGCGACTTCAAGCCTGCGACGGCTGGAGGTGAGTCTCCTATATATAAGAATTTGTATTTGCAACCAACACGGCTCACTTGACTGCAGACCTTCTTGCCCGGCAGAGCGCAACGTGGGCAGATTGCCCGGGAGAGGGGCAGCAGATGATTCAGGAGAAGACCCAGCGGACCATCAGGGCAAAGGTGGAAACCGTACATGGCAAGTGAGAAGACCGCCGCCAGGGCTTCACAGACAACTGGGCAGCAGTAGCTGCGGAGCTACATGGTCCGATATCTGTCCGGACTCCACGACGTCCCACCCTACACCGTTTGAGTCCCAGTTGCCTGCACATAGGAGACTAGGTTGAGCGCCAGGACAGCCAAAACGATTCGCAGGAAATGGACTTGTCTTTTGATATGGCCCAGACCTCGGATGCACACGTACTCAGCTTTCTTGATTCTGATTCTGGGAGTCCGAATGGCTTATGTGAGGTTACCGAAGGAAGGAGGAAAGACAATGTTACAAGCCCTATTGGATCCCAACGCTGCTCGCTTAGCTTTGAGAATTTTGAGGAAGGAGGAGCGGGCACAGCTGTGAGCATAAGTGAGGCTAATGAGCGTGTAATGGACATATAAAGTAGCAAAAATTAATTGAATTTCATTGTCTGTAATAGAATGTGCCGCGTGATAGTGGGCGCATAGGAAATTGATAGTCACAATATTTGGGCGTAAGAGAAAGTTAGTAAGAGCAACAAGGGCGTCAGGGTAATCAGAGAGTAGTAAACATCATTAGGAGAAAATTTGGAAGAACAAACAATGCCGGGGGCAATATGGGGACAATATCGTGAATCATTTACAGGGGTCAGATGGCATCAGGAGTCGGTCATAACCTTATGTAGTAGCATCCAGGGGGGAACGGGAGCGTGCAGATAGTATTAGGATGCATTACGAATTGAGTAAAAATATTAGGCGCGGGCAGTAAGAGAGGGAAAGCGTCTAGACGTAGACAACAGAAAGGAGCTCAACAGGGCAGGAAATATAAAGAACAAGGCTACTTGACGTCGAGGGTGCGGATCCGATGTTAGGTCAGACGGCGCCTAGGTCAGATGTCACGCAAAATCAAAAGATGTTCAGGCAACACACGGAGGTAACAGCAAAAGCTTTGACGTTGGGAGGGCGCCAGCATGATGCACCAGACGTAGCCGGGGCGCAATGGGAGTTCGCTAGACACTATCAGGGAGCTAGGAAGGGAAGGGGACTGTGTCAGGATGGAGTTCGGACGAGGGATAATAAATGATACAAGTCAGGACGCGATGTCAGATCGACGTCGCGTCCTAATTCTCGCTTTGCATTCCCAGCGTCCTGTGTGCCAGGTGTAGGGGATGCCCGGGGCGCGAGCATAAATTTTCGCTGATGATAGTGTGCATACATGTCAGGGGGTAAACCAGTCCTGGTAGCGGTAAGGTAATGTTCAAGACCTATGAGGGCTGGGATCGAGGTCCATCGTGAGGAGTCAGGCCCAATATCGGCGATCCCCTGGAAGTGGCGATTGCAGGCAGCAGACTTGACTGGGCAGTGGAGGTTAGTATGTTCGAAGGTCTCGCCGACTTCTTCACACCAAGGACATATGGGAGAAGGATTATCGTCGTGCTAGGATAGGTGGGCGGCCAGGTAGCTCTCTCCAGAGAGCATTTGATGGAGGCGGCCGGAGAGGAAACGACCCAAGCCCTTGAAGGGGTGTGGGCGCATTGTGGCGGTGTACAGGTAGTAGGTTAGGGGAGGCGGGAGAAGGCGCCAGGAGGTGAGGAGTTCTTCCTGACATCTCGCCCCCAAGGAGGGATAGAGGGCTGGGGCCCCAATCGGGGCCAGTTGATGCGGGGGAAGAAGGCTAGAGTTCGTGGGAGGAAGGGGGTCGAGGCAGTTGCCTATTATGAAATGGACTCAGTGGGTAACCGGATCCACCGGCAGGTGATGTCAGTTTGGTGGAGAGGGTGGCTTCGTAAACTACCCAAGTGGGGTGTAGTTGGGGCCGGCCCAAGGGTGCCGGCCTCGAACAGAGCCCGGATGTCGGAGGGAGTCCGATGCCATGAAAGGCGATGTGGTCAGGACCTTGTAGTCGAAGCGTACTGTCGCGGGATTCATTTCCGGAGGAAGGCAGACCAGCCGTATAGCCGCCAGGCATTGGTGGTGCCTGATAAGGAGGTCAATGGGCGGGAGAGAGCTCTCACATGGGAGGATAGCGATGTTGGTGGAGAAGAAATAGTTGGTAACCCACCTTTGGACTCTGTGCCAGAAAGATCTGAGCTTGTCGAGCATCTTGGCACCAGACGAGAGCAGGTCACAACCGTAGAGGAGGATAGGGCACATGAGGGAGGGAGCAAGTCTGTGGCAAAGATGAGGGGCAAGGCCTTTACTGGGGCGGGAGAGACAGTCGATAGTGGCCAACGCGGCTTCCACCAGGGCAAGCCTCCTTGTGTAGTGTGCGGAGGTGGCCCTGTCTAGCACCGGGGTAGCCGGTTCGTGCCAGTAGCCCAGCCATGGAAGTCCGTGGGCTGGTTTGTAGGGGACCGAGTCCACCGAGGCAGGGAGGGAAGAGGGGAGTTCTCTTTGCTGAGGGGTCCTCTAGTGTATGAGTTCAGTCTTGGGGAGGGAGAAAGCAACACCTATGGGGCAGCCCCTGGAGGTTAGGGAGACAGCGGCGGCCAGGAGTTTCTGGACTTTGCGCCGCTAGGAGGGTGAAACCACAGTAATGGCAAAGTCGTCAATATACCAGAGGATGAGACTATTAGGGATTGGAAAGTGAAGGGACAAAACATAAATGAGGAAGAGTAGGGGGGAGACAGGCGATCCCTGAGAGGTGCTGACTTGTACTGGGGTGAGGACCTTAGGGGAGCCTTAGTAGTGGAGGCAGTACTGGCGACCATGCAGGAAAGAGCGGACGCAAGAGACTAGGTAGGATTGCTCTCCTTTCTCCCGCAGTCTGCCACACAAAGCTGCCAAGTCCACATTGTCGAAGTCTCCCTTCACGTCAAGGAAAAGGGTGGAGGAATAGAGGCCCATGCTGTGTGCCAGACGGACTTCATGGGAAAGGGTTGCAAGGGCATTGAAAGTTCCCATACCAGAGAGAGACCCTCATTGATCGGAGGGGACGAGGCCAAGGGCCAGAGCAACTGCGGCCAGCCTTACAGCTACCACACACTCCAGGATCTTGGAAAGGGTCTGTAGGAGGACAATGATGCGGAAGGAAGCTAGTGTGTCATAGGAGGCCTTACCTGGCCTGTCGAGCACGATGCCATTAGCCTGCTTGAGGGAGGGCGGATGAAAACTATAGAGAAGGAGGCATCCCAAGAGGGAGGTGAGGATCTTTGAGTTGGTAGCATGGACTCTTTTCCAAACCGAGTAGGGGACGTGGTCTGGGCCGGGGGCAGATGAGCCAGAGCTGGAAGCAAGTGCTTTGGAGATCTCTTCCTTTGTGAGCATATCAAGGTCTCTAAAAGGAGGGAGGATGGAGGGTGGAGGAGCGGAGGTACAAGGCGGGAAGAAGTGGGACAGGAGGGCGGCATTGATTTCAGAAGGAGTGCCCGCATCGGAAAAGGATGGAAACTGGTCAGCAGGGCGGACTAGTGCAAATTGTTTGGCAGTCCAAACGGTCATGGGGGTGGTGGAGGAGAGGAAGTTGTCCCAGTAAGTGTGCTTACCTTGCTTGATAGCCTTAAAGTAGGTATTGCGGGCGTGTCGGGCCTTAGCACGGGAGGCCTCACTAGAGGCCTTGCCGGCTTAAAATGTGGAAACATGGAAGGATGTCCTCAAGGAGCAGAGGAGGAGAGACCACCAGGGTTTGGAGTGGCTGGAAAGGTGGTAGAGGGGAGTGTGCAGGAGAAGAGTGGTATGGAGGCGGTCAACATTTCTGTCAAACCAAGCCGAAGCAAATCAAGAGGTTGGAAGGGATGGGGGAGAAGAAACAACAAATAACTTGAGGGCATCCGCGAGGACCAGCCAGTCGGTCTTGGCCCATGCAGAGGAGGGGGTAGGAGCGCGTAAAAGCGGTATGGGAAGCAAAAGACAGGCAGGAACATGATCTGAGCCAGTAGACGGGAGCGGGATTGACCACTCAGCAAACAGCTGACTCCCCGTTCCATTCGCAGAAGGGAGATTGGGAGCTGACGGCCTGCCCACTGAGGTGAAGGGAAAGTATGAAAACATACTAGGAGGATTTAGTAAGGAGAAACCATGCAACGAAGCCAACTGAAAATAAGGAGACGACATGCCAAGTTCATTAGAGGAGAAGACCCTAAGCGGGTCAGACAGGGGATAATGAAGATTAAAGTCTCCCAAAACAAAAACAGGAAAGTCTAAGTCGGGAAAACATAAATCTGGAGAAACAATACAGGTGTGGGTGGAGGTGTCTTAAGTGTTGTACACATTGTACGTTCTGTGGCGGGTCTGGGAAGACAAGCAGAAACCCCTGTCAGAACACAAATCTACGCCCATGATGTGGGTAGAGTTGCCCGACCACACTGGTAAAAGGGAAACAACTTCAACGAAGGACAATAGGGCATAGCAAGCCACACGAGGCTTGCCCCAAGAAGGCAGAGGGGAAAAATATTTATAAGCAGGAAATGAAGGCAGGGGCGCTCTCCATACAGGAGGATCCTGTATGGCTACCAGCACCGGCATGGAGAGCAAAGAAGAAAAACTCTGAAACAAGGAAAGAAAAACATCCCAGCTACCCAGGCTGTTATGCTGAACAAAGGAGAGACATAAGAGGCCCAGGCCGACCCCAGAGGGCCTGGTGGTAAATCTGATAGGAACGAACATCTACCCGGACAAACCGGAAGAGTTGAAAAAGGTTCGGGCGGGTTCAGCGTCCCCCTGGGAGGGGTGGATGCTGGTCCTGGAGGAGGAGCGTGTAGCTGTATAGGGTGTTTCAGGTGGTGCTTGAAGGGGGGGGCAGCAGGGGGTAGCAAAGGGAGGGGCAAGAGTTTGTCTTGGGTCGAGAGTCCGGGATTCCCATCAGCCCCGTCAGGTCCGACATCCATGTCGTCTTCCGACTCGTTGTCTAGTGTGGGTGGGGCTGCAGTATCTTTGGCAAGTAAGATCGGCAGTTCCGCGCAGTCTCGGTCGGTGGCGGAGTGCGGTTCCTTACTGTTAGCGCAGGAAGCAGTGGAGGAGGGGCAGCAGTTGAGGACCGCTGTGGTGTTACCCACTTTAGGGCAGGTGCGATTCCGGCAGCGGTACACCGAACGTGTGTGCGAGTGGGAGCAGATTGGACATCCCGGGTAATCCAGCTTACGTCTAGGGTCCTGATGTCCGAACTTCCTGCAGTTTCGGCACTGGGTTAAGCGGTTGGATGAGGAGGCACTCTCAACTCGTTGTCTTCTAGAAAAGAGGTAGATTGAGGTTCCCTTAGCATTGATGTCCTCAGGAGCGATGGTGACGATGACGGAGGTTACAGACTTGGACATCCTGGACTCCAGGTTGCGGTTGAGGTAGTGGGCGAAGATGGTAATGCCTGTGGCGTTGCGGATTGACTCCTGGAGGAGGGAGAGGAGGTCGTCTTGGTCTTCTGGGAGGTAGGCGAGGGGGAGGGAGTGGATGGCGAGTTGGGTCTCGTGGGGGGCGGGGCAGAAGGGCAGGTAGGCATTGTTGCCTACTGGGGAGAGTTGGTTGAGGTGATTGGCGAGAGATTGGTAGTATGGGGCGTAGGAGGTGGCGGGAGTGTGGGAGTCGAGGACGGTGAGGGTGATAGAGCCTCTGTCGTTGACCCGGGCGGAGAGGGAGAGAGGTAGGGGACAGTTGGCTTCTCGGAGAACCGGAGCAGCGATGTCGGGGAGGGTCGCTGAAATTCTTTCGGCATTGGGATGGAGGACAGGCAAGGAACGCGGGGCGAAGAAAGGACATTGTGCTGCTGGCAGGATGGGAGCCTGTTTAACAAGAGGAGCCATCATGCCTGATATGACTTGTGCAGCAGAAGGTGGTTTCGGCTTGAGCCCCTTGGTCTTCTTCCGGCTTCCAGCAGCGGCAGCCAGGGCGAATGAGCGAGGAGGGGGTAGGTAGGTCAAATCCATATTGCCAGGGGTCCATTCCAAGAGGGGGCGGTATTTGCCATCACGGAAGGTCCACGTCTCCCACGAGTTGGGGTATTTGTCCGCATAGGCCTCTGGGTTGCCATAGTTTTTACCAGTAATGGTGTCATAGTAGGGGGTGTCGAGGTCGTATCCGTCCACCATCGCTCCAACCTGATAAAGGGGTGCGCGGGCGGGGGCCTGTTGGGGGTGTGGGACAGCAGGAAGTTGTACCGTGTTGGACTGGGAGGGTGGGGCTGAGGGAGACACTTCTTTCCCCTTACCGGTAGAGGGCGGAGCTAGTGGTGCCGGGGCTTGCTGATGTCGGGGCGGTGGTTGGGAAAGTCTTTGTGACAGGTCACGTAGAGCTGACTCAATGGGGGCTAGGGAAGAAAACGAGAGGGCCTGAGCGGCGGAAACCCTGTCAGACAGCCCTTGAACTTTAGAGGTGAGGAGATCGATTCGTTCGTTGGTGGTGACAAGTCCATTGAGGGTTCCTACCTGGAGGGAGATGAGGACGGTCTCGCCATCACTGAAGTGGCGAAGGTCTGATGAGATGAGAGGCAGGATGGAGGGGAAAGCATCTCCCAGGACGGGCTGTACAGACTGTAGAAGGGTCGGGATCGCGGAGACCGCAGGGTGGAGGAGCGCAGCAGAGCTTGCCCTGGAGGGATGGGCAGAACCAATGTTAGACATTGGAACGCGAAGCAGAGACTTGAAGCCTAAGCAAGAGGGAGGTAGACGTGAAAAGGTGAGGGGTCATACCAGACACGATGATGTTGAGAGTACGTGAGAAAGTTATGGTCAGGAAAATAGGTGGCACAGAGCGTGGGTATCATGGCGACTCTTTTTTTTTTTTTTGTTTATATCATATATTTGTTGTTTAAGGTACAAGAACCTGCATGCAGCGCTAGCTATGGCAAAAACAAAACCTGCAAACACACACGTCCCTCCTCCATCTGAGGCAAAAACCAAGAACCCCAAGCCCCTCTGGTATGGAGCCAACCGCACATCTCGCCCTGAATCAAGCCTATCCTTACAACACAAGCGAACTCAGTTCTAAGAGAAACCCAAAACAAGGAAATCAGGAAGTCCAAGGAAAAATCCCCCCGGAAATATCAGCCCGAAGGCACAAAAGAAAGCCTAACTCATACCCACCGGGCAGTACCCATAGCACAGCCGGCCACTAAAAAGCTAACCCTAGATCGGGCCTAAGAGAGGACCAGGTGCACTGATTAATGGCGCGACCCCCACCGAGGGGGAAAGCTTGACGAGGGGAGGATCCCAACTGACCGGAGACAGTGCAATACCAACCGGAGGGAAGGAGGCCAGGGCTGAGGCCCCCCAGAAGGAGGTAGCAGTAAGGTGCAAGCTTAAGGGAGTAGTAGGGTGCTAGCCGGGTGGCAGTAGGGTGCCTGCTGAAGAGGTGGTAGTAGGGTACCAGCCGGGGGGCAGTAAGGTGCCAGCTGGGGGAGCAGTAGGGTGCTAGCCGAAAAGGGTTTCAGTAGGATGCCGGCCGAGGAGGGTGGCAGTAGGATACCAGCCAAAGGAGCCAAGGGAGGGAGAGGGAGTGGTAGACCCAGGTGCCGAAACAACTATCGGAAACGTGTTCGGGTCTTAACTAGGCGGTCTCCATTAATCCCCAGTGCCCACAGTAGACGAAAAAACTGCAAAGGCTAGAGAGGAGGAGAGAGGCGAATTCGACCGTAGCCTGTTGAGAAAACCAACCACCAACACCCGACCGTGGGACTAACCCGTACCCACCAGCGGGATAAAAACCCAGACCTAGCAGAGGGACTGACCCGAACCGACCAGAGGAAAGAAGAAGGAATCTACTGTAATCGCGTACCGCAAACTGTATTCCCAGCCGTCTGTTTTAGGGAAAAAGGAGGAACCCGACCGTACTGATGCTAAGCGGGGCTAGAGCAAAAGCTAGGAAGGAGAGAAACCCAGTGACGAGGACGCCAGGAAGGAGGAAGGAGGGGCCTCATGAGGGTAGACCTCAAGAGAGAAAGTAGAAGAGAAGTTTTGCTGTCGCAAAAAGATGAAGGATGATGGCCTAGTCCCCCCCATAGGGGGAGGACCAGACGCGAAAAGTGGTGAGAATTCCTTGGTATTGAGATTTCAATCACCGGAGGTGTAGCGGAGATGGTCGTTCAGGTATTATGGCGACTCTACTAGCTGACTTCAATAGTATTCAGATACTTTGATGCAACTGTGTATGAGTCTTAGTACCAAGGTGTCTGAATACCTACAATACCAGCTAGTAAACTCAAGTCTCTTGACAGCTCAAGTCTAAGTGCAATGTGGGCTTGTGAACAACACTAAGTAGGGTAAGACAGGATAGGGTAGGGCGAGGTGGAAACCTAGGTGAGAAACATGGCAGGAAACATCAACAAAAAAAAAAAAAAAAAAAAAAAACAAAGTGCCCTACTTTGAGCTATTCAGTGGGGCAGGAAACAGGACCAGAAATCTGCTGATCTTAGGGCCTCAGAGGTCCTGTAATGAAGATACCTATAGGATCCCAAATAGTTGATAACATTAGCAATTACTGATAGTCTTCTATAGGAATATAGTGTATTTTCCACTTTGAAATACTTGTAGGACTTGCTGGACCATTCTAAGCAGTGGTCTGGATAGATACTAAGATACCTAATTGCTCATAAGTATTCTCCTATGGATAGGAGGTGAAGGGTAAGTCTGTCAAACCTCCGCTTCTTCATTCTAGGCCTGCTTAGCCACTTAGCGAACAGTATTTGCTCCTGTCACTGAGCAAAGAATTCAACAACCATTCTTCCAGTATTCTCAGCCATCCAGTCCGTCCATCTTCAAGCAAGGAAAAGATGGACTTTAGCTCATAGTCCTTCTTTTTGGGAGTTCTAGAAGAGACTATACCCAGGAAGGCGAGGACTAGACATACTGTAGGAGTCTATAATCTTATGCTTAGACAATATGTACTAGCCAAGTTGAGACATCACTCATGTGGTCCCTCACAGTTCCCCACTGTCCTTCACCATTCCTGGCCATCACTCATAGTCTCCCACTGTCCTTCACCCTTCCTAGCCATCCCCCATACTCTTCCGCCATCTTTTACTATCCCTGACCATCTCTCAGAGTCTCCTGCCATTCATTGCCATCCGAGGCTGTCCCCCACAGTCCTTTACCATCTCTAGCCATTCTTGTATTCCACTACTGTCCTTCACCATCCCCCACTGTCCACGCCCGTCTCTAGCTATTCTTACTCATCCTCCCCACTCTACTGCTTTAACATGTCTCACCCAGTTGGGCCTGCTATCCTGCCAAAAGGCGGCCATCCTGCTCTTAGGGCACCTCTAATGAACTACAGCAAGCTGTTCTATCATGTCAGGAGCTCTTAGCAGACTTCTCGCAGGACCCTGCTGGGCCCCTAGACAGTTGGGAACACTCTAATTTTCCTTCCCTAAATTGCAGAGAAATCCACCAATTAGTATGTGCTTTAGCAAAGGTTTATACTCATTCAAACTCTATCTTTAAATAGAAAGTTCAACCGACTTTTGCTCATGACCTCAATATTACCATCTTTTCCATATGCATCTAAAGGCAGCTAGACCCGGTTCACAAGTTCGGTAGAGCAGGACTAGTAGCAACTAAATGCTAACGTCAAACACCTAGATGTGACACAAGACCTAGATGTGACACAGCTCAAAATAGGCGGATTTGATACATATTGAGTAACCAAATATCCTGCTCTCACCAAAATGGAGACAACTATCGTAATGTAACAAGACTCCACTGAGTACTATTACAAGTAGACAAACCTATATCCATACCAGTGTCAAGAGACTACCAGGGTAGGGATGGTGGTAGACTTAGGTCTATCAAGTGGAGGTACCAGTGGTTAGATACCTCAATCAGGCATAGTAGACCATACAGAAGATACATAGATACTAGTAAAGGTTGGAGGTTACCCTACTCTGTAGGGTAACCCAAGTAATCAATTCGGGAGTTATCCTGAATAACTCGATTGAGAGTCCAGGTAGAGTTACCCTACTTTCGGACTAGGGTTACCCTGCCTTGGGCCATGGGTTACCCTGGTATGGAGTCAAGTTACCCTACCTTGAAGGTAACTTGTTATGCAGAACTTCTGGTAAAGTTACTAGATTGTTTATCACACGAAACTACATAGGGTATTCAAATCTCAGGTTGTGCAAATCACTCCCGCACAACCAGTTGAGCTCCGAACAAGCTGTAACTTGGAGGTGTGGTTGCTAACACTCCCCTCTGGCCCTGTTATAAGTCCCTAGCATCATGTGCTACAGCCTGAATAGTTGCCGTAAGACTAGCAAAAGTCTTCAAGTGGAGATGTTGCCATACCTGCGTATACGCTCCTGCCATCCGTCCGACCGAACGCTGTCTGCAGGATATATATTGGAGAAGGGGAGAACCTGGAGAATAGCCTCCAGGTGGTTTCGTGTAAAACAGACCAAATCTGGCAGAGTAATACTGCTTTGAAGTCAGGAGTAGTATGTGAGATTACCGGAGTCCAGTAGGTGAGGAAACCGAAGTCCATTGCCCAGAAAAGTATAATAGTATTGGAGAATCATTAAGGACTCTGATACACTAGTTTGAGGTCACGATAAGACCTGCTTCCAGGAGGGTTGACTGTCAGTAGTGCCTATTGGTAGTCAGCCTCCGGAGTGGTCTATCAGGGGAGCTACAGGGCTATCTACCCGAATGATATAGAAATGCGTAGAACCGGATAAATATTCAGGGACTGCGAATGCTTGCAGAAGACTAAGTGTATATGGGTAGAGAGTTCCATAGTTTGTATAGTATCCGCATGGGCATGACAGCTCACCACTAGCATGACCGCGATATGAAGAGTTTATACTCCTGCGGTTGCATTGAAGATGCAGTGACTAAAACACTTCTATCGAGCAGATGTTAGATCACCACCAAGTAGCCTAGTTCTCTACGGGAGATCTTTGGTCTGACCCATGGAGGTTGGCTACACAGCCCATGGGAGTTGGGTGCCCTCAAATGCTGAGTAGTGACGGGGAGTAACTGGCAGCATACTAAACCTACTTAAGTATATGCGAGTTCTCCTCTACTCTGGCAATCAACTACCTCTCAAGATCAGGACTTAATTGAGTAAAGCTGTGGCTTAATGATATTAAGTTTTACTGTTTTGTATTTTCAACTCTACTGTTGATTATCTTTATCTTTACTTTCACAAAGAATACTTCAGTGCGGTCGCAACCTTGGGACCTATCTTCCCAGAGGGAGTCCCGTTACATGCAGCAACCAACAATGGCACCACAAAGTAAAGCTGATTTGCCATATGAGGATCATATCCAAATGGCTCTCCAGGCACTTAGGACTGGCCAGGAGCCCATTGTGCCAGCAGCCAGTGAGTCTTATCAAGTTAACCAATGCATCCTTTATCGACGCTTCACATGTACAACCACAAATAGTGTTAAGGCACATGAGGGATAATGGCGACTAACTAAGAAGGAGGAGAAAGCCATTATCAAATGGTGCTTTTACCAAGATGATATTGGATTTCCTCTCATGCTTGATATGGTAAAAAACATGTCGATAGCTTTGGAAAGGAAGTATACTAGAGGAAAGCCACTTCCCATAGGAAAGAATTGGATGTCACGCTTCTTGAAATATCATCCAGACCTTGAACTTAGACTTAGTACCCAACTGTTAGGCAGTAGCCGAGATCGATCCTATCGGTCAGACTAGAGCCTGAATCTTATGATCGGAGATTGTTCAGGAAGACTCATTAAAGTAATAAAAGAATAAAAGTAAAGATTCGTAATTTTATAAACTTATTATATTGTTAAGATCTCTTCTCTATTGCTTGTTTTCTCTAACTAACCCAGAGACCTTAAACCTATTTATACTAATGTACCGGTACTTAGTATCCCTATACTAACTTGTACTGAGGGGCTTTTAACTTTAATTTCTACTAAGTCCGAATACCGTTTGACCCTGAAAGTTCATACACCACTTCAACCTTAATTGAGGCGAGATATTTATCTTGAGAAGATAGCGTCCTATCTCCCAATGATCTCTTTACGATCTCCAGGCTTTAATGGACTAGGTATGTAAATATAGTCTGAATGGCTATCATTCCAATTGTCCCTTCTGATCAATAACTAGCTAAGTTTGTTGTCAGAAACTGGTACATAATTAATATATGCTTGCGTGAGTCTCGATGCACCAGTATCATTGAAAGGCTCATGCATCTTCAGTCTTCCGATCCAAGTGTGGTTCCCCTCGGACCTCCTGCCTCTAGGAGGGACTCCTATTGGAGTCTTCCGACATACACCTAATTTTGAATAGATATTGGTAATTTCTCAAGTAGTTTAATAGCGCCGGATATCTTGTATCTAATTAATAAAAAATCCCTCAGTTGGCTATTCACTTATCGTGAGTGGTCTATATGGTTTGCAGTCAGGGAGTTATGAATTGGAAATTATTATTTCAATTCCTATATAACTTTGCCGCAACCATCCTATTGAGTCACTTGACCTCTAGGGTCAGACGCATGACAGTACCACTATGCTAGGTCTTATATGCCTAACATAAATTCACAAAGTCAGTCCTCGGTCAAACACCCCTCTACCCCTGTTATCAAAATCATCCCTACAATTATCAACACCAAAGCGCTTATAAATAGACTATACCATGCACCCTCCTCAAACACTTAAGGACCTAAGGAATATCTACGAAGCCTTAAAAGCCCTTGATCCTTTGACCAGAGAGCAGCGAACAGTATTTAAGAACGTTAGAAAGGCTTTAGGAGAGGTTACAGTACAACAGACTCAGCTGCAGGCTAAAAACTGGTAAATAAAATTACAGATAGAGGAATTAGAGAGGACGAGGAGGAAGAAGAAGGTTGTATTAGACCTAAACATACTTTTTACAAATGTAGATAATATTAAATGGTCACTTGAGACAGAAGAAAAGGCAAGAAGAGAAGCAGAGGCTGAGAAGACTAGGATTATAGACTTGGAGAGGAAAGCACAAGCAAAGGCAAAGGTCCTATCAATACAAACAGAACCATTAAAAATCTCTATACTACTGGAGAGGGCATAAATGGAGTCATGTATGTTTGAATGGGAGTTGTAAATAGAAGACAATTCTGTGTTTTGCAGTAGTACCAAGGTGGCCGAAAACCCTAGGTGGCTGAAAATCCTGTACTCAAGCCTAGGCTGAATGCACTTATTGCTGTCTCAGTTTCCAAGTCTCTTATATTACTGTTCAGATTTAGCTCATTTGCGATAATTGTAAAATATTCAAAAACTGAAGGTGGGAATTACTCAAAATAGGTTGATGTCTCAGATCCATAATAACAAGTATGTATATTAGTTAATAGTATAGCAGAAAATATCCATGAACCTATCAGTGACAAACCTACTTTAAGTTTTTTAAAATAATCAATTTATGGAAAAAGACTTACTAGCTTTCGAAAACACTGCTCAACTACAATGCGCTGCCTTGCCATACTTGTATTGAAAATTTCCTGATTAAAGTCAAGTGGTCCTGTGGTATTATGTGAACAATATGAGCTTAATATACTATCTTCAAGCTCATAACCTGCATCTCTATAAATCTAAACTCTCTTGCCCGCTGTATTGTATAAGTCCCTGGTTATATTTTCCTGTAAGCCAAACTCTTTTTCTATTCTCCAATCACTTGCCCTTCCCTCATATGAACCTTTTAAGTGTATAAGTAATCTATCTAGAGTTGCAATACTTTGTAAAACAGTTGTATGGGTATATTTATAACCAGTGTATAATAAACTCGATCACAGGTTTCTAGCTGAGGCCTACATATCTTTTGATAACTTCCATCAATGAATCCCCAAATAAGATCTAATAGTTCCCCATTTGCTTTAACTTATTCACAATACTTTTCCAATCTTATTGTTGTTAAAAATTTCCTATCCCAATTTAGTTTATCTTTAAACAGCTTTTCCATCTGTAAGCAGATATCATTGAATACTGTACTTATCCAACAAGTATTACGATTAAAAATACAAACAGTATCCTTAAGATGAAAAGGACATGAGAGTCAATATAGTACCAAAGCTAAAGTATTTTCTGGCTCACATTGCATCCTACAGTCACTCATCAAAAGTGTTCATGAAACGCTTACTAAGTGACCTTGCTAAAATTGCCAACTTATAAAGTTGATCAATATGGCCGGTTAACTTACCACTATAATAACAGGAATAATTGAACTTTAAATTTTTGCTACATCCTTAGACTTTCCTTAGTATGGTGAAGCATTTTCTTTCCATTTTTTTTTTTACTGTTTCTGTCATGGTAGATTTAATGTCCTCACTCACAACAGTGATAGCAGCATTCTAATGGAAGACTGCTTGTATGTAGGGAAAAAAAACTACCAAAGAGGAAGTGTGATTTCAGGAATGCCATGAGGCCAGTATTCAATAAAAACTTTGGGAGAGATAGTATTCATTAGTCCATTCCATCTGAAGGTACAGCTTGCAGAGAAAAAAATACAACTATGACAGAACCAAATTACAGGTTGTGTTCTCAACTCATATGGTGGACTGACTTATTGGAAATTTTGCTGCTCAGCATTCCTTCACCTCTCTTTATCCCTATGACCTGTTACATATTTGTCAGCCTGTCACTTATCCATTGATAGTTATTCACTGTACTAGTTCTCCTGTTATTGATAGACCGTTTACTATCTACCATTGTTCATTCTTTTGTCGGCATACCAGCTACCCTTGCTTAATCTTTTATTATCAGTAAAAAAAAACCTATGTTAGATGCGTCAGCTGTACGTCCTGACGCAAATGTACAGTTACCAGTGTCCCATACATCCTGGACGTCTTGAACTGGCCAAGGGTGTCTGGTGGCGTCCTGGACGTCCTGAAGTGTGCGGTAGCATCTAGGACATCCTGAAGTGTCCGGTGGTGTACGAGACGACCTGAGTTCATCCTAAGTGAGGATGCAATAATTTTCTACTCCTAATTTGGCTAGGTTGACCTAGATCCTTGCTGCTGTCCTGACACAAGACAGCAGAGAGTCTCAATCCTTGCTGATGTTCAGACATAAGACGGCAGAAAGTCTAAATCATGATACCAAGCCAAATACCAGCCATCCATATATTTACCACTAGCAGACTCAGATGCTATGACCAAATCTAAAAATTTCCACAGAAATAGGAAATGAGACGTACTAAATTCATTTTAGTCTCATGAAGGATCTGGCAGCCAAAATGACCAATCGGTAGAATGTAAAAGTGAGTGATAGTTGTAATTATGGGAGTACACAGTAACTTGGGTGTTTGTTAAGTTTTTCTCAGATTGCGATGCGTTGAGTAACACTTGGACAACCACACAACATCACGGTCACTACATCAATACTAGGTCTCTCAACTACCATTGCTTTTCAGTCCCTATATCATCAAAGCTAATAATTTAGGGCAACATTCTACTCGATTTCAGCTTTCCGTTGGACTTAAGAACATCTGCCTACTGTGTGTTTACAAGAAGTTATAGCCTATTGAGTGTTCTAGAAAAGTGCTGACTTTGACGCCAGATTCCCCAGCCATCCTTTGAGCGCAGTACTTCATACAGTACAGCGACGTTCTACTCAACGCCAGCTTTCCAACAGCGTAAAGAACGTCCACTCGGCATCAATATTGGTGGAGATACAGCCTATTATATAGGTGATATTTACCATAGTGAAGTGCTGATTTTGATGCCAGATTCCTCAGCGATCCTTTCAGCACAGTACTTGACACTTTATGATAACATTCTACTCGACGCCAGCTTTCCAACGGTGTAAAGAACGTCTACCCAGAATCAATACCGGTGGAGATACAGCCTATTTTGTGTTTTAGTGAAGTGCTGACTTTAATGCCAGATACTATGGCCATCCTGTGGGTGCAGTACTCGATACTTTACATCTACATTCAACTCAATGCCAGCTTTCCCACAGTATAAAGGACGTCTACTCGGCATCAATATTGGTGGAGATACAGCCTATTCTGGAGGTGATGTTTACCCTGGTGAAGTGCTGACTTTGATGCCAGATTCCTCAGCTATCCTTTGGGCACCGTACTCGATACTTTACAGTAATGTTCAACTTAACGTCAGCTTTCCAACGGTATAAAGAACGTCTATTCGGCATCAATATTGATGGTGATACAGCCTATTATGGAGGTGATATTTACCCTGACTGGCAAAGTGTGGACTTTGATGCCAGATGCTGTCCTCAATACTCTGACGCCCAGGTTGATGTTTGGTGTCCTAGATGTACTCCACACCAGCTTTCAAACGGTATAAAGGACGTCTTCCCTGCACTATTATCCGTGGAGTTACAGCCTATTTTGTGTCCTGGTAAAGTGCTGACTTTGATGCCAGATTCTGTCGCCAATACTGTGACACCTAGACTGATGTTTGGTGTCCTAGACGTACTCGACGCCAGCTTTCCAATGGTATAAAGGACGTCCTCTCTGCACCAATATCCGTGGAGCTACAGCCTATTTTGTGTTGTGGTAAAGTGCTGACTTTGACGCCAGATTCCTTAGCTATACTTTAGGTGCCGTACTCAATACTTTACAGCAATGTTCAACCTGATGCCAGCTTTCCAATGGTGTAAAGGACGTCTTCCCTGCATCAATATCCGTGGAGTTACAGCCTATTTGGTGTCCTAGCGAAGTGCTGACTTTGATACCAGATTATGTCCTCAATACTCTGACGCCGAGACTGACCTTTGGTGACCTAGATGTATTCAATGCGAGCTTTCCAACAGTGTAAAGGACGTCTTCCCTGCACCATTATCCGTGGAGCTACAACCTATTTTGTGTCCTGACGAAGTGCTTACTTTGATGCCAGATTCTGTCCCCAATACTATGACGCCCAGACTAACATTTGTTGTCCTAGACGTACCCGATGCCAGCTTTCTAACGGTACAAAGGACGTCTTCTCTACACTAATATCCCTGGAGCTACAACCTATTTTGCATTCTGGCGAAGTGCTGACTTTGATGCCAGATTGCTCAACCATCCTTAAGGCGCAGTACCCCATACTTTACAGGAATATTCTACACCATGCCAGCTTTCCAACGGTATAAATAACACCTACTTGGCACAAATATTGGTGGAGTTATAACTTGCTTTAACTGTTAGACTCCGTATTACACGTGTATTCTTGCTTAATTTTTGTAACTTAGCCCGGGCCTGTGTATCTATAAAAATATATCTTATTTACTGTAAAAATATAGTTTATTTTAGAATAACCTAGGTATAAGTTATGCTTTGTCTTAGCTGTATCTCGTGAATTCTGAATTTTAAGAGACGTATTCTGATGTCTATTCCTGTGTTCAGTTGCGTCCAGAGTTTGGCAAGTACGTTCTGTTGTATCCTGTGTTTGGCAGGTATGGCCCCTTGTATCCTGACGTTGCTTGCCACGTCCCTCTATGTCCTAGTTAACGATTTGCGTCCTGTCCGTCCTGTGTGTCAGATGCACAGAACACACAGGACACAACCTAGAATTTTTGCTAATGGTCGTGTGTTTATCTACCTATTATTTATTGCCTGACTGTCTTTTGATTGTCCTTTTATTCAACTTTAGGCCGGGACATGTTTCTGCTACCGAGAGTTGCACGGGAGTGCGCAGAAATATAGAAACCGTGAGGAAATATAAGTAGAGAAGTGCATGGAAGTGGTATTCCATAGTATTCTTTATAATTTTCCTGTTCTATTTTTAGCATGAGGGTGCATAGAGGAGAAAGAAAACTCATATGAGTAAGCAGGGAGGTTAGTGGATATGTGTGACATTCACTGGAGTGTTGAGAATAGCTTTTAGTGCTTATTTATTCTTCTGTTTTTTTCCTATTTTGTCAGTTTAGTTGTAGTACAAACAGGGTTTAACAAAACAGAGAGTTGAGTAGAGAGCGAGAGAGTTTATGAGATCTTGAATTGTCAGGAGAGTGGTAAAATTCTATTCAATTACTCCTCTTCTGCACTTTTAGGTGAGATAGTCTCTAATCACAGTCACTAAACTTAGTCAGTTCCAGAGAGTTAAAGAATCTTAAAACAACTATTACACAAACCGTACTGTCAATTGAGATAGAAACTGCAGATAAATTAAAAAGAAATGCTACCCAATAAGGAGGAAGGTCATATAAATTTACAGTCTAATCATTTGAACTTATATGGTAGTTGTGATCTGTCATGGTCAGCTTTTTAGACCAGAATTTGTGGTGAGATTGCTTAGTAAGCATTTCACGAACACTTTTGACGAGTGACTGTATAACAAAATATTCTTGGAATTTGTAAGAGCACAGACATTTCTCTTATCTGTTTCTTATCAAAGCGTAAAAGTTCTACACACCAGTCATCAGTTTTATTATCAAGAGTAAACTCATCTTTTGAATTATAATCAATCTTTCTACTCAGAGATGAATCCTTAATAACCTTCATCACACCAGTTACGAGTGCCAGAACATGCTGCTGTTGGCTATAATGATGAAGAAGTATAAGATGAGTTGGTCTATCCATTGCTTTGATAACAGAGAGAAGGTGGAGTATAGGCATCTTGAGGTTTTGTATGAGTGGAGATTGGACTGGAGGTCACTGATGGCCAATTAAATACATTGTTTACATGCTCAAGTTCACACTAAAGTATGAACTGTACAATATTTTTTTTTTTTTTTATATCATATATTCATTGTTTGTGTAAGGTACAAGAACATGCGTGCAGCGCTAGCTATGGCAGAAACAAAACCCCAAAACAAACAACTAACAAAAGAAACAAACTGAACCGGTTCCTCCGATGGCGTCCAATAACCGACGCATTGCCTACACAGGACTTATAAAGGAAAACTACTAACTAACTAGTATTATAATGGAAACAAATCGAAACTCATAGCACCAAGTAATAAAATCAAACAGCAGACCTTCCACCACTTAGACCATTTGGCGACCAAGCCAACGATGACCGAGGCGAGGCAGGAAGGGAAGGAGAGGGGGAAGGAAAGGGCTGGTGGGGGGCATATTGTGTATACATGTCGGGGGGGAAACCAGTTCTGATTGCAGTGAGGTAACGACCAAGGCCCACGAGGGACTGGATCGAAGTCCAAAGAGAAGAGTCAGGTCCGATATCCGTAATCCCGTAGAGGTGGCGATGTCGGGCGGCAGACTTGACAGAGCATATCAGGAGGGTGTGTTCGAACGTTTCATCACCCTCTTCGCACCAAGGACAGGTGGGAGAGGGGTTTGTGTCATGCCACAAGGGGTGGGCGGCTAGATAGCTTTTGCCGACGCGAATTTGATGGATCCGGCCAGTGAGGAAACGTCCAAGACCCATAAAAGGGTGCGGGCAGAGGCTAGGACCAAAGAGGTAGTACGGCGGGGGAGGTGAGAGCAGGCGCCACGAGCTAAAGAGTTCTTCGCAGCATCTGGCCTTCAGTGAGGCGTAGAGGGCAGCCGCCCCGACGGGTGCTATCTGTAGGGGAGGCAGGAGGAGAGAATTTGCAGGGGGAAGGAGATCACTGCGACTGCCAACTTTGAAGTGAACCCGGTGGGCGACTGCATTGACAGGAAGGTGGCATTGGTTGGGTGGGGAGGGCAACTTGGTGAACCATCTTAGGGGGGTGTAGTTGGACCGGGCCCAGGGGTGGTGGCCCCGGACAGAGCCGGGGAGGCGGAGGGAGTCAGGAGCCCGGAACGGGGACGTGGTAGGGACGGAGTGGTCAAGGCGGGCTGTCGCCGAGTTGATTTCTGGTGGGAGGCATACGAGGCGAACCGCCACCAGGCGTTGAAGGTGTTTGATAAGGAGGTTGATGGGAGAGAGGGAGGCCTCACAGGGGAGGATGGCTGTGTTGGTAGAAGAGAAGTTGTTGGTAACCCAACATTGCACCCGGTGCCAAAAGGCCCTCATCTTGTCTAGCTTTTTGGAGTTAGGGGAGAGTAGGTCACAGCCGTAAAGGAGGATAGGGCGGACCAAAGGGGAGGTGAGACGGTGGCATAGGTGTGGGGCGAGTCTCTTGCCAGGCCGAGAGAGGCGGTCTATTGTAGCGAGAGCGGACTCAGCCAGGGCGAGGCGTCTTGTAAAGTGGGAGGACGTGGCCCGATCAAGAGCAGGAGTAGCGGGCTCCAGCCAGTAACCCAGCCACCGAAGTACCTGGGCAGGTTTGTAGGGGACAGAGTCCACTGAGGCGGGGAGGGAGGAGGGAGGCCCTCTTTGTTGGGGCGTCCTCCAGTGCATGAGTTCAGTTTTGAGGAGAGAGAAGGCGACACCAATGCGCCTTCCGTTCGATGTAAGTGAGGACGCAACCGCTTGAAGCTTCTGGACATTGCGTCGGTAGGCGGGTGTGGCCACTGTTATAGCAAAGTCGTCGACATAAGAGAGGATTATGCCATTCGGGACCGGGAAGTAGAGAGAGGAAATGTAGATCAGGAAAAGAAGGGGGGACACGGGCGACCCCTGAGGGGTGCCGACCTGGACCGGGGAGAGTATTTTCGGGGAGCCTTGGTAGAGGAGGCGGCAGTGCCGACCATGCAGGAAGGATCGGACCTATGAGACAAGGTAGGGCTGAACGCCTTTCTCTCGGAGCCTCCCACAAAGGAAAGTTGAGTCGACGTTGTCAAAGCCCCCTTTAACGTCAAGGAACAGTGTGGAGGAACACAGGCCCATGCTATGTGCAAGCCGGACCTCGTGCGAGAGAGTAGCTAGGGCGTCGAAAGTGCTCATGCCGGAGAGCGAGCTGCACTGGTTGGAGTGGACGAGGCCAAGAGCCCGAGCAACTACGGCTAGCCTTTATGAACTATACGATACACGTTCATGCTTAGACTATATTCCTAGTGTGCACTTGACTTCGCTTGCCCACCGAACCATATCTAGAAACTAATAGGCGATTGCTGTAGTAACAAGTTCAAGTTCACGTTCACATCTCTCCGCAGAACCTCCCTAATTCTATACTCGTAAACCTTTTCTCTTTCAAACAGCTTCAAAACTATACTCTTTCTAGGCCCGCGGGCGCTATTCCCCAAGAGGTACCAATTCTTGGTTCGGAGTCACGAGTAAAATACTGGTAGGGCAAAAAGGAAAACACTTGCGTAAAACCGCAATAGTCGTCTATCAACCAATCCCTCAGTTGTTCCACCATGACTATCTAGACTAATGCAAATTTAAGAAATAAAGAAAAGAAAGCGGAGAGAACGATTCCGAACCAACCAAGTCCCCATCCGGCGGCCCAAGTGGATCTACGATACTTAAACCACCCCTCAACCATCCACAACTATCCCACTTTCCTCAACCCAAGTCTATTAACTCCCCACAGACCGCTCATAACACCCCCAACAAGCAGGGCCGTTGCAACAGCATTCAGCCACACCCTCTGCCGCCTCGTCCTATTGACCGCCTCCGTGTACCTGATGTTTGAGAAACTGATCATGCTGTACAGCGTCCTGACTCCCAGCCAGGGCACATATGCGTACAATGCCTCCTCGATAGCTTTTCTAAAAAGGTAGGCCTTCGAGGTGACGGCGGCGCGCATCTCGATGTGGTTTTGCATCGCAAGTTCGTTGATCATGTGGCCGTCCGGCATTCTGTACGCGGAGTACGAGGCTAGGGCATCGGCCATGGAGTCCGGGTGTCTTCTGATGTGCTCAAAGAGCACACTCACGTCTTCGAACCCTGCGTTCATGCCTTGGCCGTAGAAGGGGACCATTGCATGGGCGGCGTCGCCGATTATCACGCAGCGATCTTTGTAGTGATATGGCCGGCACTGTGAGAGTTAGCTTTGGCTTACGATGCGTGAGAGGGAAGGATCCCACCTTAATACTGATCAACGGCAGTCTTTGGTGGCTCAGGTACTGCTCAACTAAGCTATCCTCGCCCACAAGATCGATCACTTCCTCAAAGTTCTCCCTAAAGAACGCGAGTAGATTCTCCCTACTTTCCCCGATAGCGTCAAATCTCCACTGCTCCATGAACAATGTGCAAGTGAACGTTTTATCCTAAACAATTAGCCTCGATACATCGCCCCAGATTGCAGAAGATGGGCTCACAATGCTAGGAATAGCAATAAACATAAAATCTTTCTTCGGCCAGATATGCAAATGATTCGCATCAATCTTAAAGTCCCCAGTCTCCTTATCCGACGGAATCTTGTATTCCTGCCATAGCGTCTCAATATATACCTGCTCGAAATACATACTGTCCCTATAAGCACTAACCAACCACCATAAACAAACCCAAACTCACCGAACACTCTTCTGCAGTAACCTTCGAGTAGTGGAATGTGCCCCATCCGCTCCAATAATCAAATCCGCCCCGACCGTAACTCTCTCCCCAGTCCCACTACTCACAGGTCAGTTATCAAATCTAGGTTACGAGCAGCAAGGGCGAAACAAACATCATCTCAAACTCCGCCGTCCGATCATCGAGGTTGAGCCCCCTCAACCCATGGTGGAAAAACAGCTTAACATCCTTCAACACCAAAGCGTCCAGCAGCTGGACATTAAGTCTCGCCCGGTCTGCTGAACGAATAAACTAAAAGCACTCACTCCCATTAGCTCCCACTACCACAACCCCCACACATGGAGAACAGCAGACAAGACCAACCCTTCCACGAACATCGTACTTCTGACTCTCCCCCTTCTCACCAGGCACCCCGGTATGTATCATGCGGCCGTACATAGGTATCGTCATAGACAGCACCTCATCGAGGAGTTTCCCCCCATCGCCCAAATTCCGGAGTCCATTGATTCCACGCTCCGAGAGGGCGAGATTGATGCTCTTGCTGAAATTCAAGGAAAGGTTTTCCGGAAGGCGGAGGTCTGCTCAATTCACCCATCAGCGAACCAACCAAACGAGGAATCAAGGAATGGGACAGGAAGTACAAACCACCCCGAATCTCATAAACCTCGACCTCCCACCCGGCATGCGAAAAGTACAACGCGGCGAGGGCTCCCACTGGCCCAGCTCCTACTACAATGACCTTCCTTGCAAGAGAATCCATTTTTGTTTCTTTTTTGTTTCTGTTTGACAATAGACTGTCCGTTATGAAGGAAAATCACTGGAAGAAAGGAAGATCAGTATGCGGAATATTCCGTGCACTAACTTAAGCGGCGAGTTAGTGCAATTGGATGGAAAGTTACCGCACAGTAAATTTAAATTAAATTACAGTTGCGTGCGGAAACTTCACGCACACCAGCTGGTACTTTAATGCAGGAGGGCCAGAGCAGCAGGCAGATGTGTGATAATATTATTATAAGCCCTTAGGCCCTGTTCGGTTAGGCTGGGCCCACCCAGGATCATTCCATAGTGAAACAGTTGCCAAACTAGCACCATTTGCTAGTATCATAGCAAACACATGAAAAACCTCACCCTAGGACTTGTAAAACTTGATGGTTATAGCTAGTTGATGATAGGTTAAATATCAACTAAACCATAATAGCCGGTTACACTCCTATTCGCTTTGCTCATAGTCGGGAAAACCAAGCTTTACACAAAAGCAAGTATTACACATCACATTTCTTTTTTTTGTTTTTCTTTTTGGCAAACAGGCCTACATAATAGTGTTAAAACTCTCCAATTTATGTATTATTGTTTATATTACAATAGTTCCCAGGTATGAGTATTATTGTCTAAGTTAAAATAATTTAATTGAAAGTGATAAAATTAGTATTTCTTGCAATTGAATCACTGGATATAGAAGAAGATTCAAATTCAGATCTGGTATCATAGCTAGATTTTCAAAAATATCCTCCGGATAACTACTAGCATGATCTCCTTAAAGATGAATCTCTAACTCTCCTAATATATTTAATGATACAAGCAGTTGTAGCTTATCTATAAATATCATATTGTGATAGGTTAATTCAAGAATTAATCAAATGTGCAATAAATTAGAAAATAATAGAAAGGGTTACTAGTCATCTGTTGTAAGATTCTTTCCAAAATTTGGGATTTGGGTCAACATCTCTAGTAGAAGAATGCTATCCTGAACCTAAATATTCTTCACTTATTTCTTCTACACCTTTTTAAGGCTTTCACTTGAAACTTTAACTTTGACAGATAAAATAGAACGATTGATGGCTTCAAAAGGTAGATTTAATTGGACTATATGTTACAAACTGGATTGTAACAAGGCAGATTGGCAAGGCGAAATAAGGTTTTTACATGACTCACAGTTGTGAGCCATAGGTGTTCTATTGTTATACAATGATTCACAGTTGTAAGTCATATGATTTTATGACTTTCGCGCATAACTTATACTTATAAGTCAGGAGTTTGACTCATGTGACACATTTAGTGCACATGACTCGTTACGAGTATTATTATTGGTTTAGTTATATTGTGCAGTTGACTTATACAAGTCAGCTGAGGATCTCACATAACTCACGCTTGTGAGTCATAGGATATGGTGACATGAAGGTATGAGTCACACAGGGTTAGGGTTGGGTGAGGAGTCCTTATAAATAGTAGGTCTAGGGACTTTCTGAACTAACTCCTCATACAACCATTTAAGTCTTTCCTATACTATTAAGATCAATATACTTTTGCACATTTGCACAAACGTCTCCTACAACATACGTGAGAGTGAGATCTCACTTATATAAGTACAATGAAATTAAGAGATATATTGATAGGCAAGATCTAGGAAGATCGCGCAGACTAAGAGAAGTCTCAGAACTATCAATATAAAATACGAGATAAGGTAAGAAGTCGTTACCTGTTGAAGAACTAATCTGCAAATAAGTAGAATCATTACACTATACTAAGTATTATCTGCAAGCTGGAAGAATAATTGACCTGGCTGGAAGAAAGTATTGAGACCATGAAGAATTAGTATTGCTTATAGTGATTGGCCTTACAGAGAATAGAGAAGTATTACTTAATTTATCAAAAGTAAATAGATCTTTTCACAATAAAAAAAAAAAAAGATCATGTGGGTGCATTTCTGTGAAAAGTGGTAAACTTACATGACATTGTGCAACTCTTTGTTTTACAAAACACTTGGATTTCCCGACAATGAGCGAAGTGAATAGGAGGGTAACTGGCAATTTGTAATACCTACTTATAATTAAATAAACTATTTTCTCACGTTGAAGAAGTCTCTTCAGTACTGTATGTGGAAATAGTTTGTAAATCTAACTTTATTACTTAGTAGCCAATAACATCAGTAAACATTAATACATACGTCCTGTATATCTTGTACATTTGAGACACCAGATACCTAAACGCCAACTGTTAACTAGGATGTGATACTGGCCAGATGCCACGTCCTGACCTTCATCACGCATTGTCCCATATTATGACTATGTCCTGAAAAGGACCCCTACGTTCTGTATATCCTGACAACGTCTGATCCTCCTCCTACACTCCCTGATACTCTCTGATCTAGCTGCCTTGTGTCCTGAATTTTCTGATACCCCCTCCCTCCCCAGGATGATGTCTTCTCTGCTGTCCCGCATCCTGAAATCACTCATTATCTCCTAATAATTCCTTGCTATTCTCCAGTTCACTTATAATACAACATTTCTTATTCTTGTATTAGAGCGTGGTACAGCATCTAGCTATCATATCTGTATACTTTTTACTGACTCCCTTGCTATCAGAATTTTGGCCTGCTATATTTGACATGTCTCAGTTGAGCTTTGCCCTTGTAGTCTTATCCAGTTACTAGTATCTCACATCATCAGGACTTACCTAAGATAGCCTTTAATACATCACCGCTATTCCCCACACTGTCTCTAGATTGTATGCTCTTTCTGATACACATCAAGCTGTTCACACACGATTCCAAGTACTAGTACATTGTAGTCATCAGATGTCTTAGAGACTGCTCCTGTTTATCGTTTATTTCCAATCAATACCTATCAGAGAGACTATTTAGTACATTCATGGCTTATCACATCGCCTCATAGTTCCAGAAATTGAATCTATTACTATCTACATACCCCTAATCTAATCTGTATTATTTCCCTACGTTGGGTCTATTATCTGGTCTCTAATCTCCAAGGTCCAACTGACAATCCCAATTGCCAATTTGCAGTAAGTTATAACAGGGGCTCCCTCTGAGAAGATAGATCCCAAGGTTGTGACCATACCGAAGTGTTCTTTCTAAAATTAAAGATAAAGATAATCAACAGTAGAGTTGAAAAAACAAAACAGTAAAACTTAATATGGTTAAGTCATAGCTTTACTCAATTAAGTACTGATCTTGCAAGGTAGTTGATTACCCGAGTAGAGGAGAACTCATATATACTTAAGTAGGTTTTGTATGCTGCCAGTTACTCCCCATCACTACTCTGCATTCACAAGCACCCAACGCTCATGAGCCGTCTAGCCAACCTCAATGTGTCAGACTAAAGTTCCCCTATAGCGAACTAAACTACTCAGTTGAGTTCTAACATCCGCTTGATAGAAGTTTTTTAGCCGCTACATCTTCAATGCAACTGCAGGAATAAAAACTCTTCATATTGTAGGTATGCTAGTGGCAAGATATCATGCCCGTGCAGATACTTTACCAACTCTGGAACTCTCTACCCATATACAATTAGTCTTTCACAAGCATTCAGAGCCTCTAAATGTCTATCCACTTCTACTGATTTCTATATCATTCCAGATGACAGCCACGTAGCTTTCCTGATAGACTACTTTGGAGGTTGACTACAAATAGGCACTACCCACAATTAACCTTCCTAGAAGCAAATCTTATCTATATATGTATCATAAGAGGAGCTGCTTTTATTATAGCATAAAATCCTCTACCCTATTGAGTGACAGGCACTTCACAATACAATGGTCTTGGTATACATTAGAAACAATTTACATTATATCAAGATCAGACAAAACATTTTTTAGCAACTTCCTTGTGTTTTCACTACTAATCTGCACCAGCCTGATCTACTCCATACTGTCTATTTTGAACTATTCAAGTATATGTTAGATTGGATTCCAGGGTTTCTTAAAAGACGTTAACAGCTGGAAGGGTTTAATGACTCATGAAAAGCTTTACTACCATACCCCAGATTCCTTCTACTCAAGAAAGGCTACCATAAGATTATGCAGTAGCAAGGAAAGGAAATGAGGAACTTGTAATGTTGTCTTTTATATGTCCTTGCTGTTGCATTCACAGGACCCAAGAGTACCCAAAGTCAACCTCTCAAGAGTGGCAAGTTTAAGTATACTTTTAGTAAAAGAGGCAGGATTTCTTATACATCGACTGTCTCTGTTTTCATCAACCGTCTCCGTTACAACTCTGGTGATTGAAATTTATTTCATAATCAGGAACGACTCAACACCACAGAACTTCTCACCACTTTTCGAGTCTGGTCCCTATTGGAATTTGTGGACTGTACGATCTTAATAGCAATATAGATTATACGGACGTAATATTAAGAGTATATTATGGGCATGTTTCTAGCGAAGAGGTAAGAGGTATGAAGGCAAATTGGTAGAGATTCTTGTCCTTAATTCTCTTATAAACAAAGCGAGCGGTAGTCTATTTATACAGGTTTGCATCCTCTGCGTAAACTCCGTGTAACAGAAAAATATAATAGGGAGAAATATAAATGCGACCGTGTAAAACCATAACATAAGTAGGAAAAATATAAGGGCGAACGTGTTTGACCCTGAGAATCTGCCAAGATATTCCCATAAAACATGCGTGAATGTTATTCGGAAGCCGTCTCTTAAATATTTGACGAGAAGACTTAGGCCTAAATCTTTCGTAATAGACGGAGATTTGTCTAGGAAGGCTCAGTGTCGTTCTTTTCGTTTATGACTACTAAGAACTCGCTTTAAAGTAATAGAGAAAGTATTCTTATAAAGATTCATAGGTAAAACAATGTTATATTGTTAAGGTCTCTTCTCCGTTGCTTGGTTTTTTCTAAAAGCTTGGGAGGCACTTCGATATCTATATCCCGCGTCTGAGTGTTCGCGGACTACTTCTAATCCTCCTAGAGCAAAGTACCTTCCCCAAAATCGTACCCTACATCTCATAGTCTTAACAAGTGCGAACACCGTTTGACTCTGAATTCTTGCACACCAACTTCGTCCTCATAAATTCTTTTCCGTCTTATTGTAGGATGCGTTATTATCCTCGAACAACCTGTCTTCAATTTATAGAGTCAAATAGACTTCTGTCTGAAACTGCAGTCGTCTTGACTATCGTTCCAGTAGTCCCTTCCAATTTCACATAGTGGCCAGCGTATGTGTCAGGCACCTATGTATGATGCAGGCTTCGTAGACGGTACGCTAACACACGTATGTCTACTGCCTATTAGGTCTTCTGAGTCTGAGCAGCTTCCCCTCGGTCCGCCTCGCCACAAAGAGAATCACCTCTCGAGGGATCCTGTCTCCAGGACCAACCAACATACAGTGGCCTTCAGATAGGTATTGGTGTCATATCTATCTCCTATGGCCTCCGGGGCTCTGTAGGAGTAGTTGCGGATTCTCGAACCGAAAATGTCCCGTTACTTTCGGCCCGTAGTTAGGATGCCTAACTTTGAAGCCTAGTAACTCAATGCGCCTCCGACGGATTTCCTCCATTCCACTTCTCAGAGGTACCCATTTTTTTTTTTATATATCATGTATTCATTGTTTGGTTAAGGTACAAGAACGTGCGTGCAGCGCTAGCTATGGCAGAAACAAAACCCAAAATCAAACAACTAATAAAAGAAAAAACAAAACCAGTTCCTCCGATGGCGTCCAATAACCGACGCAATGCCTACACAGGACTCATAAAGGAAAACTACTAACTAACTAGTATCATACCGGAAACAAATCAAAACTCATAAAACAAGTAAAGAAATCAAACAGGAGACCTTCCATCACTCAGACCATTTGGCGACCCAGCCAACGACAACCAGGGCGAGGCAGGGAGGGAAGGGGAAGGGGAAAGGGAGGGCTGGCGGGGGGCACATTGTGCATACATGTCGGGGGGGAAACCAGTCTTGGTAACGGTGAGGTAGCGACCGGGGCCCAAAAGCATCGGGATTGAGGTCCATAGAGAAAAGTCAGGTCCAACATCCGTTATCCCCTGGAGGTGGCAACGGCAGGCGGCAGACTTGGCAGAATAAAACAGGAGGGCATGCTCAAACGTCTCGTCCACTTCCTCGCACCAGGGGCAGAGGGGAGAGGGGTCTGTGTCGTGCCATGAGGGTTGGGCAGCTAAATAGCTCTTGCCGGCGCGCATCTGATGGAGCCGGCCTGAAAGGAAACACCCCAGGCCCATAAAGGGGTGCGGGCGTAGGGTGGGGCCGAAGAGGTAGTAGGGCGGGGGAGGCGAAAGGAGGCGCTATGAGGTGAGGAGTTCCTCACGGCATCGGGTCTTCAGTGAAGCGTAGAGGGCAGGGGCACCGAGCGGGGCTACCTGTAGGAGAGGCAATAGGAGAGGGTGCGCCGGAGTAAGGGGGTCACTACGGTTGCCAATGATGAAGTGAATGCGGTGGGCGACTCCATCGACTAGGAGGTGACATCGGTTGGGTGGGGAGGGCGGTTTGTTGAACCATCTGAGGGGGGTGTAGTTGGGGCCAGCCCAAGGGTGGCGGCCTGGGACTGAACCAGGGAGGCGGAGGGAGTCAGGTGCCCTGAAGGGGGACGTAGTGGGAACAGAGTGGTCCAGGCGGGCAGATGCTGGGTTAATTTCCAGTGGCAGGCAGACGAGACGGACCGCTGCCAGGTGCTGTAGGTACTTGATCAGGAGGTCGATTGGAGGGAGGGAGGCCTCACAGGGGAGAATGGCTGTGTTGGTAGAAGCGAAACAGTTTGTAACCCACCTTCATACCCGGTGCCAGAATGCCCTCATCTTGTCGAGCATTTTGGAGTTGGGGGAGAGCAGGTCGCTGCCGTAGAGGATGGGGCGGACTAGGGAGGAGGCAAGGCGATGGCACAGGTGTGGCGCAAGACCCTTGCCTGGCCGTGACAGGGGTCTATCGTAGCGAGAGCAGCTTCGGCCAGGGCAAGGCGTCTGGTGAAATGGGAGGAGGTGGCCCGGTCCAACGCAGGAGTTGCGGGCTCTAGCCAGTAGCCCAACCAACGAAGTACCTGGGCCGGCTTGTAAGGGACGGAGTCTACTGAGACGGGGAGGGGGGATGGGGGCCCTCTCCGTTAGGGGGTCCTCCGGTGCATTAGTTCTGTTTTGGGGAGTGAGAAGGCAACACCTATGCGCCTTCCTTTCGATGTTAGTGAGGACGCGACTGCCTGCAGTTTCTGGACGTTACGCCTGTAGGAGGGTGAGGCCACTGTTATAGCGAAGTCGTCGACGTAGGAGAGGATTATGCCATTGGAGACTGAGAAGTGGAGGGAGGAAACTTAGATAAGGAAAAGGAGAGGGGAGACAAGTGATCCCTGGGGGGTGCCGACTTGGACCAGCGAGAGGACTTTAGGGGAGCCTTGGTATAGGAGGCGGCATTGTCGGCTATGTAGAAAGGATCGGACCCAAGAGACAAGGTAGCGCTGAATGCCTTTTTCCCGAAGTCTGCCGCATAGGGTAGCTGAGTCGACGTTATCAAAGCCTCCTTTGATGACAAGGAAGAGTGTGGGGGAACAGAGGCCCATGCTGTGCGAAAGCCAGACCTCATGTGAGAGGGTAGCAAGGTCGTTGAAAGTGCCCATGCCTGATAGTGAACCACATTGGTTAGGGTGGACAAGGCCAAGGGCCCGAGCAACTATGGCTAGCCTAACAGCTACCACACGCTCCAGGATCTTGGATAGGGTTTGGAGGAGGACTATGATGTGGAAGGAGGCTGGTGTATCATAGGAGGCCTTACCAGGCTTGTCGAGTGCGATGCCGTTGGCCTGCTTGAGGGATGAGGGGTGAAAGCCGTATGGTAGGAGGGAGCTCAGGAGGGAGGTGAGGATCTTTGGGTTGGTGCCGTGGACCCTTTTCCAAACCGAGTACGGGATGTGGTCGGGGCCAGGGGCAGATGTGCTTGAGCTGGATGCTAGGGCCTTGGAGACCTCTTCTTTAGTGAGGACCTCAAGGTCCCTGAAGGGGCGCAGTATAGTGGGAGGGGAGGAGGACTCTCTAGGGGGGAAAAAATGGGTCAGGAGGGCGGTGCTGACAGCAAGTAGAGTGTCAGCATCCGGGAAAGAGGGAAACCGGTCAGGGGGAGGTCCCATCACGAATCGCTTAGCTGTCCATACAGTTTTCGGGGTTGCAGAGGAGAGGAAGTCGTCCCAGTACTTTCGCTTAGCCTGCTTGATGGCCTTAAAGTAGGCGTTGCGGGACGTCCGTACTTCAGCCCAGGAGTCCGCGTCAGGGGCCCTGCAGGCACGACATGTAGCAGCGTGAAAGGACACTCTGAGAGAGGAGAGGAGTGGCGACCACCAGAGCTTGGAGCGAGTCGACATGCGGTTGAGCAGAGTGTACAGGAGGAGAGTGGTGCAGAGGCGGTCAATATTACTGTCGAACCAGGTAGTGGCAGAGGACACGGTCGGGAGGGTGGGAGGTGGAGAAACAACAAACAACTTGAGGGCATCGCCGAGGGCAGACCAATCGGTTTTAGCCCAGGCTGGTGTAGGGGCAGGGGGGCGCAGCAAGGGAGTGGAGAGTGAAATGCAAATCGGAACGTGGTCAGAGCCAGTAGACGGGAGTGGGGTGGCCCATTCTGCAAAGAGTTGAGCTGCCGCGCTATTGGCAAGGAAGAGATCAAGAACAGAGGGCCTACCCACGGAGGCAAAGGGAAAATAAGTAAATACACCAGGGGTATTAAGAAGGGAAAAACCATGTAAAGAAGCCAATTGAAAATAAGGAACTGACGTTCTGAGATCGGAAGATGAGATGACCTGCAATGGGTCGGAAAGAGGGTGGTGGAGGTTAAAGTCACCCATAACAAAAACCGGAAAACTTAAATCAGGAAAACATAACTCAGGAGAAACGATGCGTGTATGGGTTGAGACTCCTTGGGTGTTGTACACATTGTACACCCGAAGGCGGGTTTGTGAGGAGGAGCAAAAGCCCACATCGGAGGACGGGTCTACTGCCATCACATTGGCAGACCGGTCCACCCACACAGGCAAAAGGGAAACAACTTCAAGAAAAGACAAAAGAGCATAGCAGGCCACGCGCGGTTTGCCGAAAAAGGAAGGCAGAAAAAAACATTTATAACCAGGAAAGGAAGGTAAGCGTGCCCCCACACAGGGGGATCCTGTATGGCCACAATTGCAGGTAAGGAAGGCAAAGCAGAAAAACTCTGAAACAGGAAAGAAAAACATCCCAGCTACCCAAGCTGTTATGTTGAACAAAGGAGAGGTTCAAAAGGCCAGGATCCCTGCGAGAGGGCCTGGGGGGAGAAGAGTTGGGAGAAGGCATTTACCCGGACAAGCCGGAGGGGTTTTCTGCAGAGCGGGCTGGGTTATAGTCCCCCTGGGCGGGAGGGATGCTAACACTGGAGGAGGACCGACTGGCTGTCTGAGGTGTCTCGGGCGGGATGAGAGGGCGGGGACGGCGGAGAGCTGCGAGAGGCGGGGCAAGAGTTTGTCTTGGGGTGGAGGGCCGGCACCAGAGTCGGCACCATCAGGGCCGACATCCATGCCATCCTCGTCATCACGATCTAAGGGCTGTGAGGTGGAGGGGTCTTTGGGGGTCGGGGCGGGTCGTTCCGGGCAGTCCCTGTCAGTGGCCGCGTGTGACTCCTTACAGTTAGAGCAGGAAGCAGTCAAGGAGGGGCAGCAGTTGAGGACCACCTTGGTGTTACCCGCCTTAGAACAGGTAGGGTTCTGGCAACAGTGCACCGAATGTGTATGCGAGAGGGAGCAGATTGGACATATCGGGTGATCCAGCTTACATCGATGGGCCTGGTGGCCAAACTTCCAACAGTTGCGGCACTGGGTGAAACAGTTGGATGAGAAGGCACGTTCAACTCGGCGTCTTCTAGAGAAGAGGTGGATTGAGGTTCCCATGGCATTGATGTCCTCAGGAGCGATGGTGACGACGACAGAGGTAGCGGACTTGGACATCCTGGATTCCAGGTCGCGGTTGAGGTAGCGGGCAGAGAAGATGGTGATGCCCGTGGCGTTACAGACTGACTCTTGAAGGAGGGAGAGGAGGTCTTCTTGGTCTTCTGGGAGATAGGCGAGGGGGAGGGAGTGGATAGCGAGTTGGGTCTCGTTGGGGGCGGGACGGAAGGGCAGGTAGGCATTGTCACCTACCGGAGAGAGTTGGTTGAGGCGATTGGCGAGGGCTTGGTAGTATGGGGCGTAGGAGGTGGCGGGAGTGTAGGGGTCCAGGACTGGGAGGGTGACAGAGCCTCAGTCGTTGACCCTGGCAGATAGGGAGAGAGGCAGGGGGCAGTTGGCTTCTCGGAGAACCAAAGCTGCAATATCGGGGAGGGTCACGGAAATTCTTTCGGCTTCAAGATGGAGGGCAGGGGAGGAGCGAGGGGCGAAGAAACGACGTTGTGCTGCTGGCAGGATGGGAGCCTCTTTAACAGGAGGATCCGTGGTGCCTGATGCGACTTGCGCAGCAGAAGGTGGTTTCGGCTTGGGCCCCTTGGACTTCTTGCGGCCCCCAGCGGTGGCAGCCATGGCGAATGAGTAAGGAGGGCGTAGGTAGGTCGGATCCATGTTGCCAGGGGT
The DNA here is from genome assembly GCA_006112555.1 of Tuber indicum. NCBI lineage: Eukaryota > Fungi > Ascomycota > Pezizomycetes > Pezizales > Tuberaceae > Tuber > Tuber indicum. The sequence goes on from VBSK01000152.1 coordinate 234,341, forward strand.
CCACTAAGTGAGGGGGGGGTATTTGCCATCGTGGAAGGTCCGGGCCTCCCACGAGTTGGGGTATTTGACCGCGTAGGCTTCTGGGTTGCCGTAGTTCTTACCCGTAACGGTATCATAGCGGAGGGTGTCAAGGTCATACCCGTCCACAGTCGCTCCAACCTGATAAAGGGGTGCGCGGGAGAGGGCCTGTTGGGGGTGTGGGACGGCAGGAGGTTGCGCCGTGCTAGCTTGGGAGGGTGGGGCTGAGGGGAGACTTCTTTCCCTTTACGGGTAGGGGGCGGAGCCGGAGGGACCAGAGCCTGCTGACGTGGGGGCGGTGGTTGGGAAAGCCTATGTGACAAGTCACGCAGGGCTGACTCAACAGGGGCTAGGGATGAAAGCGAGGGGGCCTGACTGGCGGAAACAGCGTCAGACAATCCTTGGACTCTGGCAGCAAGGAGGTCGATTCGTTCGTTGGTGGTGGAAAGTTCATTGAGGGTAGCAACCAGGAGGGGGATGAGGACGGCCTCACCTTCACTGAGGTCACAAAGGTCTGACGAGATGAGAAGGAGGACGGAGGAGAAAGCATCTCCAAGGACAGGCTGTAAGGACTGTAGGAGGACCGGGATCGCGAAGACCGGGAGGTGAAGGGGCTGAGCAGAGCTCACCCTAGAGGGGTGGGCGAAACCAACGTCAGAAATTGGAGCGCGAAGCAGAGACTTGAAGCCTAAGCTGAAGGGAGGTAGGGGCGCAAAAGTGAGGAGTCACACCAGACGCGATGGTGTTGAGAATGTTTAAGAAAGTTATGGTCAGGAAAATAGAGGACGCGGAGCGTGTTCTCAGACGTACCCAGAGGTGCCCTCTTATATATCCTGCCAACAGCTTCGGGTCGGACGGACGGAAGGCAGCGACGTATATGGTGTTATGAAGCGGGCTTCATTGAGATGACATTATAGTCATGGGACGCAACTCTTCGAAATCTCGCTAAGGACGTGCGGGCCCCAGAGCGGGGCCGGAGGGGGGTGTTAGGCTTCGATAAAATGAGGGTCTGTGCACAGTTACCCTACTGAGAAGTCTGTGCATTTTCTTTATGCCTAACAGTGAATCTGAGAGGGTGTGAGGGAAATTACGGTAAGTCTGAAGAAATAATCACCACTGTAAAGTCCGAGAAAATACGTAAAGATGATGAAATATCCCATAAACTAAGGAAAGTAACACATGTGTAGATCCTTAATCGTTATCACCAAATATTAATGAAATAACATAAGAAACATATCCTAACTGTAGTAATGTATGCAGTGTTTAGGTATGCCGAAACACTAACTAAGTGAGAGAGAATATACGCTATTATCAAGGAAATATAGCTTATAAAACGAATCAAGGAATTTCAACAGTCCCTCCCCCAGGGGGGGGACTAGGCCATCACCTTTCATCCTTCCACCATGGTGGAACTCTTTTCCTGCTTTTTCTCTTGAGATCTACCCTCTTGAGATCCTTCTTCCTTCCTCCCAACTTCTCAGGATGTTGGTTTTCGCCCCTTCCCCGCTTTTGGTGTGGCCTCGCTTAGCATCAGCACGGTCGGGTGGCTCCTTTTTCCCTACAACAGACCGCTGGGAACACAGTTTGCGGTACGCGATTACGATGGATCTCCTCTGCTTCTCCTAGGAGTTGTTCTGGTTTCCTCAACAGACTACGGTCGATTTCGCCACCCTCCTCCTCTCTATCCTCTACAACAGCTGGTGGTATCCCATCCACTAAGTAACGCTATCTCTCAGAGAACAAGGGACTACATGAGAGACATGGTAAGACAGCTGGGGGGCATTGGAGGCTTAAGGGGGCCGCCTAGTTAAGACATGAACACGTTTCCAATAGTTGTTCCGGCATTTGGATCTACCCCTCCTCTCTTCTCACCTCAGTTCGATCAGCTGGTACCCTACTACTAACCTACTTTTCTCCTCTGGCTGGCACCCACTCAACTGTCAAATCATATCTTTCCCCCCTGGCTGGCACCCTACTGCTGGCTAGCATCCTACTGCCCTTCTCTCCTCTTCTTCAAGCTTCGGCCCTTCATCCCAGCCCTCCTTGAAGGATGGCCTGGGTTCCTCTGCACTGCCATGTGCTCACCGCTTTATCTTGGAGGAGGTTTTCTCCTTGCTGTTGCGTTTCCTCTTACCCCTGCTGCCGGGCTACATGCCCACCAATACATTTATCCAACTAGTGCTTGGGACCGGCTGTTGATGTCTTCTGGAACTATGTGAGCTCAGCTACGGAGGCCTATAGTTTTAGACTTCGGTTCTTAGATGCTTGGGGTTTCCTTAGTTTGAGGGCTTTCCTTCATATATGTTGAGGAGTGTCACCTGTCGGGGTGGGGGATTTCCTTGGTTTTGATTACTTGGGTGTGGTTTTCTGGAAGTGTGCACTGCGGGATGCTGCTCGTGGGAGTTTTTTAGACCAGTCTGCTTCAGTGGGCATGGTTTTTCTTCTGGCTGCCGGGTCCTGGACAGGAGTGGAGGTTTGGGTCTACATAGCACGTGCTGACGCGACCCATGTATCTTAAACATTAATAAAACTTGATATAAAAAATAGAAATAAAAAATAAAAAAAAAAGCAGGATTCCTTATTTACAATTAGGAAAAATAAAAGAGCAGACAGGTATTTCAATATTAGAATATTGGAGACTACTTTGAGGTCAGTTATGCAGGAAATGGCCAATGAGGTTAAAAATCTATTGTTTTAGTAAGACAATACAAAGTTCCATACAGCTTATAACACCATAGCATACTAGTAGTTTAAAGACAACAGTATTGATTTGAAAGATTATCCTCCATTATCTCCTGATCTTAACCCAGTTGAGCATGCTTGCCAGTAGGTGAAACTTAAATGACACCTACACAAGCAATATCCTATATTTTTTAAATATAAAAGTATGGCTCAGAAAGGTACGTAATAGGTTAGCAGAAGTTTTACCTATAGCTTGAAATATAATCCTAGATACCTTCTTTGAGAAGCTCTAGAAGTTAATGCGATCCTATGTGACAGCTGTAATTGAGTCAAGAAGATCGCATACGAAGTATTAGTACCTGTCAAAATAGAATTTTCTACCATTAAACTTAAACTATGAGGTTACTCATTACACAATACTAGTAAATATCCATTTATACACAGACCTTATATCAGTATTACATAATCACCAAGACTTATTTCTAGTGACTGTACAATTATTCTATGATGTCATGATAACTTACAATGGTGCATTGAGCCACAAAGTTTGTTGAGCTGTCAGGCACTCTGAGATAGTGACCAAGATTGTCAGAAATCGAGCAGTCAGGGGTTGGAGCAATCAGCCACAACCGTGGCACGAGTAGTAAAAGTTTTTCGTGTTCGTGAGCGCGCGGTTGATTTTGGCAACGAACATGATCTGCTCTCAAAGAGGACCCGAAAGAAAAAAAGAAGGGAAAATAAAAAATAGAATTCAACAGCACCGCACTCGTTATGACTGTGGCAGGGTTCGAACCTGCGGCCTTCTGCGATCTCCAGGTTTGTAAAGCAGACGCGCTTCCACTACGCCACACAGTCGTTGTTTACCTAATTCACTTGAGTTAATATGATGCATCCGCGCAACCCTTACCAGGCAACATGTAACCCAGACTCTAAAACCAAAAGCTTCCCTGTACATAACAACCAACGCACAATCCATCTAGTATTCAAAGCCCCAGCTATTTGTCACTTCCAAATAAATCCTCCTTCCATTTATTTACGCCAGAATATAAAAATACAAAAAAACAAGCCAATCCCCCAAATTCCTTTCATCGGTTAGCACTCGCCCTATTTCTCCATCCATCACCCATACTCCGTCGAACGCCCAAAGTTCTTCTCTTCGGGGCCGTGGTCGCTGTCGCGGCCATCGCTACAGCATTGGGATTTGTCACCGTAGTTGTATTCCTTGAGTCTGCCGCGCTATGTATAACTGCAGCCGACGCTCCAGCGATGGCAGTCTCTTCAATCTCAACGCACCTCTCCGCTACCGCTGACTCTAAATATCTAGAAAACGGCACGGAAAACGCCGGTGGTGAGGAGGGGATTTCTTCTTTCTTTCGCCTTCTCTGGGGCGGCGCACGCGCAGGCGAAGAACTCAATAACATGACACCACTGTGATGGTCAGGTCGGACGGGGAATTTGGGCTGAGGTAGCGCTTCAATTTGTTCCTTAAGATTCTTATCCCTTATAGATTTGTCCCTTATGACCTCCGTCGCAGTGTGTGCTTTAGGTGGAACAACCTTTCTCACCAGTTCTGGCACCCTTTGCCCGAAATACCTGTGCAGACTCCCTTGATCTGCCGGCCTTTTATTCGATCGCACTGCGGTAGCCGGAGTTCCCTTGATCAAGTTACCGCTTCTGTTTGGTGGTTCGGCCATCGTAGGACCCCGCCTTTGTTCTTCCTTCTCAACTCGAGCCCTATCCGCCTCCTGATTTAACCGAGTCTCCTTGAGCTCCTGCATGTGGCTACCCGCACTTTTAAACCCTACCACTGCCCCAGGTGGTTGTTTTTCCATCCTCCCCGCAGGCCACTCCCGAGAAACAACTGGTCTGAATCCTTCGTCTAAAGGTTTATTTGTTTTTTTGCCAGAAGCTTGCTCACTCTGTAACCTCCTCCTCTTCAACCGTGCCCCATCCTCACCAAGGTCGTCACCCTCACTATCAGACTCTAAGGGATCCCTATCAGGAAATTGGTCATCCAAGGTGGACGCAACCCCACTCTTATCAACAGCTATTTGGATATGAACCTCCGAAGGACACTCTCGGCCAAGAATCCTGCTAACAGATTGGACGGAAGAGAACCCGAGTGTAGGTCCACGGCTGTCAAGAAGAGGATATAAAGAGCGATGCGTGAGGAATTGCGAGAGTTTCGTCTTGTCTAGTTCAACAATGTTAGCCCATTTTATACTAGTCCGCCGACTGGCGAAGCGACAGTACCTCCTTGAGAATTCCTCACAGCACATGACATATACAAAAGCGCCTGTGCCCTAGTCATTGCAACATAGAGCAATCTTCTCTCTTCATCTGTATCATCTGCCCTTGAATGCGGAATGCTGCCCTGGTAGACTGCCGGGATAAAAACTATTGGCCATTCCAAACCTACCCATTTGTCAATTATTAAGGTCCCGACAGAGCGCACCCGACAGATCCTAGCTACCTTTAGAAGCATGAATGGTACTAATTGTAACCTGTCCCTGCTTAACCGTCTCATCATCCCCCTTAACCTCGTTCGCCAGCGCCGTATTAGACAAGAAGCGGTCCAACACCAACTGCAACCTGCTCTGCTCAACCTGACTTTGCGGCAACCCATCAATGTCAGGAAGCGTATCCTCGTCGTCATCCAACCTCTCCACCTCCTGTGCTTGTGAAAGGAGCTCGCTAACGTTGGACCACTTTGCATCGAAATCTTCGGGATAGCTCCTTCTGAGGTAGTCTTCATAGCCTATTCTCCTCATCAAGAATTCCACAACATCCACCAGACCTTTCCCTTGTTCATCCCCTTCAAGCTGCTTCTGGGTGGACAGGATAATACCCATAAAGTCACCCAGACCCTTCTCGGCAGCTTTGGCGATCCTCACATCTTTCCAGATGCCACCGAGCCCCGTTCTGATAATTTCCCACACGCTCCTGGCTCGTTTGTCCGCCTCATCAAGTAATGCTTTAATCGTTGTATCCCCAACCTTCCTCGAAGGGGTATTAACAATCCTAGTCAGCGCATCATTATTACCCGGATTCTGTACTATTCTCAGATAGTCTAGAAGAGTTTTAATCTCCACGCGATCGTAAAATCTCAACCCTCCTACCATTTTGTATGCCACTCCAGCTTTCACAAAGCTCGTCTCGATATTTCTTGTTAAATTCGCGGACCGCACGAGGATAGCTATATCACCAAGCTCCACCATACCCCCAGTCATAGCTCTAACCCTCTGGACCTCTGAGACTATCCAACTTGCTTCCAAAAAAGCGCTGGGAATCCTTCTCAAGACCGGCCTAGTTCCCACCGAATGCGAGGGAGTAAGGGGTTTCTTCGGACGATCATGATCCTGCTCAATCACCTCCAATGCAGCAAGCAAAATACTAGCAGAGCTCCTATAATTCTGCTCAAGGTGAACCACAAGTGTCTGTGGATAAGCCCTAACCATCCTCGACAGGTTACGGATTTCTGCAGCTCGGAACCCATATATGCTCTGGTCCGGATCTCCAACAATTGTAATCCGTTCACGCTTCCAGGCAAGCAGCTTCATTAATTCAAACTGGACCAAATTCGTATCCTGAAACTCGTCGATAAGAACTGCTTCTACGTTGCTAACGCATTCCGGGTTATGCCTAAGCAGCTCAAGACACCGAAGCAACAGGTCGTCATAGTCGAGTAAGTTTGACGCCCCCAAAGCCGCCTCGTAGTCCTCGAAAATCTGAGCGAAATCCTCAGTAGGAATGTCCCTAACTCTAGCCTGCGCAGATTGTGTCGCTGCGGTTGAAGGAGGTGGTAGGGCATCTGCCACCGGAGAGCTATTTCGGGCTTTGAAATAGGATATCCGAGATCTAACCTGGCTTAGATCCAATGGCGATTTCCTCCGTTTAATTATCCTCTATGGCCCAAACATCAGTACTTGCGTTTCCCCTTCCGAGAAACCATAACCCGCCTTGACAATTCCCAAACTATCACTGGAATCCGCAATTCCCCACCCCGGCTTGATGTCTACCAGATGCCCATACTTTACCAAGTACTTCCTAGCTATACTATGGAAAGTGCCCAGCACCAGCCGACCTTCCACTCCGTTCCCAACGAGCTTCGATATCCGCTCCTTCATCTCCCGGGCAGCTTTAACGGTGAAAGTAGCCACAATGACATTTCGGGGGTCCAGCGACTGCGGAGGACATAGTAGCCATGCGGCGCGAGAGGTTAGTGTTCTAGTTTTACCGGAACCAGCTATTGCTCGGTCAGTCCAGAGTACTTAGCAAGAAGGAGGATTAAAAAGGGGGGAGGGATTATACGTGGGGCAAGTATCTGTACCACAGACGACGGGTTCGTCACAGCTAGTCGTTGGGCATTGTTCAGTCCGGCAAGTATCGGCTCAAGATCTAACTGTGATGCCCTAAAAGACATGGCACCAAGCTGTCCGAACAGATAAATCCAAAGATGACCGGAATGAAAGGAAAAGGGAAAGGAGAGGAGAGGAGAGGAATGGAGAGGAATGGAAAGGAATGGAAAGGAAATTGTCAAAGTTTGCTCTCTCAGGTTCAGAGCATCAACCGGGGAGGGTCCCCGACGTGGACGCGTTCTGCTTGGCTAAAAATTAAGATCACGTGAGCTGCATATCGACTGGCAGGGCATTGAAAACCACACCCCTAAAACTACAAGATAACCTTTCATATCATAGGAAAATTCTAGCGAAAAAGAAAATCCGACCAACCCGGTTGTCCGACCACCGCCATGAGATAAATCTATTATAATGATTAAGCGCTGATATTTTTCAATGATTCTGAAATCCCCGAAATCCGTCTGGGTTGTTACCCCGATATATCCGATGATAGGGAAGACCAAAGCGAAGCTCCTCACAATTATATTATAAACCACTACCATGGGCCAGGTAAACCAGCAAACAAACCGCCAAGCCAGTAGACAAGCAAACATGATGTGTCCTCAAGCCTTTCATACCGGTAGATCTATATGCCACGCAATCCCTCATCTTCTAGCTAAACAAAGCTCCCTCATGAACTATCATTCGCATTACATGAAGATCAACTATTTTGTAGTTAAAAATACGAAGTGAGCCGACCTAGACCTTATCTCTCTCGCAGTATTCAAAAAAAAATATAAAAAAAACCTCCATTAATTTTTATAGACATTCTAACAAGTCACGGGGAAAAATGAGTCGAAAGACAGGCATCAGTACAGTAGCAAGGAACACCATGGACTACTGTAACAATACAGTATCATAATAGAAAAACACTAAACCCAAAGCCAAAATGAAGAGAGAAAGCCGTCAACGCCCCGAACAGCCTGTGGCCACCACTACACCCAGCGGTTGATATCATGCATCCGGTCTAACTAATCCTTCCAGGCACAAGGCATACAACCAAGCCAAGACTTCCCACTCCCAACGTGCTATGAAATATTCCGACAACCCAAGCAGCCAGAGATATCCGAGCTCTAACTCTTCATGGCACAGTCCAAGCAGATTCTCGCACCATCTCCAAGAGAGATGGAACAACCACTCTCGCAAACCCTCTTAGAACATATCCCGCACCTCCCTTCCTCACTCATCCCTGAAAATCCACTCAACTCCACAGGTCGGTCACAATCTTCACACGAGGCCATCCCTTCGGGAGTTTGCGATGACGCGGCCACCGACGCACAAGACATGGACTTGGAAAATGGCGTGCTATTACTCGATATTGGCTTCGTATGTGCCATCACGGCAAACGGATTAGTCCGCTGAGGAGGAGTGAGGACGCGTTGGCCTCTGCTTGTCGGTGTAGTGGAATGGATGCTGTGGCCTGGCGATTGAGTACGTATGGTCTTCAAGAGGCTTAGTGGAGCAAGTGGAGCAGGTATAGGGGGCGTATGAGATGGCTGCGAGCTCTGGGCGGAAAATAGCTTTTGGAGAGTGTACTCTGTTACCGTCGTATTAGCTTTTAGTTATTCACACAAGCGAATGATATATGTCACGGTAGTCGTGACGATGTTGCGGAATGCCCTAACGCCGGTGCCGGGGAAGCCCAATTGTGGAGACCTACGATATACTTCCTCCTCACGAGGCTTTCCATTCCTCCATCTTTTCATCGTCCTGCCAGGTTGTACATCCATCATTCCCCGCGAGTGGCAGCACCCAGAGTCATCTGATGAGAAAGATTCATCCGAGGGGCGTTTTCGTTTCGAGAGCGCTGGCACGAACGTGGGTGTGTAGAGGGAAGATGCCATCATCATGCGATCCCGTTGGGGATCTTTGTTGAGTAGTAACGACAATTCTTGCGACCTTGAATCTGACGATGTTTTTTTCTCGAACAGAGTTCAGGCCGGGAACGCGTGAAGGAGGGGGGGGTTCGTTGTCTCAGTGTGTTTGTGCGAGAGCAAACGACAGAGAACGCGTAAAAGGATTTACTCGTAATGCAATCAATGGTAGCGCGTCGCCTTACCCCTTGTGGCTGCAACATTACCGTATATTCTTCATCCCCCAAATCAGTCCTCTTGCTTCCTGATCCCCTCTTCCTCGCTCTTGGCATCCCACAATAATCCAACCCCTGCAGGGCACCGGACACGGCTCGCAAACAGCCAATTTAAGCTTTATTTACCCAAGCGCATGCTGAGTATCATACGAATATCACAGCTAAAGATTTTGACTCCCCTCAAGCCAAAAAATGCAAAAGACACCGTAGCAGTCACCCGGCCAAGGCTCCCTTCAAAACGCGAAAATGCGCCTATGGCGGAGTCTTCTACTGCTGATACCATTTGCAGCAACAATATCGATTCCTAATATTATTATTTTTCTTCTTTTTTCCCCCCCAGCTGGCATTACTCGAGTATCATATCATACATATTATTATACTAACAGCCACATCGCCACACTTAGCATCCTCCCCCCATTTTCAGTTTCCGCCGGAATGTTCACATTTAAGACTTTTCGCTTAGTTGTGGCGTGGTATGTCGTCATTGGTTCATCTGCTTCTATGAATCTATGATACGATACCGCGGTATCTCTTGAGATCGGCCGGTGGCCGTCGAGTGAGGGTGTGTGCTGCGTGTTTCTTTGGCACCTGAGACTGCATCATTGCATTCCAACGAACCTCGCCCGCTGAACATCGCCATCACACAAGCGGTAGGGCAACCATCCAATCCCATTTTAGGCGAGAAATAATCACCCTCTTCACAACCGCCTCTCTCGGATTTATTCCGGGGCGGGATCTAGCTCAGGGTAAAAACTGGTTTCTAGGTCACGGTCGGTCACTCGATATATTATTTCGTCCTCGGGGAGAATGTTGCTCCGAAAAAGATTTCCACTTCATGGAGGTTACCGGCTGGCTGTCCGTGAATCTCCCCGGATTTTTACCCAAGTTGTGTTGGGGGATCCCTGAAGGCACCGGTATGATTATGGGCCCACGATGCTTGTCGCCTACCGTACCGGTGCTCGTGAAAATGTTCTCGTCTGGTCGAGATCAGCCGCCTTGGCTGGAGGGGTGAAGGTGCCGATATGGGTTGGTCCAGACAAATTCTAACCTCTAGGGTGGCGAAGACCGACCAGACCAGCCTATTGGTTTGGATTGGGTCTTACAGGTAGAGTGATTCACAAACATTCCCCAAGGCATTTGTAAAAAAAAAAAAAAAAAAAGAGTGCTGGTATCATCGTCTCGCGATAGCAGTACGTATGCCTCCTCAATCCTAATAATGCCACCAATCGATAATGCCCTGAACAGGGATTCTCTTAGTGTAGCGGTGTCAAAGTGTCATCGGTATTGCCTGTTTGCCGGATACGGCACTGTTCCAAGGCCAGCAACTGGCCTTGGAAGGGCTTGCGTACACCTCCAACCTTTGGTTAACCTCTTTGCCTCGTATCCTGAACTGGTAGAGAGCATCGCGACCCTAACGGTGCTTGATGCGGGGTCCGGAAGGGTAATTGTGGGGGAAGAAAAAAACAAAAGGTGAAAAATAAAAACATAATATTATCATAAGCTACACACACCGCCAGACCACACAGGCGCATATCCTACAAATCACGACGGGTGGTGCGCGGTCCCGGACCCATAGCCAGCAGAACCCGGTGTGTCATCTTCGGAACCCGTGTGACGAGTGATACACCATGACGACGCCCTTCGCCATCAACGCCACCGTCACTCCCCACATCACCTAGGGCCGACGAGTAGTTGTATCACGCGGTAGTCTACTGTACGCTACCCATATTCGTTCGCGCGCGAGCAAGCATCCCTCCACAAAATTAAAAATCCCTTCAGCATGGCGGGTACAGTACGGTAACTTACTGGAGTGCTCTGGCTATGGATAAAAGTATTGGGATAAATACCGTTATACTCGTAGATGGCCAGCGCAAGATTTCCTTTCATTGGCGCTGGTTTAGACTCCCAGATGCCTAAAAGGGAAAATAGCGCCACCTGTGTAGTAGCCAAGCCAATAAATTGGTATGATACTTTTTTTTTGTTCTTCGCACACTCATTTGCCCCCCCCCCTACCCCCGAGTACGTACCTGTACTGTACATACAAGTACGAGTAGAGTGGTCCAGCTCCTTCCGGTCTACCCTCTTTTTCCCTTCCACCTCTCTCCCGTTCAGGGGTGGGTTGGGCTGGGTCGGGGGGAAGGTGCTCGTATTTGCACAGAGGAACGGCGGTATCGACGGTGTTGCTCGACGGGCGGGAAGGTAATGTACCGTACGAGTACGATTCCAAACATTCCGAGATGATTACTTTCCGCACCTAGCTCCCCTGTCTGCTAGTGCTAGAGTTGGTATCAGATGTGTTTTGGGTTTTCCTCCATTCTTGTATGGGTAGGGTATTGCGGCTCTGTGCAAGTACGACATGATAAATTATTGTTTGGGGTGGTAAATTTATTGAGAAGGCTATGATGGGCTTACAGGTATTGTTTAGTTTCATTTGAGATTCTCACAGCATTGTGGCCGTCAGTAGGGTAAGTTGGTTATTATCATACTGCTTGCACCATACCGCCATCCGGTCCTCGGCCGTTCGAGCTCTCCGACGGACTGAGTGAATCGAAGAAGGCAACGGACAAAGAGGAAGGCCCAGGAAAATTAGCGTATTCTGCTCTACTTGTACAGGTACTGTACCGGCACTCGAGCACTCGACCACTCGTTAGGAGTAGGGATGATCCATCATTTGATCAGCGAAATCGGAATCTCTCGGCATTTGGGAGGATTCCCATGTTTGTGTAATGATAGCAGTCAGCGCCGAGACTTTGATCTACAAGTTTGACAGGGATGATCTGTGTTACGATGGTTCGTGTCATGGTTTGAATTGTGGCCTGCACAGCTTTTTGGTACTGTACGAAGTATGATACTGGTAGCTGGAGGTTTGAAACCAGTGATTTTTCCGCAATAATTGTTTGGAAGCGAGTTTTTTCGTCTATGATATTTCTGCCGGCACTACTCGAGTACCGCAGGAACTGCAATAGAAGATACTGTATATGAGCTGGGACGTTGCGATTCTCCATGCGAAGGGAAAACACGGCAAGCCCAGCCCTCGGTTGAGACAATACAAAAGGGAGATACGGTACGCACGGTGCCCCACCGGCACCGTACTAGGAGGGCAGCTACAACGTCCTGGCACATGTGTGTACCCGTACTCGAGTATCTTCTATCATACTTGAGTTTTTACGGTGCTGCATTGGGTTCGATTGCGTGGGCTTGTATGTAAATGTGTATAGCCATTATGCCGATGTCGAGAGGATGATTTTGCCAAGGATATATAAACGGTGCTTGAGTATGATATGTACTAGTACAAGTATCATACTCGTACCGGCACTGCGCCACTGTGAGTAGGGTTTTCGAGGATAGGAGTAGTCGAAGCCACCCTGGCTAGACGTGCTCCTGGCACCCGTATTTGGTAGGAACTTCAGGTATGATACGGTACGCACTCCTGCAACCAGGTGCCCTGAAATCCTCGTGCCGCAGGGGTAAGCGATGCTACTAGACCGCAGGTGATTTTGTCAACGTCGAGCGAGACAAGACCTTTCTCTCAAATATCGGCACCGAGAATCACTTTGCGCTGTCAGCATCCATCTAACTATCGTGTGTGCAGAAGCAGCCTTACGAACACGTGGTGTTACTTCCTTCCGCCCTTAGCATGGCACTTGTTATCATAGTATCATAGTCGTTAAAATTCTCCGCTACTCAACTCCCGAGTATTGATATGGTGTTCCTCCGATATCCGTACTACGCTTGTTCTGAATTAATCGCAGCACTTGTTGTACCCGCGTTCAAGTGCTGGTACTGTACTCGTACAAATACAGTTAGGATAGGTGATTTATTGCGAAGGGATGGGGTACTGTGGATACGGGTACCCTACAAGTGGTGGTGCTGGTGGTCGGGGCTCTTTCACGAGCTGAAGGTAAATTACATATGATACAGTGTGTCGTCCATCGTTGTTTCCTCTGAGTTAGGCAGTTTGAAGTTGAATGGCCTTCATCGTCATTCGGTGACTAAACTCGCCTTTATCATCGTCGGAGTATTTGGGGAAGGCGGCTTACCGTATTGGTTTGTCGGGCTTGAGGCCGACGAGCGGGCCTCTCTCTTTTTTTCTTTTCTTTTTTTCGGCCTTGCGTGGTGGAGGACACAGAGGTTTTAGGCAAGCAGTGTTGATATCAGAGCGATACTGGAATCCAGTATCTACATCTAAATTACTACCCACTCGGTCAAGAGGCACATGGAGGGGAGGGACGCGTGGATGAAGTCGAAGGCGGAGGTAGGTTTGTGCATCATGGATGATTTGATTGGGTGTTTAACATGCGGTTACCGGAATCCTTTTAATCCACCCTTGATCAAGACCTGTTGAGAATTCAACCCATGTTTCGATTGCCCTTTACGGCTACGAGTTGGTCCATGAGGCGAGTGTTTTGGCCAATCAGGAAAGGGATCGGGAGTCAGGATTACTAATTAAGATCTAAAAGGGGAAGGGGAAGGAACTTTTTGTTCGATTCCCACCCCTGCCGCGCGTAGGATGGTAGTGTCCTGGAGGGTTGCGTATGCTACCAAAAAAGGGAAAGGTTGTGTTGCTCACAAGGGAAAAAAGATTAGATTTCGAGATCCGAGGATGGAGAAGACAGTTCCTTCAGAGAAGAGGATGGGAAGTGAATAGACTAGAGAGAGATGGAATGATAGACATGAAGGCAAATCGAGAGGAGGGAATCAGAAAGGAAGAGGAGGCAGAAAGTAAACGACGATGAAGGCGTGGCTGATTCGTCTACGAGTATAATCCTGACTTCCTGATTTCTCGCTGGGTTTGGCAGTCGGTTCAGTTTGGTTGCAGGTTGCGTGTCCTGCCTCTCTGGTGGCACTGTTCTCCTTCCCTTCTTATTCTGTTGCTGATAGACCCAACCCATCCATTACCCATCCCAGATTTTCCTCACTTTCTCCATCCCCTTCTCTTCCCCCTCCAGCCAGCGAATCCTGGCAGGTTGCGCGCTCGCTGCATTTCGCATCGCCGCAATTTCACACACACTCTCTTTTCAAGAATACATACGGTACTCGCGGTAGACTATACTCACTCTCACACTCCTACCCACCACCTCACAGTAATCCGTCATATTATTCATTTACCCTCGCACTCCTCTCTCCCTCCCTCCCTCCCCTCTCGCATTCGCCCACTTGCTCTCTCACACCCACCAGGAAGAGCAAGAGCAGCAACAGAGCGAAGCGAGCGCAAGAGAAGCCCCCCCCGCCTCGAAACGCTACGGAAATAACTTCGCCCCAGCGACCTGCCCTCTCCCACATTCGTGGTAACCTTTTCCCTTTTCTTTCCTTTCCAAGCTTTTCTTTTTTTCATTTTTCATTTTTTTTTTTTTTCATCGAGTCTGTGGAAAGAATTATTTCCGTGACTTCTCTCATTTTTTCTCCTATTGACGAGGGATCGTCGTTGTCTTGACCGTCACGGTGTCGGTAAGCCAGAAAGGCGAGCAGCCAATTCAATCCAGCCTAATCCAGGTCGTTGCCAAAAGAAGCCGCGAGTTGTCTGCGTGCGTGCGTAAGCCTCCCGCTAACGCTACGCTCCACCCCGACACACACGCACACACTCACTCACCCTCACACACAGCGAAGGAGCAGACACTCCCCAAAACCTTACTGCTCCCTCTTCCATCCTCCATCCAACCTTTCGCTGCCCACGAACTTGCCGCTTTCTGCTTCTGTTGCTCCATCAATAGGGACGATACTCCATCTATAATCGTTAACCCTTGCCTGGTCTTCACTGTTCCAGTTGTTCATTCCTTGACCACCTCTCACCAACCCCACCTTCTTTTACGACAAGCGACCGACACAGAACAGTCCTTCTCGAACCAGCACGATTTTAATTAAGGTTCTGTTCGTTGTTCCTGAGATCGCTCATCACAATAATGTCGAATCCGCCACCACCTTCTGAGGATCCTGTGGCATGGGCCAAGCACCTGACAGGTGCTTTCGCTGACGCTATCCACAAGAAGCGTGCAGAGTGTTTAACAAAACAGACCCGTAATCTTTCCCTGAGCTCGCCTCCATCACGACCTCCACCACCAATACCTTCCAACAGTTCGTCCTCATCGAGGTCATGTGTGCGTCCTACAACACCCTCGAGTTCTTCATTATCCTCGCCCCGGCCCGGCCTTCGTAAAGCAAAGTCCAAGTTCACCCTTACCACGTCTTCCTCTCGGTCACAAGAAGTCGGCCCCGATGGATTACCAGCATATACAAGATCGGGGGCGACAAGAGAGTCGCATCCGCCCGAGGATGTTGCGTCGCTAAAATTTAGGGGGCAGTTGATGCTACTTGCAAATACCCCAGCGAGATATGAGAATCCGGGATTGTTGGATGAAGCGCTTACGTTGATTCCGCTGAATCGAATCTATGCGGAGGCTGAGGAGGAGAGTCAAATGTATGAGGCAGAGGCTAGGAGTTTGGGAAAGGAGCGTGGAAAGTGGGGCTATCAAGATTGTGTCATTATGGCTTTGTTAAGGTGGGTGCCGAATACCTTTTATTCCTCGGCTTCTCTTTGTTGGACTGGGTTGGTGCTGGGTAGTTGGATAGTGTTTGCGGGAACATACATTGGTGATATTTTGGCAGGTAATGTGCGGAGGAGGGTCTCAGGTTTGGCTGTGGAAGGTCTGGGTCTAGGAGGGATTTGCTGCGGGCACATGTGGTGGATGGGACGTTTAATTGATGATATATGCGGTTGGGTTTTTACTAATTTTGAGTCTGTTTTTATAGGTGGTTCAAACGTGATTTCTTCACTTGGATTAACAACCCGTTATGTCCCATCTGCTATTCGGAAACCTCGCCTGAAGGAATGACACAACCATTGCCCGATGAAACTGCTAGAGGAGCCACAAGAACTGAATTGTTCAAGTGTACGAACATGAAATGTGGTACTTATGAGCGCTTCCCACGATATAGTGATGTTTGGGCGTTACTCAACACCAGAAGGGGAAGGTGTGGAGAGTGGGCAAACTGTTTCTCGATGTTGTGTAGGGCGGTCGGGAGCCGTGTCCGTTGGGTATGGAACAGCGAGGATCACGTATGCATATGGCCGGATGGGAATCGTGATAATTATACGTTTCTAATTTTTTTTGTGCCTAGGTTTGGACCGAGGTCTATTCAGAACATGTTAACCGATGGGTTCACATTGACTCCTGCGAAGAGGCATGGGATAAGCCAAGGTTATATGCAGAGGGTATGGCCTTCTCCGTCAATTATAATATTGAATGGTGATTGACGTGTAATAGGCTGGGGTAAGAAAATGGCCTACTGTATTGCGTTCTCCCACGATGGAGTTACAGATGTCACCCGCCGCTATGTTCGACTTCAGAAATACGCTCTTCCTCGAACAAAGTGTCCCGAAGCAGTACTGGTGCATATTCTCAACGAGATTAGGACAACGAGAAGGGAACGGTTGAATCCTTCCGACATTAAGAGATTAGAGAAGGAGGATTATCTAGAGGAGATTGAATTTCGGAGATTCGAGTGGCAAGCTCTGGAGGCCGAGGCAACAAAGAATGGTGCTCGTAGGACTACGGCCCCAGGAGAGAAGCGTCCGAGACAGAGTGGTTAGTTATCTCCGGATTGCACGGGTGATTTAACTAACAAATATTTCTATAGGTACCACCGATTGGAAGCATAGCAGGGGGGAGAACGGTATAGCACCTGAGACTGTTTCACCATTAGACGCACCTGATGCCAGAATGATGGAACATGATGGGCACTGATTGACGCCGAGTGTCTCAATGACATAATTTCGGAGATCGCTGTTGAAGAGAAAAAAAAAAAGAAAGGCGGGGACTAGCATTGATGAGGAGTTTTTCATTTTTAGTTTTATTTGTCTGGGTATTCTCCGAGACGACCAACGACTTGTGTCACGGCAGACCTTGTTGCTACGATGTTTGATTATACGACGGGAACAACAATGCTTGGGCCAGTCTTGTCTGGGTTGTGGGAAAGTGAAAGGTACTAGCACTTGTATGAATTGCGAGTCATAATAAGGTTATGGTACTCGGAGGGGTTTTTTCATGTATGAATTTTTTGTTCCTGGCGTTCTCGATGGTCTGCCTCACGGATTTTGGGTGGATTAGTATTTTCTTTTCCTTTCTTCCTCCCCCCCCTTTTTTTTTGTTTACTTTTACATGCATACTGGAAGGGATAGGTTCGTTGAGAACGTGGTGGGCCCTACTTCTGTTTGGGTATATTTCTCTGTCGCTGTTGAAATTGGGGGAGTGTATCATTCTGTTTGGGCAACTGGTTCCTGGGAAAGAGTCTCACTGGGCGCGTTTTCTGACTGGCGGGGACATCCACCTTTTTATATAATCCCCTTCCCTTGTATCATTTCCTTTCCTACCTCCTTTCACCATCCGTTATCATTAACCTTTACCTCACCTTACCCTTGTCCCATTCTTCGCTCTCTCTGTATCATCTTCATTTTCAGGGAACAAACATTCCCTCATTTGGGAGCTAAATCAAGTCTCTTTTGTCACGGGGGTTTACTTTTACTTTTACTTTTTTTCATTTTCTTACTGGTACATATATAAAGTTCCCATTCTCCCACTTGGGGCCGTTTTTTTTTGTCCGTATTTCTTCTCAATATGATCACGGGTCAGGTACTTGCTTTTCGTAACGTCATCATGGCTTTCCTTACTCTCTTCTCCCATTCCACCCCTTCTCATCTTCTCATCTTTAACCAAGCAATCAGTCTAGGGAATCTCTGATTTGTTTGACTTTGTCCCTCCCCCTCCTCACCACCCCCCCCCTTTTTTTTTCCAAAGCAAATATATTCTAACCGGTCGGTCATAGTTCTAACTTTTTGCCATGCTTTTCACTATTAAATTTTTGTCATTTTCTTATGGGTGTTGATTTGGTGTATGGGATGCGAATGAAATTTTTGGTGCGTTTAACTGTAGGTAGAGAATTGGTGTTTTTTATTTTATGTTTTATTTTTTTATTCCTTATTTATTTCCCGCTTGCCTCGTCTTTCTTATACATCGGGGGAGCAATTAAATTTTTTGGACTCGACTCGACTCGGCTGAGCTTACTACCGTATCATATCGGTAGTACTTGTACTTGTACTTGTATAATGATTTGAACACTTTTGACTAATTGGTGATGTTGGTATGGGTGAACATATTGGTGCCTAGTGTTGTGGACTAGGCTGTGCTGGGGTTGATTGAGGCGAGTGAGGTGTTGTGATTTGCTTGGGGAAGTATGGGGTCTTGGTGAGTCAGAATGACAGAACGGAGATGAGTTTGTGATGTATGGGATTCTTACATATACTTCGCCATGGCGCGAGTATTGCGTGTGCCCTGGCGGGCATGATTGGGCGAGTGGGTACCGTCGGCGTTTGCATTGACGCCTTATGGGGTGGGTAGGCGGCCGTATGCACCTCGAGTATGGTGCCGCTCGGACTCGTGTCCGTTAGGTCGTTGGGGTTGTGGTCGTTGTGCGTGCGCCATTTATGGCTTAGGGTTTGGTAGTAGGGTTTTAGCGGGTGCTTCCGGGCTGAGGAGTGAGTGAGATGTTGTGATATATTGGTAGTAAGCTACCTACAGAGGGACTGCCTTTCGTTGTACGAGTAGGAACTTAAGGGATACGGTTCGGGCCTATGCTGATAAGGTGTACTCGTACTGTAGGTGTTGGCAGATTTTTGGGAGCGCCCCCCTGGCTCCAGGATGTGTTCGGTTATTTGGTGCGGGGCAGGTGGGTTGGCAGGAATATTGGTTCAGAGCCGGCGGCGGGGGTACCTGCATCTGACATGGAGCTGGTGAGCTCTACCGGAGAAACGGGAGTTGAGGCCTTTATTTTTCTCACGGTAGATTGTAAAGTGAGCTTGACTCTACGGTCGCAATGCGGATCTGCCAGGCACGGGGAATGGACTTCGTTGTTTAAAGGCTAAAAACAGTTGGCCGAGCCCAAGATATGCTCGCGATTGGGGATTGTGGACCTCCATGATTCCTTGAAAATTTCTGGCTCTCATACCTGTACGAGTATATATTATTATTATACCAGCGCTAGATGTGACTGCGAGACTCTCTGGGTCTCCCTGCCAAAACAGAACTAGCGCGGGCTCAGTGAGGCTAAGGCACCTTTAGAGGGCAACCCAGCTCCCGGTGCTATTTCCGATAATATTATGAGGATATATTCTTGGTTTTTCGACGTGGGGCTTCCCTCGATCTCAGCCCCGAAACAATTACCATGACCGGAGGAGAACCGGTGTTTTCGCAGGTCAGGTATAAACAAATGGGTCTCCGCAATTCCTTGTATTCCACACCTAAAAGGATGTAGCACTAGGAAACTTGGCCCTCTTAGGGAAGATTAAGATGGGTGAGGAAAAAAGGCGACGTTCCAAGATGCATCTTCGGTTAGATGGGAGCCCATCACTCACGGTCGTCATTCCAAATGGTCGACTCAATGGTTTTCAAAAATCCTCAACCCTTTCAACTCGTCGGCCTCTTACTACGATACCCCAACCAGCACAGTTTGGTTGCTGCGCCCTCCTACTTACATTCCACAATGCGATGTGGAGCACGGGGTGAAACCCCCGATGCCTCAAAGGGGGCTGGTGGGCCAACCGTCCGTACTGGAGTCAGTCTGCCAGTGGGGACGAGTGTGACTCTGCTAACGTTCGGGAGTAGACATAGTCGACAAGTATTTCATATCCATTCCTTGTCTATGACGACACTTGCCACATCGACCCACTTTACCTTGTGCCTGTGGTAACGAGACGGGCGCTGCTACTGTATGTCTCCAGGTGATTTCGGATATAAATGGTATATCCTGGGAGCATCGGTACCGTTATCACCTGTATAAAACCTTGTGATAGGATATAGGGGTAGTGTGTATCACATCACGAGAACAGGATACTGAGTCCTCCAACGAAATGGGCATCGATTTCGTGGATCAAGCAGACCCATCACTTATTGTCTGGGATCTGCAATTCTTGGTCGCCCACGGAGATCGATAGGAGGGGCCCTGCGAGCTATATTACACTCAGCCAGCGCGTTCCCGCCACCTCACGACTGACCGCCTCCACATTGGTGGTCATTCCTGACAGCAGCTCGGATGCCATCTATCCCCACACTTGCTCCGATCCTTCACACCTAGCCAATATCGCAGTATGGTCTAGGTTTTAGCGTGACGTCAAGCGTGACTCCCTTGTCCATATCACTGGTAGTAAAAGAGTACCAGATTGAGCCATTTGAACCCGAGCCTGGGAGGACATGTTGGAAATCAGCTATTTAAACATGGGAGACTGGTGAGGACTCACCGCGGGTGCCGATAGACGGGTACAAAAGAGTAAGGATGGGAAATTGCTTCATTCTCCCCTCACTGTGGGGGCAGAGTGGGTGTAATTATAGAGGGATTCGGGATGCTTACTCGCCGTCGAGTCCGATGTTTTCGGGGGTTAAGAACCAGGTATTGCGGTGGTTCTCATTGGCGTGTGTTTGTATGGATCTGCTGCTATGTTCCAAGTTATGCGTTGATAAAGCATTGGCAAAAGGAGTGATGGCGACGTTGATGCAAAGATATCCCGGGGAAAAACGGCGGGCGGGAATGGAGTGCTATTATATCATATCCTTCTTCTCCAACAATTTTCCGTCGTTGGGAAGCAAGGGACTTACACCCGCGAAAGTGCAAGTTCCTGAGGTTCATCATCTCTCACTCGGTTGGAAATGCTATCAAAATTTTCTCATTCTGGGGACTCGTTCTCCTATAACTAATGGTATTAGACCTTGCCTAGATAGTTAGGTAGGGAAGAAGTTGGAAATGGAATCCGACCAACTGTCTGGAATACCAGGATTTGTGAATCTTGGAATCTCCCCGGTGCTCTGGAAGGTGGTACGCGCTCCTAAAAACACGATCGGGTTAAAGGTAGCGCTAGAAGAATCTCCCCCGCACAGGGAACACACGAAGGCACATATATATAGACATCG
The DNA here is from genome assembly GCA_006112555.1 of Tuber indicum. Taxonomy (NCBI): domain Eukaryota; kingdom Fungi; phylum Ascomycota; class Pezizomycetes; order Pezizales; family Tuberaceae; genus Tuber; species Tuber indicum. The sequence continues at coordinate 255,481 of VBSK01000152.1, forward strand.
CCAGTGGCTACCTAAATTCTCCAGAGATCTCCGCAATCTATGGCTAGGGGGTCGACGCTATCCCGAAACAGAGGTACAGGGGAAAATATTATGAGAAACCATTACGCCCCCTATCACTCAGCGCTGTGTAGAATTTACGATCAATGGTTATGATACCACAGAACTAACATCTTGTCCTAGCACAACGTCCCGACTTTCCCATGACATCACGGAAGACGATGGCTTCCACGCCGGGGGTTTGCTCCTTCCGGTAGATCCCCCCACCACCACAAGCCTTTTAAAACCCTTCACTCGCGCAAAGCTTTTCCCCCAAGATTGAGCCAGCCAGCCAGGTCGCCTTGCGTCGTCCACACACACACGCATGACAAACCGGCGGGTTGCGGAAGCAGTTATAATAACACTTCCAAACTCACAAGGCTCACCACCCTCCGCTGGCAAAACATCTCACGACGGTGGATCCGATGCCCATATCAGACCATTTCCCTCCCCGCCGTGTTTCTAACCCCCCCCGGGGAGTCGGGCACGATATATCGGGAGGTTTCCGGGCCCATAGGCGTGGTTTTGTTGTGTCGCCTAACCAATTGCTTGCATAGTCGAGTATGTGTCCGAGGGTCGCTGTGAGTCGCAACTGACTCGCGGGTGGGTACGGTATCAGGGGGCGGAGACCTCTGTATGCAGGGGTGAGAGGGATCATCTGCAAGCATTAGAGCCTGACGGCTAAACCTAACCCACAGTGACCGACCCATCCATTTTTGAAGAGATAGTTCTGAGCAGTTCTCGACAGCGGGTGTATTAAGTGGGACAAAGAGACTCGAGTACAAGCAGTAAGTATCCCATGGGGGTAAAAATGCACCAGCTAAAGGCTAAAAGGCTGAGAACAGAATCAACCACAAGCCGAAGGATGCGAACGTTCTTCCCTAAAGGTGTCGTATAACGCGAGGTTGCTACAACCATGATACGATACCTTAGCACGTTGCCGGTATACCCACCAGATGATTAAGCAAGAAACCACGCTACAAGCAAGACCATTTTCACATGACTCGTATCAATAAATTACAGAGAAATGCGGGTAACCTCTCAGCAGCAAATCACCGCACAACCTCATCCCAATGCACCAACCTGCATCACCCCTCTCTAATGAGTCTGCTCACACACACACCTCCACAGTAACGGCTAGAGATCCCATTTACCAAGTTTTCTTTTTTTCTTTTTTTCTTTTTTTTTTCTCTTTGATTAAAAAAAAGGGTGCGTAATGATCGAGATCTTCACACACACCCATCTGATAGACAGATATAGATTCAGGGGCTGTTGAAGGACCTGATCGCTCTTGTGCTCGAGTACCGGTAAGGTATTTTGCTCCCTCCCATCCGATAGTCTTCAGGCACCGTATCCACTGTACAACTATGCAGTACGGGTACAGTACCGGTCTATGGGAGTTGGCAGAGCATCCGCACTCTCGCCGAAATTCACCCGAGCAAAAGCGAACCCGAGTGAGAATCTGTGAAAACAAACCCCCACCACCGCCAAGCCGACCCCCCCCTCTTCAAGTCCATGTATGATAATAATAATTATAATATTATGATAATAATATTATTATAAAAAAATACCCTCTGAAATACTTGTACACGCACCATATCATCGCGACAAGAATCCCATAAACATCCCAGAACTCCCCACCCCAAAATCCCAAATCCCAAATCCCAATCAACAACCCGGGTAACACCGCCCGCCCGTGTCCATCTACTCGAGTCTATCCTCATCACTGTACCACCCACCCGCCCATCCATCTTCAGCTTCCCCCACGCCAAAACTACAATACCAACCGACCCCAAGCGAACGGGACGAGAAAAAATAAATAAACCGAAAACCAAAAACATCCTTTATGCGGCAATCTTTTCCACGAAGGAAAAAGGAATATTGAAGAAAGGGATGAATGAAGATGGAGGGAGGGAGAGTAGACTAACGCCTTATAGACATCGGCGACTAGGCTACCGTACACTTGGACTCGGCGACTACTGTACGGTACGAGTAGAAGAAAGATTGCGAAATAGGCGGGGTATCATAAGCGGTTGTGCAACTGGAGTTTGCTGAGGAGGAGGAGGAGGAGGTGAGGGGGGGGAGGGAAGGGGATTGGGTGGGGTTCAGCTGGGTTAGTTCACGGGCGGAGTCGGGTTTGTTTTTGTTTGGTAGGGCTGGAGGGGTAGACAGGGCTGTGGTATTTGCCCGGGGGCCAGAAGTACCGTATCATGCCATACGAGTACCGGTATCGCATAAACTGGCGAGGACCGGCCAGCTCTAGGGTGTTAAATTAAAGTGTCGCAAAATATGACAGTATCCTAGACAATATCAAGGTATTGGATTATTAATCTCTATCTACAAATTCAATTTCAATTTCATCTTTATCATCACTCTCTGAAATCAGATATTCTAACTATCGAGCTAAAGCTGTATCCTGATCTTGTGAATTTCTGATCTATTAATTTCTGCTATATGTATTCCTTTAGATAATTTCCGACCACTAATCATCAACTGTTTGAGTGGAAGGCCTGTAATTGAGAGTTCCGACTCACAGCTGCTATTAATAGGAAGAGAGATAAATTAACTTTTTAAAAGGAAGAAATAATAACCTTATACTTATTGTACAAAAAATATATCATACTTGTACTAAATTGTATCAAATTAATACATAGTATTCTTCCATTATACTACTCTTCTAGCATCTATAAAAGTTATTTACAACTCTTTACTCAAATAATTTCATGTTGAAATTTCTTTCCTATGTTACATTTTAATATATTTAATGATAAATATTGTATTTTCACTCACTTGATTGTATTTCAGTTAATAACTGTACACTGCAGACATTACCACAGCTGTGTCATATTTACATTAATCTTATAGATATTTCATTAAAGATGGACAGGAAACTTATGAGTTATTTTCCTATCTGGTTATGGAATCAATAAGATTTTCTTTATTTTTCATACAATGTCATGCTAGGAGTACCCAGATCTGATAACTTAGAAATACTCTAAATAGGGTAATTTGACCTGGAGTTGGAATTCCTGACCTCCAACACCCCCCTTTAGCCCCTTACAGGGCCCACATGTTATCATACATATCAACCACAGTTGTATCCTGTGACTATAATGCTACAGATTTGAAAGTGTTAGAATAATGTCATATATGTCACTGCTGTCTGTCTGACCAGATCCTGTTCACAGAATATATAAGAGGAGACCTTTGACAAGGTCTGAGAAGTGGAATAGAGTCTATTTGTCAATACCTCAGGGAATTACTAGGCTTCAAAGATGGGACATTTTTCGCATATGCTAGGAGTAACAGGATGTTTGTGTATAAAGATATGATATTGAATGTTAGAGGATCTATTACAGAGAACAAATACATTTACATTTATTTCTTGATACTTAGAGGAGTTTAAACCTCCTGGGGAATATTATCAAAGAAGCCAATAGACTTCACAGAGTGTTATAACTAAGTTAGGAGTTGTATCGCAGTTGTGAAAATTATCACCAATATCATATAATGACCAGCCTCTACCATATAGAATAACCAGGAGTTGTCGACTGAGGGATTATGACTTTATCCTATAGAAAAACCTCTCCTCTACATGAAGAAAGTTGTTTGAATAAAATTTATTCATTAGTTGGTGAGTTACTATAACTAGATGTTGAAACTTCCAGCAAACTTACAGATACAACTTCGAGACAGAACTGATTCTTCCATCAACGAAGAAAACTTTTGGGGCTAACATAGTTCAACTTAAGAACTAGGTCACAAGTCTAAAGATTCTGAGAATTGAACAATTACTACGAGAAGTGATAAATTTCTCCAGAAAAGAAATAGTAATTACAGAAAAGGATTTGATAGTTTTTAGGGTCTTGAGGTATTCATACCTTTAAGAAATGTCTGACATTACGAGTTATAATTTGAGAGATACATATTTTATATGATAGAAAGATAGAGTCTGCAAATACTCAGATGCAGGATATAAATATTGAAGTGCCTCCCAAGCTTTTAGACATCATCAAGTAATAGAGAAGAAACCTTAACAATATAATGCTGTTCTTACAATTCTGCTCTACTTTTTATACTCTTAGTAGTTATAAATAAAAAAAGTAGCAACTGAGCCTTCATAGACAAATCTCTGTCTACAGAAATAAATCTTGATTGGCTTAGACAACTCTAACTCTATGCAGGTTGTCTCAACCTAACAAATACCTATACATAATATGACCTTAGTAGACAGCATGCCAATGCTTTATGTCTAATACCTACTAGGTCTTCTGAGTCTAAGCAGTTTCCTCTCGATCTACCTCACCTCTAAGAGAATCACCTCTAGAGAGATTCCATCTTCAGAACCAACCAATATACAGTAGTCTTCAGATAGGTATTGATATTATTTTTATTTTCTATAGCCTTCAGGACACTTATAAATAGTTATAGATTATTGTAATAAAAAGATCCTATTACTCTTAACTCATAATTAGAATGTCTAACTTTGAAGCCTAGTAACTCAATGCACCTCTGACTGATTTCCTCCATTCTACTTCCTAGAGGTACCCTGAAGTCCACTCTTATATATCCTGTGAATAGCTTTTAGTTTAATTGATGGTAGCAGTGTATATGGCATTATAAAGTGAACTTTATTGACATGATATTATTATATTCATGAAGTATAGCTCTTTGAGATCATGCTAAGAATGTGTGGGTCTTATAAGTGGGTAAGAGGAGAATGTTAGCAACTCTGATAAATTAGAATCTATGTATAGTTACCCTACCAGAGAGTCTGTGCACTCTTATATGCCTAACAGGAGAGGTGTTTTAATCAATAATCACCTTCTAAAACTGACTGAACTAAGGATTTATGGTACTTACTAGAATAAATAGTTGTCTTTTTCATATAGTATAGAGAAGTTTTAACAGGAGTGATAGAGGAGGAGGTAGAGGAAGTATATGAGCCACATACAAGATCAGTTCTAAAGGTTGGTACCATGCCTAAGGATTGAGAAGACAGAAGAAAATAAAAGAATTGACAATTGAAGTATCCAAAAGCCAATAAAAAGGAGGAGCCATTTCTGCTGAGCTTTTAATTAAGAGGGATTTGAAGTATCATACAAAGTTGATCAGCTTGGTCAACTCCCTTCATAAAGTGATTATAATCATCAATTATCATAGGAATAGCAAACACTTGATGGTGGATTGAGGGCTGGAGAACTCAGCCTATTGTTGCTGAATTGGTACTTATTGTATATAGCTTCTTACACTCTCAATTAACATACTTAGTAATGCAGTAAATTGTAGTCAGTAAATAAACTAAGATACTATCCTCCTATGGCAATGCCAATATTAGGATCTTCTAGAAACCTATCCGTGCTCCACATAAATGATTCTAGTGTAGGTTTGGTAGTTATTATGAAGCTCAAGTGGGAAGGCCCAGGCATTTTTATTTTTTCAGACAGTTCCACAGGTACCAAAATCTTGAGTGTATGGAACTTGAAAAAGCTATATATTGATAAAGTAATTGTTCATATAAACATTGAACTGATTATTTATATAGGGTAGAATTTGATCATTTCACAAATAGTAACCAACGTGAAAGTAAGATGCATCAAACTATTGTAGGCTTGTTATATTGATATTGCTATTCCTAATACCCATAATGTGTAAAGTCAATTCCAGGTATATCCTTTCCAATAATGTACCAAAATACAGTATCTTTCAGAAACAGACTTATTTAGCATATAGTATGTGTACTTACTTCTTCCTCCAAATCTTGCCATCTTCTCATCCACTAATACATTGGAGTTAGGCTTTAAGGCACTCTAGAATCACCACTACAAGACAGAATACAAGAGCTCTTCTACCATCTTCCACCACTCAGCTTCAGCTCTGACCTTACACTGTACAGGCTCAATTTACAGGAAATACTTAATTTGCTGAAACCTCTACAGGGAAAGCTTTTCTTTTATCTTCTTCTCTCCTCCTAAACCCCACTATCAAAACTCTACTACACTCTTATATCTGTGTACACCTATGAAAATTATCTGAACAAGAAATCATTTCATTTCAGAAACTATAACTAGTCTCCAATCCCATACTTGAAATGGCCCTTCTGGTACTTCTAGCCCACACTTCTTCGCCACATAATTATTAGTACTTTTTACTAAGAACCTAAGTACCTTATCATTCCAAAATTCTCGAAACATGTCCATTAGTATAATATCAGGTTCCACCAAGCTCAATTCAGCTGTATGTAAATGAAAGCAAATACTGTATAGGAATAAAAGATCTGACTATTTCCAGCTTAATGGAATCCAAATTGAGAGTGTCATTGGCTATATTCTCAACTGGACTGGAGTTGCATTCAGACTCTTTCCTCTTGCACTTAACCATTTTCTGCAAGCTTGATGGGACTCTTCAATAAGTCACACAGGTGACCTTAGGTAGTAGAATTGAAGTGGCTGATGGAATGTTTTCTGAAAGAGTTTGAAAGGCTTTACGAGGTGGCATTTTTGGTAGCTTTGATTAAGATCCTGACTCTTCATCGCTGTCTGATGTCTACAAACTACTAACTAATCATGTTTCAGATGATGTTCAAGATATTGATAGGGGTGGCATGAAATCTTCAATGTCTTGCCAGCCCAGGAGATAAATCTCTAATACACTTACTATAATTCTTCACATTTATTTTAAGTTTACTTGTGTAAAACTCCATTGAACTTCAATTGTTCAAATCCATTGAGCTAGAAAATTTTATAGAATTATGATAATTCATGTTCATGGAGATATTATAATAATATCATACATCCTTTGAGCGCACATGTTCCAACGAGCCACAAAGTCGCACAGAGCCACAACTCCATGTTGAGCTGCAAATTGATGTTGAGCAGTCAGGCTAAAGTGCTCCCGAAAAGTGAGATGGCGAAATTTCGGGGCTTGCAGCGCCCTTGCTTGCATGCGACCTTGGCACGAGTGCCCAGGGACGGGGACGAGGGCCGGAAAGGGGGGGGACTCCGTATCAGTGCTCGGGTATAATAATATTATTATCATTCAAGACGCGGAGATTTTTTAATACCGCATATCGGTATCCCTTTAGTCATTGTTTTCGGGTATGACACTTTCTTTGTGTAGGGCGAGTACGAGTACCTTACCTTATTCAAGAGCGGGTTTACCGGGATCGATATTTAGAAGGGTCAACTTATGCTGTACTAGTACTGTACTCCTCCTCCTTGAGCATGTTACATACAGTGGGAACGGGACGTAGCGATAGAAATATCACAAGCCGTCCACCGTAAAAAGTACGCCTTGCATCATAGGTATAAAAAAATGAAAAAATGAAAAAATGAAAAAAAAACTCCATCACATGATAACCAGCCCTCCGGTAAAACCAAGATGTCCATCTATCATCTCCAAAAATAAAAAAATAAAAAAAGGTTCCTCAAAACCCAAAACACCGGTACCGGTACCATAAAAACCTTCATGGTTTTTCCTCCCTTACCGGTAATCCAAAGGGGTGAGAGGGAAATCTGGACATTCTAGCCTCATTCCGGTCTATGGTAAACTTAATCCCCCCTGTGGCGTACAGTACCAGTACGAGTACATCATGTCAGGCACACCACACTCGTGGCTAAGACTTTTATCAATAATTATGACATGATAAACAGCACCCAACAACCCAAACGACGACAACCACCCAGCTGTAAATCAATTGGGGGACAGAAGAGCAAGGGCTTCACACCGCACTCCCACACAACCTCACCGCTAAACTTAACCACGCAACGAAGCTTCGAACAAGCTCTCACCCCCAGAACCATAATGGCGAGTACATGGCGATGCCCGGCAACCCGCCACGACACCTCCACCCCACAAAAATCGTAAAATCGAGTGACAATTCGTGTATCTAACGAGTATAAGCAACTCGGTCACCGCAAACTGCCGCACTCTATCGTATCTAGTGTGTATGCTATGGTGTGTATCATACCCGAACTCACGATACCGTACCAGAGCTCACTCGCTTAAGAATCGGGGGTTATCTTTCCTGGTTTTTTCTTTCCTTTTTCCGACAGGACTTCAAATTGAACACCATGGATAGATGTGTGTACGAGTACTCAAGTACTCGCCCTCCGAACAACTGGCGCTCCTCGAACGGATGAGTAAGAACCCCGGTAAGCCCCCTTATGTCCCTGTACCTGTACTGTACGTGCAAATTGATCGATGAAATGAGGACATAACCCATGCACACCGAATCACCGGCACGCAATGCCTGTCGTTATGCATGTCAGCCGCGGGCGATACAAGTACCATACCGGCACTCGAGTACTCGTACAGTGCTCGTACAGTACCGTGTTCTACCATGGAGTACAAGTACTAGTACTGTAGAGCACCGTACCGCACTGTAAGGTACCTACCTACTGTGCCAGTAAGGTACAGTACCGCTGAGTAGGTAGTACACACGCGGAGCACGGGAGCAATATCGTGTCAAATCTTATCACGGATGGAAAGGGCAGATCGGACGGAAAAATTCAGGTCAAGCCAAGCTGCGTGGGTACGGTAGGGGGGAGGTAGGTTAAGTGGCATGGGGATGGGGGACAAGAAAAGGGGTGTTTGGGGGAGGGCACTTATGCTGGCCGGTCTCATAATTATGGAGCATGGTAGAATGGAACATCACCAGACAGGCACACAACCTATCATACTCGAGCACTGCAAAACGAAAAATGTTATTCCGCAAATTTTTATTTTTATTTTTATTTTTTGTTGTGGGATTTTCTGTAATACCGTTCCGTTCTGTTATGTCTTTTCTCTCTTCTCCCCTTCTGCAATCTTTGGGTAAAACTTAGACCTCCGTCCAACCCCTCCTTTCAAACTAACCAAACCTGACTAGCAAGGTAGCAAGCTAGCTTTCCAAAAAATAAAAAATAAAGAGAGAGAGATCCATACAAATATTCTCCGTGAACATATTTCCCATCACGCTCCAAAAAAGTTGCCATAGTAGTGGTAGTAATAGCCTGCCCAGCCAGCCAGCCTGATTTCGGTTATGAAATATCAAAAAAAAAAAAAAGTTCCACCAATCCTCGCCTCCTCTTCCCTCCCTACACCCCGACCTTCAGGGCCTTCCCGTGCCAACTTTTTTTTTGTTTGTTAATGAAACGTAAGAGAAGAGTGTATGTAAGTAAAGTGAGTAAAAGCGAAAGCGAAGGCAAGCGTCGAGAACCACAAAAAAAAAAAAAGAAGAAAACAGAAAACAGAAAACAAACATACAAGAGACGAAGAGATGATAAATAGGTTGGCAGAGATTGATGCCAGGAATCGATTAGAAACAGGGGGTATGAGGATGAATAGGTTGTGGAAAAAGAGTCCAAGGGTATATAGGAAAGTGAAAAGGAAAAAAAAAACCAGCCTCCAGATTTTTTGGTGAAGAGGAGAATGAAAAAAGCGAGAAATGGTATAAGTAAAAGTGGAATGAAAAGATCCTCCTCGAGATCGAGAACCACTTGACAATGCTTAGAAGGAATTAACATTGCAAAAAGGAACCGGCCCATCTCTTAGAGGATATGGGACGGTGACTAAGTACAGATCAGATTTCTTGCACAGCATAAAAAAAAAAAGGTATTAAAAGATAATGAAGAAAAAGGGTCCCCTAGCGGGGACCCTCAGAGAGTTTATCCCCCATTGAATTATAGAAACGAAGAGTGAAGAGAAAGAAGTAAAAAAAGAAAAAAAGGAATCAATTAAGATCGATGACTTTGTTTTCAATTTCTCTCTCCCTTGTGTTCAATGGTAGTCCTTTTTTCGCCCCCCCACTCGTAATTCTGACAGTCTTAGTGGTTCTCCAGCAAATTTCAGGAGTCTCCCCGAGCGAAGGAGAATCCGCAAAAACACACTATGTGGTATACAATATCAAAAATGAAAAATGGCAACGAAACAAAAAAGAGAGAAAAGTGACGCTCAAATGATAGTTAAAGAAAAATGGAATGCAGATGCCCACATTGCAAATGCGAATAATCAGACAAATCAAAGGCAACTAAATAACAAAGGAAACTAAAGGGAAATGGGACCAAAGCAAAATAACCAAAAGAGTCCGACAAGATCAAACGACTAAACCAATTCGACTTTCCAGTTTTTAGCCTTCTCCTTTTGAGCATTTTGATTTTAGTGATGGAATTTGCAATTTCGATGTGGTTGAATAGGGGTCGAATGCGATGGGATGGCCTTTCCCTTAGTGGGTGAAGAATGGTTGCAAACAGAAAAGCATCGGATGATGGGGCAGATAAAAACAGGCGACAAGTTATTAAAACGAACGTGAAGCTCCCGTTAAAGAAGTCATGAAAGATACTGCTGCTGGTGTTGAGGTGTTGGCGTTATGGGCATCCGTGACGAAGGAACACCACCATCCGCAGCAAAGTATCCTGCATTAGGGGTTACTGGTGGTGTAATGTACCCCATAGTAACCTGCTGCTGACCCTTTGAAGGGGTCATATGTACATCCTGAGACTTCATATCTTCATCCATAGCTGTCCGCGAGGATTCATACACTTCTGACGGCGGTGTAGGGGGCATGCGTTGTTTTGCAATCTGTGCCTGACGAGCTAAAAACTCTTCTAAGATTGTCGAAACGCACGCGTATTCCGGGCTGGCGTATTTTCGTGATAGAATCGACGAAGGGCGATGTAGGTTCTGAGACAAAAGGACAAGAACATTTGTATCGTATTTCCCAGCCCATTCCGAATGACGGGGGATGGGGCGGCCAAGGATGTGACGAGCAAGAGCCAATGAAGACCTTGCCATAACAGATGGCCGTACGCTAACAAAATCCTTGTGAAAGAGTGCAACCTCTGAAAGATACCTCGCCATACATTCCACCTCAGGGTCGTAGTTCACCTCCTGAAGAACCATTTGCAAGAAGTTGTCGACCGTAGGATGTCCAACAGTCCAGTTCAAAGTTTGGAGCACGTGCCACTCCATCTGAATAAACATGTCCTGATCATAAAGGCCGCAACACATAGACTTCAACTCCCGTATTGTTGGCACTCTATCCTTCCTATCTCCATATTTAGCGGCAATAAGCATGGCCGAGCATCCAACCAATTGATAGTGACGCTTGTAGACGACACGCTTTGAACAGTACCGGTCGAGAAGATTAACAGTAAGGAACAGGGTTTCCGGGAGAAGTGAGAAAGCTGTATGGGCTTCAATGAGAAAATCGAGAAGATACGGACGCATGAACCACTGGATTTCCGTTTGGATATCGATACTAGCCACATCTGGTAAAGTCTCGGCCTATAGTCTTGTGTAAGCATAATAAAAGTTAATGACAAAATAAGGGGAGGGGGTCGCCAACCTCCATAACTTCCATATGGTCGAGAACATCTTCTTGATACTCCTCGGAAACCATGCGCGACATCTCATCAGCAATCTCCATCTGTGTTTCCGCATCTATGCGAGCCTTCTCCTGTCTTGACCTGCTAGCCGCAAAAACGCCATCCTGCTCCATATCTTCCACGAAATAAGAATCACAAGGTTGGTAGGCCATGGTTGTGGTGAGGGGGTATAGTTTTAAGTATTAAAGTAGTGAGTGGACGTCGAGGGTTCGATTCTTCCGTAATGAAGGGCTATTGCAAGGACTGAAAGCGTCTTTTGCAAAAAAAAAAAAAAAAACTATAAAAGAAGGTGATCGGAAGTATTTCGAAAGAACGACAAAAAAATTAAAATTAAAAAAAAATAGCAGACTGGCGAATTAGAGAGAGACAGAATGATTGAGGAAGGGAGTCTGTCCTTTCTAACCAAGACTAAACCACGGTGGGTAGAAATAGTATTAAAGGGGACCCCTATCGAATTGAGGCACGATAAGTCAGCAACCATTGCCATTCAATCCCGGAGTGAGAGACTATAGGGGTGGAAAAATGCATTTCCAGAGCAGCCCGTACCTTTGGAAACAATTAGAGAAGGCAAGAGGGAAATTCCTTTTATCACAATGCACAAGTAGGACCCGTGTGATAAACGACCCCTTGCTCAATATCCCGTGAATCAATGTCAAAATGGATGAGAACAACCGACAATGGACCGTACACAAAGAATGGGGATTCTTCAGCACAAAGGATGCCTTCTACCTCAGAAGAAAACGAGCTAACGTCTCTGAGGAAGCAAAAGCCGCCGTATGCGAGTCCGAATGACGGATAGGGGGGTATAGTGCGCAAGGCGAAACGACGAGGGGCTGAGAGACGAGAGAAGACTTTTACGAACACGGGAATGACTATAAGGTCGACCTGTGTCTGAAGAGTCTGGATGTTGAGAGGTTCTCGAGGATGTCCTAACGCTGTAGCGAAAAGGAGGTGAATAAGGAATGAAGGAGTGGAAGGAACGTGGGGAGTCTGTCGACGCAACCAAGAGGGCAGTTGGTTAGCGAGGAAGACAACGAAAAGTTGAAATGAATGAATTGAAAAGACCGAGAGGCAAAGGTGAACTATTCAGTTGGGAAAAGGGAAGAGAGGATGAGCAGAAAGCCTCTAGTAGTTGCAAAGTTCGGACAACTTTTTCAATGGGGGGTTTTTTTTTTTTTTTCCTTTCCTTCTCAAGTGCAGGTGGAATCCCAGGGGCCTGGTAGTTCGGGACGACTGGACAAGAAAAAAGAAAAAAGGCCCTGAACACATCTTTTGGAGCAGGACAGAGCCGGCTCTACTCGAGGAGCGCGGTGCATCCCAACACTGCTCAACCAGACAAAAAGAGAGGCTGCAGCCAGCAGTGATGGACATTGGTACCCCTTCCTTGCACCCCATTTCAATTTGCTCTTTATCGTCACCATACTGGCTGGTTCCCTGGCTCGTCATGCTGACAACCCGGGAAACTTGGAAGGTAAAAGAAAAAATAACGAAATAATGAAAATAATAATAATAATAAACAAAATATTATGAAAAAAAAAAGTCGAGGAAGTACATTTTTGGAAGAATTATTATTTTTCACCTCCCATCAAACAAAAAAAGGGGGGGGATACATGGGCCAGCTGGTAATATAGATTACTTGTGCCCCGAAATCACTCGAGTAATATAGAAAATGGGGAAAAGGGAAAAGGGTTCAAGGAAATCGGGTTCTACTGACAGTTGGAGAAGTTTTGATTCAAACGTTGAGATGCGAAAGTTGACCGTGAATAAGTCACTTTCCACCAAACTTTTCTTCCGCCTACAGCAACCGGTTCGGCTAGTCCAGGTCGAGCTTCGCCAGCAGTCAAACGACACAGTAAAAGCCTTCTTGACTGTTTCACGGAATCGCCCCGTCTGTTGCGTGGACGGAGAGCGAAAGTGAGGGGTGGGGATGAGGGAGAGGATGATGAGGGAGAGGATGTCGACCCGGTACGACAAAAAAAATTGGCTCGAGGACACACGAGGGAGGGAACAGTGCCAGTCTTGTAGGTCAGTCTAGCACCTTCAACTCCGTCTCGAAGTTCAATCGATTGGTTAGGCCTGCCGGGCGATGGAGGGGGGGGAGAGGATGGAAGAGGAGGGGGAGGGGGGGGGGGAAGAGAGAGAGATGGAGGAAGAAGGGAAAGAAGGAAAGGAAAGGCTGCTCTCTACTACGAGTTGATCTCTCTGACTACCGACTGGGGGATTTCAAACACACATGTGTGCTATGAGGGGGATTACTTTATTTAATCAACCTCTCGACACTGCTAAATGATACAAAGCAGCACCCTGTCTACTCATCCAAATTTTTGTGCTTCCTTAAAAACCCAGATGGGTTCTTTTTTTTTTTCTCTTCTTCTTCTTCTTCTCCCTCTTTCTTACAGTATGTACGAGTACGGTACTCGAGTATGATACTAGTACAGTCTTGTCGCGCGATGGCGGTAGTGGTGGGAGGTGGTGGGCGAGAGAAGAGGCAAGAGAACATGGGGCGAAGGGGGGATGAAAGATGCTGTTTCGCTTTACAGTAGCTGAGGAAAAGCATGCCGGTCACGGCGGTCGCGGTACTTCACCAGGAGTCGAGGTCCCATCGCGTCTTTCACCCCATTTCGTGCGGAAGGGCATGGTACAAGGAGCGAAGAGTATTGACGAATGAGCAAGCAAAAGCCAAAAGGCTGTTCCTAGCTGATTCTCGCCATGTTAGATAGACCCGCCATCCAATGGAGAAGCGTACCAGCCCTTCCTCTGGCCGCCGCATTTCCCAAGCACCTTTCCCTGCTGCGCGCTGAACCTCACCCCCCGTTTTCGCTCTCCCAACTGCATATCAGGGGGTTATAGGTATGTAAGAAGGTAGGTGGGACAGCACGAGTGCTCGGCTTCTGCAGCACGCGAATTGATTCAAACACGGAGAAGCACAGTTTATTTATTTATTTATCTATCTATTTATTTATTTATTCTATTACTTCCTCCTGGCGTTTGTGTTAGACTCCCCAACTGGGAGCACAGGTATGCACCACCAGACTAATACTTTTTACCCCCCCCTTCTTACTCATAGCGGTCACTACGAGTACGGCACGAGTACACTCGAGTGGGGCAGTTCATTTAAGCTTTTTTTTTTTTCGACACCATGATACACATAGATAACAGAGTAAAGATCAAAGAAAAAAGAGTATAGCATCGAAAAATTAAGATAAAAAAATTATAGAATGGGAGCAAGTCTTGTTGTCGGTGGGTGGATGGATGGATGGGGAGCGAATATCTCCCCCTCTATGAATGCACTTTCTTCGTCCGATCCCCAAGTTACTTCATAGCCGCACACCTAGGATCCTCAATATTGGGGAAAGCCCTAGGGCGCATACGAGTGGAGCAGTAGCCGACCATTCGGCGAATTAACGGGCATTCGTACCTCGACCAAGGGTCACGAAACGGATCTCCCTGTGAGCCAAATAGTTTCAGGGTACCGGAGAATTTGACTTTTCGATTGCCTCCCGTATCGAATGCCGGGCTGGTATACACGGTACCATAGGGTAAACCTTGCCCTTGTGTCCTTCCTCCCGAGTGGATAGGCACGGGGTTACCATGCCACAAGGTATGGCACTCGAGTTATGCCACCGGGAAGGGGAAAGCTCCAAGAGGATGGATGTTACAAAGAGTGGCTTGAGCTTCAGCCATTGGTGGGTGGGATGCGTTGGCAGACTGGCGCAGCAACTAGCAGAGGAAGGAACGCAGTTGAATGGGGAGGTGGAGCTGCTTGCTCATGAGATGAATCTGCCGGAGGAGCATCTCAGATTCGAACGTCGTACAGGCCAATCACCACCCCCGTACTCAGAGTACCGGTACAAGTACTAGTACTCGAGTACTCGAGTACAGAAGGTACAGTACAAGTGCGTACCATACATTACACCCTAAGGGAAGAAGTCATCTTGTATCGCTTGCTACCTGAAGCAAAAAAAGAAAGAAAGAGTTGTTTCCTCCATGTTGGTCATTCCAATTATTATATCTGATTCGGTTTCCTGCGTCCCCGTTCATCTACCTGAGATCAAACATCCCAGGGTGGGTTTTCCACATTGACCGGGCTGCAGTGCGAAAAAGAGTTTTGTCCGGTCCATTACTAAGTCTCAATGGACGTCATGGCGTCTAGAAAGACTTCGTCTTGAAATTCTCGGCCGCATCATATCAACCATACATATAGCACAGTACGAGTAGTCTACCCGCCGTGCCAGTAGTGCACTGCTCGTGTGAGTAAAACAAACAAACTAGACCTTATGCAAGTATGATACCGGTATCATAGTGGAAGGCAGACTACTACTCGAGCAGCCATCAATTGCGAATAACGCTTTGACCTTCAATAGCATCCGTCTTAAGACCGAACAGTAGAGTCAGAATTGCGTTATGCACGTTTCATGCTTCTTCTTGCTTTTGTTTTTTTTTGCCAAAAGCATCAACAGAGAACATTGGCTTGGTTGTTGTTGTTGTGATGATAATGATGGGTAACGCATCGGCCATTGTTGATCACTCTTGCGATGCGCTTCCACGCGGAGAGTGGGAGAGAGATACCGGTAGAGAGAGAGAGGGCGAGAAATGTGGGTGTGTGTGAAGATCAATTACCGTAGCCCGAGAGAGAGAGAAAACGCGGGGCAATAGGACAGACGGCCTGCCTGCTCTTGCCACCAAGCAGGAGAAGGGTCCGCGGTGGACAAATAGAATATTGGGACCCTTTTTTTCTTCTTCCTCCCCCCAAAAAACTATGGGAAAATCGCGATGTATGTGCGATTGGCGGTCGATGATGTATTGTAAACAATGCGAAGAGAAATTCTATTAACGGGTACTCTTCACCCCTCAACTGATTTGTTCGCGTATCGTACCTGCTTCATATCAGCGCGCGTGTGCACCGGACCCCTTCTGCACGCACGCACGCTGAGGAAGAGCAAATTAGGCAGGAATTTCATAAGGGGACCTTTTTTTGCTGCTAAGCCTGATAATTGCTTCGACAGATCGAGCCTTTTTTTAATAAACTAGGCAACGAACACGTCAGTGCCCATCTAATTCTAATATCATACTTGATATGTTTTTTGTTCCTTCCTAGCAGTGAAATCGGACAGACAAGAGAAAAAAAAAAAAAAAAAAGTGAGGGAATGGCCTTGTGTACCAGCTATCTCAATAGGGGGGAGGGGCATCAGCATCCGTGGAAGATGTCGCTGGAGTCTGTAGCAAGCTTATAATTGCCGCGAAAAGAGAGGCGGTTGCCTGAGCAGTTACTGCACTGTGTGATATGATAGAATATCGCATTGGATACTTAGCCGACTGGTCAGAGAGTGCTAACGAATGGAAAGACGTGAGGAAAGGAAAGGGAAAAAAGAGAAAAGGAATACAATCCATGCAAATCACATTTCATCAAAAATGAAGGGAAAAAAAAACAAGGGAAAAGGGAATCATGCAACCCATTGGGATAAAAGGAAAAAAAAAAAAAGAAGTCGCCTTTTTTTTTCTTTTCTTTCTTTTCTTCACTTTTCCACGCCCTTCACCATCGCGAACTCGACCGGACTTACAGTAGAAACAATGCCGATCCTTCAACCTTCAGCTCGTAAAAAACCTCCCTACGCAATGCCTGATATCCAGAGAAGCTACCTCCAAGCCACAAGTGCGAAACGCTCCAGTCATCAGAGAACCTCCCATGGTGAGGAGTGAGCGAGTGGCGGCGCATAAAAAAGTGGGAAATGAAAAAGTAATTCTTCACCACAAAAAAATAAAAATAAAAAATTTAATAAAAATAAAAAGGCCTCCGGAAATTTCTCGGGCTTTAGGTAAGCCCAAATCGACTTGCTCAATGCTCAGGTATCTATCTAATTTATCTAATCATCCCCCCCCTTGTCAATCATGTGCGATATAACAATTTAACTCACAAGCCTACCTCACGTCGACGTGGATCGACTGAAGACCTTGCCTTCAAAATTGTAATTATAACGATAACCTGAGTCTCCCGCTCGTCGCGAGCCGCTGGTGGTGATGATAACGTTTGGTATTCGCCATCTACGAGTACGAGTAGACTTTGAAGTTGGGCTCAAGGTTCACCGCAGACCGGTGGACATGTCTGCGGTGATAGGCGCCAAGCCTATCACGTTGAAGCAACGACCGGTACAACCTGATCCGGTATCGGAGGAGTGCACTCCACCGGCTGTGCACGGTATGATCATGGGAAGGCTTGGGCAGTTCCAGTCCCCTAACGCAGCGATGGATTTCGCCATCCCACCAAACTAGGATTTTGCATCTCTGTGGCTTCGTAGAATCTCGCTTGTCGGTGTCTCGGAAAAGGGGGAGGAGAAATGGAGTGGAGGGGGGGGGGAGGAGGAGGGAGGGATATTGTATCTTCTTTGGCTCGGAAAGCCTTCAGTTGGGGGCTTCTTTAATGGCTTTCCTTCCCTCCTTCCTTCCTTTTTTCCTCTCCCTGACCTACCGTGCTTATGCACAATAAATTGCGGTACGGCTGCATAACCCAATCAGCTTATTATCATTCACTTTTTAAACGTAACCTGACGAACACACCTGGAGGATGCAGTATCATATCGTACTCGAGTATGATACTCACAGTACGAGGAGGTTGCAACGACTAATGTGGCCGCGCTACCCCACGCTGTGCGAGTATTACGGCAGGCGCTGCAGAACTGAACCTCGAAGGAGGGTCGCATAAAATATTCCTTTCCCCACCACCGCCACATCCACCGGCACTTGTACCTGTGCTGCTCCAGGTTATCTCGCTGCGATATGTACCCAGGAGTCATCTCTGTGAGTCGATCAGATGGAGATGACTGGAAGAAAGAGGTCTCATGTTTAGATAAGCGCGCTTCCCCACTCACACCACTCGAAAGATTCATTTTGCGCTTCTAAAGAGCTCTCAATATTCTAATAGAGTGGAATAATAAGTTAATAGACGGGAATAAATGATCTTATCATCATTTATTTACCAAGATACGCGATCCCTTATCGCGGGGTTGTGGGGGGGATTGCAGGGTGGGTGTGTGCCACGGTAGTGTTACCATTTTAGTATTGTAAATGAGCTACGGTAACCGATACGATGATAGCTCTTCAGTACGAGTACAGTACAGTACTAGTACTGTAGCTCTTGTAGCAAATAAATAAGTAAACTATGATGAGTCGAGTCAAGCTCAGGAACCCGTCCAGGGTCATCGCGAGGGAAGCTGCGGGTGGACGAGAGAGAGAAGGAAAGGAAGGGAAGGAAGCAGCTCTGACCCTGCGCAAATCTAATTCCGGAACGAGAGATCATCCGATCACGGGACACTTGCGGCGATTCATTCCTTCGAACCTGATCCAAAAGTCCCCGTCTCATTACCGTGCCTTTACCGCAGGGGACGAGATGTGATGCAAGTAATAGATCTCACAAGTCTACACCATCAAAAAAAGACACAAAGCAGTCAATCGCAGCATAACCGGGGACTCCACTCATGAACTGTCTACATCGTTGGTTCAGTTTGGTTACTGTACCTCGGGCACGGTAAGATACCGGTACGGTTGCCGGTGGGTTAGTTTGTAAGTCAGGAAAAAGTCAAGTCAGGTCAAATGTCGTGGAGCAGAGGAGCCGGGGAGGAGGGAAGGGAAAAAGGAAAAAAAAGGAAAAAAAGATGAAAAAAAAAACAAGAAACAAAGCATCACCCAACTTCCAATTGCTGGTTTGCGTTGCCAATACGACAAGTTGCTGCATCCACGGGTAAAAAGTCCTGCTCCCCTCCTGTTGTCAGTTGAGCGAGCTGTTAGCCAGCCAGCCCACAGCAACGTCAGTTCTGGGTCTCCTCCTTGCTTTTACTTTTATTTTTATTTTTTATTTTCGTCCCCCTTGCCGCATGGCGAATCCCATCCTATACCCGTTGACCGCACAGACTGGAGGACGTCATCGTCAACAAGGAAGAGGCAAAACGGGGCAAAACGCAAACAAAACAAACGGCGTCGAGTATCATACCGGTACTGCGTACTCGCACTGTACGAGTACTCGAGTAGTAATTACGGTAACCGGGTACCGCACCGTGGTGTGGCATCACGGGTGCAGTCGCACGGTAAGATGGAAAGGGGCTAGCGTTTCGTGAACCCGTGGAATCGACGCGAATCGCTGGGGAAATCTCGACGCGCACACGCGCACGGTTTGTTTAGGGCTCGGTTCTTGTTGCTGTGTGGATACCGCAGGTTACGGAGCCGTGCTGTACTAGTATATTCGAGTCCCGGTACCGGCATGTTAACATGAATGCTCGAGTACCGGTACAACGTCCGCCGGTTGATTGGTCGATTGGTTGATTAAGCCAGCGGCCGAGTCCCATTCTGTCTGACTGGTTCTGACAAAAGGGTCCCAGTTGGGAGGATGGATACTGTTGTCACAAGATGCCTGAGGCACTGGACGAACTGTACTTAGGTCAGGGGTGGAGGAAGTATTGGGACAAACAGGGAGGTAAATGTCAGCGCGAAGGAATAAGAGACGTGCCCATTTATTGGCTTGGCTATTGCCCTGGTGGCGTTATTTTCCATTTTAGGTGTCCGGGGCCCCGGCTTGTACGGATGAAGGAATTTTTGATCGGCCCTCTATACCCCTGTTCGTCCCAATACTTCTCCCAAACCCCCCAGTAAGTTAACTTTATCATACCCGTATGATAGGCACAAGTATGATAGGAGCACTGTGGGTAAGTTGCTCACCATAATTTTAGCCACAATTTAGGTCAAAGGCGGGGAAAACAAAATATTGGCAAAAAGTCCTTACCCCCCACAACCTCCTCCTTGCGATTCTGCTTCACTCCCCCCCCCTCCCTGTGTCAACTTCCCGACACACACCAGCGGTGGTGGTGGTGGTCAATTGTCAACAACAAAAATAACAACAAACCAACTCTGATGTTTTGGAAGTCATTCTATATTATGAATACCGGTGGTTACGCCCGGTCAATTCTGATCAGAACTGCCCCCATTTGCACTGTACCTCCGTGAGTCATGTCCCAATTTTTTGTGTGAAAGAAAAGCAAAAACAACATTGCATTCCAGCCGTTTCTAATACCGGTAGCTCTATCACATCACGGACCTTCCTGTCCATCTTACTTTACGACATGCAGCAGAGGGGGAGGCAAGGAGGGAGGGAGGGAGAGGGAGACCTATCACAAAGGGGAAGAGAGGAGGGAGAAAACAAGGGGGAGGAAACAAGAAGGAGCATAGGAAGCATAAGCGTAAGAAGTATATAAGAAGGGGGGTTGCAGCAGCTAAGGTCAGCTTTAAGTGTGGAGTACCATACTTTACGATCCCTAGAGGTTTGCTCATTCGGTACCCGGACCGGGGGTCTGGGAAAGTTGGAAAAGAAGGCGTAAGTTAAGGTCAGGCACGTATTCCAAATCATCCATTCATCCATCTGTCTATGTCATAGTGGTGATCTCAAGAAGGGATCCAGAAACAACCCCGCGGTAGTTGATCATCAGGCTTAGGGAATAGAAAAAAAAGCGGGGCTCATTCCTACCCTTTCACGTATGATACCGGTGTGTTCTCATGTCCACCGCGCTCGTCGAGTCAGTAAACCCTGAAGTCCAGCCTCCGACCAGGGCAACTACGGTCAACCCTTTGCGTAGACTACCGGTACAGTGTAGGGAGCCTCCAATTGAGCCCTGTAGCTGCTTGTGTGATGTATGTATGATACCGATATGCGGGAAAGAAGGGGAACTAGGAGGGGGAAAGGAAAGGAAAGGAAAGGAAGAAAAAATATCACTGTTTTTTTTCATGTTTTTTTTCTTTTCTTTCTGTTTCTCCGTTTTTTTGGATTTATTCCCCTCCCCTTTTTTACCCACCTCCCCACTTTTGTGTCGTCCGTGCGAGTCGTGACAGGCTTATAATAATATATCATTATGATATTGCATTGATTAAATTTGGTTTAGGGCTCAGGTTAGGTAACACCCAACTCATGATACCGTACGATATTCTTAATCTCTATGAGGTCGAGACAGCTTACGTAGTCCACTACTTCCAGCTGCCCCGAAACTCCCGCCTATTCCAATGCAATTCCTCTCGATCGTACGGCATATCGCCTTACTCACTATTAAAGTATCGCTGGGATCCTTGAACAAGTGACCTCGTCTTGTCTAATCACTAAGGACTATCATCCCTGCTCGCACAACCTGGAACTTACCGGTATACATGATATAAACATCGCGAACAACGCACCAAATGGTGGCAGGTATAGAGGTTGTTGCATAGGAGCAAGGACTGTTGCCTTCGTTGTGCGAGGAAGGCTTACCATAGTCTAACCATTACTTGCATGTCCGCAGCACCCGGTAGCCTCCCGCATTCAGTACATGATGGCTTGGCCGGCGAATCCTGTCAAGATATTTGCCACCCCCAGGATCCCAGACACAGCGCTATGTCGAAATTTATATCACTTCTGCGAATGAAAATTGAAATATATATAAAAAGATGGACTACTCGAGTAGAGATACTGGCTATGATGCGAAAATGTGAGCTGAGCTAGATTACTTCCGGACAGGGTGGAATGGAGAAAGGGTGAAAAGGAGTCCGGCATCTTCGTCACTGTTGGTAATTGTGTTACTTTTGAGATATATTAGTCGATTCCGGATGCTTTTGGGTTTGGCGAGAACCTTGCCCGGCATATCGAGGGAGGGGGGTGGTTTCATGTGCTAGTTGGCTATCCTGATAGAGTTCCCATTCCTAGAACGGAAATTTCTGGAAGTTGACTGGAACAACTCAGTGATCCTTTAAGCGACCCCCACTGGAGCGTTTGCTGAAATTGACATCTCGAGATGCATTCCCATATTGGTCAAACTCTGTCATGCTTCTGTCAAAGGAATATATGGAGAGGATGATTCTGATGTGGACCACCCTGACATTGATAAAAGCCTCGCGAGGCCTCTAATCTGTTCCTTCTCAACACCTCTAATTGGAGGCATAAACACTCATAGCAATAGTCAGCTCATGTTTGGCTCGTTTGCCCACCCCCCGCCCTCTTTCAAACTGCATGAGCGGCTCGAAGAAAGAGGGTGCTGCCAACGTCCGCATCAGCTGCGTTTCCGTGATAGACTGCCAATGCCCGCCGCGCGGTGTGCGGGATAGAGATGAGGTGCCATGTGGATAATCGCAGCCTTGTGTTCGGTTGAGCAGCTTTCACCCTCAGCAGCTTACCCGCAGGATGTATCGGTACATGGCTCAGAGGTCTTGGGAAGTAGTTTGCCAACTGATCCGATTCGGCGATGGTGCTATCCAGTCAGCAGACGACATGTTGCTCCGTAGACCAGTGAAATTTATACCAGTCTGAATAAGTAAATTGAGCGGTCACGGCCGACGGGTGTCGCTCGAGAATAAGTGCAAGGGGTTGAGGGGGTTGTTACCGTCACGAGATCCTGTTCAACCGGGGAGGGGGGGATGTTGTGGTTGCTGTGGTTGTTGTGTGTGGAATCGCCGGCTTGGCAGTATTACTTTTTAAGCCTCACGGAGGAACTTGGGGTCTTACGAGCAGATATCCTATATCGGCTTGCCTACCGGCAGCCCGGACCGCCGAGGACCGGGTAGCCATTGGATACATGATATATAGTACCGGTACCGCAGTATGATCATCTGCACAGCTAAAACACTGACGGGATGCAACATATTTAGAGCGGGCATTTAGCTCTGTCTCCGACCCAAATTAGACGGTTATCTGCTCCTTGTTGCAGCTGAACGGAGGAGAGGAGCAGCAAGAGCGGAACATAGCAATCCTGTGGCTATCGATTGCACACAGCATGATGTTGTAAGCGGGATAGCAAAGATACCTAGCACCCGGAAGCTCGATGCACGATCCTTTGTTATTGGGTCCAACCACCCAGAACCAGCCAGTCCAAGAATTGTTAGTGGGTGTGTCCTGACAGCGAAATCCGCTCCATTTGCGTGCACGTGACATTCTCCAAAACACTACGATTTACGTATGGCCGTCGGTACATTACAGGATGGAACGAAAAACACACAAATATACCACATGTGCGTATCTTCTCGTTTCCCCTTTTCCTCAATCTCGAGCTCCCCCCTCCTCGCACAATCAAACTCGAAAACAAGAATCCCCGCGGGGTTCCGTATGCACGAGCGACTCACCATGCCACATGAAGCGAGAACGGCAACCCTCTGAGCATCTGGAAACATACTGTCGTTAATATATAGCTGTTCCCATGAGGGTTGGTTTGCCTTTCCTGGCGCAATTGCTTTTTTTTTTTTTGAGGGTTTAGAGTTTTCCTTTTATCCTGTCCTCCCCTCCGAATCCCACAGGTTGACAATCAGTGATTGCGTTCGGTGATTTCTCCAGGGCCCAGCTTATGACGTTGGGGGGGTAATTGCGCATTGACTAGGTGGGGCGCTTTGAAAACCGGAAATGGTATCGTGCTGCAGCAGCCTACACCAGAAGTGCCGGTAGGTAACTCAGATGCAGGAACGTCTGCAATAGAGAGCTAAGATCTTGGTCTCTTGAGTACAGTACGGTACTCGGGTACTGGAAGGAAATTGACCTCCCCTTTTCAAGTCAATAGGAATCACATTTCCCTTGGGGAAGGTAGAAACTACAATTGGAAAGCTTGCTAATGTAACCAATGAGTGACACAGTCATTGTGTTTGACGGGGTTTCATGAGCAAAGTACCGTATTAACTGGCCAAACTGGAAATGAGTCTAAAGACAACAAGGGAAAATCAAGCGAGGTTTCACTGTAAGCTTAAGCCCCCATCTTTGATTACTCACCTTTACTTCAACCTCGACTCATCACCACGGTTGATTCAGCAGAGATACGCGTATACAAAAAAAAAAAAACATCATGAGACTGTTCATGAGTCAACTAAAATTGCTTCAAAGAAAAGGTTCGACCAGCGAGCCATTAGGTTCTGCCTGTGCAAGTCAAGGGAGATCCTAAAGGTGAATTGATCGAGCCTTTATTTGGAGAGGCAAGTACAGCGACAGAGATGATATCGAGTGAGATGGATATTCAATTACTCCTAAATCCCCAACCAATAGCGATATGCGAGGATGCACTACGGCCAGAAGCTACTTCTGAGGGAGAGGAGATCATACCTTGGCTGTTGGCTGGGCCGGTTTCGGGGCCAGCTACCGGTATGGAAAGAAGAGCACCTTCTGCTCCCCGATCTCTTAGGCCACAATGGCCAGGAACGAAAGCAATTCCAATTCAGGATCGTATCGGAGAGAATTTTGCAAGTGGTCGGAAGCGGATTCAACAATCCTATACTCTAGAATTCAAAATAGAGGTACTCCGGTGGTAGTATCATCACCGGCTACCACAAGGGGAAGAGGAAAAGGAACCTGGGGTCCTGCGGGCACCATTGATGAAGGAGGTATCTGAGCGATATCTTGTACCTATTACTACACTTCATAATTGGAGAGTTAGTCAGGAGCAAATCATTGGTGGAAGGAAAAGGGAGAGGAGAAACAGGACAGGTGTTAAGATATGCCTTTGGCCGGAGTTGGAGTCGAATCTTTACGACAAGTATTGCCAAAGGAAGGATGAGCGAAAAGCAGTACGGCGAGGCTGGCTGCGTCGGGAAGCCTTACGATCATTTACCGAGAGCTATCCTGATCGAAATGTATCCGAGTTTCATTTCTCCAATGGTTGGCTGGCCGGCTTCCTATCACGCCATTTAATTACCCTCCGATTCACAACCAACAAGTCACAAAAGATACCGGAAGACTACTTATGGAGTATTATTTCCTGGTTACGCTTCAACCGGCGTAATTCTCAGGTCAGAGGTGGAACAGGCGATGAGGAACGGGTGGTAGGCCGCTACTTACTCGATAGTATTTGCAACCTTGATGAAACCCCCCTCCCGTTCGAGTACCTGGACGGCCAGACCTATGCAGACAAAGGCAGCCACTCTGTCCAAGTAAAAGCTAGCAATAGCGGCTGGGACAAGAGGCAGGCTACTCTTTTGTTAGCTGTGTTTGGAAGTGGCAAATCAAGAGTTCGGCCTTTAATAATCTTTAAAGGAAAGGAAAAGTATGAGGGGCGGCGTACTCAATACTTACAAAAAAAGCGAGAGGAGGAAGCGAAACAATACGATCCCCGAGTTTCTGTTAAATGGAACGAATCAGCCTATGCCAATTCAGGGCTTCTGGTGGAATGGATTGAGGAATTTCTTGTACCTGCCTTACCGCTGGGCCCGCGATTGCTTGCCTTGGATGTTGCCAAATTCCACTCTACCGAACAGGTTTTAACAACCCTAAGATTTAACAATATAGTTCCATCTATGATCCCCCCTGGCTGCACCGGACTCGTACAGCCACTAGACGTTTCGGTTAATAAACCCTTTAAGGCCCTTCTCCGCGACATCCTTGATGACCTACTTGATGACTATGAAGCCCAACATCAGCACAATCTCCGCGAATTACACCAATCCGATACCTCCGCAATTGCTGAGCGACGGGTTATTGTCACTCACGCGGTTGGCCAGGCTTGGGAACGTTTTACCGAAACCCATCAAGAATTAGTTGTTACAACATTTAGGAAATTGGGACTCACACTTCCAATTGATGGCTCCTATGATAGTGAGCTATCAATCAAGGGCATTGATCCTTCGCTTTTGAAGATCGGAAACTGGGAGGAAGGCGCACCGAGTGAGCCGGCATCGGAAGTGGAAGAGAGAGAGAATGAACAATCTGTTACCGTAGAATTCATAGACCGGGATTGAGGAGTAGCTACTCATGCCCTCTAAAGAATAAGCCAATCTCATCTCTTCCTAAGCACTGGAACAATGTTAAATTCCTGCCAAATGAATGGCAAATTCCCCTTAAACCTTCCTAAGAGATCCCTGAAATCTTCCCTCTCTGCCATCATGGCCTATCATTCGTATTTTTTGATATTCGCTTAAGTTGCCACCGCCTATTCTTACGCCATATGTCGATCACTAAACCTTAGCGCGATTTCCAGTTAAGCCAGTTAATGCGGTAACATGCAGTGTTAGGGCGATTCTGTCGTGGTATTAGGCTTAAATACATAGGACATGTATCAACATAAAAAGGTACCAGGGCCCTGTTTTTTATCACGCCATAAAAATGGAAGTTTCCCCGTTTTTACGGCGTTTTCGTCGTAAAATGAAATATTTTAACATTGCACTTTCTCGGTTATAGCTTAACTTGCAGGCCCCATACTAGATTTTGTTTCCAATATCATACTCCCGCGGCTGAGTTGATGTTGGACACTTTCTATGGGAATTGTAACTTTCGGTGTCCAACCTCAACTCGGCGGGAGTACAGCTACTCGTATCAGCAAGGCAGCTGCTATGTGGATATGGCTCCACTCGTGCGCCTTGGCCAAAGGGAGCTTTAGCGAAAAACCGAATCCGCAAGAAAAGCGGCTTTTTTTATTGCGGAGCGCTATGGTAAAAAGGGCCTAGAACAGAAAACGGCGGGTAATATGGAACACTTAACAGCTCCAAACCTCCCGTATCGGCTCTTATAGGCTTGGGAAATCACGAACGATAACTCGGTTTTTTCCGAGCGGCGGATGTCGCACAGGTTTTGGGTCACGCAGAAGTCAGCTAGCTGGATTTATCGGTTCGGGATTCGCTTCTCTCCCGCTCCATGGAAATGATACACCCATCAACATCGGTGTAAGGTCGAAGTCTTATTCCGCAAGTGAAGGAAATTACTGGGATGGTGAAGAAACCGCTACTACTCTCAGCCATACACCTTCACAACCAATCAATGCTGTTATGCCCAATACACATGCAGCTTTCTGAGCGGAAACACTGGCACCACCGTCAACGGTTTGGGGGTGCACGATGGCCAAAAGAACAAGAAAGTGACGCCGGGGGTAGAAGAGAGTCAAGGATGAGGGAGTAGGTTTGAGGTGCAATATACCAAAAGTGTCTTGGGTTGAAGTTAGTCTTTGATGTTTTTTAGTTTGCACCGATTTGAGTTCAAGCTTACTTTCAGCGGCCGTTTCCCACATACCATTCAATAATTGGACCAAGCCGACGCAGCCATATGCCGAACCAACGGCGATATTTTGGCTTGAAACACCTCTGGCGTTGGTATTGGCAAAGTTCAAGGCCTAAGTCGCCGATGCGAAGGCAAAAAGACCCAATGGCACGGGGTTTCCGAGCTTCCTGAAACTAAGCTTGGAGGGGCCCGGTAGGAGGCACTAGACTACTCGAGTACCGAATAGGAGCAGCCGCGTTGTGCTGGCAGCCACCTATGGCATAAGGACCGTCCCCGGCGGAAGTTGCACTTCTTTCAAGACCTGTCTCCTTGAGGTACTGAAAGAGCTATTTCGGGTCCGTGGCAGAAAACGTGAAGGCAGAGTGGGTCGATGGAGAATCGTAAAGATAGGAGAGAACAAACGGAGAGAGAAAAATGGTAAAACCAAATGATAGTCCTCGATAATTTGGGATAGCACGGTCCTTTGGCTAATTCCCACCTTCACAGCCATAAATTCTTTTGTGTTCACTCGTGTGATAGGAAAAATCTCTTGTTCGTATCAATTATTTTTCAGTTGTCTTTCACTATTCGTCAGAAAGAAAGAAAGGTGGAGAAGGCCCTCCTTGCGCACAGGAAAATATTTTCCTCAATCTTCGAACAAACCCTCTTGAGCTTAATCCTCAATAACGCCCTAAAAATTCCCACCATGATACATAATATTATAGAGTTGTTCACATCAGACGACCCATGAGCCTGACTTTCCTGCCAACAATGCGTCGAAGAATTGTGCGCGTTGGCAGTTTCCATAAATGTAATATGCTCAGTGGGTCATTGAACTTGAAAGGGTCTTCTTGCAGGCTACTTTAGAGCGGAGATCTAGGGAAAACATGGCTCGTGGGGAGCAACCCAGTATAAAATAATACCACAACATCACTACTTCGACTTCCTTCACCCCCGAAGCCAGCATAATTGAACTAGAGTGTGCGGGGAAGCAGTTTGTATCATACCAGTTGGAATAAATACGAATCAAGCTAGTTTGCTATACCAAAATGCTCCCATTTGAGGGAGCAGCACATCCTCTCCCGTCCGACACTTGTTGCCTCACTTCGTGCATCACGGAGGTTCGGCCTTCATCCTGGTAAGGCACGAGAAGCACAAGTACCTGGACTAAGGCAGTTAGTCATAGTACCTTACTTCGTTCTCGGGACGAGCAAGTTAGTGATAATTGGACCCCGACCGGGCCCACTTCCTCACTGGGTCACTGTCGCGCAGTCAATGCTACGCAACAATGATACTTGATATCCAATTTACTACTCGAGTAACTTCCAAGACCCCCAATAAGGCTCGTCTGCAATGGTTATCGCATGGATCGGCGGATGGTATTCGTTTTTCCTAGGGCTTGTTAGGGAATCGTCTCCTTCAGGGTTTTATACATCAACTATGATAATTATTAATTATTATGATACTACCAAGAGGATGCGTGTTGGAAACCTTCCAGTTGTTCACCGGTGAAATTTGCTTACTTCTATCATACCGGGACTAGAGTGTCGTGATCGTATGACTAGATTCGATTGGTCTATGATTGAAGTTTCGGACGCCGGGAAGCTGTTCGAACCCTGGTGAAGGGGATTCTGACATCTAGCCCTTGTCAAAGGGTCAAACCACTAAGAAAAGAGGTATGATATTCACTGTCTATCCAGACTCACATTGAGCTCTCAAGAGCTGCATTCACAGTCCAAAGCTATTGCAGAGCCGGGGAATCCACTGGAGTTGTGTTAACGTGCACTACATATTTTCGGTAACTGGAGAGACACCCAGAGAGGCCAGGAAGGGAAATCTCAAATGTAGTATACGAACTTCACCGATGCTGGGAAATCGGGGAGGAGAGAATCTGCGTGGGCGGAGGTCTGGTGAGGGGAACCAGCTTGATATCTCCGCAAAAGCTGATATGGTATTATTCGAGTATCCCGTTCGAAACAAACGCCCCGTCAGTTATTATTGTGGGGCCCCACAGAAGGATGGACTGACAATGGCGGGCAGCAGTTGCAGTGCCGGTACTTGTGCTCCATCGTACTTCGTCGCGGCGATCTCCCGTCCGGTGGTGGGAAACCTGGTGCAAAATCAACAAAGGTCGAATGGGAAAATATGTTCCCTTTGAAAAGAAAGTGACTTTTTTCATAATGAATGTGAGTAAAGTAAACCCATTAGAACCGCTCCGACGGATGTGCGGACACTACCGGTAAGGTTGTTGAATGGTTAAGGGGTTCAGGAACGGGAATGGCTCATCCAATTTAGTTCGTTGCCTTTTCCGGGACTTGCCGAGCCAGGCACTTCCCTACTGTAGGGCCCCGTGAGTTCCCGGGATCGGCCCACAGCTTCCTTCAGTCCGGCCCGTTAGACTAGTACCGTACCGCTACCCTGGGGGTGAAGATTGGCTAGTGGGCCCGAGCAATGGCCGGGTAACATTCACATTAGGTTTTTACTATTACAGTATCACACCGGCTGCCAGTATTATGATACCCCTCATGGTGCTTCATGCTGTACCAGCTGCTGTCTCGGGCCAAGGCGTCCGGTCACTTTCCGAATTGGCAGGCTGCAAGCAGTGACCACCGCATACCCATATTCGTTGTGATACCCGGCCCCGAAGGCGTCACCGACGACTGTTAATTTACTCGTGTTCCTTGCAACCAATCCCACGACCATATACATAGCTCAATCGGTTACGATTTAGACTCCTCCCTGGTACTGACTGCCCTTTTTATCCAAAGTGCAAGCCCCCAATAAAACCACCCGGCAGCCCATCATAAATAATATGAGGGGCCTAATAGAACAAGCATATGTAGAGCCTCCTTCTCTTAAGGGTTAAGCGTGCATGAATGATCGATTCCCCTACTCGTATTACGACTACGGTCCGCTATCGACAGTCTGTATTGTATAGTCTAGAGCGAAGAAACGCGTATGATAGACACCTCCATCCGAGAGCCGATGCTTTTCGTTATCAACAGCACCGTCCTTTCGCACCCACCGACGACGCACCAGTTTATCGCACCGCAACAATTTCCGGCCAGCGGATCATCACGAATCCGCCTTATGATAGCTTGGCTCATCGATCCACATTTCTGGGGTTTGTTGGGCTCGTGGGGGGGGGGCGGATCTAAGGTTCGGATATCCGTGTAGGGTATAGGTACCGGCTTCGGGGGGGAGGGGAGGGGCGTTGTCATTTGTGGTTTAAGGAGGAGAGGTAAGCGGTTCTGTGTGACGTGGAATGAGACTGATTCCCCTACTCGAGCACAGTACAGTCCAGAATTTCTGGCTACAGTCTTCACATCACGTTATGGTGGGGAAATTTCGATATCTACAAGTACTGGTGCCTGCGGCGATTCCGGGCATCATGCAGGCGTACCGGTTGGCCCGTGAGTAAGGTGTCGGTTTCTAGCGAATGGGATGTCGAGTCGTCATGGGTGAATAAGGAAGTATTTGAGGTTGATCTTCCATCAACCAATCAGGCGTCAGCGAGGGGAAAGGAGGAAAGTCTGCTCAAAAATACCGTATTCAGGGACAAAATGGTGCTGTGGCAACCTGAGGTCCTGAGCACTGCGGTGAGTCATTTGATGGATTGGATTTGTGCGCAGGTCCTCGTCCCGTGGGGCTTT
The DNA here is from genome assembly GCA_006112555.1 of Tuber indicum. Lineage (NCBI taxonomy): Eukaryota > Fungi > Ascomycota > Pezizomycetes > Pezizales > Tuberaceae > Tuber > Tuber indicum. The sequence goes on from VBSK01000152.1 coordinate 286,476, forward strand.
GCTGGTAGGATTTGATTACGGTAATTTGCTTCGATATCACTCGTCTATTGAACGGGAATGTTTGGGTGCTAATGTCCATGCAATTTCGCTTTGAAACCTAAGGTAATCGAATACATTCGATGACAGCCACCCCCCTTTCCGAGAGTAACTCGAAGGGACGAAACTTTTCAGCTTTGAAATTCAAAGTTAGAAAAGTGAGGAACAGGGTGCATAAAAAAGAAAGAGGATATGAATCTCGATGAAAAAGAGACAAATGCAATAGCAAAACTCAATCCGAAAATATGCCAGGTAATACTACTAGAGGGGGTGATGATAATAATAATGAGAAAGGAAATTGAAAAGATCCGCTAATGTCCACCCAGAAGATAAAAGGAGAAAGATAAAAAGAAGACCCTATCACTAATACATGACAATTTAAACATCTAGTGAGAAATATCTGGGGAGAAAACCATCATCCATCGGAACGCCCGTAACCGTATCACATCTTCCCGGGATTTCATCAGGTACTGGGACTGGCAGGACAGAAGCAAAGAGTCCGGTTGTCGCTTTTCTGGCTCAATTTGCGACAATTCTCAGTATGCTCTAATCCATTTGCATACGCTTCACCCATGTCGGTAGAGACGGAACCCGTAAGCAGGCCACCAGAATTATGGACAGTAACATTTGTTTTGCTGACTCGATAGTAACCGTTTTCTTCCCGCGGAGGACCGCCGTGGGGGTTGCCCCCCTGCGGGTGACCAGTCTCAACAAATTCACGACCGTTCCCAACTGCTCGCGCGGGACGAGTTTGCGAACCGAGACCCTCCGCATGGTGCTGTGATGCGGATGAAGTTGAGGTGTTGCTCGAGTGGGTAGAAGAGACTGAATTGCTGCGGGTTATGGATGATGTTATTGATGTGGTCGAAACTAGGGAGCTTGCGGAACTCGAGGGAGTTTCCTGAACAATGACGACCGGGCGGGGAGAGGCTTTGGTAGACATGATTTTTCGGTTATTGTTTTCTTGGGGGGGTGAAAGATGTTGGTTTGTCTCAATGGCGAAGATAGCGGCTTGTCGGGCGTAGGGAAGAGATAACCAGCTGGCAGGCGTCGCAGGCGTCAAGTTGATTGGGGGTGTTGCAGACCTGATCAATGAATAGGAGGATGAACAGAGCAAGTGGAAAATGGGATTATATAATGGTCTGGGGACTCGCGTGTGCCGTGGAAAGAAGAAGGAAGAGGAGGGAGGAACGAAAGAGGTGCTCCTTATATCTTTATCATCGACCACTCCCCCCCTCAAGGGCCGCAGCAATGTTATCCCTCCCACACCCACCCAACACCCACACGGACCCATGCCCTGAGAGAGAGAGAGAAAGCAAGAATCAAATGGAATGGCATGACATCAAAGCTTGCATGCGCACTCAGTCATACCATAGCGCAAATCACACAAATGAGATGATCAACTTAGGCCCTCAATCATTCCGTCGTGCGATAATCCAGGCAACCAGGTAGGGAGACAAGCACCAAGCCCTAAAATTCGGCAGTGCAGGGCGATAGAAAGCTAGGAACGGAGGGAGGAAGACGGGAGAAATGAAACAGTCGTCGTCAGTAGTAGCTTGCGGTTCCCTCCGATACCGTATCGCTATCTATCTTACGGTACTCTACAGTACGGTATCGACCGTCAGATGGCCCTGCTTTACTTTTCTTTTTACATTTTTTTTTACTTTTTGCTCTACCATTTCACTCTCTTCCCTCAAGGCTGGCGACCTAGGCCTTAGCCTGGGGGCTGCAGTCCCCGAGTACCGGTGCCGTACTGTACTCGTACTGGTGCTGCAGATCCGCCGCGGTGCAATATGTCAGGGCGCGCGAGGTGAACCGCAGCAAACCGGGCACCGCAGGGGAAAGGGGAAGAAAAAGAAAGAAAAGGGGAGAAGCAGAGAGAGAGAGAGGGACGCTCTGCCATCGATAGAGCTGAAGAGGTGTGTGGTTTGTGTCTTAGTTGAAGGATGAGGCTGAGTGAGGCTTCCTGGAGAGTTGCTTGTACTCGAGTATTGTAGTCACTTGCTTGCTAGTACTAGTACAGTACCGTGGTTTTTTACAAGACTGTGCGAGTAGCATATAGCACGCCTTCCCTATCACTCTCTCTCCCGCCCGGTAAGCGTTTTATGCTCATCCCTAAATTACCGATGCCTTCGCTTTGTGCAAGACGGGGGGGGGTGTATCGTATTTCATTTGGGGGAGGGATCATGGGATGCTGGCGGTACAAGTACCAATACTGTCAATGTTCCCGGTGGCGCAGTTTTTCAGCTGGTCCAGACCTTGGGACGGATGACATGAGTACTCGAGTAGGGTACTGTACTAGTACTAGGCTGAAGCGGAAGAGTCTAGAAGCCTACCACTTTCGTCTACCAATCTCCCCATTCGGGATCCCCCCAATTGCACAGCATTGCACCTCGTACCTTTTTTTATTTTTTTCTCTCCCTCCCCTTTTTTTCTTCCTCCTCCCTGTTGTCTTTGCTGTCATTGCTCATGATTATGACGGAGGTATTATACCCCTCACACTGCTCTCTTCCCGGCAGTGCTTGTTTGGCTGGCGGGTTTACCGATGAGATGCGATGAGGCACCCTCCAATCCAATCCATGTCTACGGGTTTTGATCGTGCTTCTCGCAGTAGCACCGCAGCGCAATCTGCCCATTAGCAATCGTCTCTCAAGTCTGCGAGCGCAAGAACAGTCTAAAGCTGCAGGACGCCGGGCGGACAAGTGTATTGTATCATACCTACTGCCGTTAAGGGTACATACAGTGTACGTCACTTTACAAGTACCAAGTACATGGAGAAGTACTCGAATACGCTTTCCTCGTCTAATTCTTTAGCCGGTTGATTATGTACCTGTTCAAGCACTGCACCTGTACCCTATGTGTATTAATTAGGCAGGGTGCCGGTACCGAACAAGCTTAAATAAATAAATGCCTGATTGATACAGTGTGCTCCTACGGTACGGGTATGATACCATACCGTGACTAGGGCACACGACGAAGCGATAAATGATACCACTACGAGTACGGTACCGTAGTAAGAATAGCAAGAGAGGAGAGGAGAATGGGTCCCAAAATAGTAGTAGCTAACCCTTACAAATTTTTATTATTATTATTTTTAAGGCGCGAGGGAGAAGAAGGGAAAGAAGAAGAAGGGGAAAATAAAAATAAAAAATATGCGAGAAAGGGGGGGGGGGGGGTGGAGGAAGAATCAAGCTGAACCGGTGTTGCCATGCCATGACGAATGCGAGTTTATCATATCATACCAGTGACTTGTCCGCGCTAAATTATTCTGAGGAAATGGAAGGGCCCCGAAGCAAAAGGAAAAGTCACAAGAGTGGGAGAGCATAAAACCTCGAAACGAAAAAATCGCACAAAACACAAAACACAAACAAGTGCTATGTATAGTCAGGCAGATCAGGGAGATGGTACCGTACTGTATGTACCGTGCTATCATAGCGCACGGGGTGGGATAATTCTAATTTCTAACCTACCAGACGTGTAGTACGAGAACTTATAACAAGAGGTGCAAGTGCCGTGGTATATGGTTCTTTATGGCAGGTGCGAAGGGGCGTGTGGACATCATGTACCGCAGCAGAAGTGCGAGGGTGGAATAAAGGGGTAGAGTATAGAATATCATAGTCCAGCACAGCTCAGCACCGTACTTGGGTAGGGTACCGTACGAGTACACACAAGTACGGGTATCATACTCTAGCGCAAATACCTTCCGGAAAGCAATGATGCCCCTCGCGTGGTAGCCGAGTTTAGTAACAACTCGGGTGTTATGCCATTACAGTGCCAATGAGCCAGATAATTTGTGGATAGAAGAAATCCTAGTGGAGGGTAAACTTTACGAGTACTATCTACGGTATATTTTACTACTGTATACTATGACAATCTCATTTGAGTGAATCTGTTTTCAGTTTATTTGTGGTTATTATTTGTGGTTATATTATTTAAGTTTGATGTGTGTGGCCCATAGGGTTGTATGGCCAAGGGGTATCATTTACTCGTGCTCGTAGTATCATTCATTACTTTCCCGACAGCAACTGCACGGAAGATTTAGGAAATAAAAAATAATAAAAATTTAATAATAAAAATAAAAAATAAAAAAAAAGTAATTTTCGTGTCATGAACTTCAATATAATTTATTATCCTTGTATCGCCGAACGAAACGATTAACCAACCAACGAAAGAACAAAAAAACCCCGTCTATGCAAAACGCTACGTACTCTATCCATTATCCATTATCCATCATCATCATTATCAACCATACTACGGTACCGGTAGTTGCAATCAGTAAACAGAACCGCTGCTACGCACACAACTGCTTCGCGCACTTTTTTTTTCTTCTTTCTTTCCATCCCCCCCTCTTCCTCCCGATCGCGCGGACTTCGCACTTGGCTTCGGAATTTTGCCTTGCGTACTAGGCTTAATAAGTAGACGCCAGCAAGCAAGCCGCCCGCACCATATGACCGCAGCAAAATCACTCATTGTCAACCTGTTGTTGCTCCAATTGATTTTTCCCCTCGATGGTAGTCGTCGCCGTTGTCGTCGAGGCCAATGACTCTTTGGTCTCGGTGGGTTGGAGTCGGACTGGGACGGCACCCATGTACTTCCCCACGCGGAATAGGTGCCAGCAACTATTGTTAGGATTTGCCGCTGTGTTAGCCCTGTTTGCTCCCTGCTGGAAAGAGGAGGATTCTGTGATATATGACAGTTTGGGAGTAGAAGGGGGAAAATAAGGCGACGGAAGTGGGGGCGTTGCAACCAACGATAGGAACAGGCGGATAGAAAGTAGGCGGACAATTTGGGGGGGTAGCAAAGAAGGGGGCTTGCCTTGGCGCTTCTAGGACGTATCGTTGCATTGCCTCGCGGAATCGGTGCTTGTATTCCCTAGGACTAGTGACTGTTGGTTTCTTTCCTCCGCCCCCTGCAAATCCCTTTTCCTTGACCCAACTTTCAAGTTTTTTGTCCCAGGTGAAGGTTCGAATACAGTCTTGGAGGGGCATAACGTCAGTACGCAGGTGGGGGGCTGAGGATAAAAAGCAAGAAGAAAAAGGAAAGGAAAGAAAGGATCAAAGGGTGTAAAAGGAGGGTGGGGCCGGCCGAACAAGAAAGAAAGGGTACTTGCCTATTATTCCAACGACCAGCTCCTTCTTCGCCTCGTCGATTCCTATCATCAGAGAATAGTCCATGACATTCTGTCGGGACAGAAATAGCGTATCGTTCCACAAGGATGCCCGAAGAAGCTTTTTCGAGTGCTCTCTCACAAACAGAGGGGACTCGTAAATGAACTCTACCATATTCTCGTCGAGCAATACTTCGTTCTGGTCGCCTGTGGCATGAGTGTATCGATTACGCATGGATCCCTTGAGGTCGAATATTCGGGTAGTCTTGCGATCATAAAACAGGTTCTCCATTACAAGGACATCCCACTTAATATCGGTCCCTGTCGTTGTGTTCTTAATATATATCTGGTAGAATCCGAGCATCTTTGCGATTACGGTTGGGAGCTATGGCTCGGTCAAATCAGCTGTGCCCTACGGCCACAAGCTGTTATAAGGAAGGGGTACGGTGCGACTCACCTCGTGGAAGAAAGCTTGGGACATAAATTGGAAATATGCCGGTGCAAACTTGATGAACGCAGCCGTCTCGATAGGCGATAGAGCCTTTAATACGATCCTCTCATCTTGGGTTTTCAAAAACACCGACTTTGTCTTTCCACCCTTGGAATCCCACTTGACACACCGCGATAAAGACTCGACGTATCTATCTGCCACGCCGCAATTTTGTCGGAGAGCATCGAACTGCTCTGCGTAAAATATCTTGCAAAACATCTTCGCTGAACCCTCTTGAAATTCTATGATAGGGAGCACAAATTATGTTAGTGCTAAGTTTGGGCGTCAACTCTAAAAAAACGGAAAGAATAGGGCATACGGTATTTAAGGTGAGTGCCCGTCGCTTTCAGTAACGAGCGTTCGAGCTCAGGATGTTCCCTGCCATCGGGGAAGTGACTGGGAGGTGCTTCCTCAGAGCTCTGAGGCCTTTCAGTGCCCGAGGTATCCGAATTACGAATGGAGTCTAGCTTTATCTCATAGTCTTGACTATTGAGGGCAAAGGCAATCAGGGAACTTGGTTCGTCCTCTCGAACAATGATGTCGGAATCGTTGAACACGTGGTCTGTTGGGTGTCTGGGTTCGACTCATGTTAGCAGTATATCTCGCTCGGAGGTGTGCATCAAGACCTACAATGGGTACTCTAGCGATGACCAACCACTCGCAGATCGTTCAGCCCAGAAATTGGAGAGAGTTTTCATCCAAGCCCTCTTCTCCTGCAACGGCGTATCTAGAGGTGGCGGTAATGCGCCGGCAATGGAAGGGGGAGGAGGGACAGTCTCCGGGTCGCTTGTTAGGGATGCCTCACCATCGCTCACATCGGCGTCAGACTGAGCTTGACTTGGCGGTGCAATAGACTCTTCAGACTCCTCGGGGGGCTCATTGGGAGTTAAGGGTATGGTGTCCTCCGGTGAGAGAAGCTCTTCGGGAGATCCCAGAGTGACTGTTGACTCCGTGCTCTCAGTTAAATTGCTGAGATCTCTTCCTGGAGTGGGTGCCCCGACGGGAAGCTCTTCATCAGAGAGTTCCTCAACGGCCTCCCTGACGCTACGATATACCTCAACGACAGGTTTTGAAGTAGCTACTGGGAGGGCTCTGGAGCGCTTGGCTTGCTGTTGTCTTTTCTCTCTCGCTCTCTCCTTTTCAAACTCTCGGCTCATTTGCTCAAAGTGTTTGGCTAGAGTTGAAACATTTGAGTCCCTGCGTTTGGGTGGTGGAATGGAGCGCGGTATTTGGGATTTCTCTTGTGTCTTCTTGGCTGTAAGAGACCCCACCCGGGTCTTTTCTGCAACTTTCTTATCAGTCCTGATTTTGTCCTTTCCTCTGATCGAATCGGAAGTCTTCTTGATTGGCATTGAGGTCGTGTACGTTAGGGGCCTTAATATAGTACCAGATGGTCCAGACGTTTCGGGCTTTCGTTGAGGAACAGTTGGAACAGAATGAGTGCGCCCGAAAGGGGGAGGCACTTTGCGTCGCCCATCGATAGGTCTAGGTATCGAGGAATCTCGTCCTAGGGCCGCCACAATTGATGGACGATGGGCCGGGCCCCTTGTTGGATCTGTTTGAATCTCCTGATTGACTGCCTCGACAATAGATGGGATGCTTTGAGATTTAGGGCGCACCACAGTGGTAGGGCTATTAGGCTCTGAGCTCTCAGGTGCCGTTACCTCTGGGAGTGAAGGGGCAACTTGCTCAAGAGGAAGCTCTTGTGTTGGGGTAGCATCATCCAGCGATTCCTGCCGATTCTCTGGGGTGATAGTTGATATGCTCGAAGCATCAACATTGTCTTCACTCTTTTCCAAAGTCGCTCTATTCTCTTTTGATGCATCGCTTTTCGGGCTGCTCTCCGCATCTTCTTCGACAACTGAGGCCAATACGTCGTGCGCTTGCTTAGAGGACATTTCGCCTGGTGTAGGTTCGGCTTCACCAGGGGTTGTGGTACCGTCCACGGCTGCTGGTTTTTCTTCCTTACCCGGTGTAGGCGCTCGCTCGGTATCGGATTGCATTGCTGTGTTCGGATTATCGATGAACAACCTCTTGAGTTGGAGCGCAGCCAACCGTCGAATATCCTTCTCGGAAGGGAAATAGTCGTTATCAAACGCACTAAACCTAGCGTCCCATTCCACAACTCTCTCTTGCAGAGCTCTTAGGGCTCGGTTCAAGGGTATAATCTCAAAGTATTTCGACTTGTTGTACTTTTCCTGTAGCTTCTTGATGAGCCAATTGTGCTCTGTATCAGCAGTTGCCTTTAGGGCCTCGATTTCTGCTTTGCATGCGTCTATTTTGTCGGAACTAACCGAGTTAACCTTGATGTCTCGGAGTCGTGACTTGACTGATGAAAAAAAGCGATTCATCTTGTCCTCATATTGAGTGTAACATTCGTTCTTTATTCGCAGGTCGATCTCGGGTTTATATGCGATTTTTGTCCGCGGCACGACGATTTCCAAAAGCTCTATTGATTCATACTGAAAGAGGACAGTCAAGCCTCGGTATCCAAAACATCGTACGTGGTCGCGATTCAAGTCGTGTATACAACTTCCAGACTTGAGCTTCATCTCGGAGCTCCAGAAGGCGAGTTCGAGATATTTTCCAAAAGAATATTTCCAAGTGCTTTCTGACATGGGGATCGGAGGGCTAGACATGTCGGGGCAGATCTTGCAGTAGCTCCACATTGAGATACTGTCGTGCATCCCTTGGATAGGGCTCGGCATTTTATCGCGTACAAAAACATTCACCCGCGCTTGACCGTGGACGTAAGAGCGATGATGGTCGATCATTTTTTTGTCGCAGGTGTCACTATTGCAGGTTTTGAAGGCAGTATCGCACAAATATTCGACGTACTGCCCGAGCGTGCAATCGGTTTGCTCAAGCGGCCAATCTGGGTCTTGAACGTAAAACTCCAGCCTGCGTATCTCCGGCCCTTCACAGGGCACCATTGTAATCGTACAAACTAGGCTGTAAAGGATGGCAATATTCTGATGAGCATATGGATCGAATAAGTCATCGTACTGGGCAAGGTAGTTCTCCCATTGCTTCTTTTGGGTTTGATAGACATATAACGCTTTATCGTATTCCGCGTCGTGAATGGCTCGTAGAACTTCTGCCATTTTCTTTGTCATACCATTTTTAATATCTCCATGAACCATCTCGGGCTGGACTAGCTGAAAAACTTCTGGTGGCTTGGTTTTCTCACCCTCAATTTTTTCGGTTGTCTGAGCATGAGCGGCCATATCCATTTCCGCTTCGGTCTCTGTTTCGGGCCCTTCTTCCTCTTCTTCCTCAACTGGTTGAGAATCCTTCAATCTGCGAAGGTATACAAGCCTTCTCTCCAATTCCCGCGCCCGCATGAGAAGATATGGTTGTATGTACTTAACGAAAGGAGATGCAGATAGGACCTTTGTCTCATGATTGCGCACCATATCCTCATAATAAGTGGGCATTGGTATATCGTCCGGTAGAAGGTCGTCCGGCAATCTGCTCGAAATTCCCTGAGGCAAAGGTGCTGGGGGGTTAATCGGTTGATCGGGCTCGTGCTTCTCTTCCTCTCCATCGGGAGCTATAGATTTTTCGGGATCCGCTGGTCCTGGTTCCGGCGAGACTAGCGGGGAGGGTTCGGGAACATGTGGGGTTGGCCGTGCTGGGACGACTCCAGTAGCAGGTGTTGAAGGAATGTTAGCAAATTCATCTCTCATCAAACAAGTCTCCAACTTCAGATTGTATACTACATAAACCATCAACTCGGTAATTCTCTTGATGGTTGCAAGTGTCACCATATCTCCACCTCTCAGAACAATTGTGCAGCCAAGCTCTTTCGGACATCCGGAGAAATACATAAATGTCTTTTTCCGCCCTGGGATGTCGTCATGCACGAACGTCTTCACATCAAGACTCGCGCAGCGCCCTATTCTGTAAGACGGGAGGGCTAACTTGTCGACTGATGAGAAAATGTCCGCCTGGGCGCATCTCGCGACTGCCTCGATGACGGATGGCTTTACAAGATGTGCGGTGGCTATGTTTGCTTGCGAAAGGAGTTGTAAGGCAACACCAGAAATGTTTTTCTCAACCAAAAGAAGAGTGGGCCGTAGAGCAATGATTCTGTTGACCATGTTCTGAAGGAAATCCTTTTCCTGTGCAATAACAGGTTCTAAGCTCATAAGCTGCTGTTGATGGCGCTGGTACTCAATGGGGAATGTGATGATAACTATTCGAGGCTGTGGAACACTTCTTGGCATGCTCTTCAATGCTAGATTCTTTGTGAAAACCACACCAGAAACGTAGGTCGTATCTCCGGGTGCACCACCAGGTATCCTCTTAACTTTGACGTAGTGCCTTATATCTATAGAATCACCGACGCGGACGTCGGGATTGAGGTCATCCGTGCTTTTAAGAAGTATCGGCATGAGAGCTCTTTCCCACTTGTCGACTTCCTTGATTTCCGCATCTTTTAACAGCTGCCGTAGGAGAGTTCGTACATGATTCAAGCTCGCTGTGTTGAGCTCAATCAAAGGCATCAGGGGCCCTCTCATGGAAGCGGTCCTGATCGCCCTAGGTGAGGGTATTACGCTACCCCCAGCACCAGAAAACAAGGAGGATTCCCCAACTGTCCCAACTAGCGACCTCATTAAACGATGCCCTTTTCCTGATCGTGTGGGCGGCCGTGGTTGCATACTACTCAGAAAACTAGAGTTGCGTTTTCGTGTGGACCGGGCAGGGTGGAGTAGGTTATTTTTCGGCGAACCGGGGTCTCCTGCACCAATACCACCACCCGCTAGAATTGAAGCCATCCCACCAATGCTCCCCGGGTTTCTTGACTTTGATTTGGAGGGGTTTGGCGCATTAGGCCCTGTCGAAGATGTGCTATCATTCTGCGTGGTTGCCGCAAATGCATGAACCGCTGTACCACTCCCGAAGCCCTCAGGATATTTCGGGGCAATGGTGGCAAATATACTCATTTGCTCCGAGTCGCTAATATCCTCGTCACTCATGTATGGGGCAAGATCGGGATCGATGATGTTGTCAGAATGGAAAGCCGGAAGCCTACGGTGCGACCCAAGTTCATCCACGGGGTTGCGGTGGAATGGTGCGCGCTCGTTGAGAACACTTGTGCTTCCAAGCCATCGATGAGAGCGGGAGTGTTGCTTGTGGTGGTGGTGGTGATGGTGGTGGTGGTGATGAGGGTGTCCGATAGGGTTTTTAAGGGACGCAGCTGTGCCGGCCCGAGGCAAGGACGCCTTCCCAGAGCGCACAGACGAAGGACGAGGGGGGGATGGCAATTCGGCATTAATCTCAAGAATCTGGGAGTGTCTATTCGGGTTCTTTCCAGCCATCATTCTTGTTGCTGGAATAGCCATCAAGGGCGTTGTGCCAAGCCGCATATCCTTAGGCATACTGAAGGGTGTCATTGGTTCACCTATCGGAGTAGCAGCAGCACTATTAGATGGGGAGTTGCCAGTTGGTGTTCCATTGCGCTGGTTCATAACTTGGTTATGATGAAAGACAGTGGACGAAGAAAATTCATCAGAGTCTGATTCATCCTGATAATCGTTTACGATGGCGAGGCAAGGATTGCAAACACGCATGGATCCCTGATGACCAAACCTTTCGCCAGTGATTAGGGTTGTGCATTTGGAGCAGAATATTTGGCCACATAATCCTATTGCATACATTAATCAATTTCTTAGCCTGCTAATAGTAATTACCCAGGAATGGGGGATGTCATGGTCCAAACGTACGACAGTGATGCTTCCTTCTCCAAGCCGAAAACGTGTTTCCACATAGGAAACACTCCTTGCAAACTTCATCTTTCATCCAAAAGTCTCTTGTAAGATTCCCCATTCTCAATTGCCTTAATGCCTGACTGACAGCCTCTGAATTGCCAGCACCGGTGATGCTGGTATCGCTGTTTATCCCAGCGTCATCGAATCCCTGTCTATATACCGACGAATCCCCACTCTGCTTATGGTTCCCGTCATTGGATGTTGCCGCGTGGCTTGATTCGGTGTCTGAACTCGGCTCTCTAGTTATCTTGAAACCAGGAAGAAGCTGGCTTTGGTCTGTGCTAATTCTCGAGACAGGAGGAGGTGGACGCTTCCTCCTCAAGGCTGGGTCGGATAGCGGTTTTAGGTTTGGAGATGGCAGCGAAAGTTGCCCAGATGGGTTCGAGTTTTGCATTTGCTTTTGTAGTGCAGAGGGGTGATTATTCTCGAGTGGTTGTGGCAGACCAAGTGTTGACTTTATGGTAGTGGGGTTGGAAGACCCTGTGCCGGGGGGTGATGGGTGAGGAGCGTGGGAATTCGAAAACACTTGGTCCGAAGCTAGTGATAGACCAAGCCCGTTGACATCCTTTGCTGGAGGAGATAATAAGGCGGAGCTGTTTGATTTCGCCTTCGATGGCGAGTTAGTATCTCTAGAGTTGGGCTTAGAAAGACTGGCAGGCGACTTAGAGGCCGCCTTCCTAGAGCCTCCAAGTTGGGCAACGTCATGTCCACCCGGTAGCCTAGAATTAAGCAGAACGAGGTTATCATCATCGCTGCTATCAGTGATGGCCTCTTCATCTGTCATCACACTTCCAAATTCTTCATCTTCATCCCCTACGAACAAACTGCCGTCGTCTCGGGCGCGGTTATCCACGGTACCGTCATCATCATCGTTATCGTCGTCGTCGCCTCCGGCGGCACTCTGAGTCGACACCGCAGGGCATCCAACTGTTCCTGCTACCACCACGCCTGTTGCCCCTAGGAGCACATTCACCGTCGAGCTTTGTGGGTCCTTCCCTTTCCCCTTCCCTGCTGTTTTTTTGGGACTATTGGAGATATCTTGGCGATTGACATCCGTGTTTCCGGTGAGTTCTCCTCCCGAAGCATATCCAGAAATATCCCTAAATACAGTGACAGGCGCCAAGGAAGGAACCGTTACCCCATTTGCTAACAGGTTAACCTTCCGTAGGGCAGCTGGGGGAGCAAAAAGACCACCAGAGACCATGTCTATGGATGAATTATTACTCGATATTCGTGACCCAGACTTAAGAGACGAGCCGGAGGCATATCTAGATCTCTTGCCTGCAAGTGGGAGTTGAAACTTTGTAGGAGATAAGGGTGGTGTAGAAGCGCCTTTTCCGGGGGGCTCGTCAGAAGCCCCAGATAGAAACGAATCTCTGCTCCCTGCGCTGCCAAGATAGCTCTCACTGCCAACATCTCCACCTCGATCTGAGCCTCCACTGCTGGTATGCACCCCAACTGCATCCCGAACTGCTGCCGCCACACTTTTGACACGAGAGTAAAGCCCTCCGAGGAGTAACTGTTCGGTAGAAGCACTGGGTGGCGATGCGAGGGAAAAAGATGTTAAGCCGGGTGTTTGGCACGAAGAAGCATGGATCTGCTCCAAATCTGCTGGGGGTGAGGAAAAATCAAGTAGTGTTTGGGATAACGATAACGAGCCACGCCGACGGGAACTCCCATTGCCGACGTGTTCTGCGATTGTATTGGAGGAGCGGAATGGTGAGTACGAGCTTCTGGAAGAGTCTGCCATTCTTGTTGCGCGTTAAGGTCAATGTAGGTAAACGGAAGAATTGGGTTCCCAGATCAAATTCTAGAAAGTGGGTTAGCAAGCGATGGAAATACTTGGTAGCTATATAGATCTGGTAAGTAGTGGGCAAAATAGACACCCTAGGCGGTACTGTAGCATCCAATGTTCGATTCCCGGGATATTTGTAACAATCTCACTGAAGGTTCTTGTTGCGAGGGTGCCTTGTGATTGACCACCGCGGGTGACACAGGCATGCAAATTGAAGCATGAGAAAATGGGATAACTTTAGAGGGGTTCTGGGGAATGGTATGTCGGAAGGGGGGCTCTGATGCAATAGTATTATGAACAAAAGGGTTTCTTTCTGTTGTGAATTCTAGCTACTGCTCCAAGGGAAAGAGTACGGTAGTAAATAGAGAGCGCTGTCAATAGCGCTTCTTATGAATGACTGACATAAAAATTTCTCTCACTTCTCCACTCTGGATTGAGAGGGTGAAGAGCGACTGCCGAGATCACTTGGAGATAAGGATCGCGGGGGGGGGGTTGGCCGAGAATGAAGGCTCATGGACCCTAGTGATCTGTGCTTGGCAAAAGTGCGGTATCATACGGCTGTTCCTTTGCAAGGGCCAGGGAGTCGGAGTCGTCGCTCATCCTTTGGCAGGCGATGAGTTGGCTTCCCCGCATCAGTTGTGTAGCTCATTCTGAGCAGTCAATCCAGACATGTTCACATGACCCGTAACTTGCGAAGGGATGGTGCACAATCGTCTCAGTTATGGGGAATTGGAACCCATGAAGGTTTGCCTGGCAGGATGACATCTCAGAAATCCCGCGGGATATCATAATATTATGGCACAAGTTGCCTCCATCGCATCCTGATAATCAATTAGTCTACTAGTGATGCCTATTCAGGTGGAGGCGTTGACCCATGAACACTGTGTGGGTCAAACTGCCTCAGAGAGATACCGTATGCCCTTTATAGCAAATTGAAGCTCGATAGATTTAGCTGCTTGTTGGGGTCGACCATTCATTCATTGGGAACGTTCACGGGCAAAGCTGGCACTGTCCAGGCACTTGAGAACAGTGCGGAACTGCATCCTCGAGTGCTCTGTCTCCTGGTGCCCACAATCAAAGTTGGGTCATACATAATATTAGAGTATTACACAATGTTATGTAGATTCTCTGCAGGACGTTTTTTGCAAAGTCTCTGGGGCGTAAGTTGCGTGTCCGTGTGCTTAGGTTACGGCAGTTCCCAAGATATACCGGTATGGTGCCGTAAAGCAGTGGATTATACCATAAGTGAGGAGGTTATCCCCCCCTTGTGTGGTGGCTTTCAAAAACGCCGAGTGCTAAATTATCATGCTAGAGTTATGATACCGGACGAGTTCCATTAAACCATCAAAATTACCGTGCCACCGCCGCTACTGGTACCACTATGGTCCTACCTGCCCGGTACTGGCTGGTGTGGGTAACACTAAACAAATCATCTAAACCAAAGGCAGTACTGTACTCCGGGGGAAGCTTCTCGGATTCTGAGCTATGATACCATACACACACAAGTAACTGGCACCGTAAAAGCACTTGTAAAATTCCCGTGCCTCATCCCTCACGCCTCAAGCGAGCCCTGGGACCCTAAACGTCTTGGCATCAAGAGATTGCTGGTACTGTATGATACCTGTATCATAGAGTTAGTTAGAGCACGCTCGCATGCCAAGCTAAGCAACGCGTCTCCCCCTCAGGTGCCTCACGACGGAGTTTCCCCCACCATCTCTTCCCCCACCATACAAAATTTTTCTCCAAGTGAGCCGAGGCATGCGATAGCTGCCCTCTCGACAAACCTTGGAAAATGTCGGATCGTCTACGGGCTCCGTGGTTAGCAAAGAGTGTGCGCAGGTCTTTGGGGAGATGGCAGACAAAGGAGCCTGTCCAACCACCTCGAGAATACAGCATTTCTCGCGACGGAGACCTCTTATTACAGGGTACAGTGGGGGGTCTTTTACAATTAACTGGGGTAAGCAGCGGAGCTCCACACCCCCCGATTGGTCCACTCCCCTCTTGCTCTACAGGGTACCGTATCTAAACTGTGCTTAGTTCTTAACCTATGGGGATCCTCTTACTGCGCAATTGTCGGACAAATACAATCATATCAGCTGCGAGTTTACTCCTACTTGTAGGTCACAGTTTGAAGCGGAGCATGAGAAAGATCTCTTAAAGATCAAGGGGGCTTTAATCCATCTACGGGAGTATGAAATCCGATTTGTTGGCTCGGACGGAGCTCTCTTTGAGAAGGGCATTACCTTTGAGGGACACTTGGCTACTAAAGGGGCTCGCGCCAGTGGAACTCGCGAATCGTTTACCGGATCCTCAAGGCACCGCCCTCCGCAAACACCAATACCGGTCTTTGTCGTCCAAAAATTTCAGCTACTTGCATGCGAGGGTGAGAGCATATGGGGATCTCCAACAACCATAACGACAGATACCGGACTCGATACTTTGTTGGCGCAACTCCCAAGGAGGAATCTTTCGATCGTGAGTGGGAACAGTGGTAGAGATAAGGAATTACACTGGTCAGCTCGGCAAGCTTCGGCTACGGTTAAGGGTGGTAGGGAAGTCGCCGGAGGCCGGGGTGATGGAGATGACGACGATGAAGATGAAGATTCGCAACCATTTGCTACTCAGGCTCCGAATAGGTTTTCTTCAACCCTCGACGATTTTGATTTTGAGACACCCTCCCAATTTCGGGCGGGAGCTCCAACCGGTTCACGGCTATCGGGCGATTCTTTACCATCCTCTCTTCGTGTGTCACCGAAGGACTCCCGCCCTTTAAAACGCAAGGAGGTAAGCTTTGAAATTCGACTTGGAAGATCTGCCATGCAACCTAAAGTTCAACCTGCGGCAAAGTTACAAAAGAGCCACAATAGCGATGTGTTTAGCCATAATAGTGTGAGTGGCTCGCTTGTATTGCATCCGGGTTGGCAAGGTATGACGGAGGTTACAAAGGAGGATTCAACTGTCCCCGAGGACCAGGAAATGGAGCTTGAAAAAGAAACATGTAAGTGCGCTATCACCTATGATTCATTGGGTATAGATATTTAGTTTGCAATGCATGACCTGCTATTGCATTTGCTGACAATTATCACAGCATGGTATCCCCCCCAGCCTAAGGTCGGAAACCCTCGTGGCTCCACATACAATATGCCAGAGAACCGATCCATCTCGGAGAAGCATCGACCTCATAGCGTTTTTTCTCGGAAACATACCGCTAGAAAGACATGTGTAACCCGGCAACGGTCTTCTCCCGATCCGGCTGAATGGGACGAGGTAGGGAGCGGTGTTTCCTGGCCTTCAAGCCCAGAATATCAAGATCCTAGATTTAGAGGCCGCGATGTCACCGGGACACCACCCCACAGTAGCACGGAGTCTCCCGTACGGAGTCTGGGCCCCTCAACGATTCAAGCACCTAAGGGAAGGAGTGACGGTTCTGTTATTAAATTACCGGTAGGATCGGGGGATAGTCCCGCTCTGCCAAAGAATGGGGGCTCCCGACAGCTTGTATCAGATAAAAACTCTATTAAGCATGGAAGGGCTTTTAGTAGTAGCCTTGCTTTAAGCAAGGATGGCTCCCCTAGTGTCAGTCATGGACCGTCAAGGCGCATAACCCGTGGTGCCAATGGTATCAGTAAGAGGGTATTGCCTGATCCTACAAACTCGGTAATATTTTCGTGGCTATTTGACATTCGCATGCTAATCCTTGTTAGGTGTTTAAACGGCCAAGAAGACGGCTCAACCCGAAAAAACTTAGCTATGACTCCGCAGATGATTTTGGGGATTCTGATGGGGATTCTGATGGGGATTCTGAAGAGGTTGAACACTCTGACCGGTCTAGTGGGTCTCGTGCTCGGGAGTTTAGTGTTGAACCCCCTTTCGCTGTTATAGACCCTTATGGCCGCACACGAGTTGCGAAATACGGCATTTTGGGCGCGCAGCAGGTTGAAATTTGGGATAAAAACAGAAGGTTGGCAAAGCAGCCTGATGTCAACAGTGATCCTGCCGATGAAGACAATAGCCTTAGCGACACTTCGTTTCCGGATCCAGATGTTTTGGGAGATCTGGGAACTTTCAAGCCTAGCAGTGAAAATGGCGCAGAAGACAGGCTCTCCCAATTCGTGAATAATCATTCCCGCGAGGAGGGCTTGCACTCTACCTCCTGCGGTGTGCCCCCATCGCTAGAGTCTAACCCCGTGCAGTCACTTCTCTTATCCGATCATGACTGTAACAGTGTTGGGGGGAAACCTACCAGCTGCAGCCCTAAAGGGAATGCCGAATCTTCTTTGGCTCTATCGGGGCCGGGGCACGGCAAAGAACCGGGTATGAGCGACGATGAGAGTGGCGCTATAGCATCGTCTACTACGAAGCAGGAGGGTGGCCGGGAGAGAGCCGTACTGAATCGGGAATTGCCAACTGGCCCTACCAAGTCGTCATGTGGTGATCAAAATCTGGATAAGGAGGAAGGTCTCTTAAGATTGGGGAAGGGTGCTCCGCGAAATGGCTCCGGATTGGTTGCTAGCAAGCAGGTGCCTTTGGATCCGGAGTTATGCACTCTACAATCCAAGCCTGACTCGAAGGGGATATACCATTTGTCCTCTCCCGTACCTGCCGCCATTGTTCAAGTCAAAGAGACACCGTACCGTGAAGACGGTCAAGCTTTCTTGGCTCGAGAACGTGTAGTGTATATGAACGATGACTCTGACCAGGAAGGCATACCTGGCACAGAAGACCCACCTAGTACTGTTCAGGTGCCAGACTCGTCGCAGGACCAGCTTTTGCGGGAAAATCAAGAGTATTGGGGAAACCTCGAGGTCCAAGTTCCTGCGTCTTCTGATGACGTCCGGATGCAAAAAAGAGATACACCCGTAGCTGCTCTAAAGCCTGTGGAGAGGGTTCCATCTAGTAGCGGTCAAATTCGTCGTTCCGGGGAAGCGGAAATTCCCAAAGCATTGGAGAGACATAGGGGGGCACTTACCGACTCTCCAATTAGCAAACAATCAATAAAGCTCACTGCGCCTCCCTTCTCTCCTGCTGCCAAGAGGGATAAAGTGCCCAATACCGTGTTATCGACTTCAGTCCCCCGGGCACTCTCTGAGGAACTAGTAAATCTTGAGTCCTCAACGTCTGTCAGGACCAAAGCAGCTAGCATTATTGACATTTCTTCAGACGAAGAAGTCCCAGCTCCTGCGCCGCCAAAGCCCGTCAACCTACGGGAGTATCTTCGAGCGAACCGAGCCATCAGAGACGAGGTCGCGGCGGATAAAGAACAGCTAAAGCTTGACATGTATGCTGGCATTCGCTCACGTTCACTTCATATTCCTGGTCAAGAGGGTAAGACGGAAAGGGAAAAGCGGTCGGAAGACGAGAGGAGGAAGAAGTATTTTGGGACCAACCAACCAAGACCTTGGAATGACCCTTGGAAGCCCGTTGGTGAATTAGCCCGTCTCGAGAAAGACCGATTGGAGAAAGAAGCGAAACTTGAGGAAGATTCTCCCTCTAAACCTCCAGCGAAACCGAAGGCGGCTCCTGCTGCTGAAGACTGGTTCCGCGATCCAGATACTCCTGTTAAGGTTTTTTTGAGGAAATTGAGGGAGCTAAAACAAGTCAAGAACGATGCCGCGGGCGTTGGTGCCGAAGAGACTCGCGCTAATGAGTGAGATGGAATCCTCTATCGCTGGTCCTAAGCACCTCGCCTCACTCTCCGATGGGGGCGCGGAGAAATGAGATTTATTTGCTTTTACTGAATTTTCCTTTATCATCTTTCTAGGCAGTTAGGTATCTAGTCATGGAGGCTTTTCTCCGTTTTTTCTTCGATAAGGTGGAGGTACGAGGGGAAGTGGAGGAAGGTGTTTATTTCGTGGCGTTGGGAGGATCTGTGGTTTTATGATACTTTAGGGTTTCTTTTTTTATTAAATTTCACATTATCCCTCTGTGTTATGCTTCTTATTACAACCTTTTTTGTTCATAGTGGGATGTGCTTCCCCCCCCTGCTCTTTTCTTACCCTTTTACCACTTGCTGATGTCATTGTGGTCATGTGTATTCTGAATGGGGATGTTTACGCACTTTGATATTAGGGATAAAGAGTTTTCTGTGAGATACTTGTGGTAGCTTCTTTACTGATACTCAGATGGGGTTGTGTGTGTATGATACTTGTGCTATAGCTTCGATTGTATCTTCTATAAATGGGAAGGCCTGCTAGGACTGTGGATTACAGGTTATGATAAGACTGAGCGCCTTTCGGATTGCTAGTGCTTCCGCTAAGATTTTCTTGTCCATTACACGGTTGTCTTTGATATCACTCCCTATAGTCGTATCACTGCGTGGGGGCGACCTAGTATCATAGCTTCAGTGATCACATTCGAGCATAATGAGTTAAGCTATCAATTAGTCTGGGAATTTGCCTCCTAGGTATCATTACACCTTAATCATTCTTGATAACCGGCTAGGTTCGCAGTTATCCCTATGTCTTAATTTAATACAATAAGCATCATACCTCGGGAATGCTAGTGTTCGGGGGAAATGGGCCCTGCTTGGAATGTTGTGATTTTTCTGTCAAACACTCGGAATCTCTCCCGCGGTCGTGGTGTGCGTTACGAGTGGTTTCGGGAGTACTGTACTTATATAGCTGACAACTGGTGGGGTGGTAGAGTAGGGTTCAGCAGCGTTGTGGTATGATATTATTATGACAACTTGACCTTTTTTCCCCCTTGGTTCTCGTGGACTTTGGGGGCACCGTATCGTACTCGCGGTACGGTATCATACGTACTCGAGTGTGTATGACTTTCCGCGTTCACATATTCTCACTCGGAGGCTTGCATGCGGGATGTGTGGAAAGTATTGGGGGAGGGAAGTATCATAGAAGAAAACTACGATTCCTGACAAAGGTTTAACAACGTCTCTATAGGGGAGCATTGTTGGTATTGAGATCCTTTGAGCTTCTCTCGGCCGCCCGGGCGTGGCAAGGTCCATAAACTCGTAACTCCCACTCAATGAGATATCCACATGGGAGCAGGCATCCCGAGCCTTGCCTTCTCCATCCTTTTTTTACCTTTGCCTTTCGATCGTTGCAGTACTGTACACATTCCCCAAGTCCGAGCCATCTATAATTGTGCTGAGTTTTTTTTCTTCGCCCGCGATAGATGGTCGGCCCCCGCAGAATTGCTTCGATATTCAAGGAGATAGGTAGAAATTTAGATATTCATCTGTTAGTAAGTGGTCTAGTGTGGGCTTGCTGGTCTTGTTGCTGCTGCGTACATTTGGGAAATGGTTTCGGGAATCTTTCTCACAATCTCTCCTTTCAAACGATTGCCCATCGCGTCGGGGTCCGTGACCTCATCTGGCCTGACTCGGGGATGTCTGTTGATACCATCTTTTGTGCGACTGATAGATATGAATCCCGCTCTTCCACTAAGCCGTTTTTCGATCTCATGGCGGACATGTGGTCTTCCGATCACCGATATTCGGGACCCTGGGGATTTATGGTGAATATAGCTCAGGGAGCTAGGAATCTTGAGTCGGTACGGTATTTGACACCCAGCTATCCGGAGCGTCAATCTTACTGTATAAATATGCGCAGCTAGAAAGGGGCATGTAGAATCTCCACAGTTTGCGGGGATCGCAAGCCCCGGCCACCAATGGCTCTTTTCTGGTATTCGGAGACCTGGACTACTTCCTCGGGAATAGTTTCTAACTTACCAACGACCTGTTTCATCTGGGGGCTCAGCATTCTCATTTGAGACTACCCTCCCCCCCGAGCGGCGAAGTTGGGGAAGAAACAGGCGCCCGCAATGCCAGTACGCTTCGCCGCCCCCTGGCTCGCCCCAGCAAAATAGGGTTGATTAGAGAGTTTGCGCGACGAGACCTAGGTGGAAAGAAAACAGGTTATTTTGAGTTGACATAGAAATTCTTTGACACCCAGGCGGCAGGCAAGATCCGGGAGAAGTTTAAAATGTCAGTCTTCAGACCTGGAGAATTTCATCGATGCATAAGGTCGAGTCACCACAAATACAAAAAAAAACCCAAGCGAAAAAGCCGCAGAATAGATTCTGCCACTCCTCTTCTTCCAGAAAATCTCTGTCTATTCTCTTAATGCTCCCCATCTCTGAATGTTACCTAGAGTGGCCAAGGTCCACAACTTCCGGAAAGTGCTGGGGTCATTGAGCCCTTTGCTTGCGTGAGAAATGCATGGCGAGCAGGGCGTTGTCACAGATAATCACTCGTCTCCCTCGATCCACCAACCCTACTCCAGGACAAAGGGAACATGGGCTGGCGCATAGGGGTTAACGAAACACTTGACGTGAAGATTGTGTTTTCAAGAAGTAAATATCATACAATTCTCTATCGCACCATCGTCTGGTTTGTATTGAACAATCTCGGCACTCTCCTCAGGCTATGTTTGGTTAGTCGTAACAGTGAGCTACCTCACTAGCGTTCAACTCCTGTCTCTACACCCGGCGACAGGTGTGCGGTAATACGGTTTAGGCGTTTTAAAGTAGGAGGAGATTCGCTGGCGAGGGGCGAAAATAAAAATTCAGGAATCAAGGTTGAACTTTAGAGGTCCTCTCGAGGCTTCTAGAGTTGCTCACTTGTCGCAAAAGCATAACTGACTCTGGTGAAATTTCGGATTGTGGATAGGGACGGTGCTCTACTGTAGCCTCACTGAGATGGATAGCTGTGTCAGGTAGGATATTAGAGGCCGTGAATCGTGGCCGCTAGGTTTGATAGCGGGAACAAGACACTTGAGCAACTTATCCACAGGATGAAAAAAATCAACGGTTCAAGTGCACTGAATTCTGGTGGGAGTGCTTGTGCTGTAGAGCGCTATCGTCTAAATTTAACAGTGCCAAGGTCAGTGTGATACCGGCCGTTTTGGAAGACACTGAGTTGCGGCAAATAACTTTCAAAATGGCCGAACTGTTGCGATAATATTAGTTCAACGAAAAATCTATTACTCGAGTATATGTGATGAGAAATGGACTATGTTGAAAAAAACACTGAGTGCCGCCATCCCCAAAGGTCGCCTAACTTGAACGCCTTTCAGAGTGACGGGGATGTTGGCTCTGTTACAAGGACTCTTGACAGATTCCGGATTCATTTTGGTATAGTCGACAGGCAAATCCCACAAATTAAGATTGTCACAATCACATAGGGAATATGCGAGTAAGGTATGATATGGTTTAGTCGAGAAGGTGCTTGGCTTAGACTATCTACGATAGTAATCTTAAGCAGCATACTCGAGTAGAACAGACGTCCGCGATCGAATATCTAGCTAACCGTAACTTTACTACTCGAGTACTCGTACAGTACAGGGAGTTTTAGATTTACAGTATGGCACTATCCATAAAGGGGAAGGAATCCTATTAGTTACAATGTATCATAATTACAGACGACAGATCCCGACCCTAAAAGATCTGGTCAAGAAAAAAGAAAGGGAAAAAAGAAAAGAAAACCCACACTCCACCAACCTCACCTACCGGTAACCCATTGTCCGCCTCCACGTCGTTTGCTGTTCCTTCCCAGTTTACGCATCGAATCAATGGCAGCCGCAGCTCGAATTCTGAGAATTGGTACCGTTTACTCCTTGTTTCTTCATGGATGAAATTATTTGATTGTTAATCTTTCCTCCTAGGTCTCATTCCCGGCGATGGAATCGGCAGAGAGGTCATTCCCGTAAGAACCCCAGCCGCAAATTCGTCCTTTTCCTCCCCTCAACACATGCTGAGGGTTTGAAAAATAGGCCGGCCGTCAAATCCTCGAAGCTCTACCTAGCTCCTTTAACCTCAAATTTTCATTTATAGACTTGGAGGCTGGATTCGAGACTTTTCAGAAGACTGGAAAGGCCTTACCGGATAAGACAGTTGAGGTTTTGAAGAGTGATTGTGATGGTGCCCTTTTTGGTGCCGTTAGGTACCGTGTTCCTGAAAACCCCTGATCAATTGAGTTCCGGCTCATACTCTCTCCAACTACTAGCTCTCCGACTACGAAGGTTGAGGGTTACTCATCGCCAATTGTAGCATTGAGGAAGAAATTGGATTTATACGCCAATGTTCGCCCGGTAAAGTCTGTTAAAGGGGCAGCGATTCCCGTGGACTTGGTCATTGTGAGAGAGAATACTGAAGACCTTGTATGTTGCCGCATTCATCCGGCCTTCGAAGTGGGCTACTAACATCTCCAAGTATGTGAAGGAAGAGAAAACCTACACCGCAAAAGATGGCACCAAAGTGGCCGAGGCGATCAAGAGGATCAGCGCCAGAGCTTCGCAGCGTATCGGCAAGATCGCCTTTGAAATCGCTCTTAAGCGTGCCTCTATTCGTGGTCCGAATTCTGCGGTTTCTCCGCTCGTAACTATCACTCACAAATCTAACGTTTTGTCGCAAACCGATGGCCTGTTCCGTGAGACCGTTCGTGCGGTATTCGAGGAAAACCCTTCATACTCTTCAGTTCGTTGCGAGGAACAGATCGTCGATTCCATGGTCTACAAGCTTTTCCGCCAACCATCTTACTTTGACGTTGTCGTCGCGCCCAACCTTTATGGTGACATCTTGTCCGATGGTGCTGCGGCTTTAGTTGGATCCTTGGGCTTGGTCCCCTCTGCTAATGTCGGTGACGGGTTTGCTATTGGTGAGCCTTGTCACGGCTCTGCCCCGGATATCATGGGTAAGGGTATCGCGAACCCCATTGCCACAATCCGTAGCGTGGGACTGATGTTGGAGTTTATGGGCGAGACCGAGGCTGCTGGGAAGATCTACAAGGCTGTCGACGGTAGTCTTGTAGCAGGAGAGCACTTGAGCCCCGACTTGGGTGGTAGTGCTAAGACTCAGGATGTGGTGGAGGATATCTTGAAGAGGCTGTAAGGTCTTGTTTATCATCCTTGTATACTGTAGGGAGCGGTGATTTACAGAATTCCATGACCTCTGTGATTTAGATACTAGCAGTAAGGGGTTCTGTAACGAGATTGTTCAATAGAAGAAAGCTCGTGGTAATTGAAAAACACATCGCATATGGTATTATGCCACACGCGAAAACCGCACAATTCCGACCTTGGTATGATATGATATGGTATGGACCAATTCAAGTTGGGGATCATGCAGATCAGAAAAAAAAAAGTTAGCCCTAACCCTAATTCTGATTACAAAAAATTTCCCGGGAAACCTGGACTGCCTGGATTGCTGTCGCCCCGCAACACGTCTTCCCGAGCCAGGCTCACCGGTAGTCCAGCAAATGCTACCACCGGCCGACGAAATTTGAGGACCGCTCCACAGAACCTCATCTCCTTCGGGTGAGACTCCTACCAG
Source organism: Tuber indicum (assembly GCA_006112555.1). Lineage (NCBI taxonomy): Eukaryota > Fungi > Ascomycota > Pezizomycetes > Pezizales > Tuberaceae > Tuber > Tuber indicum. Next base: position 310,967 of record VBSK01000152.1, read on the forward strand.
TATCTTCCTTTCCGCTTTCCCGAAATAGAAGCCTTAGCTTAACCACTCATTTCACAATGCCTCAACTATCGCGGTATTATTCCGTGATTGTTCCGGTCACCATTGTCGCTGTCGGTCTTCTCACATACAAAATCTACCGGTCGACCACAACTCCTCATATCAAAAAGTTAAAACGGTCTAATGCTCGGAGAGTCTCCCGCAGAAATGCCCGTCGGTTTGGCCCGGTCAATGGCCTTACTGGCAGCGAGGTTGGTGGTATCGATTCTGAAGGAAATGTTATCTCGGATGAGCGCTTGCGCGAGGTGCTAGATCAGGAGACAATCGACATCCCCGATTCTATAGCGGATACATTGGTTGAGGCCGCTGTGGCTGCTCGGGAGGCTCGAGGGGCTGGCGGAGGTATAGGACAGGATGATCTCAGCGAGTATAGTTACGTCCCGGAGCCTAAGGAGAATCAAAACCTACTAAACTTGCTATATCTTATCGCGGAGGAGCAATCAAAAAGGGATTCATACGTCCACCGAGGAGTCACTTGCAATGCCTGTAATTGCTTACCCATTCGGGGCATCAGGTACCGTTGTGCGAACTGTATCGATTTCGATCTTTGCGAGACTTGCGAGGCTTTAGATTCACATCCGAAAACACATTTGTTCTACAAAGTCAGGATACCAGCTCCATTTCTTGGTAACCCTAGACAAGCACAGACCCCATGGTACCCAGGGAAGACTGGTTTAATGCCGCCAGGGCTCCCGGCCGATGTAATCAGGAAATTTGGGTCTGAGACAGGGTGTAAGATGATCCAATACCTCCCCAAGACATACACTAACTTGGCATTTTGGAATAGTTGAACCGCCAGAAGTTGAAGCTCTATATGAGCAATTCAAGTGCCTCGCCGCCTCAGAATACCTTTCGGATCCCCTCAATCTCGGTGGTGCTATTTCTAGGCAAACATTCGATAAGTGCTTTGTCCCAAACACCCACGTGCGCCCTCCACCTCCCAACCTTATTTACGACCGAATGTTTGCCTTCTACGATACCAACAACGACGGGTTGATTGGCTTCGAAGAGTTTGTTCGCGGATTGTCTACTTTAAACCACAAAAACCGTGCCGGTGAGAGGTTACGTCGAATTTTTAATGGATATGACCTAGATGGAGATGGCTATGTGGATCGTAAAGATTTCTTAAGAATGTTCCGTGCTTTCTACGCCCTTTCAAAAGATCTCGTTAAGGACATGGTTGCAAGTATGGAGGACGACCATCTGGAAGCTAATCAAGCATCCAACGTACTAGTTGGCAGTCAACCGATCAGTGCTGCGTTTGCCGGAAATATTCCCCCCGGGACGAGAAGGACCGGAAAGGAGAGTGATGGTTTGGAAGATGATGAAGAAGATATAGACCGAGTCATTCTTCCAAGTGGAGATGATAGAGTTCATGGCGCAGAGCGTTCCGAGTTTCAGACTAGACGCGAACAGGGTGCGTTCTGTTGAACAGCTTGGCGGCAGAACATCCCTGATACTAGAGGAACACAATGCTAATGATAATTCTCGCTAAAGATCTACGCGGTGATTCAGCGGAGTCCGCGTCTCTTGTACAGGCCCGCCGTCGTGAAGAAGAACGTCGCCGTGCCTTTTTCCTCGATCTACCGTCTTCCCCCCCGGGATCTTCAGCCTCCGCAAGTTCTAGTCACCAAATACCAGACCCAGAGAAAGATGTAGGGTCAGAGATTCTTTACCAGATCACACAGCAGGGCTTAAACGAGCTACTTGACCTGCTCTTTGCTGCCAAGGAGGAATTGGCCCTACAAGCTAGAGAAGAGGAAGACGAAGATACCCCAGCGAAGAAGGAGATCGAAGCGAGAGGCGGTGAAGGAAAATTAAATTTTGAGGAATTCGAAAAAATTATGAAAGCGAAGCGGGGCGTGGACTTAGGTTTTGTGGGCACCTGGATCGACATGGCTAATTTTTAGGGGAGATTAGGGTTGCGCGCCTAACTTTTTTATCTGGAGCTGAACGGTTACCTGTATTCCTCATTTTCATTTTCATTTTCTTTGTATGGGCGGGGCGAACGTCAGGCGATTTCACGACATGAGACTTTACGGATCACTTCTTTGGTTTTTTTATGTACAGTACTAGTGTTTTTTCTAATCTCCCGGGGTATTTATGCAATTGCTTTTTCCGAATTGTATTGTCGATGGTGCTGGCGGGCGAACCCGCCTCTATGGCAACAAAGGTTGGTTGATATTCAACTTGTCATAGCACCTAGCAATAGAGGCTTTAAAACCCTTTCTGTAAAGTTTCTCCCGTTTTCAGTCTTGTGGTTGGGGTTGTGGAGGCCTTTTAAAAGCTTGTATCATAGTATTATGGTATGGGGGTACTTACACCACCGGTGTGACTCGTATGGGGAAAAAAGTATGCTGCAGAAGGAAGAGCCAGTGCGCTTCCCGACCAAGTCCAGTGCATCAACACATTTTAATTGGTGCCCTTGGTTGGGGGTGAGACTCCTAGTTACGGTACCACGACACCTTCATGCCCCCTTCAAGCTGCCCAGGCAATTGTTGTCTGCGCATCGCATTTATTCATCTCCAAAAAAAAGCAACTGTTATCTCTACCCATCCGAGGTATGCGGCACCGTGAAGCCTCGTAAATCCGCTGGGGGTATTTCCCTGATCAAAAGGCCGTATTTGATAGCCCATCCCACGCAATAGCAGCAGCATCTTCGAAGATACATATTAATCATATCCATCGAGTAGTTTCGATGCAAGCACTTTCGCATGTTCGGTGGTTTCCCGCCTAGCGTGTGCGCCCCAGTAACAAGAAGCATGATTGACGAAAGGGGAGGTTGGTGGGGCAGAACAAAGAACAGGCGACAAGTCCCTAAGGTTCTGAAAGTTGAGGTAGGTCAGACAGACCCCCGCAATCATCGAATGGGGCTTGACGAACAAGTTGGTGTTATGGGTGAGGTACTCTTGTAGAGTGTAGTGAACGGGGCGGATAGTGGACGAGCATCTCTCGGCCGTAGCAAGCTCCAGACAGCATTCTAGCACTGTTTCTATTGCAGGAATATTGCGAATATTCAAGTCGGTGGATCCTTCTTCCACCCCAGTGCATAGCACAACTAATCGACATGCAATGCCTACTTGGAATGCGATACCCACATTGGAACGTCCATGGTGAGTCTGGTTTGATCCCCCGCTTTGCTCTGCCTTCACTCGTGACAAGGTTGCGGCATAAGTATTGCCCAGATCCTCCTTGTTGATAATCTCGTCAAGCCTTTCCTTTCTCTGATTGAGAGTAATCCTGCCCTGGATCGCATCAATGTTTAGAAAAACGGGAAGGAAACTGGGGTCATCGTTAATGAATAACAACTGAGACTTGTATTGGGAGTGTGTTTGATATTCTCGCTGCTCACATTTCCGAGATCTTCTCTGGAATCACTCTCATGATAACTCTTAATACCAGACTGAGTAGGACTAACAGATATCCTAACCGCCTTGCTGAAATGTTTCACAATTTCGTCGTTGATATGGGGCCTCCCGGCAAGTGATATTTGCGTGTTGAGTGGCACCCGAACGATCTCTCGCAGCGGCTCGAGGAGCACCCGTCGGTGCCTTGGAGCGGATTCGTCTAAAGCGTCGATGCCTTCAAAGACCCACGGTATCGATATAATAGTGTTCAGGATTTCTACCAGATTGGGAGGTAGGAGATTTCGTCCGCCAAAGGATATTTCCACCTTCTGGAAAGGCTCCCGTATATGCTCCAGGATCGCCTTTCTGCAGACAAATTGCTTGGTGGTGGCACCCAGCATATTTGTAGCGGACGGCTCCTGCTGGGTAAGGAAAGCAGTATCTATACAGCCCTACAACAGCAGCACCTCTCCTCCCAGCGTGATCTTATAATCTCCCAATTACCAGGGAGCTATTATCTCCGAGAGTCAGCGGCATCTGCGTTGTATAGAGGGATCGTCTCTCGGGGTTTGGGTTTGAGGGAGTCTCTGGGCTGAAGGTAGCGGGCTGTAATTTATAAAGCTCTGTGGCGGCACGGGTGGACTGTCATATGCTGGCCCAAGCGCTACTCAAGTACCGTATACCAGTAAGCTATTAATAGTATCCAAAAAGCTCTCAACAGACATCCGGTCACTAGCGGTTTCTGCCTACTGATCAGCCTCGAATCTCAGATCGAAAAAGGGTCTGGCTTGCATTAAATACTTGAGAGAAGAATGTTGTTTATGGGTATTGCGTCCTCCACTCATAACTTAAAGTGTTGTGGGGTACGGCATCTTTGTTTATAATGCCTTTAGATTTACAGTACGAACTTGTACGTTGTAACACTGCTTTGGAGTTACATGGGCTGCTTAGATGGGTCACATGACTTTGTGCTTGCGCTAGTATGTGCTCAAATACGGGTGTTGAGATTAAACTATGGCTAGCTACTATAGGTTAAGTACCGCTATAAACCAGAGGACATTGACCGATGGGACTTTTGGTAGCAATGATGCTCGACCGAACAGGTGACTTCGGCTCTCCAACACAGCCCCCGTTTCCATAGAAACTGAAATGTGCAAATATTCAAATTCCTTATTCCCCCACCTAGCTTGGGTAAGAGGTTCTGTCATAGCATATCACTCGCAATGCGATAGCGCTCTACTGGCAGGTTTACCACCATATAATACGACACGGTACGGTAACTTACCGTGCATCTACCAGATACCGTTGGCCTGGCCAGAATGGAAAAAAAACACGCCAGATCTCAATGGAGGCGTAGTGAGGGAGGTGGCGGTTTTCATACAGTGTACAGAGGAGGAGAAACGAAGACTCAATTTAGGTTCTTTTAATATGCAATAAATCCCGGGAATTTGCTGATGAGGGAATAGTGGGTCCGACTTGGCTCTTTTTCAGCAGCAACGACTCTCCTGCTCACATGCTGCCAGACGCTTATATTTAAGTCTTTCGTCAATCTCTGTAGGCTGGCTATCTGAAATTGGTTTGTTTTATAGTATAGAAGATGAAATTGTCGGCGCTTTCTGCGGCATGATCTACTATGGCGAAATCCAGTTTATCAACTGGAATGAAAATTTAAGGTTGGAGGTGTCATACAGCTCTGCAGGTATGGTACGGTGCCACATGTGTGGAGACTTATAAAGACCACAGGGGAGGGTGAATGGAAGGGGAGTATAACTAGCGGCTAGGATGCTATTCGAGACCACTGTGGCAAGGTGTTGCGAGGGGCCTTCTTCCTTGGTAATTCCTGTGGTACGGATGTCTGTAAAGAGAGGAAAGAGAGCTATTAGTATCATGAAAGGTGTCGGCGTAATTGGTCGCAATTTATCCGTAGGCCATTTATGTGTCTCACGGAATCGACAATTAGTCTACTCGAGCAATTGGGATTCTTGGAAAAAAATGTAGTAGGACAAAGAGCTACGATGTTATTGTAATTTACGAAGGAGAAAACCTATCTTATGATACGGCTATACACGTGTCCCAGGGGCCCAAAGGACCACATATACATACAAAATTGATAGAAAAAAACTAAACAGGAAATATGGAGGGATAGAGTGATTTAAAAAGGAACAAGGGGGTGGTGGGGGGTTCCAAACGGAGAATCTGAAGGTTTATATGGTAGTGTGCTTATTATGAGTACTCGTAGATGGGGGGGGGATAGTGTCGAGATTCATCCGGAGATATTAAAACCTGCAAGCCCTTTTAGAGGGTGGCATAGCCAGATTAGATAGCTCGGGAGGGAAGAGTATGGTTGATCATAGGCGTGAAACATATCGGGGAATTGAATCCGTCCGTTCTTGTAGAATCTTTACGACTCCCTTATGTCTACTCTAGGTAGCCCAGGAAAGAGGTGTTTGGGAATATTCAGTGTCAGTTGTGGTGGGGTTTATATCGCTCCGTGCGAGGAGCATCCTTGCGACCCCCTCATGACCCTGCCTGGAAGCGAACGGGAGTGGTGTTCGGCCAGATATGGTGCCAGCTTTGTTGGGATTGACATCGCTCCGTTCTAGTAGTATCCTTACTACCACCTCATGACCATTCTCTGCAGCGAATGAGAGTGGTGTTCGCCCAGATTTGGCGTTAGGTTTGTCGGGATTGACATCGTTTCATTTCAATAGTATCTCCACAACACCCTTATGCCCTCTCCACGCAGCCTATGGGAGTGGTGTTCCGTCATATATGGTGTCAGTTTTGTTGGCATCCACGTGACCACGTCGCTCTGTTCCAATAGTATTTGTACTACTCCCGCATGCCCATTCTCAGCAGCTAACGTGAGCAGTATTAGGCCAAATTTGTCAACTGCGTTAGGATCAACATCGTTTAGTTCTAGGAGTATCCTCATAAACCTCTCATCCACTCTTCTAGCTGTGCAGGCGATTTCTGCGTTACCATTGAAATCCGTTGCCTGTGGATCCCCACTGTTCAGGATCAATAAAGCAACTACTCGAGTATTATTTCAACACAGCCTAAGTATGCAGCACAGTCAAGCCCTGTAAATGGCCTACAGTTCTCCTGCAGATAAGAATTCTGTGCCTCAAGGTCTTCCCCATGCAATGACAGAATCTTTGACGATATGTGTTCGTCATATCCATTAAGTAGTTTCAATGCAAGCGCTTTCACACTTTCAGTTGTTGTTTCTAGTTTTGCATGACTACTCCAGTAACAAGAAGCATGTCCGACAAAATGGACGCTTGGTTGGACAGAACAAAGAGCTGGCGATAAGTCCCTAACGTGCTCAAAGTTGAGGTAGGTCAAGCAGACCTCGGCAATCATTGAGTGAGACTTGGAAAACAAATCTGGATTTTGAGAGAGGTATCATACTCTTGCAGGGTGTGGTGAACGAGGCAAACAGTTGAGGGCGGCTTCTCGACAGTGACGAGCCCAAGGTAGTATTCTAGCACTGTTTCTATTTGCAGGAATATTCTGAACATTCAAGTTGGTAGATCCAACTTCTGTCCCCAGGGTGTGGTATTACTCTTCAACACGTAATGGCCTTTTAGGATTCGATACCCATATAAGAACATCCATGGCAAGTTTTGATCGAGTTGGTGTTTGTCCAGCACAATATAGGATCAGCCTTTAACAGGAGTTAGATTTCATTAACTAGCATGATAATAATATTATTATCATACTCATTAATGATATCTGACAAGACCTAGTGTTTTTTTTGTTTTTTTGTCTCTCAGAGGGGCTGAGCAGCACTCATTTGCTATACTTTTCGCCCTTTTCCCAAAGTAGGAAGCTCTGCCTGCACTTCATGTCACGCGGTTCAATTATTTGCACACTTTCGACCGGCACTCGTTTAGAGATGACTTTTATTTGCAAATTTGTATCTCATCCTGGAACGGAAAGGATGTTAACTAGTATTAAATCGTTGAATAAAAATGCTCTTTATTGGCATTAACCCAGCACTCCTGGTATGCAGTTGTCTCCTCGAGTGGAGTACTGTATTTGTTGTTTGTGATACTTGTGCTCCTTAGCGACATAGCTACTGTATTGCCCCGGCGCAAATTCAATCATACAGGCATTTTGACAAGGCAGGCCTCCTGCCTCGTAACCGTAATGGCCAAAAACAAAAAAACAAAAAAAAAGATATTGAGAGCAAAGAGCAATGGTGTCGTTGATATTCATAAAGGGTAATATTTATATCCTGATACCTATATAATAGATATCAGTAGGTGAGCGATGAGGAATAGGTGGCAGGAAGAAAAAGAAGGTGAGAAACAAGAAAATGTGGGCAAGGCTTAGGAAATCGCACACTATGATATAAACTCTTCTCCATTGGTTCCTGCAATTCACCCACTCTCATGTATACTATACAGAATTTATGTGCGTGTCAAATTTATGTCTACATTGTGAAAATTCCCTCCTCGCCTCTTATAATACAACACGGTTGCTGTCTAGGATATGCAATAATATAAGGAAATGCAAGGTCGGCCACTACTAAGTATTGGGATATCAAAACCTACGAGTCCTTTTGGAAGGTGGCCTAGAAAGATCGGAGGGCTCAGGGGGCAAGTGTCCTGTTGATTGCAGCCGTGTTGTTGCATATCTGGGAATCGAATCCGTCCGTTCCAGCAACATCCTTACAACACCTCCATGGCCATTCTCGGCAGCCCAAGAGAGCGGCGTTCGGCCATGATTGGTGTCAGTTGTATTCGGGTTGACGTCGTTCCGTTCCAGCAGCATCCTTACGACCCCCTCATGGCCATTCTCGGCAGCCCAGGAGAGCGGTGTTCGGCCATAATTGGTGTCAGTTGTGTTCAGGTTGACGTCGTTCCGTTCCAGCAACATCCTTACGACCCCCTCATAGCCATTCTCGGCAGCCCAGGAGAGCGGCGTTCGGCCATATTGAGTGTCAGTTGTGTTGGGATTGACGTCGTTCCGTTCCAGCAGCATCCTTACGACCCGGTCATGCCCTTCCCCGGCCGCCCAGGACAGCGGTGTTCGGCCATAATTGGTGTCAGTTGTGTTCAGGTTGACGTCGTTCCGTTCCAGCAACATCCTTACGACCCCCTCATAGCCATTCTCGGCAGCCCAGGAGAGCGGTGTCCGACCATACTCGATGTCAGTTGTATTGGGGTTGACGTTGTCCCGTTCCAGCAGCATCCTTACGACCCCCTCGTGGCCATTCTCGGCAGCCCAGGAGAGTGGTGTCCGGCCACATCCGGTGTCAGCTGCGTCGGGATTGACGTCGTTTTGTCTCAACAGTATCTGCACAACCCTCTCATGTCCTTTCCAGGCAGCCCAGGAGAGCGGAGTTCCGCCAAATTTGATGTCAGTTGTGTCGGGGTTGACGCCGTTCTGTTCCAGCAGAATCCTTACAACCCGGTCATGCCCTTCCCCAGCCGCCCAGGACAGTGGTGTTCGGCCATACTCAGTATCAATCGTGTTGAGATTGATGTCGTTCCGCTCTAGTAGCATCCTTACGACCCCCTCATGGCCATTCTCGGCAGCCCAGGAGAGCGGTGTTCGGTCGTATCTGGTGTCAGCTGCGTCGGGATTGACGTCGTTTCGTCTCAACAGTATCCGTGCAACCCCCTCATGTCCCTTCCAGGAAGCCCAGGAGAGCGGCGTTCCGCCGTATTTGCTGTCAGTTGTGTTGGGGTTGACGTCCTTCCGTTCCAACAGCGTCCTGACGACTCCCTCGTGGCCATTCTCGGCAGCCCACGAGAGCGGCGTTCCGCCATATGTGGTGTCAGCTTGGTTGGGGTTGATGTCGTTCCGTTCTAATAGCATCCTCACTACCCCCTCATGCCCATTCCCGGCGGCCAACGAGAGCGGTGTATGACCATATTTGGTGTCAGCTGCATTGGGATTGACACTGTCTAGTTCCAAGAGTATCCTCACGACCCCCTCATGCCCTCTTCTAGCTGCCCAGGCGATTGCTGTGTTACCATTGAAATACGTTGCCTGTGGATCCCCTTTATTCGCCTCCAATAAAGCGACCGTTATCTCAACACATCCGAAGTATGCAGCGCAGTCGAGAACTGTAAATAATCTACGGTTCTCCCGCCGATAAGAATGCCGGCCCCCAAGGCCCACCCCGTGTAATAACAGCATCTTCGAAGATATGTGTTTATCATATCCATCAAGTAGTTTCAATGCAAGCGCTTTCACACATTCAGTAGTTTCCAGTCTAGCATGAGTACCCCAGTAACAAGAAGCATATTCAACAAAAGGTGCACTTGGTGGTGCACAGGAAAGTGCAGGCGATAAGCCCCTAATGTGGTGAAAGTTGAGATAGGTTAGGCAGATCTCCGCAATCAGCGAGTGGGGCTTGGGGAACAAGTCGGGATTATGGGAGAGGTACTCTTGCAAAGTGTAGTGAACGAGGCGAACAGTTGACGACGACTTCTCGACCGTGACGAGCCCAAGACAGCATTCGAGCATTGTTTCTATCGCAGGAATGTTCGTAATATTCAAGTCGGTAGATCCAACTTCTGTCCCTAGGGCGTGGCATAACTCCTCAACACGTAATGGCCGTTTAGAATGCGATACCCACATTAGAACATTCATGGCAAGTTTTGATCTCCCGCTTTGCTGTGCCTTCACTCGTGATAGGGTTGCGGCATAAGCATTGCCCAGACCCTCCCCTTTGATCATCTCGTCAAGCTTTTTCCTTCTCTGATGGAGAGTAATCTCGCCTAGAATGGAATCAATGTTTAGAGCAACGAGAAGGAAACTAGACATCACCGTTAGTGAATAATAACTCACTTGTATCTGGAGCGTACTTGATGTCCCTACCTACATTTCTGATATCTTCTCCGGAATTACTCTCATGATATCCGCCCGCAATTCGCCATCCATTGCTTTGCGAGTAGTGTCGCTGTCCAGCCTCATCTTTAGATAACTCGCTATATCAGCCTGTGTAGGACTAACAGATATCCTAACGGCATTGCTAAAATATTCCACGATTTCGTCGCCGATATGGCACCTCCCAGTAAGAAATATCCGTGTGTTAGGTGACACCCGAAGTATCTCTCGTAGCGACTCAAGGAGCTCCCGTCGTTGCTTAGGAGTGGATTCGTCTAAAGCGTCAATGCATATATATACCCATGGTAGTGACTCAATCGCCTTCTTCAGAATTTCTACTAGATCAGGAGGTCGGAGGCCTCGGCCGCCAAAATATTTTTTGGCCTCATGGAAAGCCTCCCGTATATGCCCCGGAATTCCTTCTCTGCTGATAAGTTGCTTGAGGATGGTTCCTAACATACTTGTGGTGGACTGTTCCTGCAGGGCAAGGAAATCGCAGTAGAGTCCCACAACAGCAGTATCTTTTCCACCAGCCTTCTCGCAAAGTCTATCGATAACCAGGGAGCTATTATTTGATGATCGTCAGTGGCATCTGCATTGCCTTTCTCTAGTAACAGGCCTTCCTACCTAAGATATGTCTTCCCCACCCCCGGATTCCCATAACAGAACAATACTGGCTCAACACAACTGTCTTCCGTATTACCCCATTTCTTGAACTCGTTGGTTTCCAGTAGCCAGTTTCCCACGCCATCGAGTCGGTTGGTTCGCACACCCTGGTGCCGTCGTTGTGGTTCGAGAGGTGATAGCCACTGCAGAATTTGATGCCCCTCGGCGTCATTTTCTGCAATGATGTTGACAATGTTGGTGTGATTCGTCAACACATTGAATGAGTTAATATTACCGGTAGCCTGCTGGTGTCCTGACGACATCTGCGTTGTATTCTACTACCTCAATTCCTTCTTTTGTGCGGGATAGAGAGAAACCGTGTGCAATGAGAATCTGAGCTCGTGGGAATCTGCGCTCAAGGGAACCTCTAGGACCCGAAGAGAGAGGGGTCGGTAATTTATAAGGTTCTGGCGTTGCACAAGTATGCGCTGGCTCAGTTATTAATACTTATTATCCCGGTACTTTTGCCTGTACCGTAAAAACCCAAATAATCGAACCGTGTTACTCGTCCTAGGCAAGTAGTCGAAAATGGGGGGGTTAACGCCACTTTGGGGAATTCTCACCCAAATTGCCCCCGTTAAGTATGTACTCAAGCACACAGGTCTCCCAGATAGGTCTTACCACTGTACCGTAATATCCCTGAACATCCCTGAAGAATCCCTGCTTTTCTCCAAAATATTCGGGTACTCGAGCACTGTACGGATACCGGTACCTCGCGCCTGAGACATGTTGGGATTCCCTCCTCTGTGTGTCCCTTGTCTCCGCCCCTGTTTTATGTCTCTCAGAGGCGCAGGGCAACACTTTTTGGCTTTATTTTTCACCCTTTTTTCCAAAGTAGGGAATTCTGGGCTGCATAGTTATGATACAAGGTCCAATTCTCTCAACTCCCACGACAGTGACAAGAACACTCCCGACCAACTCCCTTTCAGCAATGGCTTTTTGTTTGCAAATTGGCCTTGGATCTCAGCCAGGAGCAAAAGAGAGGCTAGCTGGCACCAAATAGTTGAGTAAAAGAAATATTATTTGTCGTCGTTGCCTGGGCACTCGTAATATACAGTACTGTCCTCCAGTAGGGTACTGTATCTGCTGTTCAAAATACTTCTAATATCTAGTAACATAGTTATTGTACTACCCAAGCACAAATGAAAATATACAGGCATTTTGATAGGCGGGTCTCCTGCCTCCCTTGCCTTTCTAAAGTCCGGGCAGCTTGAGCTTCTACAGTTTCGTTTGTAGTGGACTACTAGTCAAAATCAGCTTATTACCTCTAATCATCAGTGCAAGTCAGCGACCGGCCTGACCAGGGGTCTCAGAAAATGCTCTCCCAAGACCCTATCCCAAAATAAAGTATTACATATCACCAACTATTGTGCAAAGAAAACTAACTGTTGGTGCATGACCAAATTTTAGCACCATTCTAGAGAGATATCTAGGGTCTTGTGGGCTACATAGATTCATCAAATAAATTTCCGCTTGTAGCATGACGTAAGTTGCTCGGATATGGATGTTGAGATTGACATGTGGCGTTTGAATTAAGCACCATTACAAATTAGCAGAGATTTCCCAATGAAATTCAATGCCCCAGCGATACAGTACCAGACCGAATAGCAGAAGAGGAACTTTGATTCTCTCAAAACCCATTTCATACACCCTGAAACGTGCAAAATCAAAAAAAAATTCATTCCCGTCTCATCATATCCCATCACTCGCCTAGCAAATTGTGCTCGATAGGCAGATTTACACCACGTGGACGACACAGCACGATACAATGTGGCAATTTAGCGTAAGCCTGCCAGGCACTATTAGCCGTGCCAGTGTTCCCAACCGTCCCGTCCTATAGTCCCGTCCGTCCCGGGCAGGGTGGGTAAGGACGGCCGGCAACGGCGTCCGTCTTTTGTAAACACCGCAGGACTGTAGGTTGACGGGCGGGCCCTGCAGTCTTTTTGGAAATGGTAACTTCCGGCAGGGCCCGACTATCATGAGTAATGACGGCCGTCACCTGTAGGTACCTACCGTCCTGAGTAAGGAAGGGTGTCCCTTGTAGGCCCTGGCTGCTTCCCACATACCCCCATCACTACCTTCTCGGCCCTGTCGTAATCCAAATCGCCTAACCCATTGCCTATAGGCTACGTGGTCTCTCCACACCTCTGCCTGGGTAAATAAATACAGACCTGAGAGACGATGGTTAACTATTTTGAGAAATCCTAGCGATAAAGTAGAGTCCGCCTCCCTTGGTCTCAGAATTTGTACTCACTAAACCTTCTGCCTTACCTTCCAGCGACATATGATACCTGATAGTAGAGCCTAAGCTTCTCTACATTGGAATAAAAATGTTTCACTTCTTAATAACACTAACCTAATGCATTTATGAAATTATGAAATTTGATAATGAAACATAATTTAACACACCTATAGGGTCCGTCCGTCCGTCCCGGGCATAGTTCAGGACGGACTGCAACTGGGCGTCCGTCCCGGGCAAAGGTCTCAAACTTGGCGTCCGTCCCGTCCTTGGCGAAAGACGGACGGACTGGACGCTTGGGAACACTGAGCTGCCGTGCCAGCACAAGGAAATACCCCAGATCCCTGTACAGGGGCAGGAGCAGAGGGAGATGGTTTACAAATGAGATACTATGGAGGAGGAAGGGAAAACACAATTTGGGTTTTCAAATGTTAGCAGTTGGTACGAGTGGCCACTCTCATGGGCATTAGGGTTGCATAGCAGGATTTTGGGTGAGCTAGGAGCAAGGCCCTCATGTATTTCTCCTTATAATCTTGCTATAATCTCGTCCTGGGGATTTCATTGTCATTCCATCCACCATCTCACACATGCATCATTACATACACAGTTAACTCCCAGAATTGCGGATAAGACTACCAATATCGTGGGCCCAACCTGGATCTTCCTCGGTAGTATCATCCTGCACAGAGTTCTCCTCTCACACCATCGGGACTTCATTTCCAAGTAGTTTATCCAGCTTTCCCCATCACTGCAGGTTGGCTATCCAAATTCCACATGTTACAAGGAAAGTTAATATGTGAGCACACTTTCTGTAACATGAGACCCATTTCAATAAAGAACACTACTTGGAAATACTGTTTCCGGGCATTGCACCCCACTGCTGCAATTCTCTGTACAGTACTAGTGGCATACAAACATGGGCACCTTTGTTGGAATAGCCCTCGTGGACCTATAGAAAGTACAGTGTTCGAGGCTTCGAGTTGTTTCAGGGACTGTGCTGGTGGCGCAAGGTACCGGTGTCCTGCGAGAGTGATAATATAGGACATATGGCAACGACTCTGGAGGTACCTATTCCCGGCGCAGAGAGACGAATAACGTGCCGTGCTATTCAAACACTATTGGGGGTTAGTGTTTGTGCTGCGGATGTATGTCTTGTAATTGATAGCATTGTAACATACAGTATTAGCATATCAACTTTCAGTTAACTGACGTTTTTGTGCAACAGTACTCTACCATTTCCCCGGGTATTGTTGATATGACAGTAAGCCAACCATTGGGGCGAGCTTTTAACATACAATTAGTTCCCCACTCTTAAGGTCCCCGTTCTGCCGAGCCCCTATAAGTATATGAAAGAAAGGTCTCGCAGCGCTTTCCGGGGGGGTTAGAAATTTACAAACTCCACGAGGAAGGTGTGAAGGGGAGGGAGGGTAAATTTAGCGGCGAGGGCCCAATGGACTGCTGATTGTATGCTCAAAAAAATTAAAAAAATAGTGGGAGCAAAAAACGATGGCGTCGTTAGTATTCATAAAGGGGAAAGGCTATATATCACGATACCCGCACGATTGGTATCAGTAGGTGGGGAGTGACAGAAAGAAAACAAAAAATGGTGAGAGACAAGAGAAAATGTAGACAAGACTTAGTGAATCACACGGCATGAACTCTTCTCCGTTGGTTCCTGCAATGCACCCGCTCTCATGTATACTATACAGAATGTGTGTACAGGTTAAATTTATGTCTACATAGTGAAAAACCCCCTCCTCCCCTCTTATAATTCAGCACGATTTCTGTCTAGGATATGCAATGTAATACAAGGGGGTACAAGGTTATTTGCTGCTAGGTATTGGATAACCCGGCCCGGTGGGCGTGAGAAACAAAGGGCGAACCAGGGGGTGGACAAAAGGGTTGTATATATGCAAAGATAACATAGAAAGGCACTAGTGGGCCACGGATATAAACAAAATCGATAATACTGCATCCAAACCATAAGACAGGAAACACGGAAGCGGAAAAGGTAATTTGAAAGAAGCTAGAAGATGACGAGAAATTCCAAAGCAAATGATGTAAAAGGTTTTTATCTGAGCTAATTTGTCAATTCACATATCGAGAACTGTCTGTGGCGGGCTTAGTATTCCGTTCTTTGATCAATCCCGTTTCAATTCTGGGGGATATGGCTAGTATGTGGGAGAAGTGTCAGGGTCCATACAGGGAATTCAAAACCTGCGGGTCCTTTTGTAAGGTGGGTCAGAGAGGTCGGACGTCTTGGGGGGCAAGTCTCCTGTTAATCGCAGGTGTGCTGCATATCTGGGAACAAAATTCGTCTGCCCCTGCAGTGACTTTGCAATTCTCCTATACTTGTTCTGGGTGGCCCACTGGAGAGGTGTTCGGCCATATTTAGTGTCAACTGTGGTGGGGTTGACTTCGCCCCGTTGCAGCAGTATCCTTACGACCCCCTCATGACCATTCCCGGCAGCCCACGAGAGCGGTGTTCGGCCATGTCGAGTGTCAGCTGTGTTGGGATTGACGTCGTTCCGTTCCAGCAGTATTCTCACGACCCCCTCATACCCATCCCCGGCAGCCCACTGAAGCGGCGTTCGGCCATATTTAGTGTCAGCTGTGTTGGGATTGACGTCCTTCCGTTCCAATAGCATCCGCACAGTCCCCACACGCCCCTTCCAGGCAGCCCACTGGAGCGGCGTCCCGCCATATTTGGTGTCAGCTGTGTTGGGGTCGACGTCGTTCCGTCCTAGCAGTATCCTCACGACCCCCTCATGCCCATTCTCTGCGGCCCACGAGAGAGGTGTTTCGCCATACTGAGTGTTAGCTGTATTGGGGTTGACGTCCTTCCGTTCCAGTAATATCTGGACGACCCCCTCATGTCCGTTCCAGGCGGCCCAGAAGAGCGGCGTTCCGCCATATTTGGTGTCAGCTATGCTAGGATTGATGTCGTCGCGTTCCAGCAGCATCCTCACTACCCCCTCATGCCCATTCTGGGCGGCCCAGGAGAGTGGAGTTTCTCCATATTGAGTGTCAGTTGTGTTGGGATTGACATTTTTCCGATCCAAAAGAATCCTCACTACCCCTTCATCTCCATTCCCAGCAGCCCAGGAGAGCGGTGTCCGGCCAAACCGAGTCTCAGCTTTGTTGGGATTAACGTCACTCCGTTCCAATAGTATCCTCACTACCCCCTCGTGCCTATTCTCGGCAGCCCAGGAGAGCGGTGTTCGGCCAGATTGAGTGTCAGCAATGTCAGGATTGACGCCACTCCGTTCTAGTAGTGCCCTCACCACGCCCTCATGCCCATTCTCGGCGGCCCAGGAAATCGGTGTTCCACCATATTCGGTGTCAGCTGCGTTAGGAT
The DNA here is from genome assembly GCA_006112555.1 of Tuber indicum. NCBI lineage: Eukaryota > Fungi > Ascomycota > Pezizomycetes > Pezizales > Tuberaceae > Tuber > Tuber indicum. Next base: position 327,483 of record VBSK01000152.1, read on the forward strand.
TGACACGGTTCCGTTCCAACAGTGCTCTCACGACCCCCTCATGACCATTCCCGGCAGCCCACGAGAGCGGTGTTCGGCCATATTGAGCGCCAGCTGTGTTGGGGTCGACGTCGTCCCGTTCTAGCAGTATCCTCACGATCCTCTCATGCCCATTCTCGGCAGCCCACGAGAGCGGTGACTGGCCATGCCTGGCACCAGTTGTGTTGGGATTGGCATCGCCCCGTTCCAAAAGTATTCTCACGACCTCCTCATGCCCCATCCTGGCAGCCCAGGCGATTGCTGTATTCCCATCGGAATCAGTCGCCCGTGTATCCCATTTATTCATCTCCAGTAAAGCAATCGTTATCTCCACACACCCAAAGTATGCGACACTGTGAAGCGCTGGAAATAGAATACGGCCCCTCCCCACCCGTCGATAAGAATGCCGGCCCCTAATGCCCATCCCATGCAATAACAGCATCTTCGAAGATATGTGCTTGTCGTACCCGCCAAGTAGTTTCAATGCAAGCGTTTTCACATTTTCAGTGGTCTCCCGCCTAGCATGTGCGCCCCAGTAACAAGAAGCATATTCAAGAAAAGGGATGGTTGGTGGAACCGAACGAAGGGTAGGTGAAAACCCCTTGACATTGCGGAAGTTGAGGTAGGTTAAACAGACTTCCGCAATCATCGAGTGCGGCTTATGGAACAAGTCGGGATTATGGGAGAGGTACTCTTGTAGAGTGTTGTGAACAAGGCGGACGGTTGACGAGGACTTCTCAACAGTGACAAGACCCATAGAGCATGCGATTAGTGTTTCCTTTGCTGGAATATTCCGAACATTCAAGTTGGTAGATCCCTCTTCCACCCCCAGGGCGTGGCATAATTCGTCAAGGCTCAAGGGCCTTTCAGAATGCAACACCCACATCAGGACCTCCATACCTAGTTTCGATTTGCCTCCTTGTTGCGCCTTCACTCGTGACAAGGTCGCCGCGTAAGCGCCACCCAGACCCTCCCCTTTGGTCATCTCGTCAAGCTTTTTCCTTCTCTGATGGAGCGTAACCTCGCACAGGATCGCATCAACGGTTAGAGAAACGAGAAGAAAACTAGACATCATCGTTAGTGAATAATTACCCAGGAATTTCGTACTTGATATTCTTACTTACATTTCTGAGATCTTTTCCGGAATGATCTCCATAATATCCGCCCGTAAACTGTCATCCATTGCACTAGAATCAGTGTCATGGTCCAGCCTCATCTCCAGATAGCTCTTAATATCAGCTCGAGCAGGACTAATCGATATCTTAACGACCCTGCTAAAATATTTAACGACTTCGTCGTCGATATGGGGCCTCCCCGTAAGAAATACCCGCGCGTTTGGTGATACACGAACCAATTCCCGCAGTGACTCAAGGAGCTCCCGCCGCTGCTTCGGAGCAGATTCGTCTAACGCGTCTATGCATATGTATACCCGCGGCAGCGATGCAGTAGTCTCCTTCAAAATTTTTACCAGATTAGGAAGTCGGAGGTCACGGCCAAACTCATTCTTGGCCTTCTGAAAAGCCTCCCGTATATGTTCGGGGATTTCTCCTCTGCTGATAAGTTGCTTGAGGATGGCTCCTAACATACTTGTGGTGGACTGTTCCTGCTGGGCAAGGAAGTCGTAGTAGAGTCCTACGACAGGAATGTCTTTCCCCCCAGCCTTCTCGCACAGTCTATCAATTACTAGGGAGCTGTTATTTGGTAACCATTAGCTACATCCGCACCGAATTTCTCCAAACAAGAGACATTCCTACCTGAGATATGTTTTCCCCACTCCCGGGTTCCCGTAGCAGAACAACACTGGCTCAATGCAACCATATTCCGTATCACTCCATTTTCTGAACTCGTTGGTTTCCAGTACCCAGTTTCCCACACCATCAAGTCGGTCCGTTCGTACACCTCGATGCCGCTGCTGTGGTTCAAGCGGCGATAACCACTGCAGAATTTGACGCCCCTCGTCGCCATTCTCTGCAACGATGTTGACAATATTGAACGAGTTGATATTACCGGTGATCTGCTGGTTCCCTGACTGCATCTTTCCTCCTTTTGCGAGGGATGGGAGGGATCTTGCGCAGTGGGAACCTGAAGAAAGAGGGGGAAGAGGGGGTGGTGATTTATAAGGCTCCGGTGTTGCACGAGTATGTGCTCCCCCAATCACTATCCAGAAGTGAAAAGAATGCTCTCGGCTGATGCCCACTGAGTCAGGGCTTTCGTTTCAGCCTTCGATATCAGAGCCTCGAGCGAAAAAAGAGGCCAACTGGGGTCAAATTTTTGAGTAAAAAATGCTTTTTATCGGCATCACACCCGGCGCTCGTGGTATATAGCACTACCCCCGGGTCGGGCGTGGTACCTGTGTCGTGCCATAATACGTTTACTACATTGCCCAAACACAAATGTGAATACATAGGTATGTTACCAAAGTTGGGGTGCAGCTTCTTTCTTCTAAAAGCACGGGCAGCCTGAGCCGGCAGTTTGCTAGTAGCGAATACCAGTCGAAATCAGAACTTGTTCCTGGCATCTCATCAATTCAAACCAACCATCGGCCTAACCGAGAGTTAAGTATGATACCGGTAGTCAATCTTCCCCCTCGAAAGGCTGTTGGCACCTGTAGGTGAAACAAAAAAAAAAAAACTCCATACAGGGCACAGGGGGGATGTTTTCGTACACTCAGAATGATACAAGGATGTTTAAGACATGGATTTTTCGCCTACAAAAACACGTATACTTTAACAAGCACCTATGCAAATATGAATAGATATTAGTACTAGAAGGCAAGAAAAGGAAGGGAACCACCCTGAAACAGCAGAGAAAATCCAAAGAGAAGGATAATAATAATAATAAAGCTAGTAAGAATAAAGGTTGAAAAAATGGATAAAAAAGAGAGAACGGGAAAAAGACCTCCCAGGTTAGAAAAAAAAGTCACTAAGGAGAACAATTTACTGAACAGCCAACCTAATACCCCGAGTACCCCCCATGAGCAACCTGAACCCGCAAAGTCCCAGAAGAATTAGTAAAATAGAAATTAGATGTAAAGTATTGACCTTTAACAGGCCGTTTTAGCCTAGTCAGTAGAAGAGTGAATTCTCCGGAGATGACATAAACCCACCTCATAGACGCGAGTAGGAATCAGTGTTCCCAACGGCCGGGTAGGCCAGGCCGAAGGAAAGCCTGGCCTGGCCTATGAGAATTCCTGAGGATCTACAGGTTACCGGCAAGAAGAACCTGAACATTGGAGTCTGAATTTAGTATGTGCTCTCAGACCCGCACAGACAATCCACCATACAAAATTTAATCCCTGTGTTCAGGTTCTACATGCCGGGAACTTGTAGCCTGGCTGGAGCCTATAGGCCTCGAAGTAACTGAGCCGGGCCCGGCCCGGCCTGCCTATAGGCTGTATAGGCTTTGTACTACCTGCCTTTTAGAGCTCGCTTAGCCAGACTTTTTCTTCCCTTTTGTTTTTAACTTCTGTTCAACGTGACTTGAGTTCTCCCAAGCTTTCACCTGCCTAGCGTGTTCTCTATGTATTACTCCGCAGTCCGGCTGTTGCACCTGTTGCAAATTATTTATTTCTAGCAGAAAGGACGAGTTAGAAACTCTGGCAAATTATATGTAGTCATACACATTCTCGTGGTTGAACCAATTCTAAACCTCTTGCCAGTTCCTTGGGGGAGGGAATCAGTTGGGAATAAGGAGCAAAAGCAAAGTGTTTGGAAACCTTTTCCTAAATTTGACCCAATGGTTTCCATGACAACAGTTTTTCAATGCCAAGGGTCCAGCCTATAGGTACACACCAGGCCTGATAGGCTTCCGTAGGCTGATTGAATTTGGCCCAAATCGGCCTAGGTGTAACGTTCCTAGCTTGTGGTTAACTAATAGCGACGGGCAACGATACTTCTCTTCTTCGTTATAATCCTAGTAGATAGAACAGTTCTTAGATCCATTGATCTACGTTATCACCGTTCGTCGGATAACGCCTGTTAAATCTGAACTAAGATAACTTTGTCTCACGTAGGCTCGTGAGAAATGTGTCGGATATGCAAACGTGATAAAGAGTGTAAAGATGTTTTATTCGTAAAGTAATAGGTAAGGAAAGTACTTAGAACATTCAATCTAATTTATTTATACTTGTACCGCCGACTCCGGCATACGACAAGTCCCCGCCGGCACAGGGTTAACGCGAACCGGAACTACCACTAACTACGAACAAACCAAACCTCCAGCCCCGTACCTCAAACATGCCCGCGCCATGCCCACAACACGAACACTAAATACAAAGCCATCAACGGTAAAGAAAGTCCTCCTCGCCCCCGCATCCGAAGCCCCTCTGGTATGGAACCAACCGCAGCCCTTGTAGCAAGTCCGCATCATTCCTGAACAAGGAGTACGAGGGGCGAACCCACGAATACCAAGATACACAGGCGACAGGCAGGACCCAGGCCGAAGCCCAAAGCCGAAAGGGTGTCCGACAAAGGCGAGTTCCCCGTACAAGAAACAAAATTCCACTACCGCCCGGTCTAAATACCGTCCCGCAATCCCTCCTCCACAGTAGAAAACCAACAACAATTTATCAACACGGGTGGCGCAATGGCAGAGAGGTTACAACCAACCTGTCCGTAACTCGCATCCGCACGCCAGGCCGTCGACCCTATGAACCCACTTTGCCAAGTGCCTCCGAAGAGCGTAATGGTGAGGAGGACCTGTACCCGCTGCCCGCAACCCCAAAACCAAACCCAAACAAAGGAAATACATAGAGGTGGTGACAGACCGAGGAGGTCAGTAGGGCCTATCTCCTACCCGTGGTGCCATGCCTCCGCCCGCCGTACCCGTAACCGAACCAAAGAAACCAAACAAGCCCCACAGAACCCAGCACGCAAGACCCAAACAAGTCCAACCCAGAGGTCGCAACCCACTATCCGCACAGGTGGCCGTCAGCCAGCCGGTCCGCCAGGAAGCTTTGCAGCACTCAGCAGCTTAACCTTAACAGCCCAAGCCGGCTGGAAACACTTAATTAGACCTCGCCCAACCTGACGCAGGCCCGACCGGTGCTCGCAGGTGCCTCTCCCCGCCAAGTCAGCCCCCCCCAAGCCCCACACACCAGGCACCGCAGTTCCCATCCAGCCCCCTCAGCCCCTCAGGCAAATCAACCGCCCGACAGCCACAGGACAGCCGATACCTGACCCCACCAGGCAGCCACTGGTCTTGGCCGCACCGTCAGAGTCCCCTCCCCCAGCACCGTGTAGCCGAGGGGGGCTACCAGGACGAACCCGGGGCCAAAACATACGCGCCAGCATCCAAAGACGCCGGCCACAGTCCCAGCCCACCCGAACCGAAATCCAAGCAAGCCGAGCGGGAAACCAGGGAACCCGGAGGCCCCCCAATGTGGGCCCTACAGGGCCGCACTGTAGACTGACGAAAAGTGCCCAAACTGACGCCTCAGAGAGGGCGGGTACCAGGATATGTAACGAGACAAACGGAAGGTAGGCCCCACTTGCAATGGGTGTGACCGCCAACCACCATCCGTAACCACACCGACCCCTGCACTAGACCAAGCGTGGCCCGGCAACCAATCGCCCCACACCACCCCGGGCAGAAGTCCATCCGCACCAGGAGGCAAAAGATTTCAGGGTCAAAGCCATCCCCACGTAGAAGCGAAGAGGTGACGCCTGACTGAACCACCGTAATGCCACTTGTACCGAGAACAAGGGAACGGTGATAAACGACATCGTAGGATTCCGACCGTAAAGATAGTAGACGAAGGGCGGGGCCGGCGAGGCCCCCGTCCCTTGAGGAATAATGCGATCGGTACGACGTGTTGATACTTGGGAGGGTCATCAGTCCAACCCAAGGGCGTTTTGTATCGTGAACACTAAGGACTCCATTAAAACCCAACAAGAAACATGAGCTGGCCCAAAGAACGACACGGGTGTTTCCCCCCACAGCAATGTTCAAATCCCCCATCCTCCGAACGCGAAACTCTGCGAGTAGACGAGTAGACAGAGAAGCCGAAGTCTTTTTACCGAAGGAGGGCTCGTAGACGCCAAAGGTGAAAGGCTCGAAGCGAAATCATCGTGAGAATCAAACAACAACGAGGAGGCGAAAACAAGTAACCACGACGCTCCACCACACGACAACCTCAACACCAAAGACTCCAGGAACTACTGAGCGAACTCAGATATCTCCCCCAGAATCAAAGGATCAGAAAGCTATCGTGGGCGCGAACGAACGCTACCGAGGCGGAGCGAAGATAGAAGTAAGGAAATTACTTAGAACAAAGCGTGAAGAGCCTATCTTCCTCGGTCATATCGACCTCCTTATATAGTGCTCTTCCGCCAACCCTAACCCTGATGACTCACAAGTGTGAGCCTCGTGAAAAGCCTTACCAAAGTCATATGACTCAAATGAGTCATACGCACGAGACCCATGACTCATAATTGAGTCATGTGCGAAACATAACAAATCATAATATAAACAGGTCATATGACTCAAATGAGTCATACGTGCGAGAACCATGACTCATAATCGAGTCATGTGCGAAACATAACAAATCATAACATAAACAAGTCATATGACTCAAGCGAGTCATATGTGCAAAACCCATGACTCATTGTCGAGCCATGTACGAAATCCTGAGCTACCTGTCACTTCCGTGACACTAGGCCATTCCTCGCAGTGGCCTGCCTTGGCCCGGCCAGCAGCCTATAGGTTGGCCTACAAGCGGCCTGGCCCGTTAGGAACACTGGTAGGAATAGAGTTAACTAAACTAGTTAACTCCTGTAGGGTAATAAAATCCCACTCTTCCTGAATAGTAATTTTCAAGGTTTTATTAGTGGTTGGGAATGGGTTGCGCTTTTAATCCGTTGCTTGATCAACACCATACATTCTCGATAGGGTTACAGTCAGGTGATGCTGGTGGCCAATCAATAAAATACCCCAAGATTCCCAATGCTTTGAGGCGGTTCTGAGTGTACTTAGTACAGTGTGAGCTTGCATTGTCTTGCATGAGGTAAACATAGTCAAGTTGCAGCTGGGACTGTTATTGCCAGAACTCGAGAAAGTGGGGAAGAATATTTGTAGTAAGGGTGACGGATTTTACTGTCTTCTCCCATTGTTCCTTATCCTAAAAGATCAATGGCCCCTTGTGACTCCCTTTAAAGCATCCCCAAACCTATTGAGTAGTTACCATTATATGATAAAAAAAGTTAGTTTCAAATAGTACTTACAAGTATTGTTTTCAATTTTGGAAACTTCGGAACTAAACAATCTTCAAGGTCTTCCTCACTGGCCATTCTAGTCACCCAGGTTCTACCACTTGATGAGAGACCACCAACATTAAATGCACATTTATCACTCCAAATTACCTAAGTAGAGTTAGTCCAAACAGAGGTAGTATAATTAAAGAGTATTAAATTTTATTACTATGGTAACTCATAGTTTCTTACCTTAGCCCAATCAGTGCGAGTCCAATTAGCATAGTAGTAGGCCCAGTCTAGCCGCTTTTCTTTAGTTGCTATTGAGAGGTATGGTCAAGATTGTACAACATGTCTATGGTAACCTTCCTGAGCAAATACCTTGCGTAGTAGAGTAGGACTGGCTTGGATTCCAGCAAGATTGGCAATTTCACTGAGTGGTAAACGACAGTTGGTTTGACTTGCAGTTGCTAGAGTGATTAGTTGCTTGCGAATTGGTGTATCAAGCACTTTTGGACCTCCAGATTTCACCCAGTGGGGAGTGGCAGGAGCTTTGCAAATACTGTGTACCGTGCTGACAGCAATGCCAACCTCATTCACAATGCGCCAGAAAGACCAAGTAGCTTTCTAGCGAAGTGCACAAACCTTAGAACGTAAAGAGCTTGTTATTGTGACATAGTGTGAGGCAGGAGGTGAGTTTGGAGACAATGGAGGAGACTCAGCAGCAGCAAAAGCCATCCTATTAGGGATGGCTTGCACTACTACTTGTTCTGTAGAGGTAGGAGGTACGGTAGATGTTATTCTGAAGATATAAAAATGACTTATTATGACTATTATTTTTTCTACCTAAATGCGTGTTAGGAGTACCCAATTCTGATAGCCTAGGAGTACCCTAGGTGGGGTAACTTTACCCAAGTTCGAGAATCTTAGTCTCCAACACCCTCGTCTGGCCCCCTTACGGGACCCACGCGTCATCACTGGCATACACAGCAACCTTAGTTGCGTCCTGTGACTACTTCATCACAGAGTTGAAGGTATCAGAATAACACTGTATATGTCGCTGCCGTCTGTCTGACCTAAAGCTGTTCACAAGATATATAAGAGGGGACCTCTGGCAAGACCTGAGAAGTGGATGAAGTCAATCCGTTAACTACTCAGAAAGTTACTAGGCTTCAAAGATATGATGTCTTTGGAATAGGCCGTAAGTAACGGGACGTTTTCGCACAAAGATGTGATTCGAATGCTAGAAGGTTTGGGACAAAGAACCAACGCATTCACATCCACCCTCCGATAATCAGAAAGAGTCTGGAGCTTCCGGAAGACACTACTAGAGAAGCCAATAAGCTCCAAGGAGTGTTGCAACTATGATATAGGGTGTACCGCAGTTGCGGGAACTATAACCAACACAACACGAAGGTCTACCCTGTTAGGAGTACTCAATTCCGATAGTCTAGGAGTACCCTAGGTAGGGTAACCTTACCCAAGCTCGAGAATCTCAGTCTCCAACACCCCCCTCCGGCCCCCTTACGGGGCTCGCACGTCATCATACACAGCAACCTTAGTTGCGTCCTGTGACTATATGGTCACAGAATTGAAGGTGTCAGCATAACACCTTATACGTCGCTGCTGTCTCTCCAACCAAAAGCTGTTCGCAGGATATATTAGAGGGGACCTCTGGCTAGACCTGGGAAGTGGAGCGAAGTCAATCTGTCAACTACTTAGGGAGTTACTAGGCTTCAAAGATATGACATCTTTGGTACGGGCCATAGGTAATGGGACGTTTTCGCACAAAGTCGTAATATGAATGCTAGGAGGTTCCGGATAACGAACCAATGCATTCACATCCACCCTCCAACAATTAGACAGAGTCTAGAGCTCCTGGAAGCACTACCAAAGAAGCCAGCGAGCTCCGTGGAGTGTTGCAACTATGATGAGAGGTGTACCGCAGTTGCGGGATTTACGACCAACACAACACAAAGGTCCACCCCCTCTACATAGAACTACCAGGAGTTGCCGACCGAGGAATTATGAGACTATTCAATAGAATGACCTCTCCTCTACGAGAAGAGAGTTATTGGAACGAATTCCATCGATTAGTTGTTGAGCAATCATGTTAGGCGGAGACAACCGGTATAGACTTATGGTTGTCTAGGCCAATCGGGATTCTTTCGTGTAGACGGAGATTTGTCTAGGAAGGCTCGGAAGCAACTCGTTTCGTTTATGACTACTAAGAGTGCAAGAAAGTAGGATAGAATTGTAAGAACAATATTATATTGTTAAGGTCTCTTCTCCGTTGCTTGATAATGTCTAAAGCTTGGGAGGTACTTCGATATTTATATTCCGCGTCTGAGTGTTCGCGGGCTACATCTATCTAGCATACAAAATATGTACCTCTTCAAATCTAATGCGCAATGTCGGGTTCTCTATAATGGTGCGAACACCGGGAGACCCTGAAAACCATCACACCATCTTCGCTAATTACTATTTCCTGCCTGGGAGACATACTTGTCACCAGTAGTAATTTTCCGATCCTCAGAGTCTATAGACCTGTAGCCGAGTTCTCAAGTCGAACTCTGTTGGCTCCAATAGTTCTTTTCGTTACCAAGAGGATCAGTCTTGATACGAGACTGCGTATGCAGATATGCCGGAGCCGATGACTTCTAGTTGTGATAACTCAACAACTAACTGATAGAATTCATTCTGATGATTCTCTTCTCGTAGAGGAGAGGCCATTCTATTGAATAGTCTCATAATTCCTCGGTCGGCAACTCCTGATCGTTCTATGTAGAGGGGGTGGACCTTCGTGTTGTGTTGGTTGTAAATCCCGCAACTGCGGTACACCTCTTATCATAGTTGCAACACTCCTCGAAGCTCGCTGGCTTCTTTGGTAGTGTTTCCAGGAGCTCTAGACTCTTTCTAATCGTCGAAGGGTGGATGTGAATGCATTGGTTCGTTATCCCGAACCTCCTAACATTCATCTCATGACCTTGTGCGAAAACGTCCTGTTACTTACGGCCCATATCGAAGATGTCTCATCTTTGAAGCCTAGTAACTCCCTGAGTAGTTGACGGATTGACTTCGTTCCACTTCTCAGGTCTTGCCAGAGGTCCCCTCTTATATATCCTGCGAACAGCTTTCGGTCGGACGGACGGCAGCGATGTATACGGTGTTATTCTGACACCTTTAATTCTGTGACCATATAGTCACAGGACGCAACAAAGGTTGATGTGTATGATGACACGTGGGCCCCGTAAGGGGGCCGGAGGGGGGTGTTGGAGATCAAGATTCTCGAACTCGGGTAAAGTTACCCTACCTAGGGTACTCCTAGGCTATCGGAATCGGGTACTCCTAACAACATCATCCAATCCGGCCCCTCAGCTCTCAGCCCTCATGATGGAGTAAGATAATTATCGTAGTTTCTACCAGAGAGCCCGGGTAATTGCCTACACCGTGGAACTGATTTCGTTGACTCCCCATTGCATCTAAACAATTCGAGTGGTTTTATCGTCAAGATCGTGCATTGTGTGATATCATATCATACTCCTAGACAATTCTTTGCAATCTCTTCAGCCTTGCTTTCTCAGCTTTTGTCTCAAAAAAACACTCTTACTAGCATATGGGAAGCTAGGCCCGTGCTGCTGTCTATCTACCATATAGTGCACTGTGCAGGTTCAACAAGATATAACAGATTTTTTCAGAGCAGCAAAATTCAAATTTGCTTTTGGCCCATTTTATTTTGTGTCATCATTGCCCATCCCAAGTATGATACCACACAATAGATAACACATCATGTCATACCGGTATCATACCTAAGGAAAAAAAAACCCTGTCAGCAACTGAACTTCCCCAAGTAGTAGTATGGGCAGTATGACCTTTTTTCAACGACACCTCTCTATCACCATAAACGCTACCAGCTGATGTCGTACCATCCAGGAAAAGTTAGGGTGAAGCTATGGTCTCGCTAAAGGGGCAAAAGCAGCAAAGAGAGTATAAATATCTGTTGAAAATGGCAGTTAAGAATCCGTAGCTGAAAACTACGGTGGTGTGCGTACCTCTCATATGAGGACGCGTAAGCGGTGAAAAGTTTTCACCTCTTTATTTTTCCCTTCCTTCCTTTCTTTTCTTTCCTTCTCAACAAGAAGAAGTCAACCAACTCCACTCCACACCTCTTGTACGAAACTCTCCTCACTCCTCTTTCTCTATTGTTTGCACATACAATACAAGGTTCCCTCATCACCATCAGAGCCAACTCTGTCCACTGCGTAAAACCCACCATTCAGTCATTACTGTTGCATCGACTACCGGTTTTATCCTGTCCGTCTTCCTCAAATTTCCAGAAGGAGATATATCGCGAGTGATAGTATATGACAGCTTACATAACTCTTCAGATACAATGGTCTTTCCCTATTTGATCACAACTTAATCCTATTTCAAAATCCTGCCTACCCCCAGACCTGGTATCTTTGGCCTCACTTCTCCAATCACCAACTTCTAACAGATTTTATTTGCTTATAACTCATGGTTTTGAACCGACCTTCCATTGATTGGAAGTGATATATCAACTTTGTGGAATTTCTCTACTACCACATGTCACTTCTCGACACGGAAATAGTGGGCTATTATACTAGAAATAGTTTCCTACCATAAATTACAAAGAAAAAAATGTATTATTCGCCTTTTCCTATATAGTTCCTATCATATAATATTATATTATAATAGTTCTTTTAATTGCAGAATTAGAAGTATGATACATCAAGAGCATCCAGAACATCAGAAAATTGTATCCTTAAAAGGTCTAGGGTTGAACAAAAAATGAGCGCACCAACAATGTGAACTTTATTTTGCTGTGGCTCATAACCTACCAGCTAAGAGAAGATTTCGTTTCAATCCCTCAATTCCAGTGTTAGTACCCGAAGACCCCGAAACTCTTATCCTGTAACCTGTTTGTCAAAACGCGCCGTTCATTTCGTTGAGCCAATAGGCTTGCGATGCTGAAAGAATGCAATATCAGTGACTTTGAGTTTATATCTCAGGCTTTTGATAGCGAACCAAAAGCACAGGAAACCTCCTCCGGACCCAGACATATATTCTCGGTTCCGCCAGTGATAAGAAATACCACCCTATTTCAGAATGAAATATTACGTATTATGCAAATAAAACAAACCACTGGAGCATGGCCCTTTTTTTTAGGGCGGTATCTGGATTTTGTTGGCTGCGTGGGTTCGTCACGCGGGTTTGTCCCTGTATGATACTATGATATGCTAGGATATGGATGATATGAGCGTTGGGATTGATGTGGGGCCGGTTACTATCAGTTGGGCTCCGCCATAAAAATAGGGGACATTATGCGGCGAGTCTTGATGGCTTAAGGACACTCTTCCGAACAGACGAACGAGGACCTTGGTTCTCTATAATAACCCATTTTCATACATCCCGAAACATGCAGGTATCAAAAATTCTCGTCCCCTCATCCAACTTGAAGCTCAAGACCCATCACGACTCATCACTCGCCTCCCAAACATCCACCCCAACCCCCACGATCACTACCTTCCCACCACCAGCCATCTCCGCAGCAGAAATATCCGCAACAGCACTCCCCCGCTGTTCCCGCATCTCAACTGTGATGCCTTCTTCCTCCTCACTCACCTTCCACAGCTTAACCTGCTGGTCCACCCCAGCAGTGAGTACGTGCTCACCAACACACACCACAGCAGTAACGGCGCTAGCGTGCGCCCTCGGCACAATCCACGATTCTGCAACACTGTTTTTGGTATCGACGCGGGTAATGCCGAAAGCACAATCATCGCCACCCGTGTAGATGTAGACACCGTTCGCTCTGGAGGCTACGCTGAGGGCTTTGACTGAGCTTTGGTGAACGCGCTTTTCTACTAACTTTGGCGGAAGTGGGAGCGGGTGTGGAGGGGATGTGGGAGAGAATGGATCCGAAAGCGGATAGATACTCAGATACCCGTCTGTTCCGGCAACTAGGATCCCATCGTTGTTGGGGAGGAACTTGACGTGTAGGATACAGCAGGTCTTGTATGTACCCTTCATCACTAAGTTGAAGACTCCAGTAGATAGGGAGAAGTTGTAGAGGCGGATGGTAGAATCTGAGTAGCCGATCGCAAGCAACATCCCCCCTTCCCCCCGTTCTCCTACTCCTTCGACAGGTAATAGGTCGAAGCCCTCAACTCGAAGATCGCTCCAACCCTCGCACGTGCCTCCGAGAACAATCTCGTTGGCGGAGCGGACTCGCCAGGCAAGTAATTCCCCTGCGCCACCGGCGGAAAATAAGTACTCTCCGCTGGGAGTAAATTGCAGTGCGTGGATGCCTGTAGTATGCGTGCCAACAACCGCACACGGGCACAATTGCCCGGAGGAGGAAAGCGTTGATAGGCAGAGGAGCGTGTCTTCAGCACCAGTAGCGATGAGATCACCGTGTGTTGCTATGGACTTGACCTCTCGACCGTGGAGGCCCGACTGCAAAAGCTTGCGACGTGGGTAGGTGCGCGCGAGATGGGCCTTTCGATTGTAGTTAGTGAAGTTAGCGTCTTCGCAGGAATTAGAGAGGGGAAAGCACCTTCCCGGCCTTTGTCCAGACAAAGTACCGGTTCAGTCTATGTGTCCAAGACCTATGCGCTCCACCGCAAGCCACCGAGTGCACTTCGTGCTGGGAGGTTTGATCTATTATTGTAAAGTTCTTTCCGCGGAAGCCCCAGAGGGTTAAACCGTCCTCTTGCCTGGCGCCTTCGATGACGAAAGAGGGTTTTAGGGAGTGAGTTTTTGTAGGGCGGATGTTTGGTGGTGGAGATATGGATAGGCGGGAGTATTCGCCATTGCGGGAGGTGGTTAAAATCCCGGATTTCAGCGGGAGGATTGTGGTTATGGCGTCTGTTGGGTGAACGAGGGTGTGGGAAAGTGCACACAGAGGACTAACTGTAGAAGATAAGTCATAAATCGCCAATGCCCCTGTTCGGGAGCCGAGAAATAGGTGGTCTGTCCTTTGACCGATCGCCAGGCTGGTTACCAGGAATTTCGTGTCTCCTGCCCGGGCAGGTGACTGTAGTGGTCGCGTTTCTCTATCGATTAGCACCGGTGGTGACTCCGAGTGATCCATCTTGAAAGAATGTAAAGAAAAGATTGTTGGCGATAGAGCTGTGGTCAGGATATAGTACCTTTGTTCGTCTACATTATTTCAATGAAGGGAACGATTAATTGAATTAGATACAGAATCGGGGGAATTGAAAGCCTGTACAGATTAGACACACCTCCAGTATCGACTCTTCCGAGGAATACTCCTGCAACTTTGCCATTTTCACCAGCCATTGACTGCCACCACCATTCTTGCTTTGATGCTGTGTCTAAAACTCCAACCTGGCCATTGTTGCCTCCTAGGACAATCAGATCCGAGTCTTCCCAGGATGCCAAAATGCTCCAACCCTTTAGTCCCGTCCACTGACCGAGTAGGTCCCACCTCTTCTGACTGAGTTTGTAGGTTAAAACTCTGCCTAGAGTAGTTGTTGCAGCAAAGCAGTCATTGTCAAGAGCTGCGTATTCTTTAAACGCATCATGTGCCTTTTTAACTTTGTGATTAGGCTCGCTGAGCCCCTCTCGAGAATCCCCAATCTGTGTTAACACAGAATCCATCCCCCATGCCTCCTCTCGGCTTGCTTGGTCATCTCGATAATGTACCAGCCCAATCTTCCCATCTGCACCACCAGTAGCTAATAGCCCTCTTTCAAAATCTAGAGCATAGCTCCAAATATGTTTGCCAGAATGTAATCGGTAGGTAGCTATACTTTTCAGTTCAATATTCTCGGAATTTTCTTGTCCCGGGTCAAATGCCCAAAACCTCGAAGTCAAGTCCTCTGAGATTGAAAGCAATTCGATCGAGCTCTCCTTGGTTACTGGGAGAAACTGGACACCCCATATACGCGCTCCGTGACCCCAACCCACGGAAATACACCGACCTCCCTGTGCTATTTCATGTCCAAATCCTGTCTTTTTTATCTCTGTATCATCTGATAAAGGGAGCGAGGAGTCAAATTGGGATATATCCCATATTCTAATGGTTCTGTCGTCGCTGCAGGAAGCGAGGTAACATTTGCCGCCATGATATTTGGGTGAGATGTTAACACCAAAGATAGAACCTTCGTGGCCGAGAAGTCTACGGTAGGTCTTGGGATTTTTCAGGGCATTAATACCTGATGATGATGGGACCATTGCAGCCGACCATAGTAAGATCTCGCCAAAAACAGTGCCAGCTGCAACTAGAACTCGGTCCTGGGAATTGAGGGCATCGGCCGCAATATGGAGATGAGCGGAATATAGCATACAGCGCTCCCCAGACGCTAGCTCGTACCAGCTTGTCGAAGCATTATCGTATCTAAGTAACACATTGTGGGCAGTGATGACAACCGCCTCTTCGCCTGAAGCCGAAGTTGGAGAAGGAATGAATACAGCATAGAAAACCCAGTCTGGTACGCGAATTTCTCGGGGGACACATTCCTCCCGAGGTAAAGAAGTTATCGCAGTAATACATATGCTCCTTCCTCCCCAAAACAAGACGTTTTGTTGATTGCGTGGTGAGAGTGTGATTCCGTGAATTCGTTCTCGGGAAAATATTCGACGTTTAAGGATAGACTCTCGAGTAACGATATCTAAGATCTTAACAAATGGTCCTTCACCAACAAGTAGTTTCGATCCGGGGACTGAGTTTGGAAAGTCTTGAGCAGTTTGGAAAGCAAGGGCAGTCACAGGTGACAAGTTAGAGACGTGCTTAAACAGTTAGCAGACGTTTTTCAACAAAGGTTCATTGGGAGAGGCCTGTAGATACCCGTAGCATCTTTTGTCGAGAATGAGGGGAGATAGTCAAATTTGGTGGGGCGCCGGAAGGGTGAGGGGGTTCACTATGCAGAGAAATTCCATAAGGCATCGTACTTTACGGTACGGTCAGGTGACTAGTTACTCTTCCTTCTCCCGTTGAGAGTGTTGAGCCTCAACGCGTCACACCGACCCCTGGCGCCATTGTGAAGTGTGCATTCAATTCTAACTTTCGCCCAGAATCATACCCAACCTTTTCGCGAAATCATTTGTGTCTCTAGATAGACTACTATCCCTACAATCCTTTTGGTTCTACATCACCAATGTAAGTGTTCCCCTATCCCGGAATCCAACTGAATTGCGCTTTCCCGGCATTGCCTGCCACCCCACCACTTAGAATCTCTCCTTTTCAACTGCAACAACGGGTTCTTTTCGGAAGGCGGGGTCCTGGTCTGCACAGGATATACAGGCTGGTCATGTTCCCGATCTTGGCCTAGAGGTTCCTCTCCTATGGCGTGGGGAGGAAGAGTGGCGTTCATCTGCCCCATCATCCTATCATGTCCCAAGCGCTCGTGATGAAGCCTTTACTAAAATTTCTTACATTTCCAGAGAACGGATACAAAATCCCTTAGGCGTTCTAGGGAGTCCCAATACCGCCCAACCTATACCCCCAATGGCTACCAACATCGAACAGTGGAACGCTCGTCGCAAAAAGCTAGACCAGGAGCTCGATGCTAAATCTGCCCCGTGCAGATCGCTTCTTCAAAAACATTTATTACAAATGAGGAAGACGCATGCTTACATAGTGAGGAGTTGCCTCATTTCAGCTAGATTAGATATCAACGCCCTAGGTTTTTATGACGGTGCCCCAGGAAGTGGCACCACCGGGATCTCTTACGACGAGGTGTCTCCGTTTAAGGATATGGGTAGTATTGATATCACAGCTACAGAGGCGAAGGAACGGAAGATTGATGTGGGGAGGCTTTACATTCGACATCACACCAGGCCTCACGCACTGTCTGAGTACCGACTAGTGTTGCCAGCCAAGGTGGCAGAAACACCTGGGGATCTGGAAAAGGTTCCAAAATACCACTCGTATACTACTCTCAGGAATAACATACTTTCAGACGACGACGAAATCATGAGATACTATCCGTACCTTGGAGATGAGGCTGGCGACGACGAGATTAATCAGCTCAGCGCCGAAGAGACCTTCATTGACAGAACTAGAGCAACTGCGGAAGAAGGAAAGAAGGATGAGTGTATGGCTACCCCAATAGACCGATAGCTTTCCACTAATTTTAACCCAGGTGCCGCAATGTATACGACTTTCATACTCGACTTTCTGCGAGATCTAAACCTCGGCTTTGATGCAATTGTTGGATACCTTGTTGGTGATATAACAGGAATCAATAATGGTATCAGCAAGCCTCGTAGTGAAGCCCTTCGTGCTACAGCCCTACCCAACGATTTCGATCGCGAGGATGCAAAAATAAAGGCCATACGAGAGCGACTAGGGACAGTCACCATGGGGGAACTGGAAAAGGCTGAGTCTGTCTGTCGAATATTTAAACAGCAGACAAAGATCTCCATGTGGGACGTTGTTAAGCGGGTTGCACCGGCAGTTAGGGACTGCCTTTCTTCAGCAAAAGTGACCAATGGTGTAGGTGGAGCTTTTGCGAAAGATACGGATGATGGGAGCAAGGAAAGAGAAATTGCGGCCCAGACCGGAGGAAACCCGATTCCATACAGCCTTGAGAGTTATGCAACGTTGAACTGCCTTCTTTGCTACATGCATGAGTGCCGATTTCATCGTAAGTCAATTCCGCAAACCGTAAAACTCTTATTGCTCTCCAATTGCCCACATGCTAACGATGCTTCTTTGTTCAAAACAGTCAGCAAAGACCATGACCGGTTAGCGATGTCTGGTGGGGACGATGATGATGACGTTGATGTAACCAAGCCAACCAGGAAAGGCGACGTTATTCCATTGAAGGTAGCCACCAGCGTCCCCGGGTGGGCAAGTATGAGTAAGGGAGCAACGGTCGATCCGTGGCACGGCAAAGATGAAGAATGCTCAGTCGGTTGCTTTATAAAGGTAAACCTAGCGTTTCTTTAAACTTCCTGGGTTAACATTGTTTTCCAGGACAGAGATAAAAAGAAAGATTTTCAGAATCCTTGGTCGACAGCACAAATCTCCCTATTAAAGTCTTCAGCGGCGGTGCTTAAGAACAACGCACGCTGCGCCTGTCTATTGACATCGATAATAAACAAGCCATGTGCCGAAGTAAGATTACCCCTTCCTGTCTGATGCTCAAGAAACCAACGTTCAGGGGTACAGATTTATAGCCAACTACTGGTAGAGAAACTACTTCCGGATCCGGATGATGCCACAGCAGCATCACCCGAGGATATGCCGGATTCGGAGCCTAAACAGGGCACCAAGAGGAAGAAATTTCCGGTATCAGCTTTGCCAGGCTATCCCCCAGACTGCGATCGCACCCATACCCACGAACGACGAACTACTTTCCAAGCGTGTAGACATCTTGGCCAATGCACAAATACCTGCCCCTGCGTGAAATCGCATGTAACGTGCGAGAAGTCTTGTATCTGCTCACCATCCTGTCCTCGCCGTTGGCGAGGTTGTACCTGTAAACGTGAGGGCAGGGCATGTACTTTGGAGAACAAATGCATATGTGCCAAAGCCAATAGAGAGTGTGATGTGGATCTTTGTCACACTTGTGGCGCAGCAGAGGTACTTGACCCGAAGAATAGATATGATGACGCTTTTTCAAACAATTGCTGTCAAAATGTGGCGTTACAGAGAGACATGCCAAAACGGACCCTCCTGGGAAGGAGCGCGGTTGCTGGGTTCGGGCTATTTGTTGGGGAAGATGTGAAAGGGGGCGTTTTCCTGGGAGAGTATAAAGGAGAAGTTATAACTACTGAGGAGGCAGACAGAAGGGGCAAGCTCTATGACAGGAGAGGTGTCAGCTTCTTATTCAACCTTAACAGCAGTATGTTAACCTTCCCTTTCTTCTTTCTCAGCTATGATTGGAAGCTAATGAGTATGAACTTCAGATCAGGTTATCGATGCTACTAGGGCTGGAAATAAGTTCCGATATGTCAACCATTCCGCAAAGAAACCAAACTGCTATGCAAGGGTATTTATGGCAAATTGTACGCATAGAATTGGCATGTTTGCTAGAAGGGATCTTATAGCTGGAGAGGAATTATTTTTCGATTACGGGTGAGGAATGGCCCTTCCCTACTATAACATCTCTTTTCTTCTGAGCCTAGATGTCCAATAGTTTAACTGAGCTAATATTGCGTCTTTCTGAAATCTCTAGCTACAACAATAAACAAGTGAAATTCGTTCACAAAGAGCCACCCGAAATCCCCGGCCTAAATACTACCAGCGGTGACAAACCGAGCAGGCCCAAAAAGGCAAACCGAGTACCGAGACCAGTGAGCCATAAATTCGACTACCTCAAGGGCGGAAAGGGGACCACAGAGCGCTCAAGAGCAATAAGAACAAACAGCGCACCGATCGCCCCGACGGCTGGTCCAGCAGATCCCAGACCGCCTGTCCCATCTCCAGCATTTCCCGCCTCTGCCGGAGCCTCCGAGAGCCGCCCCGCCAATTCTAGAGCACTTACGACCCTTATGGCACCTACCCGACCACCACTACAGGGGGGTCGGAAGCCGCAGGCGAAAAAGAGCGCCATGCAAGTCGAAGATACAGAAGGAGATCTGGTAGTAAGCCGGAGGTTGGGCTCGGCTAAGAGCCCTATACTCCTGAACTCTAGCGATGGGGAGCAAAGCAGTGGCGAAGAAGAGAATTTGTCCGATGGCCAGGACGACTCTCTGACCGAATTGGAGAGTGACGATGACGATGAGCCACGCCCGAGGCGAGATAGAAATCGTCGGGCGAATCCGAGGAAGAGGCGTAGGAGGCGTTGAAGTTAGAGACGATATGGTTTTTAGGTTCTGTGATATGGATTCTACGATACAGGCGCGATCGCTTCCCTTCTTTTTGAGCACCGGGGGCACTGTAAATTAATGGTTGGCGTTCGTCTTACGATCCTCGGAGTTAATTACCATCCATAAATAGTGCGATATTTCCACTTTGTAGCAACTTGTCCGTGATAAATATATTTTCCGTCCCAATCGTCAAGGAGCTCACTTGGCCAAGGTGATACCCCATTGACCGAGTAGGCCACTACCTCGGTGAGCGCCAGTAACAAAGTTTATTTTACTTGCCCTAGTGACCAGGCACTGTATCATACTCAAGTGTTAGATTACAGCCGAGTTTCTTGCTATTAGATGATATCACCAAGTAAAACATAATTGCAATCTGGCCACGCTAGCAGCTTTATCGTACAATCGGGACCCTACGGGGTGCATTGTACCGGTAATACTCAAACTTGTCGCTGGCTCTATTTTCTGATAAGACAGTCTCTCAATCTTTTTGAAGTGAATTTACCGGCACGCAAGGGATTAATTTTAGTAAGTATGATATCATACTGCTTGTAGAAGTCGCCCATGTGTGTGCCATACGGGGTTAGGAATCACGATTGCGGGGGGTATGATAGTATCATACTCGAGTGTGCTCTCCCTTGCGCGTACAGTACCACATGGGGTCGGTACCTTTGGCTGCTGAAGTACGCTTCTATCCTTGCTTTGATTCGCCGGTTAGCAGCAATGAAGGATTTGAAAGTAGTGATGGACACGATCATGCTCGATCATAAAATTTGGGTCGATGCTCGAGCATGAATGGGCTCGATCACACAAATTTTATGATCGAGCATGATCTTGTCCATGACTATTTGAAAGATTGAGGGAGAAATGCAGCCATGTGAAGAGAGCTTCCCAAGGTCCAATGGATGGTGTTTGGCTCGAATCCCATTCCCTAAAGGTATCATATTGAGAACAGGAAACAAGCTTGGAATCCATTTCATTTACTATAGGCTCTACTTGACACATCTCTTTTATCCAAATTTTTCTCGGCGGGGGGTTTCCCCCGATGAGTTTGGTGTTTTGGCATGTACAGTATCATACCTGGACACACATATATGACCGTGGTTCTAGTATACTCTAGGTAGTAAGCTTAAGAATTGCGGTATGATAGCGTATAATGGCCAGAACCGCCACTGTGCATAGATAGATCTTGAAAATAAAAACTTACAAAACAACTCTCAAAAACTCTTTCAGTAGTTCAGATCGTATAGGTATTAATAGTAAACCTTTAATACTTGTCAAAATCAGCAACACTCGAGAACTTCTTCCCAATGTCGCCCTTTTGTCAAGTGGCGACAAGATCCTTCACCGCCAATCCAGAAGCTGGGTCTTGTGCTCGTCCATCAGACCTAATTTGAGCCAAATACTTCCCTTTCAGTTAATGTATAGGAAAACGAATGCCACCTTTGGGTGCAGCACACCAATTCCCCCCTGTGTAATCCTAGCTCGCACTATTCATGTTTTCGACCTCTAGCACGACTACTTGCTGTTAGATTTAACACTTTGATGCTAACGAGTGAGAACCCATGACCAGCAGCCCGCAAAATTCAACACAAGCCCCCCACAAAGTATTAGGTCAAAAAAGTCTGCAAACCAAGTATTTCACACGTACAATCTGCCCAGAAGGTATCCCACCAGGAGCCCTCTTTTTATTTCACTGCGGACGGCAAACCGATAAGGAATTCAACACTTCCCCACGACATAATTTACAACTTAAAAATGACCAATTCACTTAGGTTACTAAAGAGAGCAAACAGCCGTCGTAGATAAAATACAGCTGAACCACTTGAATAACGTGCAGCTATTCTGCTTGCTCCTCAGGCTGTGCTCTCAGCCACATCCACCGCCCATCTAGCAATTCTCTCCATGTTCTCCCTCACCATCTCCATCCTCTCTTCTCTCCTTTTTGCTTTACGTTGAATCCTCCTCTCCTTCTGCATCGCAAGCTCCACATTCTCCATGGCCTTAGCCTTAACCATAATGAGACCCTCTCTAAGCTTGCCGATAGTATACCTCAAAACGTGGAGGTCTACTCCGTATTTCTTATCGAGCTGCACTAGCGAAAGGAGGTGGTTGACCAGTTCCACTGCGAAGAATAGTTCGAGTCTGACGTGTTTGAGGACCACAACGTTCTTGAACCAACACAAGACATCCCCGACCGTCTTCTTGATAACGAGGAATTCGGAGCGATGAAACTTGGGAACTAAGGCTATTCTCCCGATGGCCTCGATGCGAGCTGGTTCGGTGGAGTTGGTATAGGTGGAGAGATCTTCTTTCCTTTCGGAGAGGATACTGGATTCCTGGTGGTCCATTGTGCGCTTTTGAGTGATTGTGTATAGGGGTGGCTGTGGTGGTTGTGCAAATGTTGGGAACTGGTGGGCTTGAGGTGTTAAGCGTCTATCATAATAATAATATTATTATCATCGCTTTCTAGTCAATTGTTGACCGCAACCCTATTTCTCCACGAGTGGCCCATGACAGCGATAACTTCCCAAAGAACAACCCCGCAGCCCCCAAAACTCAATAATCAGAGTAGCCACTACGCGCGAACCAAACAGCGTTCGGGGCTAACTTATGGTGTTTTCGAGTGAACCAAGGTATGATACCCTCTCAAAAACCTTTTGTCAACATTTGGGATCGGTGGGGGATAAGTCGAAATTTGACAATTGAGGTGCCGTGAGGGGGAGAGCGGGGAGAAAATATGAAGGGGAAACAATATCGTACTACTGTACATATCACGGAGGCAGTTCGTGCAACCCAAAACGAGAAGAGGAAAAAGAAAGTAACTGATGTAACCTTAAATATAAGAAAGCAACAACTTCAGAATACTTAGGTCAACACTCCCTGCTTCCCTTTCCCTCTCTATAACACCTTTACAACGCCAGCAGACGCCCAGGCAATCTTGAGATATCGGCGTACGTATCACAGGTTCTTCATCTTTTATCACTCACCGCGAACATAGAATGGGCCATCTCTATGGTTGCAAGTAAGCTATTTTTGGAGAGTGAGGAGGCACCTCTAGTTTATTGATCCGAGTAGGGTCAGAACCGAATTGTTGCACGCTCGAAGCGCCTGAGCTATGATACACGTCTCAAGAAGGTGAGCGAGGGGAGTTCCATATCATGGTAAATCCTTGTTTCCATACCGGGTAAGTTAGAGTGTATGCGGGTTAAAGAGAGGAGTTCGATTAAAGTATTATCACAGAGTTAATGCCCATTATGTCTATGGTGTGTGTACCCAGGAGGTAATGTGGTCAGGGTTGTATTCGGAATTCAGGACTTGTATCAAGTACCCTACATTCTACATAGGGTGTATGCACCACCTGTCCCTGCTGTATTTAATCTCTTCAGAGTAGTCTTTTCTCTAGATAAAATACCGAACAACACTTTTCACTCTAACATCGCCTTATCTCAAAATAAAAGTCTCTATTATCGTAGTTGTTTATTTCACATCTTGGGAGACCCTAAACACCCCTGTACCCTACCTAAGCGCTGCGCAGCAAAGCTGCTTTGGAAATATATGCGCACGAGATTAGGGATTGGAAAGAGCATTGTTCTCAATTCAGATACCCGACCTGATATGTAGAGAAGTGGCATTATAACAGATCACCCGTGGGTACTGCCAATGCAACTGAATTGACTCTCCAAGTTCTCTATCAGCTGACCAAATAGACAGAGGATATAGGCCTCTTTATAGACTCCCTCCACCCATCTCGTGGAGAAGCGAATAGGTTAACCCCTCCAGCAGAGCTGTGACGGCTGCCGGCTACCGGCCGGATGCGCCCGGCAACCAAAATCGGAATCTCATAAACCCATCAAGAAGGCAAAAAAAAAAAGCCCAATACTGAGGAGTAGGCCAGCCCCCAAACCTATGGACAAACTTCTCCAACCTTTATGATACGCATGCATTGTAGGAAGGCCGATACAAGGGACGGGGGTAATATTCTAGAACAGAAAACCCCATGAGGCATCGAGCACGTCAAGAAGCGCATCAGGGAAAAGGAAACCGGCACTAGGTAGGCACAAATAGTTTCCACAAGCGGCAGGACAGGCTCACGATCACCACTTTCCAATCTTCTCCAGTTAGGAAAAACTCTTGGGCAGAGCTTGCACGTCAAATGGTACTAAACAAAGGCTTCAATTTAAGAATCTCTCTAATTTACTAAACCACTCCACGAAAAAAAAATTCAAGAGCAGCAGTAGAGATAGCTACTGGCAAGACAGCTAGGAAGCTCTCCAGAAACAACAAGAATAAAACATCCCCCCAAGCTCCACCCTCTCCCACACAACTCTACACCAAACTACACAACTCTACACCAAGCTACACATCTCACTCCACTATCCCTCCGATCCTCTCAGGCCTAATAGTATACCTACAATATGTTTTCTTACAGGTCTCCCTTGTAAGGAGCACTGTCTCCACAACAGCCACTGTTGGCGGTTCGATGAACGACCTAGACGTGGTCGGGAAGCTATCACAGGCAGGGTACGGATATGTTGGGTCGTCGTAAACTGCACTAGGGCAGGCTTCCCTCCTGACCCAGGTCTTATGATCGCATGCAAGGAAATGCCGGAGAATCAGTTTGCACATCTCTATTTCAGTGATTTTCTTTTTTTGAATCTCCGATCAGCTTTTCTCGAGCAAATTATCTTTGAAGGTCGAGCTTGCCAGTAGGTCTTGTGCTTTGGGTCCAAGGGGCTGATAGTTTTGTAGCTTCCTTCTTGAGGTACTCGGAAAGTAGAGGTGAGGGTTGGGACTGAAGGAATCTCGCTGTCTACTTATAATAACAAAATTCAATATCATACTATTTGAGAAGGGAGCCATTGTTACGTCTTACCTTGAAAGACTTGAGAGAGCGACCTTGAAAAAGGTTATTTGTGTAGCAGATGAACTGAAACCGCCTTCTTCATCTAGCTTTCAAGATTTTTAGAATCAAGTTTTCAGGATGTTTGTCTGCAGCAGTGTACGCGGCATTTGAAAATAATTAAGGTCACCGGGTGTCACTCGGTTGCTAGCTCTATCCACAGGTCATCACCCATATGTAGTTTGTCTCACCCTGAAAAAAAATGCGATATGATATCATACCGAAGATTTGATGAATGGCATCGTAAGTTACACGCCAAGCTGGGTTGCCCAATGCAAGAGCCTTAACTTTCAAGCCTTTAGAAGCTCGAGGAAATACAAATTACGAGGGAGTGGGTCCCGAGTGCTCGGCCCGTCTGCCCTAGAGCCGCGGGCCCAGAACAATAAAAGATGGAAAATGGAAATATCATAAGTGATAATAGAGGCATCTAGAAACCCCAGGATCGAGCCGCCTGGGCCTCGGGAACACCTCGACGATCTATGATGCATCAAGACCCCCTATCCTGGAGCATCCCAAAATTTCCCATTATTAAATATTCAGCACCGTTAAATATTTCTAGGATCTGATAACAATGCTCTATTATTGTATGGTATTATTAGTACAATTTTGTTGCTTGGATGCTAGAATGGTCGACCACCCGGTCAAAAATGTCAAAAGAGTAGGATAAAAGGATTCCACAGGTTAATAGCAAGGATCCAAAATTTAATAATAATATTAGACCAAAATTAATTTTAATAATGATTTTCTAGATTACTGTCTAATTTTCTATGTACCCGAGTACCCGGAGTAATTTTAAATTCTTTTCCCAATGTATGATAATTGCCTATTAAAGTTTAGGGAAACCTATAAAGGTAATAGTCGGTAGAACCAAGTGTGACGCGGAAGCAAGTGTGATGCTACAAGTGTTTTTCTTTTTTCTTTTTTCTTAACATATTCAATTTTGATAGTTATGAATAATTCTATTTTTCACATACATAGTATATTCTATTGAGATAGTTCCACATAATACCAATTATTATTAGCATTAGAGCCAACAGCTACTCTTATGAGTATTATAGTTGCTCAATTATTGGGGATTGAGGAACAAAATAAGGAGGTAGAGATTCATGTTATTACTATGAGAGAGCCAGCAGGGAAAGCATATTTAGAACAGATGGGAATGGAAGATAGAAATAAAGATGAGGATAGTGATGATTTAATTGGAGAATATGACACTAATTCTTCATAATAATACTATTATCAAGTATATGATTCTATTATTACTAGAGAATGCTGACTTTGTAGCATTGAATTAATACCTTGCAATCTATATTAAAACACAAATATCTGATTAATAACAGGCTTATGTAAACATGTTGAAGTTAAATATGTTAATGAAGGGAAACATGAAACAAAACTTGTAGCGTCACACTTGCTTCCGTGTCACACTTGGTTCCACCGACTATGAGCGACAGCGAAATAGGAGGAGAACCGGCTATTATTTACTAGATGTTTTTTTTTTTTTTTTTGGTTGCGACACAAATGTTTTTTCTTGTCTTAAAAAAGGAGGTTCATTCACAACTTGAGAGATCGGGTATTGTCCGCTGTTCAGTACTTCTACTCTAAACTCTGTATTCAAACGCGACAAAGCCTTAGACCTCCAAGAGAGAGTATCCAATAACAATCTGGAACTCATCACCTTTCCCCGAGTGCCTTAAAAACCCGAATAATTGGACTGTGTGCCATGTATCATAGTCCAAAATTCCGTTCTCTGGAAATTGGGGTAAAAAAACACTGTAAAACATAGCCCCCCTACCCTTTCAAGATAGAAAAAATTTCTTGACAATACTGAGAGAGGAAAACCTAACGACATAGCACACCGTCCAATTATTCGGGTCTTTACGGTACTCACTCGTACTGTATAATAATATTATTATAGTATTAATTAAGAGAATCAGTAATCTATCACGTTCACCCACCTTCCCTATCTACAACTTCCTGAACAATCCTTCCTATAGATAATAGCGCCGAGCTATTTCGCTCAATATTTTCAGATCCCCCTAGTCCATCTTAGAGCCATTGAACGGGTCAATTGCTTAGACACACAAGTTGGTATCCACCTTTAATGCTTGCCAGTTTACAGTACTGTACCGCGCTCCTCCCCCTCCCAAACCCAGGCCACCAAGCTTCTCCATTTTTCCCAGCAACCAAGAGAGCAACATGATATTGTGGCCTGGGTAATGGTGATCCTTCCATCTAGACTAAGCCTAAATCATCCCACTACACCCTCTTCCGCCTTCTTATCTAACTTCTCTTCCTCCTCCGGATTCAAAGTTCTCAATTGCAACGCATGAATTCCACCCTCACGCTCCAACTCTTCCTTGAGCAGAGCATTTACCATCCTGTGCCGGGCAAGCTGAGGTTTTCCTGTGAATTCGGCGGAGGTGATGAGAAGGCTGCCGATGAGTTAGCTAGCATAACGGTCCATAAAATAGGAGGGCGAGCGCTGTACCGAAAGTGGGTCTCCTTAGAAGTGACACCCTCCATGGCCTTATGATGGGCATGCTTATCGGAGTCGTTATAAATTTGTAGGGTTATCGGAGAGAGAGCGACGGTAAGCTACACTCCCGAGAAATCAGTGCTCATCCTTCATTCCCGAAAAGTACGGGAAAAATTCAAGGTTGAATGCTACCTTTCGGCGGATTGTGTCTTCGACAGGAGTAGAGCTCGTCATCTTTGCGAAGCCCCTTACAAATCTAAGCATTTGTTATTACAGTGGGTGTGAGTGCGGTAAGGGGATCAAATGAAGAGGAGAAAGCAGTTTGTGGAAATGTTTAGGATTGCCCCACTTGAGCCTCAAGTCTTGGCGAGATCGGCGCTATCTACCTCAGGCGTGGACCCTTCTGTGCAATAACAGAAAAGCCCTCGGCGATTGTCGTCTCCGTTCTCCTGCGATATCATATTCACCTTCCGTCTTTATTTCTGTTGAGGGCTCAGAGAAAAGGATATAAGGCCATGATTCCGGTTCTACGACGCCCAACCTCTGTTCATTTCTCAACAACCCGCCAAGCTCGCAGAATGATCCGAAGAAATATTACTGTCGAGACATTACCTCGGCTACCAATCTTCGAAGCTCTCTCTAAGCACAATCCAAAGAGCATTGCGATCGTTCACTCCGAGTCCGGAGATAAATTTACATATGACAGCCTATTATCAGATACAGCAAAGCTCAAGAGAAAACTACTGGAGAAGGCCAAAGTTGACGATTTGCAAGAACAGCGAGTGGCGCTTTTTGTAGAGAATGGGTACAACTATGTAGGTGCGTCAACACCAACTAACTGCCAAAAAGTCACGATTCCTCCAACTACTGACTGAGCACTCTGCAGTTTCATTATTGGGCATATTTGCAGCGGGTGGAATAGCAGTTCCTCTGCACCCCAACCACCCACCCAGAGAACTTCATTATGTCGCTAAAAACTCCGCACCAACATTCATCCTAACAACCCATTCCAAAGCTCATCAAGCATTCCCCCCAAGCTCTAGTTCCCCACCAATCCTCGACCTTTCCGAGCACCCCCCCAACAAACCGCACGATGCTCCGGCACCGGTACATCTTTCCCCAGCACTAGACCCCCTCCGAGGAGCCTTAATGATCTATACCTCTGGCACAACCGGCGCTCCCAAAGGCGTAGTCTCTACCCACAAGAATCTAACAACCCAAGCAGAAACTCTAGTTACGGCCTGGGAAATGTGCAAAGATGACCATCTCTTACACGTCCTCCCCCTCCACCACGTTCACGGAATTGTAAATGCAACCCTAGCTCCGCTCTTTGCCGGCGGAGCAGTAGAATATCTATTCCCCTTCAACGCCCAAAAGATCTGGTCCCGTTTTGCTGACACCTCGAGGAGGCCAATAAGTCTGTTCATGGCTGTACCAACAATATACTCCCGTCTCATAGACTCATTCGAGACGTTATCGGAGCCTACGCGCTCTGCGGGTAAGAAGAATGTGTCGAATTTACGGTTAGCGGTATCGGGCTCTGCAGCGCTGCCGGCGAGTACAAAGCGGAAGTGGGAGTCTCTAGGCGGGAATCTATTGGAGCGGTATGGGATGACTGAGATTGGTATGGCGCTCTCTCAACGCTTACCACTGACCGACCGAATGGCAAATTCTGTCGGATGGCCGCTGCCAGGCGTCGAAGCACGTCTTGTGAGCGATGGTGTAGAGATCAAGGAAGTTTGGCAAGAAGGGGAGATACAAATCCGCGGTAACAGCGTCTTCCGCGAGTATTGGCAGAAGGAAGAGGCAACGAAAAAGGAGTTTACACAGGATGGGTGGTTCAAAACTGGAGATATAGCGGTGCGCGATGAGCGGGGGGCGTACTATATCAAAGGGAGGACAAGCGTTGATAGTAAGCTCCCCCAATCACACCAACCGCCCACAGGATCACAAGTTGATATTGGGAAATAGTACTTAAATCCGGCGGCGAGAAAATATCCGCCCTAGAAGTCGAACGAGAATTACTTGAGCTGCCGCAAGTGGCTGAGGCTGTAGTAGTAGGCCTCACAGACGAAAGGTGGGGGCAGAGAGTCGCAGCGGCGCTCGTGCTCACACCGCAGGGCAAAAGCGAAGAATTTGACTTAGTAAAGATGAGGTCTGAGATGAAGAAGCGGGCTGCGGAGTATAAGGTCCCAAGAGAAATCAAGATTTTAGAGGCTATCCCGAAGAATCATATGGGGAAGGTTAATAAAAAGGAGATTGTGAGGGAGGTTTTTGGAGAGGATGACCCGTAGTCATAGACTATCATTCGGCACAGATTTGCCTGGATTGTTGCAATAGTGGTTCAGATGGTCACCAGTACCGAGTTGAAGTTGGACACTCACAAGGCTTAGTGACCGCAGGGCTAATAAATTGATATCTCCGAAACGCCAAGCCGAGTGATATGATTCTATGATATATCGTATACCAGTGCCGTAGAAAATAAGTGGTAGCATACAGAGCCAAACAGGCACTTGTGAGGAAGCCCTTCCTCAGGCTGCGATTGATCAAAGGTCCCAAAGACTTCATGGGAAGCTTCAGGGAGCGACATTTCGTAATGTAAAGAAAAACTTCAATGGCTAAGTTAGAATCCAGGTTATGTGAGTATGCAGTAGTTTTCCAGGTCACGCGCCGTACCGGAGAAGAGCAGATTGTGGGGTGTGGTGCTGCTTTTCTGTGTTGTACGTGATCAACTATGTTGCCCTACATGGGCTCGTTATTGGTCGGACGATCGCTACTCTTTATGTCTGTCCAACATCAATTGGCCAGCGCGAGTACCGATACAAGTGCGTGAGAAGTCAGGGTTCTCACGGAGACAGAAAAAACCTGCAAACCATGATACACTAGACTTCAGTATATAGGAGAGTCCGTTCCATCAATGGGCCAACAGCTCTTCTCCCTATCCCGCGCATGTATCTACGTGGGTTCCGCCCCTTCCCCTGTCTTGTGGAAATGGGACACAAGGGGGTGATACGGTCCCTTTATAAATAACATCTCATCGCTACATTGTAGTTATCGGGGGTTCTTTCTTTCCAATTTCTAGATAGGACATTGATGGGAATAGGTTATCCAAGTTAATTCTTCGATTGGAAAAATAAATAAAAATCAGTTGATAATTGCATCTACTCAAGTAGTGACTTATCCACGAATCACCAAGCACCGTAACCTAACGGCTACTCGGCAGCCCCTCTACCCCCGCCCCCAAGTTCTCCCCAAGCACCTCCCCACCAACAACCACCTCCTTGGACTCCTGCAGTACAAAAATCATCCGCGCCCACTCCGTCTCACTAGGATTCTTCCAAGCGTGCATCGTCCCTCTCTGCACCACTACGTCGCCCCTAGTAACAACCCGCTTCTCACCAGAATCCAGCAGCGCCTCTACCTTTCCTTCCAGCACAATCCCATAATCCAGAGATTCAGTCCTGTGCATGATGCACTCGTATCCGGGAGCAAAATCCACCATGCGCAGGACCGTGCCGCCAGGATTTACCAACCCGAGTTTGTATTCCTCCATCATCTTGTCATGCCCTTTGACATCGGCGTCGTTACTCAAGTCTACCGGGAATGTCGAGGTGGTGTAGACTACGTTGAAGGCCATTTGGTGACCATCGAAAACTTTCCAGGATGCCGGGCGGGAGGAGTGGAAGACGGCTTGCTTGGTGATGGGATCGTGGGTGGTTATGTGGGAAAAGGTTTCTGGGAGGCCGGTGGAGAGCTGGCCTTCAATTGGGGTGGAAGTTGGTAGAGACATGCTTTTTCTCTCTCTGAGCGGTTCCCTTTTTCGTCTGTTAGCTGATTTGGTGGAGAGATTTGCGGATTTTCCTTACTTCAAAGATGATTCGATTTATTCTTGAAAGAATTGGGTTTTGGGAGGGTTGATTATTTTCCTGATGGTCACCGGCGGCCGAGGAGCAGGTGGTTTCCTAAGAGGTTGCGATCGACCTCTTATACTCACATTACCCTGGTCCCGCCAACCAGATAATTTACCGGTAGTTTCCCTGTTATCGTATCCGTGTTGCATCCAAGTATCACACCTGCAATTATCCACCACAACCAGCGGTGAACCCCTTCAACATACAGTGCAAGGTGCCTATCCCCGAATAAAGATATTCAATACCCGGGTCCACCCCGGAACAATAGCATAAGTCCGCACCGATTAGCCGATCAATTACCGAGCCATCCGGATCATGAAACTTTCTTCTTATTGCTTCCCAATCTCCTGCCACTGCCAGATCCTTCCCCAATTCCACCTCCTATCAACAATTCTGAAGACATGGCCCAAACTCCCTTCACGCTATTCAACATCCCCTTTGGAGTTTTCTCCACGGAGGAAGATCCCCACCCTCGCTGTGCTACACGGGTCGGCGAGAGGGTACTTGATTTGAAGAAGTACGCTGCCGACGGGGGAGCCAAAGATATCGAGGGATTTATCCCAGGAACCTTCGCTCAGGTTAGTCCACCATCCAACCGGTTAATTTAAGGTATTATCTATATCTAACACTTCATAATCACCAGCCATCCCTCAATGCGTTCGCACAACTATCCAGTGCGACAAGGAGTGCTGTAAGGCAACGCATTAGGGAAGATGTCCAAGGAAATCACGTGAAGGAATCCTGCTTCGTCGAGGCTTCCAGGACAAAAATGCATCTTCCAATGCATATTGGAGACTATTCCGACTTTTACTGCTCATTAGAGCATTGCCAAAATGTTTGGATTTTTTTTCCCCCAGCTCATCTATTGCCTGATCTCTGATATACAAGGAAGTGCTCGGCCCACCTTTCAATGCCCCAAATTCCCAAAAATTGGTTCTACGCTCCATCAGTATACAATTCGCGTGTCTCGAGTATACTACCTTCACCTAGCACTTTCAAACGGCCATCGGGTGTCTACTATAAGACAGGGACCGAAGAGGCTGTCTATGGCCCCAGCCAAATGGTGGACTTTGAGTTGGAGATGGGATACTTCGTTTCCAAACCTGTCCCCCATGGAGAAACCATGAACGTTGATGACGCCAAGCGACACATCTTCGGATTCGTACTTCTGAACGACTGGAGCTCGCGTGACCTGCAAATGTTCGAGATGAAACCATTAGGCCCGTTCCATGGTAAGGGGTCCGCGACAACTATATCACCATGGATTGTCACTATGGATGCCCTGGAAGAGTTCAGTGTACCCGTTAAAACCATCCAAAATCCTCCGTGCTTTCCCCATCTCGCGTACGGGGATAAGGCAAAGGCTGCGCTGAACATCAAATTGTTTGCTTATCTAGAGCGTGAGATGCCAGTAACTCCGAGGACGTGAATACTGTTAACGAGGTCTGGTAGGCGCTGGAAAGCGGTTCAAGATCTCGCAGAGCAACCTGAGGTATCTCTATTGGACACCGTATCAGCAACTCGCGCATCATGCTTCCGCAGGATGTGGCTTGAACACAGGTGACTTGATGGGAACTGGTACCATATCTGGAGATGTGATCCCCCCATTTACCCCCTGCGTAACCCGTGGCCCTAGTCCTGACAATAAAAATAGGCTGTAGATGCGGATGGGAAGAAGCTAGAGCTGGGGTGTCTCTATGAGGCAACAGAGGGTGGTACAAAGTCTGTAAGGCTCCAAGCCGAAGCTGGTAGTGGACAGGCAGAATTGAGATACTTGCTTGACGGGGATGAAGTAGTGTTTGAAGCATGGTGCGGAGATATGAAGCTCGGTTTCGGTGAATGTAGGGGAATGCTTGTTGGATAATAGACGAAAGGTCGAGGCACGAGATGCAATGAATGCGGAAGACAAAGGGGTTTACCTCCAAAAGAGAGAGGACAGAACGCAATTTACCGGGTGCTTAGTTATAATGAATCAATTGGTGGGAACACGTAGTGGGTTTATAGCGCCGTTTCAAAACTGCTCTCCCTTTCTTATATAAAGCACTGCTTCAGCTCCCTCCCCCAAGAGCTACAGGAAACCTCCATCCCCCGACTATCTCATCCTCATTCCATCTTTACCCCGACCCTCGCACCTCAGATTCCTCCCAAAATTTACCCCCCCCGACGAGCACGGCCACGGCACAACTAGGCCTTTGGAATCCCAACTTAAAAACTCGGCTTCTGTATGAGCCCAATGCCCTCTAATTGCACTTCCTACAACCGCAATACCAACATCTGAGTTCTTGGCCAATACATCGCGCCCTCCACATTGGGAGGCACAAGATTAGTCATCCCCATCTCGAGTGATCAGACATGTTCCGCTAATTCACCGGTCACAGGCTTCCAAGCTTCATCAGGAAAAGGCTAGGAACAATCGAAGAGATACAAAATTCGACAATTGAACTTGCGGTTGGGGCGCCACGATCCCCGTCCAACAGCAAGTATGCCACGTCGCTGTCAACCCTAGCCCTAGGAGTCGATTCTAAGGAGGCGCAACAGAAATATCAACGATGTTTGACATATATCCATCCGAGCTCCTGGTACGGTACCAGCGCTACATCCAACCTAAGTTCTAACTCCTTAAATCACCTCTAGGCTCCATCCTTGCTAGAACGCATGCGAAAAAAAGAGTTCATAAAGCATCACTCGCCAGACTGGTTTCACGGCGAGGTAGCACATTGGATAACTGCCCCGTGAACCCCAAAACGACCAACGAGTTCGTGAGGGTGCAACAGATTCCTTGAAACAGAGGATTGCCTTTCCGCCAATCATGTTGCGTCGGTTGCTTATCCGTTGTTCCTGCAGCCACCCCTGCAGGAACAGTTCAGCAAACCCTAACCCTGCCCAATCCCGTCGCGACCAGCGTGGAGAAGGCGATATCCACCGATCAGACCAAACATCCGACCGTGTGCAGATAGCAGCAGCAAGTACTCGAGTATATGCAATTGTGTCATGAGCCCCAGGCAAAGCGCCCCTGCCTTAGCTCTATTATCGGGCCTTAGAGTTGAGTAGGTTGGAACTAGTGTATATAAAATTCAGCAGGGAGAACACTCCTGAATGCTCTGTAGACTGCCGACAGACGCTCACTCGGAAAGCAAATTTCGCAGGTAGAATTTTGCCATTATGAGGTCGCTATATTCCAGTTTCTTCGCTATAGTCTCTCTGTTACTCTTGGGTATTGAAAGAGTCCAATCCCACTCATGGGTAGGCGAATACACTTCCATCGAGTGCCCTCCCCAGCTAATTCATACATACTAGATTGACGATATCCAAGCCGAGGGGAAGGGAGTCTTAGGTTATATCCGTGGTTATGGTATTTCTCGCCCTCCACGCTCCCCTCCGAACTCAATTGACCCTTCACAAAAAAAAACACAGCTGGTCGGAACAATGAAGTCGACGTACACAATACTTATCAGCCGGCGCAGCGATCTTCACCTGTTTGTAAACCCAACTCCCAATCAAAGCCTACAGCTCCACTCGCCGGATTCCCTCGCCTTAGAGCCCCCCCGGGGGCGCACATTCTCGCCCACCACACTGAAAACGGCCATGTCTCGCGACCTGAAGCACCCGACGCCTTCAGTGGCTACACCTACTGGTACGGGACCAGCAAGCCCTCGAGCAGCCACACTTTGCAGAACGCCCTCGACTGGACGAGCGATGGCAGGGGCGGCAAAGGCGATGGAAGATTTCTCTCGAGAA
The DNA here is from genome assembly GCA_006112555.1 of Tuber indicum. NCBI lineage: Eukaryota > Fungi > Ascomycota > Pezizomycetes > Pezizales > Tuberaceae > Tuber > Tuber indicum. Next base: position 362,523 of record VBSK01000152.1, read on the forward strand.
GCACATACGACGACGGGGAGTGCGCGGAGCCAGGGAACACGGCCATCAGTAAGGAGCGCGGCGTCGGACCAACGGGGCGGATGATACCCTGCGTGGACAACTTTACCTTACCGGACGATCTGGATATTGGGAGCACCTACTCGGTCTACTGGGTGTGGGATTTCTCGGGCCATTTCGGGTCCAGGAATGCAAAGCATGTTGAAGTTCGTGATCACCCCCCCGTCTTTTGCTCCGACTCGTTTTTAACCCGCCAGCTGGTAGTGGTATACTTCATGCATGGACATCGATATCGTTGCTCCGTATGGAGCGGGGAGAGGTTCCAATTCTGAAGATAGTGATTCTGGGAGCGGCAACACGGGCGGAGGTACTCGCGAAAGCACGAGCTCTAGTGGCAACACGGGAGGTACCAGTAACACTGGCTCCACTGGTTCCACTGGTTCCACTGGTTCGGGCAGTTCGGGAACTTCTAGAGGCGCTGAAGGCAACAGCGATGGAAATACCAGCGGAGGTGGTTCTAGGAGCACCATCGACGGCCGCGACACCCCCGCACTGCAACTCAACATGGACTCGGCTGTGGGCAGAAGATACGGAATGGTCCCATGACAATTAACGTTGTTCTATGTATTTGGTTTCCTCTTGCTCGGTACATTTTAGTACTAGCATCTCTTAACTATTACTTGCAAGTTATAAATGTAGCACATGTAAATCAAAACCAAGTATGAGAGAACAACTTAATTTTGCAATATATTTGCTTTTGCTATTGAGATTTATATTGTTATACAATTATCATAAATTACTGCCAGTGAGAAGTAATATAAAAAGGAAAAAAGACAGTTGATATATAAAAAAAAACAATTATTATAAAATGCAAAAAAATAGTCAATGACAGACAATGCTCATCATATTTTATCTGATTTCTCAGTATTCACTATTTCTTAAGGAACAGCTCAGAGTTAGATATTTTCATCAATTGGGTTTATATTATATTCCTCAGATTCCCCACAATCTTTTCTTAACAAGCATTCTTCATTTTATTAGAGATGCTAGCTTCAATATCTTCCAGATAATCCTCAAGTTTATTTGTCCTTACATATCTTTCTCCTGCTGGTATTAATAAATTCCCAGCCACCAGCTCACCAATTTCTCCATGCTACCTGTACACCCCTTTACCTGTTTACTATGTTAGGGGGATTCTCACTTACCAGTTGTATTTTTTTATTATGACATTGTTAGTAGATTCCCACCCACCAACCCGCATATGATTCTATCCCACCATATACCAGTATAATTTATTCTCTATGTATTAGTAACTGCTCATCAATTGGAAACAGAATAGAGGTCTCAACCTACCTGGAAATTTTATTCCTGCTTGTATCGGGATATTCCCACCCATCAGTCCACCTATATTTCCATCCTACCCATTCAAGTTCCTATTCCACACCTGTTTTTATTAGTAAAATTTCTTCTTATATAATATAGGTGATGATAAGCGAAAATGATACATGTTGCATTTTTCATATCTGTAGTTATGACAATTTCAACTTCGCGTAGCAACCAAGTGATACTCAAGAAAAACTCAAAAACATTTTAGCAGCTTAAATTATTAATAACACCACCATAATACTAGTTGAAAATTGTAAAATTGTACTAAAGACAGTGAAATTTGATTCTCTACAACCCGATGACAAAAAGAAAAATAAAAAGAAAAAAAATCTCATAGACAGGTTATAAAGAACATTTTGAAGCATAGTCAAACATTCTCCCTTAAAGTTCTATACTTATAATATAGAAAAAGAACTATCATGTCTACCTCACTTATTTTTTGATCTAGGTGGTCTTCCACGTCGTTTAGTTGGTACAACATTTGTTATAGTTGGTTCTTGAACATATTCTGGTTCTACTACCTGTTCAGCATACATTTCTATTAAAATACTATTTGTTAGAATCTTAAGAATACTTTCAAAAGAAAAGAACCTTTTAACCAATACGTACCGCTTATATTGTTATTCTGTTTAGCTGAATTCAAACTAGTACTATCCTCCTCTAAGTTTTCTTTAGCCTTCTTAGCTGCTTGTACTCTCAAATTCTTCTTTTGTCTAACTTCAGTAACAAGATCTCTGTTTGGCTCCGAATAGAACCATAGGTCTTTATACTTCTCAGGAACATAGGAAGAGTACTTGTGCCAAAGATCATGTCGCTTTTCAGGATTCATGCCAGTATCAGGCAATAGTGGCGGGGATATTTGGCGGAAAGAATTTAAGGAAAAGGATGACTTTCGAAGGTCAAACTTGATCCATTCCTGATCAGGTAGCCGATGTGCATGAACAACTCCTGGAGATGTAGGACTAAAGTAAAAGAATTGAAAGCTTTGTATACCATTTAATGGTTTTAAATATTGAGCTAGAGCTGTATTCCAATCATGAAATACAGTTCCAACTGTCTTATTAAATAGTGGTATAGCTTTAATCTTTCCAGCCTTGTCTGTTAAATTAACAAGAGCAGCATAATGTTCAGAAATCTATACCTCATTTCAATTAGCCTTTTACTTCACTGTACTAAATCCACAATCAACACTATTTCTTATATGACCCTTTATCTGAAAATCTAGAATAATAGACTGAATATTTGAGTTAATACCAGCCAGCAGAAATACCATAACCTAGTTTTATTTTTATTTTGTCCACCATAATTATCTGCACAAAGGTGAATCTCTTACTTGTGATTGTTACCTGATGTAAGGAATAAGTGAAGTAGAGACACAACTTGATTTGCCCACTTACTCTGCTGGGCTTCTGTATGTATAGTGTGGTAATGTTGTTCAGTAGAATTATCTACAATACCTAATACATACAGCTTAAATAGTGACCAATAGTACCATTCAGAGGGTTGCTGAGGGATAGATAGAACTTCAACAACTTGCTGAAAATCAAATGAATAACAAGAGATAGAATATTCAGCATGCCTCGATCTCTGAATATCGTCTTCATACTGTTGACGACATGCACGATACTCTCTTTAATGAATTTCCAACTGCTGAAAGTTGAATCTATCAGAATTCTGTATATTTTTGCCCGCTCTGTGCTGATTCTGGCCCTCATTGTCAGTTATGACCTCAGCTGGAAAATCATGCTGAGAACGATTGCGGAGAATGGTACACTCATCACAGACATTCTTAGATGGTTTACGTATTCTCAAAAACTGAAACTTGTCATGTGCTTTCCAGTACTTATAAAAGTATGAGAAAGAACAAATTGATTTTTGATTTTTATAAAGAGTAATAAACCGGTTATAGATTGTCTTATAAGATAGATGTGATGGGAGAAATGTAATATGTTCTAGCTCAAGATGTTTAATAGTTTGCCTATTTTTAAGAGAACGCTTAAAAGTTCTTGTGGCTATTATTTCTCCTTCTTCTGCCTCAATCTTGTCAAGAAACTCTGCAATATTAGACTCAATTGCTGGATCCATCTTATTGTATGCTCTGGCTTCCTTGTTCCCATGTACCTTAATTATAGGTATTCTAGTTTCAATCAAGTACTTTATAATTCCAGTAATTGTTTTTCTGGTCATATTCCAAAAGGATAAGAACAAATTCTGACAAACTCTACCAATAAAGGGAAGAGTATATTAGATATATTGCACATGGTCCTTGGACTTATTTGGTCAGACCTATTAGATTTATTTTTAAATATTTGAAAGAAGCAATATATTCAACTTACTTGTAACTGTGAAGAAAGAAGATAAACTATCATAAGTTTCTTTTGACCTCGTGGTATTTTGTCATGATGAATAAGCCATGTTTTCCACTCATCTAGAGAGGCTTTTTGCAGACACGCCTGCATACAAGTACAAGATTTTGCAAATCTTTTAATCCGTCTTGTATGTATACTATTATCCGAGTCGCTACCTAATTGTTGAAATAATAGTTAGTACTTAGACGTAATAGTTACTCATTATGAAATTTGGAATTTGGAACTTGAAACTACCTGGAGTGCCAGTGTTATCTAACTCTAACTCAGAGCTTGGAGAACTGTCTTCAGAGTCTGAAAAAACAGAAATTATATCTTCCTCAATTTCTGCATCACTAAAGATACTGTTTGTTAGGCGGAAGCCGACTCTAAATGACTGTCGAGAAGACTTAGGCCTGAATCTTTTGTAATAGACGGAGATTTGTCTAGGAAGGCTCGATATCGTTCTTTTCGTTTATGAATACTGAGAACTCGCTTAATCGAAAGGGGAAAATATTTCAATAAAGATTCGTAGGTAAAACAATGTTATATTGTTAAGGTCTCTTCTCCGTTGCTTGATGATGTCTAAAAGCTTGGGAGGCACTTCGATATTTATATCCCGCGTCTGAGTGTTCGCGGACTACATCTAATCCTCCTATAACTAAGTAACTATCCAAGATTGTACGCTAACGTCTCGTGGTCTTAACAAGTGCGAACACTGTTTGACCCTGAACTCTCACACACCATCTTTGTTCTCATAAATTCTTTTCCGTCTTATCGTAGGATGCGCTATTATCCTCGAATGACCGGTCTTCGATTTATAGAGACGAGTAGACTTCTGTTTGAAACTGCAGTCGTCTTGACTATCGTTCCAGTAGTCTCTTCCAATTTCACATAGTGGCCAGCGTATGCGTCGGGTACCTATGCATAATGCAGGCTGTGTAGACGGTGTGCCAACACTCATAAGTCTACCGCCTATTAGGTCTTCTGAGTCTGAGCAGCTTCCCCTCGGTCCGCCTCGCCTCAAAGAGAATCACCTCTCAAGGGATCCTGTTTCCAGGACCAACCAACATACAGCGGCCTTCAGATAGGTATTGGTGTCATATCTATCCCCTATGGCCTCTGGGGCACTGTAGGAGTAGTTGCGGATTTTCGAACCGAAAACGTCCCGTTACTTTCGGCCCATAGTTAGGATGCCTAACTTTGAAGCCTAGTAACTCAATGCGCCTCCGACGGATTTCCTCCGTTCCACTTCTCAGAGGTACCCAGAGGTGCCCTCTTATATATCCTGCGAACAGCTTCCGGTCGGACGGACGGCAGCGACGTATATGGTGTTATAAAGTGGGCTTCATTGAAGTGACATTTTAGTCATGGGACGCAACTCTTCGAAATCTCGCTAAGGACGTGCGGGCCTCACAACGGGGCCGGAGGGGGGTGTTAGGCTCTCGATAAATGAGGGTCTGTGCGCAGTTACCCTACCGAGAGGTCTGTGCATTTTCTTTATGCCTAACACTGTTCAATGTACTTGAAGAATCATATCGACCCATGTTATCAAGCAAAGCATTCATTGCTGATTAGTTGATAAATTAATTGAACGATAAAGATGATAAGTAGAATGTAGGAAGGTTGGAGGTGTAAAGAACTGTTTAAAAATCAAATTATAAATAACAGTAGAGTACTAGTAGTATTCAATACTATTAAGTTTTTATTTAATTGTTTACAACAACTGATATTATGTTGCATAGTATATCTATCCTACAGGATTATAGCTTCCGTTGCATTTACTCTCAGAATAATACAAATTACAAAATGTAGTATACCAAAGAATTGTACTCTTAAAAAATGCTATAAAATATTTCTCTAATACATTAGAGGACCTGCTATCAGTCTATGTAAAATTCTTTTTTACTAAATTTTGACTTATCAACTCAAAAGGCCTAAATCAGCTCCAATTTTGCTGAAAAATATTTTTTAAAGGCACAAGAACATACACTACAGGCCTACAAATAATTGTATGCATATACTTTAATATGTTGCGTTGGTGGAAATGTAACCTTTTCGCATAACATCACCCATATTATGATATAAATTGTTTAGAAGGGGGACCAAGGCAGTTGCATTGTGCAATGCTTTAGTTGAGTAGGATATAGGATAAATCTTGGTGATGGTAATAGTGTTAGCAGAAGTTTTACAACTTAATTGTAATATATTATTTCATGTATTTATTTAATAACTACATGCAATTTCACCTCCTTTACTCACTTATAATTACCTTCCTTTTTTTCTATTCAATTCTCCTCAAAATTTGTACTGTGTATAATAGTAGTACATAATATTAGACTAGCGGAGGAGGCATTTCTCCCAGCAACATGTATACAGCGGGAGAAAGTTACGTAGAGCAACCAACATACGATGAATGAAGCACGGGGTGCAATATTACAAGTACCCGAGTAGAATAGCCCTCTATTGTTTCTTTTAACCCAGGAGTTAATTGAATTAGGATGATCATACAGAATCTCTCGCATATGCCAAAACACAAACCATATTCTGAAAAGTAATGGCAAAGAGCATCAACAGAATGATAAAAGTACCATACAACGAAGTGAAATAAATAAAGAAAAAAGGGAAAAAGATCCCAATAACACTAAACTAATAACGACAAATCCAAAGAAAAAGAAAAAGAAAAAAACGCGAATCCAAACCCACCCATGATCATAATAAAACACTCCATTAAAACCAACTCAAACATTTTAAGAAAAACTCCTCGGCAGTGCTCTACTGCTTAGTAGGAACCCCCACACCCCCCTTCCTCCTTCCATCAAGGCACCTTCCAACAACCTCCTCAACAACTCCCCTCCAAGCACCAGCCTTGACCCCACTCTCCACAAACCCACTAACAACGCCCTCATTCACGCCTCCATACACAACTTTCGCCCTGCCAGAGACTTCAAGATCGCCATCCAGCAATAACACAATCCGGATCTTGGAGCGTATTTCAGGAATGAGAACACTGACCTTGACGACTAGTCCCTCGTCACCGCCCTCTAGAGGAGTTATTTCTGTAGGATGCAACCGGCGGACCTGTCTGATTTGTTCCATGACAGTAAGCGCGTTCCGCCAATACTCGTCCGCAATCTTCACAGCAGCCTTTAAACTTCCCGCCCCAGACAACCTCTTTTCCAGCGCTGTGATAAAAAAGGTAGTCTCTGCCTCGCCAAGTGGGATTGGATCCGAAGGCTTAGAAACAGCTGGCAGGACATACGTCACCCCCGTAACTGCACGAGCGCATGAATCCCAGAGTATGCGAAGCTGCTTCAAGAAGAGCAATTCCATAGTCCTATCTACCGCCGAGATTATACTCCATCCATGCTTTCGCTCTAATGCAATGACTTTTGACTTCCAGGTGCTGACCTCCTCCTCCGACCAGCCTCTGTTCATCTCCTTTACGCGTTCAGCCTCTTCGATGCAGGACTGAAGCATTTGCTTGCGAAGTTCGCGCTCTGAAAGCTGAGTGTCGAGTTTTTCAAGGTCTTTCTTTCGCTGGGCAAGTTCGGCCTTTGTTTGCTCAACCTTGGACTGCACTGATTGGAGGCTCTCCCGGGCAATGGCGAGCTGCGCCTTATCGTCTGCCTCTATTCTGCGCTTCATCTCTCGCATATAGTCTAGTTTCGACTTTGCAGCCTCAAAGCGGGAGATTATTTCTGGGAGGAGTTTCTGGCCAGCTGCGAGGGCTTCTGAGAGCAGAGTTTCATCGTCTTTGAGGCCCTTGAGGTTTTCTTCCAGTGCTGCACGAACACCCTCGAGGAGTTTCATCCGCCACTCGTACCAGATCCCCTTTGCCAGGAATCGCGCATGAGTTTTGACATTCTTGAATTGGGTGTCCATGATAAGCTTGATGTCAGGCGGAGCCTCCATATATTCCCGGAAGAGCAGGGGGTTTTCCTCCAGTGTGTCGCCTTCGATTGTCTTGACGACCTCACGCCCCTCGCGGATGTACTTTTTTAGCTCGCGGCAAGAATGTTGGAAGAGGTCGAGCATGGGAACGGTGCAAGCGCCGGCGATAACGCAGTCTGCTAGGCAAGCTTCGGCTTCATCATCCATGCTTCCTCGACTCTTCTTTAGGCCTGGGAATCCAGTTTGACGGCGCTTGGTTGTAGTAAGGCCGTCAAGGAAAGTGATGCTGGTCATATTTAGGAACTCTTGAAGACTGATTTTTGGTTCTTCCTCTTCCTCTTCTAGCGCTTGATCTGGCATCGCTTCCTCTGGAGACTGCTCTCTCGGCTGGCCGGATGTAGGGCCGGCAGACTCGATGATAACTGGTGTTTCTGGTGCAATAACAACTAACCGCTTTCTTGGAGTCTGCCTTCGGCCAGAGCCAGGTGTAGGTAAGGTAGGGCGTTCGATTCTCGGAGTCTTCGCCTGTGGAGTTGTAGAACCATGGTTATCGCCAACAGCAATAGGCCCATCCACACTCTTCCTCCGCTTTCCACCTCCCAGAACCGCCAATGCATCATCACTCCTCTCCCTTTTGCCCGCGCCTGCCAACAGTGCACCGTAAGCCAGACTCTTACGAGAGGCCTTCCTTGGTGTCAACATGTCGATCCTACTTCTCAGGTCAAGACTCATCCTCCTCTCTGCCTCCCTCTCTTTCTCTCTGCGCTCCTCCTCTGCATCGGCCAAATCGTCTTCTCTAGACACCTTGATCAAATCCCTGGGCACCATAATCGGAGAGAACGAGGGCATCTCCCCTCCAATAGACTTTCGCCCAGAAAGCTTCGCTGCGATACGCGGAGATCCCAAGCCGGGTTTGTCGATACCCATTCCCTTAGTAATCATGGGGGAACCGAAAGCCATTGGCGTAGCATGTTTGGCTGGAGTTTTCTGCTTCATTGGCGAAGGTGAAGTCGGGAAGCCAATTCTCTTTTTAGCGCCCATCGAGTAACCCTCATTGATACAGCCCGCACGCAGTGGGGTCTCAATTATTGGGGCCTTCTTGCTCGGAGTCTTTGGTTTAGTTGCCGGCACAGCTGGGGTGAGTTGCTCAGGAGGTGTGCATGGCTGAGGAGTTGATAGCTTTTTCTGAGGGGTTACAAAGATGAAGTCTTCCTTGCGCTTTTCCATTGTAAGTAGTATGGGCTCTTTAACGGGAGTAGACTTTGTAACTGAAGGAGGTCTTGTGGCCGGGGTATTCCTTGTAACGGGAGTAGACTTTGGCATGGATTTGGGCGTGGCTTGGGGGGTGGCTTGGGGGATTTCCTGTTTCCGTTGTGGAGTCCCCGACTGTGCAGCAATTGGTGCAGGGGCAGGAACTGGAGACTGGGGATGTGCGTTCTCCACGCTCTTGCGAGCGGCAGTGCTATTCCCCCTAGTAACCCTCTTCTCACTTCCCGTAGCTGATACAGCACTCAACCTCTTGCTAGTTCTTCTCTTTGCTGGGGTCGGGCTTCCCTGATCCGTAACAGTCCCCATCTCTCTCTGTAGCTCAGCAATCGACGGCGCAACAGGTGTTGGCACTGCTTCACCCGCAATTTGTTGATGCTCGCCCAGTTTTCCTTTTCGGGCTGACGAAGGTCTAGAATTTGGCATGATGCTTCCGATAGCGGCAGAGATATCCATAGTAACACCCTCCATGCTGAGATCCCCGTCCTCCTCCTCCGTGTCATCTGCATCTTGAGTCCCCTGTAGAGCCGGAACTTTAGGATAAAGCGAAGCAGATTCCTTTACCGCTCGCTCGTTCACCTTTGTAGTCGAAGGCAAAATTCTGCCAATTGCAACGGTCATGTCCATAGCTGACTCCCCCTCATCCTCTTCTGCAAGACTAGCAAGTCGCTCCTGATCCTTATTCCACTCAACCCCACTTAACAACCCCCCCCTTCGTGGTTCCACATTCCCATCAGTGTCGTTAGGTTTGTCGGTTCCAATAATACCTCCAAGGACGCTTGTAAATTCCATGGTCATCTCCTCATTCTCTTCGGCATCAGGTGAGGTCGGGGAGGGAGGGCATGGTTGAGGGGCAGATATTATGCCGCCCAATGGCCGAGTAATATCCATCGTCTGATCCTCCAAATCGATGGCTGGTGTCTGTGCCGAAACCTTGGACAAGATTCCACCAATTGGTCGAGTAACATCCATATCCATGGTCTGGTCTTCGTCTACAAATCCAGGCGATTCGTTGACTGCAGCATTCGAAAGTATACCGCCGACAGGTCGAGTAAAATCCATATCCATGGTCTGGTTTTCGGCCTCGAAAGTAGGTGCTTCGCTGGAAGGGCAGCTAGAAAATGCGCTACCCAGTGGCTGTGTCATGTCTATATCCATATCTTCATCCTCTCTAGCTTCATTATCGTATTGGACCAAAGGTTGGGGCTGTAGTCCAAGAGACCTGCGCTTTGCCCTCTCTAGGGCCTTTGCGGCATTCCCCAGAATACCACCGACGGGGCGCGTGATATCCATATCCACAGTCATATCCTCGGTGGTGGTTGCCGCAAGACTGTTGGGGGAGGCGAGAAGGCCGCCCACAGGTCTAGTTATGTCCATAGCTGTTTCGCCGTCATCGTCGTCAAGCCCTGACCGAGCAGTCACAAGCTGAGGGGCGGATGGCAAAAGCCCGCCGACTGGTCGAGTCATTTCCATAGTCATATCCTCGCTAAGGCTCTCAGCCTCATCATCCGTCTCCGAGTGGTTTGACTGCTCGCCGGTTTCTGTAGCCCCTTCAAGTTTCCATGCAGTGCGTTTACCAAACGCCTTAAAAGCTCCAGTAACTTCGTCATCCGCAATTTCCATATCTACACTCATATCCCCCGCAGTAGTGTCGCCCGCCACCGAAACAAATGTCCGTCCGCCAGCAGTGTCATCGCCGAAATCGTTCAAGCTATCGTCATCACTACTGGCCTCCGCTTCGGGCATTCCGGCAAAGGGACTCTGAGCACCCTCAGTTCCTGATGAGAAAGGGGAAGAAAAGTCGTCTTCGGGATTATTAAAGTTCATAGGTGGCGTTGGAGCTGAGAGATTATTTCCCTTATTGTGTACACTCGGGGGAGTCTCTGGAAGCCTTGGATCGGGGGGCGCAGCAGGGGTAGGAGTCGCCTGAACACCGCCGAAATCGTCTGTTCGGTTTGTAGACGCAGTGGCAGGTGTAGATGCTTTACTACCCCCGGTAGAGCTAGGTGTTGATGATCCATCGTCACCGCGGTAGTACTCCACGACGTCCCAAGTATGAAGAGTAGCCTCCGGAGCGAAAGAGACACGGCGGTTACCAAGAGATTGCCGACGTGCAGCTCTCGCAGCTAAAATCTCTGCCCGTTTCTGTTGCTCCTCTTCAGTGCGTACAGGAACTGTGGTCGGCACTGCATTGGAAGGAAAGGGGGGCGGTTGAAAATTGAGTAAAGTGCTTGCAGAGGATGACTGCAATGACGGTTGGGATACCGAAGATGATTGCTTATTACCCCCTCGAGACCTATGGGCGGGGATCGCCTGGATTGGCGAAAGCGGTAAGGTGGGTTTTAAGATAGACTTTACTTGAGCCTGCGGTATGATCTAAGTTCACAAAAAAGTGGTTTCTCAGTCAGTTTCGTTGAGAGTACATAATAGGGGCGAGTTGTGGCTACGAACCGAAGATACTCTCCTCCCATTACCGTTCGCATCTTTCAACCCCCGGCCATTTGATGTACCATTCAGCGCATCGAGACCACCCGGTCCCAATGATTTCGATCGAGATTTGCGAGTGGGTTTTGCTATTGTTGACTCTGTCGATGATGAGTTTTCTTTGCTTATTTGAGTTGAAGCAACAGAGCTACTCGGCATCACGGCAATCGACTTGCGAGAGCGCCGCGGTTTTGGCAGCTGCTGTTGATCTGAAGACATTGTGCAGAGTTATGTGTAAAGGGGAGAGGTGTTTGAGTGGGATTCTTTCTCAGCGAGCAAAGGTCGTGCCCCCTATCGATGGTATAAGCGGGGGCAAGGGCAAGGGTGAAAGTGGAAATATTACTGGGTATGATAAGAAAAGTCGTGAATTGTTTTGTTTGTGGCGGTTTGTTATGATCTGCAGTTTCTTGGTTGCACCTTGCGTCGCGACTTGTCACTGACACCCCCTTGATCATCTAATCTTGAAAGATCTCTTGGCACATATATACTCGAGTACCGGTAGGTACTCAAGACTGCCTCCGTATGATAGTCTACATTCAATTATTTCGGCACCAAGCTCGTCAGTACGATACAAGTAGTTTACAGACGGTGTACATTAGTTACAAAACTCAAACGTACCACGACTAAACATAAAAAAATGAAAACACCCTCACGGCGGGTGTCATAAAACTCTCTATATGTGAAACAATTTCTTTGCTCCCCACTCTACACTTCATCCGACCCCGGACATGCATCATAAAGCATCACTCGATTGCACACTTGAATTTCCCGGTATCTACAAGCTTCCGTAAAGATGCGGTAACTCACAAAATTTAATGTCTACAAAAACTTCATGCCCAGGACTATTAGTTTTGTAAATAAACACAAAGCCCTATAATTCTCAAACCCATCTAAGATCATATCATAAAACTCCAGAAAATAATTTTACCACTGCCTCTCTTTAAATTCCCACCCCGCAGTACAAAGTGCAAGCGAAAACCAGTGCTAATCCAAACCCCTTAGTATCTCCTGATACCTCCCTTTCCTCATTGGGTCAATCGAGACTAATTTCGCCAACCACACCCTCCTATCTACCCGCCTCTTTTCCTCGTCATCTGCAGTCCATTCTTCTTCTTCCTCCTCAACATCCTCCGGGTCTCTTGGATCCTCTCTGACCCGTTGTAATAGGCCTACGTACTCGACTAGAGCTTTGAGAATATACTTGCATTCTGCATGCGCTTCAAGTAGATCCTGAAGAGTATCTATCTCGGTAGCTAGCATGAGCAATTTTGTTCCGCGGGACATAAAAGGTGAGATAGCATCTGGTGTATCGCGATCCGGGGTGATAGTATTGGAGTATATTAGCCAGCGGTGATAGAACCAGAGCGACTGATCGTGGGGGTTCGTAGAAATATTGCGTTTTAGTAATTCTAATTCTATGACCGTTTATTAGTGTTTTTCGGTGAGAATGAGGAGTGAAAGGAGACCATCTTCCAAAAAATCCATCCTCTCCTGCCTTCCACACCTCCTCTCAGACAGTAGCCTCGGGATAAGTTTACTTCTGTTGTGCCATGCCGAGTAATTACTCATGCCGCCAACCCCTTGAACCATCGTGGTTGTATATGCGAACTCCTGTTCCACAAGCGATGTATCCCTCGATGAAGAGTTTTCAACCTCATCGCCAGAAACACTTTTCCGTCTCGGAAACTCGATGTTGGAAATGACAAACCGCCGATACATCCATCCATGAAAATTCCTAACATCCCTACGTAGCATGAGACCCACAAGGCCTAACTCTTCTTGCCAGAAGTTGCCTGCTTTATCGGCGGGCAGAATTTCCGTTGCACGTTGGAGGGTCCACAGACGGTGATTCCAAATCCAGTAGCATTTCGGGAATGAGGAGAGCAGTGGTAGTAAGAAAGCGAGTTCCTCCTTTAGGTGGAGGGTTGCCCTAGAAGTGTATGCCGCGTGCACAGACGTGGCAACCTCTTCCGGGTCCTGGTTCGCTTCATTATCCTCGAGACAGGTTCGAGTGGAAGCTGAAGTAGGAGAAAGGGCGATCCCAGGAGGTGAGTGTTTAGCCAAAAGCGTCTGTTGAAGGATTTCGCGCCGGTAGTTCCATATGGTGTAGTACTCCGGATTAAGCCTCAGTAGACGGGTAGTTCCATCGAGCGCCTCAAGATTGTGCTCTGTCGCTAGCCTCTATTATCCGTCAGCTTTTCCCCAGCTGCATGGGGGAGGACAAATACCTGCTCTTGAACTGTGCTGGCAAGCTGGTTGTATTCCTCAATCTTTTTAAGTTCTTTCGCCCGGCGATGCTCGTCTCGGGACTGCGTAGCGTATTCGCTTCTAGAAATACCGTGCTATGTAGAGCTTAGCTGTGGTATCCCAAAGGAATAAGGAGCAAACTCCTTACGCTCGCCATCTCGGAATGCTATCGGTATAATCACCAGTTGCATGAAACAAAGCAAAAATCAATCCCACCACCATTGACGTTGTCTCCTCAGACAAGGGCCATACCAAACATCTTGATTCCGAACGATCTAATCAATCTTGCCCATCTAATCAAATCAATCTAATCAAGGGCAGAACCCTCGCAACACCACACAGTCACCCACAAAACACAATCGAGTAACCATGCAGCCCTGTCAAACCTCGCTGCCGCCAAAAGTGAATTAAACCCACCCAACGACAAGGACAACGAAAAAAAAAATAGCCAACACCCGGCCGTCTCCCCCACGCCCCGCCATCAACACCCTGTCAACAACAAGAACAAACTCAGCAAACCGACGACAATATGGCTACCGAACTGACAGTCCAGTCTGAGCGCGCGTTTCAGAAGCAGCCCCATATCTTCCTTGCTAGTAAGACCCGCCCAGCAAAGAGGAGAGTGGGAAAAGGTGGGAGAAGATGGTATAAGGATGTTGGATTGGGGTTCAAGACCCCCAAGACTGCTATTGAGGGAACATATATTGGTTTGTTCCCTACTCCGGAAAATTATGGAAGGAATGGATTTTTGAGATTCGGAAGATACGCAACAAGGGATAGGGAGAAAGAAAGGCTAATGGATTTGGTTAATTCAACAACAAACAGACAAGAAATGCCCCTTCACCGGCCTCGTATCCATCCGTGGTCGTATCCTTACTGGAACTGTTATCTCAACAAAGATGCATAGAACCCTCGTTATCCGCCGTGATTACCTGCACTACATCCCTAAGTACCAACGTTACGAGAAGCGCCATAAGAACATCTCAGCACACGTTTCCCCAGCTTTCCGTGTCGAGGAGGGTGATCAGGTTACTGTCGGTCAATGCAGGCCCTTGTCGAAAACTGTACCCCTCCCTACCTTCCCCCATTATCAATCTCTACGGAGCTGACTAAAGGTTCTTGCCAAAGGTTCGCTTCAACGTCCTCCGCGTCCTCCCTCGCACTGGCAAGGGCGTGAAGGCTTTCCAGAAATTCTAAACAAACAATAAACGGGGCCTTTTTTTTTCTTGTTATTTGCTCTTTATTTTTTTTCTGCTGGGATACGGTAATACAATGTCGGCATGCGGCTAATGATATGGGCTATCATGAAGGGTGATTGTATTTCTGTGGTATCAAAAACAAAAATGTGAATGAGCTTCAAAAAAAGAGGCGCCTCGTCTTCCCCTGCTTCTTCTGCAGTCTCGGTAATGGGGCTGGTTGTGGCTATGACTGGCGCCGGAAGCCAGGATTTGCTATAGTGACATGGGCGGTTTCTGGATGGACAAACAAATAGCCAGCTAGAGGGACGGAAATATATATGGGCCCCACAATGGAAGGGGGGGGAAGACGACGGAAGGAGGGGGAAGACTAGGGGAATTCTGCAAAACCCAAAAAACAAGTATTTGGGGTACAATATCCCATTAACCAGAGCACTGCTGGCGCGGTGGATCGTCGGTCCCGCCCTATAATCCACCACCATAGACTGAATCTCCACAGCCATCTATACATCCACCTGTCCACCCATCCCCAACTTCCCAGCTACCATGCGACAAAATAGCCTCAGAAATAAATAAATGCCCCCTTCAACCGCAAGCAAAATATCATACCATAGAGCTCCTCCCTCCCTTCATAATACGAGTACGAGTACAGTACCGCAAAACCTGATGCGGTTGACCTATACCGTAATCATACTCGTGCCAAGGGCATGACTGGATGTCGCAACCCCCAAATTCTCGCTTGCTCACAACCGGGGGCGAGTGCCCCATAATCAGCTACGTTTAACTTTGCTGTTCGACATAGCTCTATAGCCCGATGTATGATAGCAAACTTATTGCTTAACATGACATTCAGAGACTACAAGTACTTGTACCAGTATCATACCACACATAACATTCTATGGTTCCAGATGTTTATAGTGCCAGTGTTGACCAAATAATTTACATCAGTAGTTGTCTCTGCACAAAGTTTCCTGTGAAAAAGCCAAGTCTATGTTCACCTCAGGATTACAGTCTGGCTATTACCGCTATTATTATTATTAGGTGTAGTTATGCGAAAAAAAGGTACAACTTTGAAAATGCAATGAATATAATTGAATTCATATAAAACTTCTCTTCTCTAGCATGTAGAGAGAGTATCCTTTGATAGACCTAAAAAATATTTCTCAAGAAATTTGTGTTTGCTGTAGGCCAATAAAGTCAATATTTTGACAATTTTTTGTGATAATATTATAATAATTATTATGAATTCAATTATATTCAAAGTTGTACCTTTTTCGCATAACTACACCCAAATTTAGCTTTATCGAGTTTGTTTGAAGGCCAAGTTAGAATTGATTGGCGATGCGAGTAAACCGCATACCGGTACTGCAATATTCTCCATTCATACTTCAAGTTGTATCATATAAAATAAAGTATGGGATGGATGAGAATAGAACCTAGTCGTAACGTTTTATCAGTAAACTTTTATGCAAAGGTGTCTACCGATGTAAATTATTTGGTGAAAGCAGTGGACACCCAGAACTAGAGTATAGAGCTCATGTATGGTATGCTAGTTCTTCGAATGTCATGTTGAGCCACAAAGCTTACCGGTACCTGAGGCCGTCATACAAAGTTAGGTTGAACTGCAAAGTTATGATGCGCTAAACAGTTCGGTCAGTTGAGTGACCCAGGTTGCAAGCAAACAAGCGAGCATTCTGGGCGCCTAACCACGCACACTCTTGGCACTCTTGGCACCCTTGGCACGCGCAATATCTCTTACGCAGTGATGCAGTACTGTACTTGCATCTCTACAACAACCACTCCCAGTCCGTTCTAATATTGTAAAAAGTGTTAGTGATTTCCTGACGTGGTATAGCCTGAGTCATTTGGCTGTGTTGGATCTCGTTAACTTTCTTTCACAATTTTGTTCTGGGCTGTCGCAATTTACATGGACATTAATCACAGGATGGAGATGGTGGATCACAAGAGTTTTTACGGTGCGCCCGCGGATCTACCGCCTACCGTAAGAACTCGAATAAACGGTCCTTATGCTAGGATGTTGAACTTGCCTCTCCTAGTAAGGTCCGGTGTTTTTTGTTGTGTTCTTTGACCTTTTTCCAGGGGAGCAAATTTTGGACTACAAAGTACTCGTACTGTACAAGGACCATTTATTCGAGTTCTTGCGGTATTAAATGATACAACGCCACAATTTAGGCCAATAATCGGGAACATCCAAATGGACAGGCTGAAGCCTTACCAAAGCACACCTCGGTATCAACCTCACTGCCCTGACCCTAACAAGCCGTCCGACCCTGACCCAAACTACCGAGTGACATATTATGACTGCATACAGTAAGAGTATGACAAGTAAGCAAGCATCACAGTCTCAAGAAACTTCGAAAAGTGGAAGAGAAAAAAAAGGGATATTTATCACATCGTATGGTAGCTAGCCAGTTAGGTTTCCTACAAAAAAAAAAAAAACTCATCCATCCAGAATGGCCGACCCATCCGCAAATAGTAAAGCGACGCAGACTAAAAGCAATTCAACGCCCCCGTCTAGTCTTCCTCCACCCGCCCGAATGAGCCAAGTCAGACAAGACGAGACAAGAGGGATGGGAGAGAGAGCAAACGTAATGCAGTCCATCCCTATCCCCCAAATGAAATAGAGAAAACTTTGGAACCGAAAGCAGAAACTTATTGTGTAGAATCAAGAACAGGCAAAGGGGAAAAAAACCTCCCATAGATTAAGAAATGGTGACAAGACAAGAAAGAAACCAACACCAGAAGCCAGAGCCTAGATGAGAATACGAGTACGAATAGGAATGAATATGAATATAGAGGGGGAAGAGGAGGAAAAAAGAAAAAGAAAAAGAAAAGAAACAAAGATGCCAACTCCTCGTGTGCCCCCTATTATCTTCAACCTGGCCCATCGTCAAAATACATATTGTACGTATTTTTGCTTGTTTTCCGTATTGATACACAATGGTGTACCTTGCTTCTGCCCACCGACGATAACGCTTGAGAAAGAAAAGAAAAAAAAAAAGTAAAAGGAAAGTAGAAAGCAAAAAGTAAAAAGAGTTGAGAAAGAGAAAGAAGAAAAAAATGGAAAGACAAAATTCATCCCCACCGGTTTGCGAGCACACTTTGCTTCTCTTCCAACCCACCCTCATAAACTGCCCCCTCTGCGTTCCCAGAAAATCATGTAAATTCGTCAAGGACCTCTTCTCCCGCCTCGGGAACCCAGGTGATTCATGGCATGCTACAGTCATAATCGTCCAGACACCGAACAAAAGCTAGGGAAAAATAGAAGACACGGTTGTCAAGTTTAGACGCTTTGGGCAGCCATACTTGCAGGCTGTAATTCTCCGGCGAATATAATCAGTACCTATCGCATGTGGTGGATTCTGAGACTGGAGCTCAACTCACCGGACTCTGGTACATCAACGATGCTCTCTTGCCCCTGCCTTTCTTCATCTGCTGCTTCAACGCTGCAGAGTCTAGGGGCTTGAGTAACTCAAAGCTACACAAGAGTTCGCCCGAAACGGACATCACAGCCCCCCAATTATCGAATTCTCCGCAATACTTCATAAACCCGCTCTGTCAGTTCTCCAGCGACTCCAAATACCAGCCAAGAGTTCAACTTACGTTCGGCGCCGAAAAGACTGTCACTAGGGTCCTATCATTGAAGAACTCATATCCATCCTCCACAACCATATGCGCCCGGCATACTAGATCAAAGTCGTGCCGCGCCAAAAATTCCAAGATAACCTTCTTGCCAAAGCAGTAACTAACCCCTCGCTCATTCTCTTCCCAATCCGTTTGCATATCAGCTGGATCACTCCATAGGAGATCGCTAAGCAATCCGTAGTCGGGAACATCCGTTGGGCGTGCAATTTGCCGGATATCGTCCATATGTGAAAGAGATGGAGATAATCCACCGTGAACACAGAAGATCTTACCCGCAACAATTGAGGCAATTGGAAGACAGTTAAAAGTATCGATAAAGGTTTTCCAAATCTTGATGGTGCACCGACGCTTACACTCATCATAGAATCCATACACTACGGATGATCACAATCAGTAGCCCCCCGCAACGTGGATATTGTAGTTCGACCGGGACGTGACAACATACCTCGTGTAACATTGGCACATTCGTGATTCCCCCTTAGTAAAAAGAAATTCTCCGGAAACTTGAGTTTGTAACATAGAAGTAAAAGAATAGTCTCGAGACTCTGTTTGCCCCGGTCCACATAATCGCCCAGAAACAGGTAATTTGCATTGGGTGGAAACCCACACATTTCGAACATGCGAATTAAATCCGTGTATTGGCCATGCACATCCCCCACAATTTTTACTGGGGGGCTCAGCTCCACCAATGCAGATTGCGATAAGAAGACTTCTCGGGCTGCATGACAAATGGCCGTAATTTCGGCATTCTTGAGGCAGACAGCCTTCGTAACCTTTCCAGCATACCCAGCATCGAGAAGCCGCGTGATCATATCGTCGAGGTCTATGGACTTGAGTGCGGACATTTGCATATTGTCTGCTCCAGGCGAACCACCCTCTGTGGACCCATTTCCGATAGTGACAGGGTTCGGAGCGCCCGGCCGCTTTATCAAAATCGATTCCTTGGGCGCTTGCAAATGGGGAGGTTGCATGGAACCAGATCCAGCAGGCACATCAGAGACATGGTCCACCTCCTTATTCTTTCCACCCTCCACCGCAGAGTGGCCCTTTCCAACATATCCCTGAACCGGCGACGGTGGGGGAACCAGAGAGTTGGTAGAACCGTAAGGGGTATTCGTTGACGTGGAAGGTTCGGAGTTCGGTACGGACCGAGAGAGAGAGGATGTTAAAGGTGGAGGAAGATTAGGGTTAGAACTTCTGGACTCTCGTCGTGATCGTGCACTGGTCGAGGACCGAACGGAAGCTGCATCAGACTTGTCTGTAGCACTAGGAAGAGCAGCGAGGGAGGTCGAAGGACTATCCTTGTTGGTCGAGGCTGCAATCTTATTACGAATCGATCCGCGAATAGATCTTGTAGAGCCTTGAGTGTCCGACTTTGTTATCGGTAAGGTGTTTCCATCTACGCCGAGCGATGTCGTGGAGGAGCTTGCCGGCGCGCTACCCTTTTCGCCAGGTCTCTTGGAAGGCTGCTGACCCATTCTCTATTTGTCTAGCCAAGGTATGGGTGCCTAGTAACGAAGCAGTTGTCTCTAGCAAATATAAAGCAAAGTCGGGTAGTGAGAGAGTATGGAGGTAGTATGAGGAAGGAATAGAAGATTGGTAATATGATAGAGAAATCCGGCTGATTATCCCTGGTGGCGAAGCTTGGAGGAGGGGGGTGGGCCGCAGCCAAGAATTCTCGATCAGACGAGGCTGAGTGGAGGACGATGCGACGGGAAAAAGGGAGGTAGAGGAGGAGGAGAAATGTTATGGAGGTTCAAAGAGCGAATTTAAGAAAAGGAGGAACTGGCTCTCGAGGAACGGCGTCGTCTTGAATGGCACTCCGTGGTGACCCAGAACTATGCAACAATACCGGAGAGGGGGGGTAAATGGACAATCGTGGTCCGCGTTGCCCGTTCGAGAGGCCGTGTTGGTAGGCTGCTATGAGAGCAGGAAAGCAGGGTAGTGGGGGGAGGGGGTGGGGGATTCAGAGCGTGTCTGGAATGTTTGAAGACAATTCGACCATAAAATGGCTTCGAAAGGGAGTTTGTTGTAGCTAGATACTATATGAGTTGTTAGTATCCGAAAGAGACTTTCTCGGCAGACAGGGGATTGGATATGAGCGAGGGACGGAGGGGTGTGTGGAAGGGGGTGCGTGTCGGAATACCGGTACCGGTAGTAAAAAAGGAGGGGGTTGATGGAAGGAAGGAAGGGATAGATGGTAAGTGTGGCGGTAACAGAGATCAAGCAGGAACAGCAGATCAAAGAGCAGAGCGGCTGCAGTTGCAGAAATGCAAGCAGTAGGATGAAGCAGGGAGAAGAGGAGCACGGCACTGTAGAGGTCCGGGAGATAAGCTCCCCGGCCCCATTCCCTCTCTCTCCGACAATCTGTGACAGATACACGGGGGGGGGGGGTGAATATGTGAGAGTCGCTAGAGAGCCTCCTCCAATTGTATTAATGTGGGGGGAAGCAAGCAAGCATCAAGCAACTTTCTTTGAAATCCTCCCCTCTTTTTTCTTCTCCTTCTTCCTATTCTTCCTCCACTTCCTCCCTGATCCATCCTCTGCTCACCTTGTCTGCCTAACCGCTTGATTGACTGGTGCTACTCTGTCCTACTATCGTATTCATTGACCCAATCTACCGCCCCCTCTCACACATACCCAACCAAGTACCATCCAACCATACCTTTCCCGCAGGGAAAGCAAGAGGCCAGTTATCCGGATCCTCTGTCTGGGAAAGCACTCAAACTCACCTTAGGTGATGACGGATCAGGCTTCCTTGTCCAACTTTTCCTCCACAGATTGCTCCCAAGTCCGCTGCTGGGGAAGATGAAAAACTGACGGTAAGTCTACGTTGAAGCACAAAGCTTGGGGGGAGATGGGAAGGGTATTTTTTTTCCCGGGAATCCCAATTGCGTGAATGGCGAAGAATGTGGGGAGGAGGAAGAAGAAAAAAAATTGGTGGGAGAGGAGTTGGTTATGAAGATGCGCGGCGGCACACAGAGTGAGAAAAAACGAAGAGGGGGGAGACAGGGTTTGTGGTTTCAGTTCAGTCCCGCTTCTTATATCATACCGCTAATACCGGTAGGATGTCGAATGAGTTGCGACGGAGCTGATCGTGATTATTAAAAAATGCCCGGAGAAACTTTATCTCCAGCAACACCCGACAGAGAGGTAGATGACTTTAACCGCCACAAGCAGAGGGGGGGGTAAACAATAATAATAAAAGTTCAGCACGCGCGCTCAGGAATAGGTTACATAGAGCTTAGAAATATTCCTCGAGCTCTCCCTTTCTCTCCCTCGGTGTATATGACTCTCTGAGGTGATGATATTGTAAGGGTAATCCCACTAGATAGACCGTGATAACATCTCTCAAATAGTAGGTATCATAATCCCGAGGCAACAGGGCAGGTCAATCGAACCCGCTCATTCGGTCGACGGAACCAAGAGGCATCGGGATTTTATGACGAATGGTGCCCCCATAAAAAAAAAAGAGGGAGAGAACCAAAGGTGTTCTACAGTAACTTACTCGTATTACCTTCAGCAAGCCACGGCACTGCACCATGCAATCGCCACACACCCAGCTAACCAGCCCACCCCAGCCGACATCCAGGAAGCAAGAAATTTCATCACCGACCACAATCCAGCTATGGTACCGCACTCGAGCAGAGCACTCATCCCAGGAAAGGAGTACCCAAACATTGAGGATAATTTTGCTCGCGCGCATAGATACCCACGGATGATTGGACATACTGAGTATATTTTTTATTCGGACACTTCTTGCCTGGGACGAATACCTGTGCAGCACTCACTCGTACCAGTGCCGGTACGGTGCTCACAGTTTCAGTACCCGGTATCATAAACAGAGTGGGATTTGAACAAGTTTTTTTTTTTTTCCTGCACCCTCTTTTTTATTCTTTTCCCTTTTTTTTTTGCAGGAATTCGGATGAATCAATTCCCTGCCCTTGTTCCCTCACACAAATCAGCTATCCTCGGGAGAAGAAGGAACCGTACAGATACCGGTTCTCTCTACGATAATCACCTCCAACAAACAACCATGATGCGGTATGGTATGGCAGGCAGGGTCCCCAATCATAACCTCGAGAAGTTTCTCAACCTCTGTTACACCATGCGAATGAACAACCTCTGGAAAAAAAAAAAACCTTACATGCGGCGCCGTACATCAGGCCCAACATCAAAAAGACCCCACCTCCAAAGAAGGGAAAAAGGAGAATGAAAAAAAAGTGAAAACGAAGCAAAGAGTAGGAGGAAATTTTTCGAATAAAAACTCCACACCATACTGGTATGAGTACTGTACCGGTACTGGGCAAGCAAGATGCGCCCGGTGGGCACAACCCCCCCTCTCTCAAATCAGCCTTGAGAAAGGGAAAAAGCATGTTATCACTGTCTGCTAGCCAGTGCGTTCTTTGAGAAGTATCATACGGCACAGTATGAATTCTGCTTCCAAGAACCCTAGTGACACCCCCCCAGACGGCGATATGCCCGTCAACCCGCCAAGCAGCCAAGAAAACGGAGGAAAAAATTAAAGTGGGTTTGGCTTGGTTTGACCTCCAGTTGAAGCTACTGCTCAGAGGTTAGACTAAAGTGCGGTACCGGTACAAGTGTAAGAACAAAGCACTGGTATTTTGTACTATCCACGTGGGGTAGGTTACATCTGCATCAGTGCAAGGTACCGCACGAGTGAGGTACCATCTACAAAAAAGTATGATATTTCGTTCTCGCAATTGTGTAAATCGTATCCTATCTCGGAAGGCTTCTAGAATGTGGCGATTATGGTTGGTGGAAGGGGTATACCGGTATTGAGGCATAATTTCCCTTCTATCAATCTCCTTCCCAATAGGCTGAAGTCGAGTCGACGTCAGTCCATGGTGAGTTTCACATTATTAATTATCAATCACCACTTTGACGTTGGGATATGCACGCCGACATTACCCTTCGCGCCTCCCGGTTTACTCGAGTAGGTGAATAGCTCACGGTAGCTTTGCAAGAGCCATAGACTACCGGCGCAGTGCTCGTGTGTTGTGTGTGCGGAACTATCATCACCTGACAACCCCCAAAAGTTCTCGATTCTCCTCCCCTCCACGATTCCGCATGCTCCCGCAGTACTCGTAGGCGCGTGACGCTTTTCCCTGAACCTGTGAAATGCCCCATTTATCCACACGGGTGCCGTATCCACCACAATACCGGTAGCAGAGCCCTTTTGTCGTATCAACAACCATTTTACCCTTCCAGAGGTAGAATGGAGAAACGGACGGGACATGATAGGACCGAGCAAAATGGTGGACCGAGCACCGGTAGGTCTAAAGGGTTGAATCCGGCGAATTGATTTCTTCCGTGCTCCGGGATGGATAACCATGCCGAGAGATACCGGGATCAACACGGGATTGCATTGCAACTGTGCGATGTTCCGATCACCGATGACACCAGTTTCCCCGGAATCTACACACCGCCATTGCGTGTACTTGTACTATACTATATACTGTACCGGTGGCATTGCACACATGCTTCTCGCAGACACAGTACGGTGGCTGCGTTTCCAAGTATGATACAGGCCAGATTCTACGGCATAAGGAAAGGGCCCCAGCCTGCGGTCAGCAGAATTTGTGGTAAACAACTCTCTATCCATACGGCGCTCGTACTGTACTCGTACTAGCACAAGTATAGCACTTGGTGGTGCACAATTCCACATACAATGTTTTCACCAAGCCTGTGTGTGTGATTGGCGACGACCATCCCGTCGATTATGAGGCGAAATTAACTCCCTGCTCCCGTGCCGCCCGCCCCATGAAACGCGTCGGATGAGCAGTCACAAAGAAAGCGAAATCCCACCAAACATTTCGTTTCCGCCTTCTGTCACTTTATGGAAGAAAAGGAGGCGGACGCTATAACCATCTTGGCAACTTGGTCCGTGCATACAGAGTCCTTCCCATGTCATGCTAAATATGCCCTGCTTCACCCACACACACACCAGCGACACCCTCACCCGCACACAGCTTGATCAGTCGATTCGGGTCGAAACTACCGCACGGCACGAAACAACCCTTTTTTCCTTTTTTCTTTTTTCCCTTAACCGAGTACGGTAGGGTACCGGTATCACAATAATGTCCCATTCACCGCCGTCGATTCTAAATTTTTTCAACCTGCGCCGGAGAAAAAACATGACTACCGATACATTATCGCCGGTCCTTCAAGAGTTCATCAACAAGACGATGCGCATCACTACGACCGATACAAGGGTTTTCGTGGGCGAGCTGAAGTGCACTGATAAAGTACCGTAACCCATACCCCTCCACCCGACCACCGGCACCAGCGTCGTCGGCGCCGTCACTATCACGATCCAGCAAAGAGATCCATTCCTTGTTTTCAATATATCGGGGGACATTATGCTGATAGGGGAGCCAGGATAAAAACCTCATACTCGCACAAACACATGAATATCGGTATCCCACTGGGAATGGACTACGAGCGGAAGTGGAGAGTGGGGAGGGGGTTGTCGAGGAGGGGAAAGTGAGGTTAACTCTTAAGAGCCGCTACATTGGATTGGTAGTTGTGCCAGGGGAGTTCATTGTCAAAATTGAGGTTGAGGAAGGGCAGGGGACTATGGGAAGTGCTAGGGGTAGTATGACGGTTAGTGTTGATCGGGAGAGTTGATGCCGGTACAGGGCCGTGGGTGGGGGGAGATTACGGTAGTGGCCATCGGGAATGCTTTGCAATCATGGAGCGGAGGATTCACGGAGTTTATGGTGCGGAGTTTATGCGGCAGCTTTATATCTTGCTGGTGATTTCCGTGACTTTTCCGTGTCAGCGCAAATCATCGGAAGGGGAGTTAAGCCTGATCCGGTGTATCATACTCGTACAATAAGATGTCGCTATTATAGTATAATTGTCTCTCGGCGCTTGGTACGATATCATATCCGCGCACACAAGCACCGTGTCACCCGATTAAACCCGATATTGCGCTAATGCCGCTTGGGTCAAAAATGGTGAAAAAGGCGAATCCGCCACCGTGTGACGCTGAAGATCAATCAATGATCGAGGCTGAGGCTGAGAATTCTTAATCTCAACTACTCGATTTGCCCTTCTTTGAGTTGAATTCGGAGGTTTGGCTTTGTCAAAATTCTGCGGTGAGGATTTGAGCAATATTCACTTGCGAAAGCGATTCACTTCTGCGTCTGGTCCACTTCTCTCTCCAATACACCGAATCTACAAAGTCCAAATGAGAGCCATCATGGGTAATCACTTGTCGCCTCCAGGCCTCCTATCGTATCACCACGCCACACTCTACTTGTACTCGAGTATTCCCCCCCTCACCGCACCAATACTTGGCGAGATTTCGGGTTTTGTCGAATTGTGCGATGCATTATCATAGGATACAGGTAACATATCGTGAGGGACATCTGTAGCTAGATATTTACCCTGGCTCGGCAGTAGTATGTTAATCCGCCAAGCATGGCGTTAATACAGGTTAATCCCCTGACAAACATCAATTAACCGTCTCTGCCAAGGAAGTTTACAGTACTTAACATGTCTTGGACATTCCACTGCTCACACGAAAAGTGAAACCTGCTTTTAAACTCCAAAAACTTGAGACATTTCTCATTTTCTCTTCGTTTAATAGAGCCATAATTCTTATTGGAGTGGTTTCTGAAAATACTTTGGGGATTGAGGCTGGGAAATATTTCTCGGCAAAGTATTCCGGCTGCAGAAGACTCTCACCATACTCGTACAGTAATGATGGAGCGCAGCACCGTACAAGTACAGTGCGGCGCGCCACGATCGATCGGACCAGGAGTCGAATTGTCTCAGGGCTCGCTACTCGGGTGGGGTGAAGGAAGTGGGATCCATCCAGACCCCCCCACTCAAGCCTTAAATGCCTCCAAGATTCTCCCAACAGGTTACCGGTAAGTTGAGTAACATGTTTCTCCCTTAGTCTATCCCCTCTCCCCAACATCTCTCGCCATGAACATTGATGACATAATTCCATTCAGTTGGGATTTCACAGCTAGAGCTCAATACTGCTAGTTCTCTAACCGTGCGTACGAGTGCCCACCGCCTTAGGTCCTTATGACGGGAGTGAGACGTTTGCAGGGAAAAAAGGATCGCCTGGTGCATCATTCCCACGACAGTTAGTCTCAGCACGGCTCCGTTGGTTCTCCGGTACTCATTCTTCACCCAGGCTTCACTCACACACACTCACTCACTTTCTGAACGAAATTTGGTGACATCATGGCAACGGTGGTCTGCGTCATTGCTGGGTGGAGGAGGGAGGGAAACGAACAAACTTCCTCCTCCACATTCCAACCACTCTTCCCCTCTCTTCCTCTCCCATCACTCTCCCAGTACTTCTCCAGGCAATGCATATTAGCAGCTGATTCCCTTTCATCTGCTCGAGTATCAGTCCTTCTTCCTTCCTCGCTTCCTATCGTTTGATCGTCCTGTTGGTACTTTGTGCGTTAATCCCTTCTCTGGTGATACCATACTGGTATCAATCCTTGTTCCCGTTGAACCAGGCCATCCTTGCACATCTCATCCGGGCACCCCCACATCTGTTGATCAACCACCTCACCTCTTTACCATCACCCTCCATCATCCTCTGGTTCCTGCGAGAACGAACATCATAAATTGTAGTAGTCATGCATCGAACTTATTCAATGCGCCAGTCGCGCGCACCAACTCAATCACAGATTGAGAAACCACCTCCACCACCTAGTAGCACCAAGGTCGGCAGGTTGTTTGGTGGGGGAAATTTTGGTTGGTCTCTCATCCCCTCTCTCGATGTATCCCATATCAATAGCCATGCGCACTTCTCGGGCTTTCTAATTGTTTCGTTTGATACTCTTTTGTTACTGCTTTGCCGATTTGTTTGACATTTTGACATGCGGTAGCGGGAGAGATCGCGGAATGATCCAAAGTCGCTAACATGATGCTGATTGGAGGTGCTGCAGGTCATAACCTTCGTAAATCTATGGCCGGCGCATAGTACGCTCACCTCCTCTGGTTTTGTTGTTTTATCGGGCTAACCGGTTATACCTGCCGCTCTAGTGGACCGGAATTGGCAAAAAAGCTCTCGCAACTCGTGAAGATGGAGAAGAATCTTATGAGGTCTATGGAGCTCGTTGGCCGTGAGCGCCGTGAAGTTGCTCGGCAGCTTTCTATTTGGGGAGAAGAATGTGATGAGGACGTTTCAGATATCACCGACAAGTTGGGCGTGCTCATATTCGAGATCGGAGAGCTTGAGGATCAGTTCATTGATCGCTACGATCAGTATAGGGTTACCATCAAGAGTATCAGGAATATTGAAGCTAGCGTGCAGCCTAGCCGGGATCGTAAGCGCTTGCGATAAAGAGCCAGCACCCGGAAATGTGCTAATTGAACCGGCGTCTGATAGGCAAACAGAAGATCACGGATCAAATTGCCCAGTTGAAATACAAGGATCCGAATTCTCCCAAGATCGTTGTCCTTGAACAGGAATTGGTTCGTGCGGAGGCCGAGTCACTTGTTGCTGAGGCTCAGCTGTCAAATATCACCCGCGAAAAGATCAAGTCTGCGTTCACCTATCAGTTCGATGCGCTCCGCGAACACTCGGAGAAATTGGCATTGATCGCGGGGTACGGGAAACACCTATTGGAACTTATCGATGACACGGCAGTTACTCCCGGTGAAACTCGAGAAGCTTATGACGGATACGAAGCGAGCAAAAGGTGTGTTTTATGAGTTCACATGATGGGATTGTACGTTATGCTAATGTCTTGATAGCATCATTCAAGATTGTGAGGACGCTCTCACCAGCTGGGTCGAATCAAAAGCGGCTGTTAAACCACGTTTGTCTGTGCGTGGTTCTCGCCAACGTCGTACCCACGGTCGTGGAACTCGCAGTGGAAATATTGGTGAGCCAGTCTCTTTGACCGACCAGGATAGACCGATGCGTGGTTCAGGCGTATGGGTTCCTGCAGATGAGCACGAACGCCACCGCACCCATGGAGCTCCGCCCCTTAATCGTGCCGATGACGATGACCAGTACGAAGACATTACCGATGATGAAGTAGATCGCGGACACCATCGCGGCAGCCGGAGGCATGAGCGTGACCACGAACATGACCATGGCGCCGACAGGCGCCAATCTCCCCGCAATCGTGATGGTAAGAACGCTGATGGCCTCAATGGCGACGCCCACTCCCGTGACCGTGAGGATGAACGTGGCGCGGTCCTTCAGGATTGACAGACGTCGGCTAGAGACGTCGGGAGGGAGACGACGTCCGGGGATATGAACACGGCGACGACGACAGCAACGACACAACCGGTGGCTTTTCCTACAGGATATAATAACAGCATTCATAATACTACATCTTCCATTCTTACACCCGATAATTACCCTCCGGGAACCTATCCTACTGCACCTGCTACTAGTACCACTACCACCGCGGGCGACTGCAAGGACAACAAGCCAACTGCACCAATAACAACCCCAACTTTATCCACCCAACCCACTAGTATTATGCTCCCCCCAGCCCCAACCCCACCCCGCAACACCACCAACCCCCTCGCAGAAGAACAACAGTCGGGACAGGAATACCGAAGACCAATGCGGACAACCATGCGAGACGACCCCAAATACCAAGAGCAAAAAGAAGATGGCGGCAGAGCACTTCGGGGCGAAGCAGAGAGAGAGCGGGACTTGAGATCTACTGTTGATAAGCAGCACGATAGTGATGGTGCCGGGGGGGATGTTGTGGACGAGAAGGGAGAGAGTGCCGGTCTTTTCGGAAGGGTAGCAGAGAAGTTTGGGCATGCTTTGGGGGTTGAGACTTGATTAATGAATAATTATTATTTTTGCTTTCTTGTTCTCTTGTTTGGTTGTTGTGGTTGGTTAGTGAGGGGTTCTTGGGGTGGTGGGTGGATGGCTGGGGGTGGTAATGTGGATGTGAAAGTGTATGATGTTCCGACACTCTTTTTTTCACTCTTTTAACACGAACACAATGTGTCCCCGATAATTGAATGTATAGCTCTAGTATAGCTCTAGTCTTGTTCAAGAGAGCGCGCGCGCACACACTCTCTAAGTTTTGGCGCGATGATTGGAAGCGAGTGATGGAACGTGATCATCCCCTAGCCAACCGATCTAGCACTTGTACTTCTAGCAAATAATACGATACTACGGTAGATATCCAGCCTTTTTGTAAACCTAACCTACCGGGCAAAAATGCAAACCACTCTTTCAACCGCTCAAGCAATCCAATTCAGTTCAATTTATCAACCACCCACCGATCCCACCTAGCTCGATGTAGTAGCATAACGTAGCTGGGTGAAATGTTCACACAATGGAAAGAGAAGAGAAGGGAAAGGGGAAGGCAACTTTTAAGAGAGAGATATATATATATATATAGACCACCCACACCGTCCACTCACCCACCGGTACAGTATAGCAATAGCCAGACAGATCAACTACGAGCAGATAGAAATACGTGGCTCAGCCACGCTGCACAGAGCTGTAAGAATAATAGTGATAATAATACAATCGGTACACACACCATGACAAACAACGTAGGTAAGTGAGTAGGAGGGATCGCCAGGATGGCGAATGAAGTAAAAAGACAGAAAAGGGAGAGAAGAAGAAAAAAAAAAGGGGGGGGCAAATTAAAAGAAAGATAACTACACCCACAGACAAGAAGAAGAACCTGGCTATAAAAAATCAACAGAAAACAAAAGGAAAGGAAAGGAAAGGAAATCGATCAAGGCACGGTAACCACAGCCAGACAGTCAGTCCGTTACAAACGAGGTAGTAATATCAGTAGTGGTGGTGGTAGCAGTGGCAGGAATATCAGAAGTTTCACCAAATCCCCAGGTCCGGATTTCCGTGATGATGGTGATGATGGAAATGATTATGATGAAGCACGTACTCCACCTCTTCGTCATAATCATCATCTTCATCCAACTCCTCTTCATCATCCAAATCCGCTTCATCATCAATGTCAAACTCCCCGTGCCACCCAAACTGTGGATATCCAATTCCGAAAATTCCGTCGTCGTCACCATCGCTATCATAGCTAAGCTGGCTGCAATCCTGGCACCAGTGCGTATCCTCGTGATCGAACTCCGAGTCTACTCCATCCGGGCTCTGTTCGGGGTCTGGGTTGACGGGGGGTTCTGGAATGGTTTCGCTTGGGGATTGCATTATCCACTTTTGCCACTCGCGGACTTGGGACTGGCGGAGGTGGTGCTCGTGCGCTATTTTACCTTCTGAGAGGTACTTTAGTGAGAGGGTGACTAGGACTGGTTTGTTTGTTGAGCGGAGGTGGCGGAAGATGTCTATCCAGGGCGCCGGGTGGGATTCTTGTGGGTCTGAGTTGGTGAAAGCGTTGGCGTGCATGAGCATTGAGACACGGTTATGATCGATAATGTCGCATTTGTGTAAAGATATTTGCGAAAGTGTTTGTTTGTGGATTGTTAGAAAGGTTTTGAAGAGCTCGCGGGGAATGAAGGCGTGTTGGAGGAAGAGTTTGGTGAGGTGTTTCCAATGGTGAACCGTTGGAGTTTTTGTTGGCCCGGAGATGATGGGAGTGAAGTGCACCAGAGAATTTAGCCTAGGGTAGGCGATGGTGCTGAGGGTTAGATGCTTAAGATCCTCTGAAGCACGAAGCAGCCGGCCGACGGGGTAGAGCCAACTTGGGGTTGTGCCATCATGAAGGGACTGCGCCATTGTCATGGAGAAGTTGGCTTCTCGGATGGCTCTCATCCCGACTGATGCCTTGTCAAGGAAGTCACCGGAAAGAAAGAGGCAGTCTGCAATGAGACCCTGTATAGAAATAGTGGTGATAGGTTTTAACCCGGCGGTGGACTCGGCACGGAGGGCAAGGCCTTTGAGGAAGGCGCGAAAGACAAGTGGCCCCCAATTGCTACTGCCGCTATGGCTAGTGGTAATGTTCAAGTTGGGCAGTATGTCAGAGAGGGTCTGGGCAGGGTGGACGGTGATGCCAACGGTTTGGAGATTCGGGAAAGATTCGGAGAGAAGCTTTACATGAACCCTCTCAATATCCCCCGAAATTTGGAAGTTCAGGATTCGGGCGAGGCGAGAAATTTGTTGACGGCATGGTTCGGTGTGCGCCGACATGGCTTCTGCATACAATTCTTTGGGTAGGGAAATAACCTTCAAGTAGTCTTTCATGTTGGAGGCTGATACTCTGTCATTACGCATGTCAAGTGAAATTGAGGTGGGGATGGAAAGGGATGAAGTACGTGTAAAGATAGGAGGCTCGCCGAAGTGGAAAATATACGACTTCAACAAGGGAGCAAGATTTGCGCGTCCGGAAATGTTGGATAGACGATCCAGGGTGCATTCATCGTCGGTGATGCAAAGACTGGCGAATGCGTGCGGCGCAATAATATCACTGAAAGTACGACAGACAAGACGCAATCTCAAGTAGGATCCCTTGGCCGATGAACCGGTAGCGGGGTGATTCTCCGGCTTGAGGATATTGTGAAGAATTTCTGGCGGGAGGGTATCCATGGTCGGATATTTGTGACGATGAGGCTAGAGGTTTGTTGAACACTCGTGATAATGAAGCCGGAGGGCGTGTGGTTGGGTGAGGGAACGGAAGGGAAGGAAGAGGGGAGGGTGAGGGTGAGACGGAGGAAGGAATGGAATGGAAACGGGGAAGATAGAGGGAGAAGAGGAGGAAGAGGAGGGTAGGTTGATGGAAGGGAGGGTTGGTTGCTTGCTACCCTAGCTTCAGTGAGCTAGATCATGACTTGGGGTCAACCGACCGCACCGTAGCAGGGGACCCCCGAAGGGTGAAGCGCAAGCCTTGGGGAGAAGATGGAAGAGGAGAGGGTATGATACCAATAATTATGAGAAGGGGGACGATATATCAAAGAGTGGAGTAGAATGAATGATAGGGACAAAAAATAGGCTTGAGAAGGGTATATCTCTCAATGGTGAACGGTGCAAAGTCCAAAGAACCCAGTTGCCCGGTCGATAAGACGCGCCAAGTCTCGCTTGCATGAAGGGATTAAGGACTGCCGCCTAATCAGATTGATCTAGGATAACGATTACTCGAATATGATACTCGTAGAGGGAATGGAGGAGCAATAGATAATTATCATAATAATAATTATTATCATTACCATACTATTATGACTCAGTGGATCGAAAGATTATTTATCATCATCATCAAGGGCAAAATTGGTTGAGGCTTCGAAAGTGATTACCGTATCATACTCGAGTATACAGTATCATACTGTACCCGCTAATTTAAACACTCCTCCCCCCATTCCCCTTCCCCAACCCATCTGACCACCTTTAACCAACTCATCTCGCCTATCCGGATTCGTTCCCCCCTCCTCCTCGCCGTCCCTCCACCCAAGGGACCTTCTCGACAGAACCCCCACAGGGAAAACCTCGCCCTCCGTTGTTCTTCATCCAGCACGCCAGGAGGCTGTCCGGAACGAAAGAAAAGATGGCCACCGCGAAACGTCTCTGCATAGGAGTGGCTTGTGCTAACCCCATATCTACTCTCCAGTGCCCAACATGTCTGAAACTTGGCAAAGAGTCCTTCTTCTGCTCGCAGGACTGTTTCAAGACCAGCTGGGTAACTCTTTCCCCCCCCCTTTCGCGTTCGCTTTGGGCGCTCTCCCCGTGTGCCCGTTACTCACCTCTTAACCGAAGGGACGTACGGG
The DNA here is from genome assembly GCA_006112555.1 of Tuber indicum. Taxonomy (NCBI): domain Eukaryota; kingdom Fungi; phylum Ascomycota; class Pezizomycetes; order Pezizales; family Tuberaceae; genus Tuber; species Tuber indicum. The sequence continues at coordinate 395,674 of VBSK01000152.1, forward strand.
ATGGGGGAATAGCCGAGGACAAGATACCCGCTAACACCTCTAAAGTCTGAGCACAAAATTATTCATAAACAGTCGGCCCGTAAGAATCCTATCCCTCTCCAATCTTTAAAAGACCTAACCAAGCCAACACCTCTCCCGACCGACCCAGAAACCGGAATTTACGACCCATTTCCCAACTTTCCTTATACCGGCGGCATACGTCCTGCATATCCACTCTCCCCGACAAGACGACTTCCCCCGAGCATCAGGCGTCCGGACTATTCCGAGGATGGAGTTCCCAAGTCTGAGCAGACCAGGGGAGGTCCTAAAAACATCGCCATCTTGAGCGCAGAGGAGATTGGAGGCATGAGAAAAGTTTGCAGACTGGCTAGGGAGGTTCTCGATATTTGTGCTGCGGCGGTTAGGCCTGGTATTACTACGGATGAGCTGGATGAGATTGCGCATAAGGCTTGCATTGAGCGTGATGTTCTACTCCCCCGTGCCCAAATATTTGGTCCCTTATTAATTTTCCCCTTCCTGCATAGTCGTATCCATCCCCGTTGAACTATGTAAACTTCCCCAAGTCCATATGCACTTCCATCAACGAGGTTATTTGCCACGGCATTCCAGATCAGAGAAAACTGGTAGACGGCGACATCATAAACCTTGACATAACTCTCTATCACGGTGGCTTCCACGGCGATCTGAACGAGACATACTACGTTGGTGACAAGGCAAAAGCAGATCCTGACACCGTACGAGTAGTCGAGACCTCAAGAGACTGTCTAGACGAGGCCATCAAACTCGTTAAACCCGGCATGCTTTTCCGTGACCCCGGGAACGTCATTGAGAAACTCGCGAAGCAGAGAAATTGCAGCGTCGTTAGAACTTACATTGGTCACGTGCGTGAACTAATTCCCACCACAGTATGCCTGGCGTATCGTACTGACTCCAAAATGACCAGGGTATCAACCAGCTCTTCCATTGCAATCCCAACGTACCCCATTATGCAAAGAATAAGGCGGTAGGTGTAGCAAAGCCAGGCATGTGCTTTACCATCGAACCGATGATCAACCTGGGCACGTATAAGGATACCACTTGGCCAGACAAGTGGACCAGTACCACCAGCGACGGCAAGATGAGTGCCCAGTTCGAGCATACGCTCTTGGTGACGGAGGGGGGTGTAGAGGTCTTGACTGCCAGATTTCCTGATTCCCCCGGTGGGAGGATGCCCATTCCGGGGATTGATAGGAACGGAGAGGGTGGAAAGAAACAGATATGAGAGGCGAAGAAGGGGGGGGGCGGAGGATTTAGATGATATCCTGAATGCTATCTGGAGATTTATTTGTATCACAGTAAATAGATCTATTCGGCTACGGTACCGTAGTTGGACATGCAGTTTTTATCAGATTCCACGATTCGTGGAAGACCATTCAGCACAGGTTAAAAAAAAAAAAAAAAAAAAAAAAAGCCGGCAAAAGGCTACATGGCACAGCGATGCTAATGAAAGTCTATGATATCTTTGTCAAGGTATGAATGATATGATAGGGTACGGTACCGGTATTCCACATCGGATGGAAGACCTGTTCTAATCGATATCCTCCTCCCCACTGCTGGTACTCCTCCCATCCGACCCTTCCTCTTCCCCCTCCACCAGGTCAAACTCAACAACCAGATAAACCTCCCCACTCGCTCTATTCCTCAGCAAGAACCTCAGGGGCTGGCCATCCCAATACTTCAAGATGTCCACCCTGAATCCGGGCAACACGACCCTAAACTCGGCGAGATCCAACCAGGGACCCGAGAATTCCATCTCGTACACTTTCCCCGGCTCAAACACCCACTCTTTCCTCCTACGCTCCGTCAGGAAGTGCTTCCTGCGCGCTTTCGCCGTGAGGCCCATTCCATTATCCTCCACCAACCCGCCGACATCCTCCCCCCCTCCACCTCCCTTTTTCTCGGGGCAAGGCGGAGAGCTGGGGGAAGAGGTGGAGATGGTGGACATGGACGCCAGAGCGGGCCCAAATATCCACGGCTCATCCGCATACACGTCCGCGTCAAGACTCGGATCAATCCACCTCGCAGCGGAGAACAGCAGCGGGAAGGCCATTGGCAGCGAGTCACGAATGGGGTGGCTGAAGTGGTTGCCCCACACGAGCGCGTCACCGGAGATGGGAGTCTTGGGGACGAGGGTTATGCACAGGGCGTAGAGGTCGCTGGCATGGTTCTTGTGGGCAAAGTAGGGGGATGTAGCTGGCGATTGGGGGGACGAGGAGGCGGTGCGGAGGTTCTTTATGTGCAGGGCCAGGTGGACCGTCGCATCTTGCGTCGATACGCTAGTCCTCTCCAGGGTGTTGACGGGGACGGGGGTTAACCTGCCGATGGCCGGACCGGCGGAGGTGCGGAGGCGGTAGGGGTGTGGCATTTATTTATTTATTAAATTTTATTAAATTTAAATTTTATTAAATTTTGTTTGTTTCTCTTTCTCTTCCTCTGTTGTGTGATGTATTGGCGCCTGCGCAAGTGGAGTCGTGGGTGAGTAGGGTACCGGTAGTAGGTAGGTATGATGTGAATATGAATACTGTACTGTACAAGTATGTGGATGAGTACGGTGAGCGAGAGAGAAATACTCGAGTATGGTACGGATAGGAGATGCTACAAGTGGTACTTAGAGTATCATAAAAGATGGTTCGACCTCCCCTGTTGAAAAACGTTGATGCATATTTTTTCTTTTTCCCCCCCGAATTCTAGTTCTCACACAACGTCATACAGGGTAACGGTAAATCTGAAACCTGGCGCTCAAAAAGGGGGGGGGGGCTTTTTTCGACGCAGGGGGCTGAATTCCTACAATAGACTACCATAAGTTACTCGAATAACCGGTATGGTGAAAAGAGCTGCGTAATTTCTATATAAACAAAGCATGTGCTATCATAGTCAAAAGGTTTTCTTTACCGCGCTTAAATTACGTACTCGCAGTTATCATACTTACCGTTACTATCTATCATACCTATTCCCAAGATACCGCAAGTACGAGTACCGGTGCGAGTATCATAAAAGCTATGATATGATATTTCAAGTAAACTATGGCAGAGTACTACTCGTACTGTCGGACCGGTGGATGGTCATGGCATATCACGACATAAAAAAAAAAAAAAAGGGAAAAAAAGAGTTGCGCTGTGTCCGCATATCGGAGCGGGTGTTTGCCATGTACGAGTAGAATAGTACAAACCGAGTATGATACCGCAAGTTATTCGAGCTCGGTGGTTTCCACTACTGTAGACTACAAGTACTTGTACTCAATCGTACTCTATCTAGACCATCCTCTCTCTCGAGAACAAAAGGCCCCCGAGCTCGGAACCTTTCGCCACCGTTTTTTTCTTCCAAGCGGTGACGTCGCTCCGCGATGTCACTAAGACCAACTTGCCCATCATCGCGCAAGCGTCAGGAGTCGACAAAGAGTATCATAGGTAACTACCATACCCTATACTCGAGTAGTCTGTCGGTATCACGCAGTGCAGCAACCCAAGCCCCTTCGAATTCAAATCCAATAGGAGAGTTGACATGACTTGCAAAGCGTGAGTAAATCTGTCTCAATGGATGGACGGATAGATAAGTATCATAGGAGGGCCGGAGGAATAATATCACGGAATATAAGAATGAGGCGGTACGGTACTGTATTTTGGCGGTTGATCTCTTTATACGAGTATATACGGGTGCACCAGGCGCTTGTTGGCAAAAGAGTCTTCGCGGAAATGGAGGTACCGGTAGTGTATCAATATCTTGGTGACAATGAAAGTACCTAGTCTACTTGTACTCGTACCGGTACGAGCCCGGTGGCGAAAGAAACAGACTGACTAGTTACTGTCGGAGACGCTGTGGATAGTATGTTCTTCAAAAGATGGTCTATCGTACCCGGGTACCGTATATGAGAAGCCAGGGGGGTGGGCTCAGACTATATATATGCAAGTACGGTACTTGTACGGTACTTGGTAAAGACCCACTCACTCACTCCATGTCTCTCATATCCCCCTGGTCGTGATTGATTGGTTGGTTGATTGCTTGATTGCTTGCGTGGCCACCCATCCACGAGTCCGACAGTTACCGGTAGTTGATCCAATCGAGGGCGGCAGGGTCCGCAGTGTTTTCCAATGTGCATGGCTAAGTAGGGCTCGCATGAATGGTTACTAGTAAATTTAGTAAGGCAGCCCAATCGTCGACCGACGGGCGGACGTCTATCACATAATTTTTATTCGCTGGGGCAAACTTATATTTTCAACGTTGAAAAACGGTGCCTGCCCTTCCCGCTTGCTTCATGCAGCCATGGCATTAATTGCTCGCCTTGTGCCCATCTCGGTCCGCACGGCACTGTTACCGCCTCGCTTGAGTGGGCGTTCTTTGGGGGGGGGTGGGGGGTGGACGGTTTCTGGTCACTCCCGTATCATACTGATACCAAATATAACACGTCGGCGGGAAATTGATATGAATAGTAGGGGAGTCCGAGGAAGGGGGGGAAGGGGTGAGAGTCTGGATCGGTTTGGCCGAGAGGTAAAACGCTCCATCTCTCACACTTTGAACCAAAACAAGGTATCATATGATACTTGAGTAGATACCTCTCGTTGATAAGTACTGCGGTCATAGGCACAAAAGAATGCACAAGAAAAATCATCGCCGCCCCCGGCCAATTTTTTCCACCATCCCACAGCTCTGTGTTCCCACAAGTCTTTACTTCCCTTCGCTCCCTCGTATTAGGGTATTGGCCTCGACCGACAACACCTTCCCCTATATTGGGAGAACGCAAATCAAACAAGTCCACTATCGCAGCCCGGTCGAAACACCATCCACACCAATACATAAAGTAATCTCCATAGCGCTCAAGCACATTCGGAACTGTAAATCGTCCACCGCCCTTTCCCTTTCTTGGCGCCCTATCAAATCCATGAGAGTGGGCTTGCTGTGATCTTCCTAAGCAAACCCTCCTTTGCCCAAGGCACCAATTAATCCCCCCATGGCCAGTATCACTTCCCGTGTAATCCTCTCATGTGAAACTGCGGTTTGCGTGACTTGTTGCGGGTCAATTTAAAATCCACCTGACTTTATTGAAGCTGGGTGCTCGCTATATAGGGAAACACTGGTATCCCCTGATTGAAACTAAACAAAAAATGTTCTTGAAGCACTGGATAGGAGCGAATTTAGACTTAATAGAGCCTTTGCGCTGGGTGAAGTTATCGAAGCGCCACTCGTTCAGCAGGCCATCGTGTGCAATTACTCCTATGGGACAACAAAAACGGATACATAGGATTGTGAGGCACCCTAGACGTGGAGAGGGCACCGGTAGCCTTGGTGGGAGGTGAGGGCTTTCCAGGAGCCGAGTCTCCCAGAGGTTGAAAGTGAAAACGGCCACTGGAAAAAAAGGGCTAACACGGAATGTGAGTTTAAATGAAGACAAATAAGTTCAACAGAGTAGGGCATCCGTACCTTTGGACCTCCCAGCCAAACCTTGGTATGATATCATGCAGTGGAAACTTATACCGTGCAGTGATCCCAAGCGGCCAGTCCGGCTATAGTTTTGAAAAGCCTAGGTCAGTCCGGCCGAAATTATTCACAGGTGCCAAAGCCCAGCGGTTCCCAGACAACCACCATGCCAAATATTTGCTGCAATCCAAGTCAAAGCTGTCAGATACCCAGGCCAGGCCGTCCCGGAAATATCCTAGGCCAGTCCCTTCGTACCCAAAGCCGGACGGACTGGCCGCTTGGGTTCACTGCTTATACGTGCTTTCATCAGCAAGCACAAGACCTATACATATGTTAGCTTAATCACTATGCTCCTATAACTCTTCCCGCCTACATTACTATACCGGTAGGCTAATCAGATCCAAGCATCCAAATGCCGAAAGACCCCGACGACCCCCAACGTGGTGTTGCTTGTCCCCGAAAGTGGAGCTCATCAGAACAAGTTGGTGCAGGCCGAGCTTGCTGGCAAGGGCTCTGAACCTTCTCTTGGAAGAGAGATCCGCACGAGAGAGGTATCCCCAGACTAACACGAATTATCTAAAAAAATGTATGTGTGAAATGATCCGATAGTTAATTCGAAGGTAGATAAATTGTGCAGAGAATTGGTCCGATCCAGATTGCCTCGCGAAATGTTCTTTGGGGAAAGGGGAGTGGTGGTTTAACTTGGGAAACGGCTGTTATATAAGAATTTTCCCCTCCCGCTCCTCTCCCGAAAATTCCAACAAACATGGCGTGGAAGCATACGCAATCCCCTGTGTCCAGCATATAGGACGCAACTCAGCAACACACCCGCAGGACACAGATCACAGTGAATGAAGGAGACTGAATTTTTAATTTTTTTAGGAAAGAATGATGAATAAGAAGCATGCACCTCCGCCAGCTAAGGACACAACCTGGGAGATATATATCCCCGCGCAACTCAACTCTCGAGACTCAACGAACCCTAAAGAAACACACCATACTACCATAACAAATCATGATCCTCCGTGATCTCAAGCAATCTAGAATCACCCTGATACTACACGATCCCTAAAGCTTATGCCCTATGCAAACTCAGATATGCCGAATGACATGGCGTGAAAGAAACCTCACGAAACATAATACCAAATACCCGATACCTAACGGTACCGGTAACGGGCATCGACATACCCAAAGACCGCACACCACAAAACCACAAAACAACTCCATCCATAACCGCAAACCACCGAATCACATATCGGCATATCCACATGCACCGTTGTCATAGGCAATCCAACATAATAGGGTAGCTAGATGGCTAACACTCGTATTCTGAGACCAAGTTTTAGCACTCGCCACCAATCATGATTCCCAAGCCTGATCGGAGAATAGATTCTATGGTTAGTGGACGGACCATCTGAGAGCTTGCATCAAGGGCTTGACTCCTAACGGTATGGCATTATTTTAGATTGATTGCACGCAGAGGTTCACCTCATGTAAGACTCCGGTTGCGAGCACAAATGGCACGGCTGTTGGACAATCGGCGGGGCTGAAGTAGGCTCCGACTCTCAAGCAAGAAGTGAGTTGAGTTGCAAGTGTCAATCTGATCAGACTCCAATTTTCAGCTGGAGTTTCACCCATTCTTTTGCACTTGAAAAACAGGTTTATCCCCACCTGGGCGGAATGGTTCTGGCACTCGCAGGGTGCAATATCATTTGAGCCATATAGGCTTCTGCCCAGAGACCACGCCCTCGATACATAATGTATTGAGCCCACTTGGATACAAATGTGGTATTTCGGGTTACTCACCCACTGCAAGAAGCCGTGAGGATGAAAGAGAGAGGGAGACGGGACTACAGAACCTTACCTAAGGCAAATTTCCACTCCTATCCTTACATGGTCCAATTTACTGTTATCGTACCAGTATTCCGTTCGAAGTGGAAATAAACACTGTCCGGGTGCCATAAGAAAAATTGAGAGATGAGTCAGCAAGTTACATATTTGTACAACCTCGCTCAAGTCTAATTCTGAGTGATCACGGTGCTTCCGGTTGGACTTGATTATTCATATCGTCGCTCAACCTTAATATCATACCACGAATGTTCCGAGACCCCATTATCATCAGGTCAAGGTCTCTAGGTACTGTTTTCGCAGAGACTCACCCATCCGCGCATTCTTCTCCAAAACTGTTTGTTAATATGTTCCACTATCTTAAAACAAGCTTATAGATGTCGAAGGCGCAGATCCCCGGCAGGTCCATAGGGTTTCACCAGATTAATTGCTTTTGATGCCAAATACCATACCGATACTGTATCTACATAAAGCACGTGGAGCCCCCCCAGCACACTCGCACTCATCAGCAAACGACTAAATTACAGCACGATCCTGGAAATCCGGGGTATCAAAAGTGAAAAAGGAATTCTTCGTGGATATGCTCAGCCACACTGAAAAGTCCTTGGCATACCGCACTCGTAAGGGCCAGCCACACGGCAACATGCCACCGCATCCTGATATCTCGTTAAGGCGCGAGAGGACTGGGATGCTTCTTAACAAATCCACATCTTTCAGCTTTGAACCATCCAATCTGCGATCCAGGATTGGAGCACAGACGAAGCGGCAGAGAGCTGAGTGTGTTATCATAATAATTTACCCCTCCCGGTCGCATACACCCATAACAAATTGGCTTACCGATACGGCTGAAAAAGGGAAAAAGTTTGGGATGTGACTTTTATCTGACTGAGGGGGGAGTGGATAATCCCACTTGGCACAATGTGCAAGTACCGTACTCGATCACAGTACCGGTAATTGTATGAGATGATGCTGCGCTAGTACCCGTTAGAGTGACTAGTACCAGTACAGGAAAGCAGCTGGTGGCTGGTGGTTCTGGCGATAACCAGGCAGCAGTGAGATATCGCGTTCCGGTGCCGGAAACCTAGAACTAACTCCCACGACAACCAAATCTTCCAACTTTTCGACCGATGACACGACAGGCTATTATTGTTTTATCTTATCTATTCCTGTATAACGTCCCCAAATCATGTAGAGTGGGGAACACGTTTACGGGGCAGATTTCATTCTAGAGCGGTGACTCTTGTTGCACCGGTACTGTAAAGTACTCGGGCAATGGCTCTTAAAGTGGAGGCAAAGTTTGGGGTTGGCAGTTTTGGTTGAGTGCGGTACAGTACAAGCACCTGTACGGGTACTTGTACTGTACTTGACTGCTACGCCGATCTATTTCCCAAAGCAAAAATGTCACCTACTATATTAGGGATAGTTCACTAACTCTTGATGGCACTGAGAGCCAGGAGCCCGTTTTACAAGTAAGGTGCCTACACCATACAGTACGAGTACTACCGGTAGTACGAGTACAAAGCAGCGAACCAACATTTTCCTACCAGAATTCTCCTCGCTGACCGTTTGATGAACCGTGTTGGGCTGGCTGGTCGAGACTACGGTACCCTATGCTACTTGTACTTGTACTCGAATTGGAAAGGGGTAATGAGGCGCCGGGCGTGACTGTGGCTGTTATATTTTTCTTGGCGGGCGTTTTCCCATGGGTTCCCCGAGACTTTGAAACAGGTAAGTTGCTATTATTGGGTTCGGTACCGCTGCGGTTCTTGTTGATTGACCACTTTCTTGCGGATGAAGTGAGATGTGATACAAGATCCTTACAGCCCTCTCGCTTGGCTCTGTTGACGTTATGCCGGATTGGGGTAAGGGAGGCTGAGTTGTTGGCAGAGACGGGTGGTGATTTACGGACTTCTCTCTTGCTTCTTGTGTCTTTGTGTCTTCCTCCTAGTGGAGTAGATTCTTCGTGAAGGGGCTTCCTAGTATGGTTTGCATCTACTAGTAAGCTACCGTACGAGCTCGCACCTTGCTTATTCATCATGTCAAATGGGGGTCGAGCTTACTCGAGCACACCAGCGATTGTGGTTTCTTGGGAGGATGCTTTACCATCTGCATGTCTTGGATTTTTAGCACTCGAATGGTGCCGCACCTCAAAAGCGGGGAATTAGAGATTTTCAGAAAAAAAGAGTTGTTAGACAATGTGAAGGCAAGATAGACTAAATTATTTCATGGAAAGCTCTTCTCGCACTCCTCCTCCCGCCATATAAAATCATGAGATTGTATTACCGGTATCGCCACCGTCATGATTCCCAAGAGGATGACGCTAGCTTCGCCAGACACGGTAGGCCGGAGCCGTGGACTGCGCGGTAATACTATACTAAGAACTCCCTCTCTTATGATACTGCCCCAGCATACAAGTACCATACTAGTCTATACAATTTCTACAGTGCCTTGGTATGATACTCGCACTCGTAGGGACGACAAACCAGATGCGGTGCCGTGCTCAAGTGATCTATGCCCAATCCAATCTTGGCGCCAAAATTTCTAAGGAAACCCACAAAGGATCATCCCTCAAGAGTTCTTTCCAATACGGTAGATCTGATCGTCAGCCCCTCTACGAGTACGAGTACCAGAGCAATCATTCACTCACACTATTAAACACACACCCACATCTTTAACCACCCCCCCACCGTCAGCTTTTGGTACTTACTCAGCCTCCTTCCGACCCTGCCTGCCCTGGCTGCCACGCTTCTCAGAACGCGACGCTGTCTATTCTGTACCCTCCTTCTGTGGTCCTTCTTGCCATCCCTCCCGAGCTTTATTACCACCCATTCCTCCCCACCCAACCTTTCCCACCCCATTCTACATAACCCTTCTTTCTCCCCCTCACCCCCCATACCATCACCCTCCGAGTACTTTTTCTCCCCCCTTTTCATCCCTATTGATTCGGTTCGCGAGTCTCTCCATTCACTAAATACCCGATTCACGCTACAAGCGAGAAAAGAAAAACACAACCGGTTCATCATGGGGAAAGCAGGACGATTTGCGTGTATTCTCACGCCCATGCTTCTTACACTTGCATCACTATGTTGCGTGGTTATCGTGATGATCGGAGGAACAAATAAGAGTTCCAGTCTTATTAGCGGACTTTACTTCCTGAAGGTGGGTTTTCCATCGAACCGCACTTTTTATTTTATTTTTATTTTTAGCCGCAAGCTGACCCCTTTCCACCGGCATAGATTGATACTCGTTTTATTGATACCCCAGAGAGTATGGACTTAATTCCCGGAACGGATTTTGACGATCAGCTCCTAAAGTCGGGTTTCAATGCTACTGCTAGCGACCTTGGACTTGCAGATTTTTACACCTCGTCTTTGTGGAATTACTGCTCCGGACAGTCTTTGGATGATCATTGGGAGGTTACCGAATGTGGAAAGCCATCTGCTGGCTATGCTTTTGACCCTATCCGCATCTTGGATGTTGAGGTGGAAGGAAAGGACGTCGATTTCCCTGACTCTGTCAAAAAAGTTTCAAAGGCTGTAAGCGCTGCTAGCAAGGTTATGATAGCCATGTATGTTCTCGGAGCGGTTGCTACGGTTGTAACTTTCGCTGTTGGATGGTTTGGACTACTCTCAAGATGGGGATCTTGCGTTACTACTATTTTTGCTGATGTATGTTTGCCCTCCCCCTTTACCCCTCCCTCACCCGTGCCCTTTACACCACTAACATGTGTGTCCTTTAGATTGCGTTTTTCTTCCTTCTCACTGCATCCATCATTTCCACCGCCCTCTACGTATCCATCCGCGAAGCCTTCAACAAAGCCCTCAAGGAGTTCTCCGTCAATGCTCAGATCAACAGGCAAATGTTCATTATCACATGGCTGTCCGTTGCTTTCTCCCTCGGTGCTTGCCTCTTCTGGATGTTTTCCACCTGCTGCTGCTCTGGAAGACGCTCTCGTGTTATGGGCACCGACCACAAGGGCAAAGGAAAGAGTAGCTCTCCCGCAGGCGGTATCAGAGGTGGATACGAGAGAATTGCTGCCCCATACAAGGGAGGTTCGGGGTCCGGGATGAAACCCATGTCGGAGGTCGGAAAAAAGCAGGCTGCTGGATACGAGCCGTTTAGACATGCTTAAGTTCGGGATGTTTGCTAGAGGAGATAATGAGTGAACGAAGGTTGGGGATCGGAATGTGGTTACTCGGGTTGGGTCAGGTTGGGGGGGGGCAAAACTGGATAGGATTGGGCTGGTGCGGATTACGTCGAGCGGAAGTTTTATAAAATATCTTTTTTTCATGTCTTTACCCGTCATTTGCTTCCTTATTGCTGGTTCCTCTTACATAGTGGTTTTGGGTTAACGGTGCTTATATATTTTTCTTGCCATTTGATATGAATACGGTATTCAAAAATGATGTTGTGTTGGGAGTAATTTTTTGCTTTCCGTATACATCTATTTTGCGATCCGGTCACTCGGCCGATTGATGACACCGGAACACCGATGGAACGGTGTGTGTGTGTGTGATAGGATGAAAGGTGATGACCGGGCATGGAGTTGTTCTATTCCAATTCAAAATTTGGACCCACAGCCAGCCTAGCCAAATAGAATTTCATTCCTGCCGGGATTCATTTAGGTGAATATGGGCGTGCTGGAATGCTGTACGATACTGGGCCATACTTGCTCGTACCTGTACTGTAATGCTGATCCCTACGCCCGCTACATGGTGGGTCGAAGGTATTTTCGACGTGGCGCGGTAGATCGATGGAGTAAGACGAGGTGTGTGAGTTGGGTTAGGTAAGATTGGGAGATTGAGCCCTGACTGGGGGGATCGAGTACGAGTAGGAATCTGGCAGCAAAATTATGTTAGGAGGGGTTTCGTGCAAGTGGATAAAATATCACTATAGTTTTGGAAGGTCGTGAGGGGAGGGGCACTTTTATGATCCTGGATTTCTCTAAATTTCACCTGGCTTCTCGAGTAGACAGTACTCGAGTAACCAACACCAAATAGACTGCCATTGGAAATTTCGGAAATAAATATTGGTTTCCGTTTATTTTTTTTCCAGAAAAGGGTAAAAGGGATCATCGTTCAAATTCTTCCGGAGGGAAAACCCTACGCTTGATAATGATTGAAGACTGGAAATTTTCGAAACCTAGTCTATGCCTACCACAGTATGTATGATACCATAATATTACCACATCATATCATACGAGAAGTCATCCATTAGCGCTTAGCATTGGCTTAGGGTTCGCGATTAGGGTTTTTTGGAGCTCGAGATTATCGAAGGGTTTTTGGCTGCCTGTCGCTGTGCTGTGCGGGGTGGGGCGGTGGTAGTCTGATAAAAATATACAAATACCGGGATGGTACAAGTACGAGTACCGTAGGGTGATGGACTGTGCCATAGCCCCCCAAGTCTCCAGGAGCGAAAGGTGGTATAATTTACAACCCCGAGGTCGCGTCTGTGCTATGATACTGTACCACCGGTAAGCGCAGTAAGTACGAGTACAAGTACCCACAACCGGGTATGTTGTGCTCAGGAGATACGGCATCCGAAACATGGCGGAGAGGGGGAGGAGGAGGAGGAAAGGGGGAGGCGGCCATGTTTGCTTTTCGTTTTTTTCGGGATAGAAGTGGGCTGTGGTCATGTTGGTGGGGGTGGGATGGGGTCTAAGTTATCTGTGGCTGGCGAACGGGGGGGTTGTTATCATACTGTTCCAGAATGCTATCATAGTGAATTTTCTTGTTTAACATTTAACCGAGTGATTCGGTGTGCTGTAGGTGGCCGTTGAGGTTATCTGCTGGGTCGTTGTGGGAGTTGGTGGGCTGTCCCACCGCCGGTTGTTGCGGGGCTAAGGACTCAGCGTGGGGCGAATTCTCGGGAGGGAGTTATCATAAAACTGCACCGGTGCTGGTGTAATAGCCTACATGTATCATACGAGCTTGGGCACTCTATGATGATGGTTTTTTAATAATTGTCAGGCGAACCTACCGGTATGATATCGGTCGGATAATACGAATATTTTGAGAGGATCAATTGCACTTATATATCGGAATCGAGCTGTTGGATCGGGTTCGCGGTGTGCATGTGCAGTTTTTATTGCGGTGCGGGAAAAGTGCGGTGCGGGAAAAGTGCAGGGAATTTTTGATCAAAGACCCTCCAAATGCCTCTCCCATCGGCCATTTCTCAGGAAAGTGCATTGTCGCTGGTGGTGACACCCGCGCTCGTTTTCGTGGTCCTGATCGTTGGGATCTCTTCCCGCCCAAGTTGGACTAGACCTAACTTCCGCTTCCACCCGGATGCCTCTGGAAAAACCACACTGCACAATACTCTGCTTTCAGTAGTTCTGGGTACAGTACAGTGGTACGTCTACGCCCCCATTACCTTACCTTACCTTACCTAAGATTCCTCAAGCTTACCCCAACAACCCCCAGACCACACACACCATGTCGGAATCATTCTACGCCCGGGCCACCGAATCGGCGAATCATGTCCGTGACCTCCTCCCGGAGGAATTGAAGAATCCCCATGTGGGCATCGTTTGTGGATCGGGGCTTGGAGGTTTGGCTGGGACGCTGGACCGGGAATTGTTTGAACTTTCGTATAAGAGCATTCCCCATTTCCCGCATTCGACTGGTTTGTTTTGTCTCCTCCGGAGCTTTCGTGCTGTGCTGATTGGGAGTGGGCCGCATCAGTTGTCGGCCATGCTGGTAAGTTTGTCTTTGGACTTTTGGGGGAGAAGAAGACTCCTGTGGTGGTCATGGTGGGCAGGGTACAGTATGGCTTTCTTGATTCTTTTGTTGGAGATTTCAGAGAGGGTTAATTGGATGGGGCATAGCTACTTTGAAGGTCACTCCATAGAGAAGGTTACCTTTCCTATGAGGGTTATGAAGTTGCTTGGGATTCATACTGTTATTGTTACGAATGCTGCTGGGGGGCTCAATAGTGAATTCTCCGTGGGAGATATTATGGTTTTAAACGATGTACGGTATCCTCTTATCCATTGTGGAGGTGGTACTAATGTTTGCTTGTTTAGCATATCAACTTCCCTGGGCTCGCCGGTCAACACCCCCTCCGAGGACCCAACGAGGAGGAATTTGGCACTAGGTTTCCCGGATTGTCCGAAGCCTATGACCTGTCACTGCGAAAACAAATCCACCTTAGCTACAAGAAGCTGCGATTGACATCTGAAAAGCGAAAAATTCGCGAAGGTGTCTATGTATTCGTTTCCGGGCCAAGGTAAAGTTCCCGCACTCATGTTGTCTGTGTTTGCGTTTCGGCAGTTGATGGGAGTAGTTTCGAGACTCGCGCAGAGTGCCGTTTTTTACGGGCTCTCGGAGCGGATGTCGTGGGAATGTCCACCGTTCCCGAGATTGTCGTTGCGAGGCATTGTGGGATAAGGGTTCTGGCCATGAGTCTTGTTACAAATCGTTCTGTTCTCGAGCCTGGCCCAAGGGGTGACTCTTCGATCGTTGAGGATATGAGTGAAGAAGGCTTGAAGGCTATTTCGGAGGCGGGGGCAGCTAATCATGAGGAGGTTCTCGAGGCAGGTGCTGGAGCTGCGAAAGACTTGCAGGGGCTCGTGAGGCAGTTTATTGACGACATTGCTCCATAGATCGTACGATATCCTGCTTTGTATTTGATAGAGTCCCGTGTGGGTTTGGTTTGATGTTGCTTACTTATTTGTGGTTATTGGTAGAGCATCGCAGGTATGTTGTGCATAATACGAGTACAGTACAGGTACTCGAGTACATGTACTCGTACTACTGTCCTCCCAGCTGCCAAGCTGCCTAGACCTTTGCGCAAACTTTTACCACACCAAAGTACATTTCCTCTTATGATAATTTCCACCTGAGTAGGTTCTCGTCTGCAAAATTCCCATTTGGGTATGCTTAATATTTCGTCTGCCATGATTTAATAGCTAAGGACATACTTGGTTTGCCATAAATGGGCTAATTACATGAACTCAGCTATCACATTTTCTTTGGGACTTTGAATTTTAGCATGACATTTATTGCTTTTTCTAAACAGAAGATACATGACAGATAAATTTGTTTGCTATACTAGTATGAAGGATTCACATACAACCCTTTTTAATGTCTTTTATTTTTATCATTTACAATAAACACAGAGCCTGAAAATGCCTCTCACTAATATTACCAAACTTGGAAGAATTTTCAACTTCGGAACAGCTCAATCTATTTCTTTTACCAGTCTATAAGACAAACGTGTTCATTCATTTAGCCTTTGAGTAAGTTAACTTCTATGAACTAGAATTTGGTTTAATTAATACTCACAACTTGAAGGTAGTTTGCAAGATGAAAAACAACTTACCGGTAACTCTGGAGAAGGAGAGTGGTAAAAATGTTACGGTTAATACTTTGCTTTTTAATAGAGTCAGCTCACTGGAGCAGATAAGATCTTTTAATTAAAAATCAATCTTACAATAAATGAACTGAATGTAAGAGCTATACTATTTTAATTTAATATTAAAGATTAAGAAGTTCAAGTAATTAATAATAGATTTGCTATATTTAATTAGAAATTTAAAAATTTCCATAAAGAACTTAATAGGATTTATTTCAGGGTTGTATTAGGAGTACCTAAATCCAATAACCTAGGAATACTCTATGTAGGGTAACCTTACCTGAAATTGGATTTCTTGATCTCTAATACTCCCTTCCAGCCCCCTTATGGGGCCCATACGTAATTATACATATCAACTTTAGTTGTGTCCTGTGACTATAACGCTACAGAATTGAAGGTGTTAGAATAATATCATAGTATACAATTCTGCCGTCTATCTGACCAGATCCTGATTATAGGATATATAAGAAGAGACCTTTAGCAAGACCTGGGAAGTGGAACAAAGTCAATCTGTTAACTACCCGCTAGTGGAAAGTTACTAGACTTAAAGATAGAATATTTTTTAGTTAGGACTATAGGTAACAGGACATTTTTGTACTGAGCTATGATGTTGAATGTTAAAGGCTCTAATACAAAGAACCAATATATTTACATACACTTTTGACTAATTAGAAGAGTTTAAAGCTCCTAGAAGATGCTACTAAGGAAAATAATAGGTTTTGAAGAATGTCATAACTATGCTAGAGGTAGTATTGTGGTTATAGGAATTATTACCAATACCACACAACAATCAATCCCCATTATATAGGACAATTAGGAGTTGCTGACTGAGAGATAATGAGCATATTCAATAGAAGAACTTCTCCTCTACAGGGAGAAGGTTATTTGGACGAATTCTATAAGTTAGTTGTTGAGTTATCACAATTAAAAGTCTTTACTTAAGGCATATTGGTAAATGCAACTCTATGATAAGACTAATTCCTTGTTAACAGGAAAGACCATTGGAGCCAATACAGTTTAACTTAAGAATACAGCTACAGGTCTAAAGATTCTGAGAATAGGATAATTACTACTAGAAGCAATAAAGTCCTCCAGAAAGAAAATAGTAATTACTACAAAGGGTGTGATAGTTTTCAGGATCGTTAGGTATCTGCACTTTTAAGAATACGCAACCTTGTAAATTATATTTTAAGAGGTACATATTTTATATAATAGATGTAGTTCATAAATCCTCAGATGTGGGATATAAATATTGAAGTGCCTTCCAAGCTTTTAGATATTATCAAGTAACAGAGAAGGGACCTTAACAATATAGTATTGTTCTTATAATTCTATTTTACTTCTTTGCACTCTTAGTAATTATACATCAAATGAGTGTCTTTTGAGCCTTCCTAGACAAATCTCCATCTATAAACAAATATTAATTAGCCTAGACAATTCTAAGTCTATCCAGATTTTCTCCACCTAATATTATATTCTTAGTAGTGATAAATGAAACAAGTTGCTTCTGAGCCTTCCTAGACAAATCTCTATCTACGGGAACGAATCTCGATTGGCCTAGACACCTCTAAGTCTATATAGATTGTCTCTGCCTAATAGGTTGACAATTTAATTAGTTAGAATGTTAGAATTAGTTTAGTATTGATTAGTATTAGTATTTTAATAGTATAGCTTTATCCTACCTGTAATCAAGTTTTATAATTTCAAGTAGAGTTATCCTACTTAAGGTACTTCCTATATATCGCATCCTAATATTCCTGTTAGGCGGTAGCCGAGGTCAATCTTATCGGTTGGACTAGGGCCTGAATCTTTGATCGGAGATTGTCTAGGAAGACTCGTAAGATAATAAATAATAAAAGAGTAAAGATTCGTAGTCGTAAACTTATTATATTGTTAAGGTCTCTTCTCCGTTGCTTGATTTCTCTAATTAACCTGGAGACCTTAAACCTATTTATACTAATCTATCGGTACTTAGTTTCCCTATACTAACTTGTACCGAGGAGCTTTTAACTTTAGTTTCTACGAAGTGCGAACACCGTTTGACCCTGAAAGTTCGTACACCACTTCAACCTTAATTGAAACAAGATATTTATCTTGAGAGGATAGCGTCCTATCTTCCAATGATCTCTTTCCGATCTCTAGGCTTGAATGGACTAAGTAGGTAAATGTAGTCCGAATAGCTATCATTCCAATCGTCCCTTCTGATCAAGAACTAGCTAAGTTCGTTGTCAGGAACTGGTGCATAATTAATATATGCATGTATGAGTCTCGACACGCCAGTATCATAGAACGACTCAAGCATCTCCAGTCTTCCAATTCAAGTGTGGTTCTCCTCGAACCTCCTGCCTCTAAGAGGGACTCCTATTGGAGGCGTCCGATATACACCTAATCTTGAACGGGTATTAGTTATTGTTAGGAGTACCCGATTCCGATAGCCCAGGAGTACCCTAGGTAGGGTAACTTTACCTGAATTCGAGAATCTTAGTCTCCAACACCCCCCTCCGGCCCCCTTACGGGGCCCACGCGTCATCATATACATCAACCTTTGTTGCGTCCTGTGACTATATGGTCACAGAATTGAAGGTGTCAGAATAACACCGTATACGTCGCTGCCGTCCGACCGACCGAAAGCTGTTCGCAGGATATATAAGAGGGGACCTCTGGCTAGACCTGGGAACACGCTCCACGCCCTCTATTTTCCTGCCACATAGTTTTACAACACCACGTTCAACTATCGTGAGCCCACCTCCTCTCAGCCCCCTTGTTAGGAGTACCCGATTCCGATAAGCCTAGGAGTACCCTAGGTAGGGTAACTTTACCCGAGTTCGAGAATCTTGATCTCCAACACCCCCCTCCGGCCCCCTTACGGGGCCCGCGCGTCATCATACATATCAATCTTAGTTGCGTCCTGTGACTATTTGGTCACAGAATTGAAGGTGTCAGAATAACACCGTATACGTCGCTGCCGTCCGTCCGACCGAAAGCTGTTCGCAAGATATATAAGAGGGGACCTCTGGCTAGACCTGGGAAGTGAAACGAAGTCAATCCGTCAACTACTCAGGGAGTTACAAGGCTTCAAAGATATGACATCTTTGATACGGGCCGTAAGTAACGGGACGTTTTCGCACAAAGGTCATGAGATGAATGTTAGGAGGTTCGGGATAACGAACCAATGCATTCACATCCACCCTTCGACGATTAGAAAGAGTCTAGAGCTCCTGGAAACACTACCAAAGAAGCCAGCGAGCTTCGAGGAGTGTTGCAACTATGATAAGAGGTGTACCGCAGTTGTGGGATTTACAACCAACACAACACGAAGGTCCACCCCCTCTACATAGAACAACTAGGAGTTGCCGACCGAGGGATTATGAGACTATTCAATTGAATGGCCTCTCCTCTATGAGAAGAGAGTCATCAGAATGAATTCTATCGGTTAGTTGTTGAGTTATCACAACTAGAAGTCATCGACTCCGGCATATCTGCATATGCAGTCTCGTATCAAGATTGATCCTCTTGGTAACGAAGAGAACTATTGGAGCCAACAGAGTTCGACTTGAGAACTCGGCTACAGGTCTATAGACTCTGAGGATCGGTTAATTACTATTGGTGACAAGTATGTCTCCCGGGCAAGAAATAGTAATTACTGAAGATGGTGTGATGGTTCTCAGGGTCTCCCGGTGTTCGCACTATCATGGAGAACCCGACGTTGCGCATTAGATTTGAAGAGGTACATATTTTGTATGTTAGATAGATGTAGTCCGCGAACACTCAGACGCGGAATATAAATATCGAAGTGCCTCCCAAGCTTAAGACATCATCAAGCAACGGAGAAGAGACCTTAACAATATAATATTGTTTTTACGATTCTATCCTACTTTCTTGCACTCTTAGTAGTCATAAACGAAACGAGTTGCTTCCGAGCCTTCCTAGACAAATCTCCGTCTATACAAACGAATCTCGATTGGCCTAGACAACCTTAAGTCTTTACCGGTTGTCTCCGCCTAACACCCCTTTGGGGTCCCCTCCTGCCCTCTACCCCCTTGATGGCCTCTGCCTAGGGGCACGGTATCCTTTCTATCCTCTCCCGCCTTTGCTTCGCTTGTCTCCTGTTCGCTTGATGGAGGAGTTATCTGGGTTCGCCCAGTAGTCCCGTCTCGCTTCTGGACCCTCACTTAGCTTTGGCACGGTCGGCCTCCTCTCTTCGTTTCCGGTCGGCACTGGTGGTGGTAGACGCCAGTCTCCCCACTTTGCACGATCCCCGAGGGGGAACGCCTCTGCTAGTAACTTCGGGGTCTGCCTCTTGGTGAGGCCTGGCCATACCCTCCTAGTCGTCTCGGTTCAAGCTGCGGTTGCCTTCCTCCCCTCGCCCTTCCCTTATCTTACCCCGCTGGTGGGATCCCCTCCACTAAGTGACGCTATCTCTTGGAGAACAAGGGACTACATGAGAGACGCGGTAATACGGCATCGGTTCGGCTTTTACGGTCGGGTTTTTCTGGGGCCTTTGGCCCTTCCTCCTCTCTACGTCGGGGCGTCGGCTCGCATCCTACTGCCCACCCTCCTTGGCTGACACCCTACTGCTCCTGGCTGGCACCCTACTGCCTCCATCGTAAGCTGGCATCTTACTGCTGCCTCACCTACATGGGATGGGGGTGACTTTGTCTCTCTGTCCAGGTCATTTCTCTGGGGGTCCCAGCCCTGGCCCCTTCCTCCGGTCAGTATTGCACTGCCTCAGGCCAGTCGGATCTCTCCTCCTACGAACCTTTCCCCAATAGACTGGGGTCGCGCTATGAATCAGTACACCTGCCTTGTTTACGGGGCCGATTAGGGTTAGCCTTCGGGCGGCCGGGCTTGCTTTGGGTCTGCCTGGTGGGTTTGTTAGGCGGAGACAACCGGTATAGACTTATGGTTGTCTAGGCCAATCGGGATTCTTTCGTGTAGGCGGAGATTTGTCTAGGAAGGCTCGGAAGCAACTCGTTTCGCTTATGACTACTAAGAGTGCAAGAAAGTAGGATAGAATCGTAAGAAGAATATTATATTGTTAAGGTCTCTTATCCGTTGCTTGATGATGTCTAAAGCTTGGGAGGCACTTCAATATTTATATTCCGCATCTGAGTGTTCGCGGGCTACATCTATCTGGCATACAAAATATTTACCTCTTCAAATCTAATGCGCAACGTCGAGTTCTCCATGACGGTGCGAACACCAGGAGACCCTGAAAACCATCACACCATCTTCGGTAATTACTATTTCCTGCCTGGGAGACATACTTGTCACCAGTAGTAATTATTCGATCCTCAGAGTCTGTAGACCTGTAGCCAAGTTCTCAAGTCGAACTTTGTTGGCTCCAATAGTTCTTTTCGTTACCAAGAGGATCAGTCTTGATACGAGACTGCATCTGTAGATTTGCCGAAGTCGATGACTTCTAGTTGTGATAACTCAACAACTAACCGATGGAATTCATTCCGATGACTCTCTTCTCGTAGAGGAGAGGCCATTCTATTGAATAGTCTCATAATTCCTTGGTCGGCAACTCCTGATTGTTCTATGTAGAGGGGGTGGACCTTCGTGTTGTGTTGGTTGTAAATCTCGCAACTGCGGTACACCTCTTATCATAGTTGCAACACTCCTCGAAGCTCGTTGGCTTTTTTGGTAGTGTTTCTAGGAGCTCTAGACTCTTTCTAATCGTCGAAGGGTGGATGTGAATGCATTGGTTTGTTATCCCGAACCTTCTAACATTCATCTCATGACCTTGTGCGAAAACGTCCCGTTACTTACGGCCCTTGCCAAAGATGTCATATCTTTGAAGCCTTGTAACTCTCTAAGTAGTTGACGGATTGACTTCGTTCCACTTCTCAGGTCTTGCCAGAGGTCCCCTCTTATATATCCTGCGAACAGCTTTCGGTCGGACGGACGGCAGTGACGTATACGGTGTTATTCTGACACCTTTAATTCTGTGACCATATAGTCACAGGACGCAACAAAGGTTGATGTGTATGATGACGCGCGGGCCCCGTAAGGGGGCCGGAGGGGGGTGTTGGAGACTAAGATTCTCGATTTCGGGTAAAGTTACCCTACCTAAGGTACTCCTAGGCTATCGGAATCGGGTACTCCTAACATGAGCTTCCTCCTCTAGGGCTTCGCCTCGAATGCCCCTTTGGTACAAAAATAAAAATTAAACATTAAATTTTAAATATTAAATAATAAACCTTAAACATTAATCATTTAAGGACCTAATGAAAGCAGGGTGAAAAACTTCCCGCGTTTGCTTGGCCACGGCAAGAAAACCTTAACTTCATCATCCTTCCTCTGACCGTCGTGGCATTTCCGGGTTATCGCGATGAAATTCTTCCACCAATTCTCTCGCATTATTCATCCCCGTCGCAGGTTCCCAAGTGTTCTCATCTTCGGAACAGCCCTGCCATTTAACAATGTACCATAGCTCGCGCATCTGTTGATAGCGGCCACGGACTCTTTTCCTGTAAGAGCGTATCTCGCTCGTTACAATCTTTTCTATCTCCCATTGTAGGTCGCCTTCGATATCTTCGGGTTCCCTGGGAGGTTGTTGTCGGTCTGCTCGTACCGACTCTTTGTAGGGTTCTAACAGAGAAACATGGAATACTGGGTGTATATTCCAACGATCCGATATGTTGAGTTTGAATGCCCGGCTTCCTCGTTTTTCCAGAATCACGAAGGGTCCATAAAGTTTTGGGCTTAGCTTTTTGGACTTCCGGCGGGTGCGAATATTCTTTGCGTTTAATATTACTTTATCGCCGGGTTTGAAGTCTGGTTGTTGCTTGGTCTTTCTATTATAATATTTGGCCATAGCTTGTCGTGTCTGTTCGAGTGATTGCCGTGCTTGCTCATGAATCGTTTTTATCCAGTTTGCGTAAAGGGTTGCTCCTGGATTATGCGCTTCGCGCACCTTCATCCATTCCGTTTGAGGATGGAACCCATAGTTTGCGTAGAATAGGGTCATTCCATGTGCATTGGTTGCCGAGTTGTTGTAAGCATGTTCGGCTAAAGGTAGGAGCTGATACCAATCGTCCTGATCGTAATTGACAAAACTTCGTAAGTAACCTTCCAGCACTTGGTTGGTTCGTTCAGTTTGTCCGTTAGTTTGTGGATGGTATGCAGTTGACATCCTCCTTTTTATATCCAATGCTTTACACAATGATTCCCAAAATTCTCCTGCAAACTTCGAGTCTATATCCGAGACAATCTCTGATGGTAAGCCATGTAGCTTCCATATTTCTTTCGTGAAGGCGGTGGCGACATCTTTCGCGGTCGCTGTCTCCTCTAGTCCGATGAAATGGGCCATCTTGGTAAATTGATCAACCACCACCATTATTTGGGTACATCCTTGACTTTGTGGTAACTGTGTTATAAAGTCCACGGATATAGATGCCCAAGCTGCATATGGTATTGATAGTGGTTGAAGTAGACCATACTTTGCGTGGCGTGATGACTTGTTGTGTTGACAATCGTCACATGATCGTACGTAATCATTCACCCAATTAGCCACGCCTTTCCAATAGAAATCTTGCATGATGATTTCGAGAGTTTTCTCTTGCCCGAAGTGTCCCGCAATTTTCGCGTCGTGACACCCTTCTGCTATTGTGGTATAAAGGCTTTGGTTGTTTGGTACGAATAGTCGTTGCTTATAGTAAAGCAAATCATCGTTTAGGGTCCAATCCTTTGGGAAAGGTTTGTTGTTGTCTCGGAGTTTTTCCAACTCTTTTCTTCGCTTCAGCTATTCCTTATCACCTGGAATGGCCTTCTGAATCTGCTCCAGAAATTCGGGATTGAATTTCTTTAATTCTTTGCGGGCTAGTATAGTACTAGTCATGAGGGTTCGTTCGAGTATTTTGGATACGTCATACCAGTGTTTATTCTGATCCTTTGACGCATGGAGCTGGCTGACTACTGGTTCAATCTCTTAGATAGTCCTAGCTCTTGTAGCAATATCTGTGCTACCGAATCCCGCCATTCCCCTTTCTGTTTCGTCCAGGCTATCTATTTCCATCATATCAGCGGTATTAATCTTTTCTATCACTAGTTGGGCAATACGGTCCCCTTCTTTGATGTGACAGTCCGCGTCTCGGTGGTTGAATAGTAGAACTTTGAGTTCTCCGGTGTAATCCGCATCAATTACTCTGGCACCTGTTGAGATCCCGCTTTTAACGGCTAACCCGCCTCTGGGAGCAATTCTTCCGTATGTTCCAACCGGTAGTCCTACTGCTATACCGGTTCCAACTATTAACTGTACCCTTGCTGGGACTATGTCTTCTTGCAGAGCGTAGAGATCATGGCCTGCTGCCATTCTTGAGCCCTTGGTTGGAAGCCTTGCTCTTGTGTCTAACCTTTTGACCCGAATAACGGAATTGGGATCATTCCATTTAGGCTCCTGTTGGATGTCGTCTGCATATATATCGCCTTCAGGGTTTCCTGCAGGTAAGCTGATTCGAATTTCCCCCATCTTAGTTCTTGTAACTGAACTGATTTGGAAATGTTCGGGCTTCAAGATCGCTTGTTCGCGATGCGCAGCTCCCTCCTCAGGACGGTACTCCGGCCGTCGACTGAGTGCATCCGGTTTTCCACCTCTGGTGCCCGGGCGGTAGACAATTTTGAAATTGTAATCTGCGAGCTTTTGTGCCCAGCGGATCTGGCGACCGCTCCAGACCTTTGAGGTGAGGAGGTATTGGAGGTTTTGGTGATTGGTGTAGACAGTAACCGGTTTTTTCGGTTCCAACCAAGTATTGGCGCCATTCTTTGAATGCTTCTAGGATCGCCAATAGTTCTTTATCGTGGATCTCGTAATTCCGCTCCGCTGAGTTCAGTTTGCGGGAATGAAACGCCACTGGATGGAGTCGTTTTTCCACAAACTGCGATAAGACGCAACCTAAAGCGAAGTCGCTAGCGTCTGTTTCCACTACCGTTTCCCGTTCAGGAAAGAAATGGTGTAGAATAGGGGCAGAAGTAAATCTTCTCTTAAGTTCTTGAAAGGCTGCCTCTTGTTCCGGGCCCCACCGGAACTTTTTCGGGTCGCCCTTCAATGTTTCCGTGATCGGAGTACAGATTTTAGAGAAGTTTTCTATAAAGCGTCCCAAATTCGCAAATCCTTGGAATATCTGGACTTTCTTAACCGACTTAGGTGGCTTCCAGTCTAATGCGGAGTCCACCTTTCGGGTGCTCATAGACACCCCATTGACGGCTACTATATAGCCTAAAAATTCCACCTCTTTTACATGGAAGAAGGATTTCTTAATTGAAATCGCGAGTGGGAAATCCGCTAATTTTTGCAGAACCTGTTTTACCAACTCGATATGTTCTTTCTCGGTCTTTGAATAGATGAGAATATCGTCGAGGTAGCAGACAACGCCTTGGTCAAGATGTTCTCGGAGAACTTCGTTCATCATGTCTTGGAACATTGCCGGAGTATTAGCTAGTCCGAAAGGCATTACATTGTATTCGTAGTGCCCGTATCTTGTTCGGAAAGCTGTTTTCCATTCGTCCCCTTCTTTTATCCAAATCAGGTTATAACCATCTTTTAATCAATTTTTGAGAAGATGGTTGCACCTGCCACTCGATCGTGTAGTTCCGAAATTAGTGGCAACGGGTACTTGTTTAAGATGGTGATTTTATTTAAGTTCCGGTAATCCACTACCAAATGTAGTCGGCCATCGGCCTTCGGTGTGAAAAGGATTGGTGCACCGAATGGCGACTGACTTCGTTTAATCTTTCCTTGTCGGATCATTTCTTTAAGGTATTCGCGTAGGAGTTTTAACTGTTTCTTGGATAGTGGATAGATAGGTCCCCAAGATGGTTTTGCTCCGTCAACTAACTTGATTTCGTGATCAAATGTTCTCCTTGGCGGTAGCTTCGCCGAAGTTTGTGGTAGGAAGAGCTTCTTGAATTCCCAGTAGTGTTTGGGGAGCGAGTCGAAGTTAACTTCATTCGGATTTTCGACAGTCCCAATTCTTCCAATTTGAATCGCATTCTCATCCCATGCTACCGATTCGTCATATTCGAACATGTCCGAGATTCCTTCGTCTTCTTCTTCCACACATGTAGTTTTGCATTTTGGGTCGTTGAATTCCCAGTTATCGGGGTCCACAATATTCGATAGGGGGTGCTCTGAATGCCACCACCCAAACGGGATAATCATCCCATAGTCTCCTGCTGCTGCGATTTCGCATTCAACTTCGGACAAGTGTTTATTGCGTTCAATTTTAAGCCATAGTGGACGCGTATAAAATTTTCCTCCTGATGGAGATGGTACTCCCTCGAAGCCTTGAATTGTGACCGGATTCGGTCTCTCTGTGAACGAAATTTTCAATTCCTTAACGAGGTCTTTGTTGATTAGGAACACATTGGATCCTGAGTCTAACAGAACACGGATTTTTATCCTTTGTCTGTTTGGATTCAAAACATGGATATAAGCATATCCCTCGGGACAGCCATATCGTGTAGGTTTTGCCGCTTCAAACACGCGTCTCTTTGGATGAGGGGTCGAACCGTCCTCTTTTCGTTTCGACATGTCTGAGGTTTGATAACAACTGGGATGTTTGTTACCACGCCCGCGCAGTTTCAACCATTCAGGTCTCCTCAGACAACCTGGTTTCCTATTAATAAAGAAAATCCTAAATCCCTACTCGGCGTTTCACCGATACACTTGATAGTGCACGACCAGTTCTTAGGCTGGATGCCTCTCCTTTCTCTCATACTTAGGGCCTTGGTGGTAACGAGGTTGGTTTTTGCGAAACTTGTTGTTCCTCTCCAATTCCTTTTCCCTTAAGGATTTGTTTGATCTTCCAACCAGAAACAGCTGTGTGTGCAACATAGAGGTATCCCCGGCACTGTCCAGCTGGAACAACTTCTCGGATACGTGTCCTGCAACTACACATATGCTTTCTGGAGTTAAGATCCCAACACGTGATATGGTCGTCCGTATCATCCTTCACCAACCCTAGTAACTAACTGGGAGTGGAAAACGCTTGTGGGTAAGGTCTGCGGAATAACTATCGTACTGGGGAGACCAACTAGTTTATTCGCTGCTCTTGTCCGGGCGCTTGAACTATCCCCTCTTTCCGACATAACTCAGCTTCAGGACTGATAGGTTCAGGAATGTGTGCTTGCGCAATCTTTCAGGCCGATTTCATCGTCATGAATTCGGCAACCTTTCTGACTGCAGGTCTCTTACCCACAACCCTACTTAATATGCCTGCCTGCTGGTATGGATGGGGTGCCTGGTCAAGATGTTATTTTGGCTCCCACTGACCCTGGCGGACTACCCAGACGATAATACCGCTGGTGCTTGGTTCCGTTCACTAACTTCACCCCAGCCCCAGGGAGTTCCCAATTTTGGTTCCGGTTTCGTAACCTAATGAACCCCGACTACCCAAACGCCGTCGCCGTTGGTGCCACATGAGGTGACCTAAGTCATTTCCTCATTTTCGCATTAGTTCCCAAAGTTTGTTTCCTCTAGGTGTTTGGGCGGCGGAAAGATTGTGGGGACGGTGTACCGTAGCTACCGTCCTGGCCCTATGTCTAATAGGGAGAGTAGGTCGCTCTGCCCTTGTAGTAGACACCTTAATTTGTCTCCAGCATGTTTTACAGTCGTGGTTTTTCTTTCCACAACGAGTGCATATGCCCTCTTTATTTCGTTCGTCGATGACGGACTGGGGAATTCCTTCATGGGCTTTTTTGAAGTTGGTATGTATTTGTTTATTGACTCCGCCGGGTCTTTTTGCCGGTTTATCGGGTTCCAGTTCCCTTCTTCGCTTTTTGGAGGGACCACTGCCTTTGATTTGGGGCTTCTCCTTCTTAAACCTGGGCTTGTCAGGTTTCCTATCTTCGGAAGAAGTTTTTACAGGTTTTGGTCTATCCCGTAACAGGTGGTCCGTTTCCTTTAGTTCCTCCTCTTCTCGGCCTGCCTTCCTGAGTGCTGCTTCCCATTCTGCATCGGTGTCGAAGGTCTTGAGGGACAGGCGTAAACGTATGCTGGCTGGTAACTTCTTTTCCATCGCCAGACGCCATGCAGGATGTTAGGCATAAAGAAAATGCACAGACCTCTCGGTAGGGTAACTGCGCACAGACCCTCATTTATCGAGAGCCTAACACCCCCCTCCGGCCCCACTCTGGGGCCCGCACGTCCTTAGCGAGATTTCGAAAAGTTGCGTCCCATGACTATAATGTCATCTCAATGAAGCCTGCTTCATAACACCATATACGTCACTGCCGTCCGTCCGACCGGAAGCTGTTCGCAGGATATATAAGAGGGCACCTCTGGGTACCTCTGAGAAGTGGAACGGAGGAAATCCGTCGGAGGCGCATTGAGTTACTAGGCTTCAAAGTTAGGCACTCTGACTACGGGCCAAAAGTGACGGGACGTTTTCGGTTCGAAAATCCGCAACTACTCCTACAGTGCCCCAGAGGCCATAGGGGATAGATATGACACCAATACCTATCTGAAGGCCGCGGTACGTTGGTTGGTCCTGGAAACAGGATCCCTCGAGAGGTGATTCTCTTTGAGGCGAGGCGGACCGAGGGGAAGCTGCTCAGACTCAGAAGACCTAATAGGCGGTAGACTTAAGAGTGTTGGCCCACCGTCTACGCAGCCTGCATTACGCATAGGTACCCGACGCATACGCTGGCCACTATGTGAAATCGGAAGAGACTACTGGGACGATAGTCAAGACGACTGAAGTTTCAGACAGGAGTCTACTCGTCTCTATAAATCGAAAACTGGTCATTCGAGGATAAGCACGCATCTTACGATTAGACGGAAAAGAATTTATGAGAACGAAGATGGTGTGTGAGAGTTCAGGGTCAAACAGTGTTCGCACTTGTTAAGACTATGAGACGTTGGCGTATAACCTTGGATAGGTACTTAATTATAGGAGGATTAGATGTAGTCCGCGAACACTCAGATGCGGGATATAAATATCGAAGTGCCTCCTAAGCTTTTAAGACATCATCAAGCAATGGAGAAGAGACCTTAACAATGTAACATTGTTTTACCTACGAATCTTTATAAAATTATTTCCCTTATCGATTAAGCGAGTTCTTAGTAGTCATAAACGAAAGGAACGACACCGAGCCTTCCTAGTCAAATCTCCGTCTATTACGAAAGATTCAGGCCTAAGTCTTCTCGACAATTATTTAGAGTCGGCTTCTGCCTAACACAGGGCCAGTTATTTTGGCCTTCGTATTAAGGTTGGTCATGATTTGGACATAGTTTTGAATATTATCTTTATATTCAACTTTCTCCATATCACGGACCGCCTTTCGTCCCTCTTCGATTGATGTGAATCGTTCTGTGAACTCATGGTCGAAGTGTGTCCAGGTTGCCAGGCCGGCATCTTGCTCCACTCCATGGAGTCCATCCATAGCCCTACGATACCACATTGCTACCGGGTTGACTAACTCCCCTTTAGTTCTTCCTAGTGTAAAGATGACCCTTTCTCGGTCACTATCCCAAGTTCTAGGATTTCTTTCGAAGTAGTCCACACATTGTAGTAACCAATAGCGAACGCATTGTGAAGATTTTGCTTCGAAAAATGGGTGTGCATCAGCCGGTCGTTTAGTGGTTAATGCAAAGGCTTCCGCTAGTACATCGGCTGTTCCACGTTGTTCGGGTGTCAGTCCACGGCTAAATCTGGATGGGCCTCCACCACGTCTTCCTCCGTTTCCTCCTTCATCATCACTTCCATCATCATCTGGGTCACCCCCTGGTGCCGCGTGGATGGGAGGTTCTCCCTCTCTTTGCTTTCCCTTATCTCGGGAAGGCCCCTCTGGAGGTTGAGTCTCCTCTCTTGCTTCTGCCCAACTTTCAGGGACCGATTCCAACGCTACTTGTCGACCAGTTGGTCAATTTTGTGAGAGCTCCGTTACCCGATCTCTCAGTGATCCAAGAGTATCCAAGATACGAGTTTGATCTCGTTGTATTGTTCGGGTAAAGTTACTATAGCTATTAGCCTCACGTTCTTGTCTTTCGGCGAGGTTAGATATCATGGCTCGAAGCGTCATGTTTTGTTGGAATTGATTATCCTTGAATGCCTGGAAATCACGTTCCAGGGTGAGGTCTCTTTCTAGGGCTTCTCGTTGCAATTGAGAGGTTACTCCCTCGTGATGCTCATGTCGAGCATCTTGCTGCGCTAACTTAGCAGCAATCTCCTTTGCCCACTGGGTCTGGATATCCTGAATGTTGGCTTCCACCAAGACACACTGCTGCAATACGAGTGTCATCTCACTATCATGCAGATCCTGTCCTTCCAATAATTGTTTTTGGACTTTGATTAACCCTCTTGCATTTTTCTGAGAATCTGCAGAGAGGGTTTCAAATGCAATATTGGAGGTGTCGATACTGGTGGTGATGTCTTGACGGATCGGCCCAATAACCACTCCTAACCGAGCCGCGAGTCTTGCGAGATCAACGGCGTGGGTATTTGGTCGCGGTGTAGTAGATCTGGAATGAGGAGATGTTGCTCTTGATGTCGGCGCAATGCTAGGGGTCCTTCCTCCTCTTCTTGGATTTCGAAGGGCTGGATCGAGAGAGGTAGGATTACTGAAGGCGCTGGGGCTATTGTCCCCTGAAGTATCCATCGGTTCCCCTGGACCGATTTGCTTTGGAGGCTGCGACATCTCTTTTTCTCTTTGTGCTCGTACCCGAGCTAACCAAGCCGGAGTGTTGGAGGCAATGGTTTTATGGATAAAGGGCTAGACACTTGGTGTCTCGCCGTATCGTGCGGTGAGGAGGTGATGTGAACCGTGGTTCACTTCGTATGTAGAGAGCCTTGGTAACAAGGAGATCTAACAATATACTGTTAGGCGGAGACAACCGGTAAAGACTTAGGGTTGTCTAGGCCAATCGAGATTCGTTTGTATAGACGGAGATTTGTCTAAGAAGGCTCGGAAGCAACTCGTTTCGTTTATGACTACTAAGAGTGCAAGAAAGTAAAATAGAATCGTAAAAACAATATTATATTGTTAAGGTCTCTTCTCCGTTGCTTGATGATGTCTTAAGCTTGGGAGGCACTTCGATATTTATATTCCGCGTCTGAGTGTTCGCGGACTACATCTATCTAACATACAAAATATGTACCTCTTCAAATCTAATGCGCAACGTCGAGTTTTCCATGACGGTGCGAACACCGGGAGACCTTGAAAACCATCACACTATCTTCGGTAATTACTATTTCCTGCCCGGGAGACATACTTGTCACCAGTAGTAATTATTCGATCCTCAGAGTCTGTAGATCTGTAGCCAAGTTCTCAAGTCGAACTTTGTTGGCTCCAATAGTTCTTTTCGTTACCAAGAGGATCAGTCTTGATACGAGACTGCATCTGTAGATATGCCAAAGTCGATGACTTCTAGTTGTGATAACTCAACAACTAACCGATAGAATTCATTCCGATGACTCTCTTCTCGTAGAGGAGAGGCCATTCTATTGAATAGTCTCATAATTCCTCGGTCGGCAACTACTGATTGTTCTATGTAGAGGGGGTGGACCTTCGTGTTGTGGTGGTTGTAAATCCCGCAACTGTGGTACATCTCTTATCATAGTTGCAACACTCCTCGAAGCTCGTTGGCTTCTTTGGTAGTGTTTCCAGGAGCTCTACACTCTTTCTAATCTTCGAAGGGTGGATGTGAATGCATTGGTTTGTTATCCCGAACCTTCTAACATTCATCTCATGACCTTGTACGAAAACGTCCCGTTACTTACGGCCCATGCCAAAGATGTCATATCTTTGAAGCCTAGTAACTCCCTGAGTAGTTGACGGATTGACTTCGTTCCACTTCTCAGGTCTTGCCAGAGGTCCCCTCTTATATATCCTGCGAACAGCTTTTGGTCGGACAGACGGCAGCGATGTATACGGTGTTATTCTGACACCTTCAATTCTGTGACCATATAGTCACAGGACGCAACAAAGGTTGATGTGTATGATGACACACGGGCCCCGTAAGGGGGCGGGAGGGGGGTGTTGGAGACTAAGATTCTCGAACTCGGGTAACGTTACCCTACCTAGGGTACTCCTAGGCTATCGGAATCGGGTACTCCTAACAGGGTTCGACTTGGACTTTCTTTTGTGCCTTCGGGCTGAGATTTCCGGGGGGATTTTTTCTTGGGCTTCCTGCTTTTCCTGTTTTGGGTTTCTCTTGGGGCTCAGTTCGTCTGGGCTGTAGGGGGAGCCTGATTTGGGGTGAGATGTGCAGTTGGCTCCATACCAGAGGGGCTTGGGGTTCTTAATTTTTGCCTCAGACGGAGGAGGGACGCGCGTGTTTACAGGTTTTGTTTTTGCCATAGCTAGCGCTGCATGCAGGTTCTTGTACCTTAAACAATGAATATATGATAAAAAAAAAAAAAAAAAAAAAGGCTAGACCTGGGAAGTGGAACAAAGTCAATCCGTCAACTACTCAGGGAGTTACAAGGCTTCAAAGATATGACATCTTTGGCATGGGCCGTAAGTAATGGGACGTTTTCGCACAAGGTCATGAGATGAATATTAGGAGGTTCGGGATAACGAACCAACGCCTTCACATCCACCCTTCGACGATTAGAAAGAGTCTAGAGCTCCTAGAAACACTACCAAAGAAGCCAACGAGCTTCGAGGAGTGTTGCAACTATGATAAGAGGTATACCGCAGTTGCGGGATTTACAACTAATACAACACGAAGGTCCACCCCCTCTACATAGAACACTCAGGACTTGCCGACCGAGGAATTATGAGATTATTCTATAGAATGACCTCTCCTCTATGAGAAGGGAGTCACCGGAATGAATTCTATCGGTTAGTTGTTGAGTTATCACAACTAGAAGTCATCGACTCCGGCATACCTACAGATGCAGTCTCGTATCAAGACTGATCCTCTTGATAACGAAACGAACTATTGGAGCCAACAGAGTTCGACTTGAGATCTCGGCTACAGGTCTACAGACTCTGAGGATCGGATAATTACTACTGATGACAAGTATGTCTCCCGGGCAGGAAATAGTAATTACCGAAGATGGTGTGATGGTTTTCAGGGTCTCCCGGTGTTCGCACTGTCATAGAGAACTCATCGTCGCGCATTAGACTTGAAGAGGCACATATTTTGTATGCTAGATAGATGTAGCCCACGAACACTCAGACGCGGAATATAAATATCGAAGTTCCTCTCAAGCTTTAGACATCATCAAGCAACGGAGAAGAGACCTTAACAATATAATATTGTTCTTACGATTCTATCCTACTTTCTTGCACTCTTAGTAGTCATAAACGAAACGAGTTGCTTCCGAGCCTTCCTTGACAAATCTCCGCCTACACGAAAGAATCCCGATAGGCCTAGACAGCCATTAGTCTATACCAGTTGTCTCCGCCTAACAGTTATTTCTGAAGTAGTTTGATAGCGCCGGAGGTCTTGTATCTATTAGATAGAAAATCCCTTGATCGGCTATTTACTAATGTGAGTGGTCTTATATGGTTTGCGGTCAGGGAGTTATGAATTAGAAATTATTATTTTAATTCCTCTATAGCTTTGCCGCAACCATCTTATCGAATCACTTGACCTCTATGGTCAGATGCGTAATATTATTACTATGCTAGGTCTTATATGCCTAACAATTCCTAACAGTAATAGTAGCTGTGTACTAGTACTATTCAGCCAGCTTGCAATAGATTATGAAATATTACTGCATACTCTATGATTTGTAATTAATTAATTAAATTTTCTAGAAATAATATCCTAATTTAATAATTATAATATTTTAAGTGTTAAATACTTTATAATAACTTCTAAAGTTTTTATAATCTTCTCTTGGAAGTCTTCTGTCCTATAAGCTATTCTGAGTTCATCCTGATATGCCCTTATTATTCTCTTAGTACATGCTCAATATTTTCAGCTCAGAGTAGGAGAAACCAAATTCAGTGATTCTGGTACTATCTTATACAGTCATAAACATTGTATTCACATCACTTATATGTGTATCATTCCACTGTGCCCTAATAGTACTTAATAAAATTAAGTTTCCAAGGAAACTTGGAAAAGATTTGAATCAGATAACGTGCTAGATCCACTGCTTCTTTCAAGTAACTTTTTGAACTTTAAAATCTGCTTCTTATATAATCCTACTTCTTATACAATATGAATTATTATTTCTGATACTATTTGTTTTATTTACTATCTGGTTTTTGATATTGGACTCTCAGTCCTGGTTTTTATAATTTCCACTCTTATAGTATAATCTTGAGTCCTTTTGGTATTCCATTTGCCATCATCAAAGGTTGAATTTTCCTAGTAGAGAAATTTATCCTAATTTATTGTTGCCTTTCTTTTTGGATATTGTTATTCTATTATCAGACTCAAAATTAGATTAAGTTCAATATTGTATGCTTAGTCAGCTTTTCAATATTGCATTTTGATGCCAAGACCTTGCATTTTAAACCAAAATCATGGTTTTTTAAAATTAGCATACAGATTGATTAGAATATATTTATAAAATAAAAAAACTGTACTTTGATTCAATTTAACTTTACCTGCATTTCTACATTGATTGGGCTAGTATCAAGAAAGTAATACTCATTTGAAAATATCCCTTGATGAGATTAACACATATCCATTCTTGTACCTATATGATACTATAAAAATTAAAATAGAAGAAAAATATACTAGATGGTTGAATTAAGCCTGCCTTGAAAAAATGGGGTAATGAGGTCAAATATGAGGCCATGACTCATTCAAAAAATCTGCTTTGACTTTCGAGTTCAACCTTATTTCATCACTCACAGAATTATAACAGAATATGAAAAAAATAAGATAATAATACTATACTTAAAATTTAGAGTTCTTAAAATGTAAATAAATAATAATATAAACAAATAGAATACTATACTACACGTACACTGTGAGGGAAGACTACTACTATACCAATAGCAATTCCAAAATACCTATACATTAAATTCCAGCACGGAGAAACCAAACAAGGGGAACTGCTCATTCGAAGATTACAATTAGCCTTCTAGAACTTCTACCAGGTAAGCTCTACATTAGGGTGTAAAAAAAGCCAGGACTGAAGTGGATTGTGCTTAAGGTTAGCTCATGAGCAACACCAAACGCTATCCAGAACAAAAGAGAGTCTTATACAATTAACTATAAGCTTCATGTACACTTCTAGCTACAAATATCCTCTATTCCATTTGGACAAAGCAAGTTATGTAAGCTAATATTGCAAGAGGCAGTAGCTACTAGATTCAAGATTATGCTAGGGAAGCTTAGAAGATGGCAGTAGGATGAGTGGACAGGGAATTACTTATATGCATCAGCAATATCACAGAGGTTAGGGGGTAGTGGAATGTGGAGAAAGTGGATAGTAATGGAGTGAAAACTCCATGAGGGTTTTTAGTAATGGAGAGCAGAAGGAAAGATAGTTTGTCAAAATTGGTTTTGTCAAAATATGAAATGACTTTATACAGAAACCTATCTAGATATGAGTATTAGTTAATTTCAGTTTTCAAATGGATGGTTTTGGGAATTCTTATTGTGGTACAAAATTACCCTTCGAGAGATTACCAACCAAGACAGTCAACTACCTATAGACTATAATAATATTATTAAAGTAATATTATTAGTTAATTGTAGTATTTGTTATGGGGCGAGGTGGGGCGGGTTTTGCCCCTGGAGGCCCTGCCGTTAACGGGCCCAGGGCCCTTATCTTTCTCTCCTCCTCGTCCTGCACAGCCTCTGGGGCCCAACCCTACTACCTTGTACTACCAAAAATTGGTGGAGGCTTGCATAGGGCATGAGTGGGGGTGGGGATCAGGGTCAAAAAAGAGAAAAAACTCTGCCCTACCTGGGGCTGGGAAGTGGGTCAGGGTGGGGTTTTTGGCTAGGGACTCAGGTTTTTTGAGTTCCCGAAGGCCCCGTAACAAACACTAGTTAATTAGATGAGGTTCAATAGAAGGAACTTACAATTATAATAGGAGGATATATCAGCGGCGGCTGATGTGACAGTGGAGGATGGTCATTATAGATTAAGTAATATTTGTAACATGGACCAAACTCTGCTGCAATTTGAGTACTTAAGTTGATGAACATACAATCAGTGAGGTGAGAAGACAATATGAGTTCAAGCAAGTCAGCAATCAGAGTAGGAGAAATGATAAGCAACAATTCATCTTACCTTTTTTGCTGATGCTATTCCCTGAGTCAAGCCCCTTATTTTTTTTCTATAGACAAGGCGTTGAAGGCATAGTTCATACTGAAAAGCAAGAGTATGACCCCTGAGTTGTTGTAAAATTTAATTCAAAGGTATATTTCAATTCAACCAATATGGTTGAATGGCTTGATGAGCAGTTGGTACCAGTACTTGGTAACCACCCTACCCTTATAGCTTTAGAGGTATTCAGTGACCACAAAACTGATGAGGTTTTAAATATCATGTGTGCCCATAATATCATTATTAGTGTTATACCGGGGGGCTGCCAGTACACAGAACTTGTGCAGCCTCTAAATATATCCATTAACTGACTCTTTAAAGCTACTTTGAAGATTAGTATTACCAATATTCAATAAGTGAAGGGGGAATGGAAACTTATCAAATAGTAAACTAACTTGGGCAATCAATTGGAAGGTGCTGGAAGAGAGAGTGGATGAGGTAGAGGAGGAGGAGGAGCTAGTATTATTAGAGGGAGGAAAGCTTTCTGAAAGCATGGTTGAAAGGTGGTGCATTCTATACACATAGACTGTGGAGGAGGCCTGGGAAAGGTTTTTCCTTAACCATGCCCATGTGGTTGAGAGAACCTTTACTGCAGTAGGCCTCTCTCTCTTCCCACTAACAGAAGTCGAGATTCTGAAATCTTGATCAAGGATTTCAAGACATCCTTATTTGTCAGTGGGCTAAAAGACTGGGCCCAAGGGGCAGCCATAGGTGTGTGAGATGTTGAGGAGGATAGTGTCGGAATAGGAAAACTGGATGAGGAGATAGAGTTGGATAGTACCCAGGATGAGCTGGATGGAGAATATGTTGCTAGTGAAATTGATTAAAAAACACAATGTATATTTAGATTAAATTTTTATATGTCTCATGTTTCATGATATGCATCAACGTAACCATCCTGGCCTCTTGGCTTGACTCACTTCAAAGTGACTTCAAAGCACATTTTTCTTCTATTCGAGTTTTTACGGTATCATACCGTAGATGTATTGAGTTAAAAGGTTGTATTGAGCCCCGGAGTTACTATGACATGGCAAGCCACAAAGTTATGTTGAACCGCAAAGTTGTATTGAGCTGTTGGTTGCGAGCGAGCTAGTAACTAGGAATTGTGGCGGCTAGCCACAACCTTGGCACGAGTAATTCCGTAACCCACCAGAAGATGCCATTTTGGTCAGTTTGGTGTGTAGACTATAATTTAGGCGAGGTTTTGTGGTTGTGGTGTTGAAAAATGTGCACTCTTCATCCGGGAGGAAAATAGAGGGAACGAAGCATGTTAGCCTACACACCGAGTTACTCGAGTACGGTACAGTAGACTAGAGTTTCTTGTAGACACGTTCGTCTGATCTGTGCATGAAAATTGTAACTTTACAACCTTTTTCTTTCTTTCATCTACGAGTACACCGGATGTTATGAGTACTTTGAAACATCGATCAAACATGGAAGACATCTCATAAATTACAGAGTTACTATCCCTTAGTCCGTCGGGTGCTGCGCCCAAGAAATCTGGTTAAGAAAATAGCGAGATCTGGTTTGGAAAATAACGGGATCAGGAAACCACCCTTCCCCAACTGGGAATAAATTTAAACTGAAACCCCTAGCGCCGATTTCTTGGGCGCACCGACGAACTAAGGGATATGACGCATGCATTCCCTATCATACCGGTACTGATTCATCCCGATAGAGCTTTGTTATGTTATTGGGCTTAGGGCATGGGGTATGGTTACACCGCGTAACCATCCTCATCCAGTCCCCTTGGCAGTTCCCACCATAACAACTCATCGACCCTTCTCCCCAGCCCTTCTGAGAATCTACTGATCATACCATGATATCACGCTAGCTCACGATTTCATAATATAGAGAAACCATGGGTGTTACGGGTCTATGGACGATAGCAAACCCCTGTGCGCGCCCCGTTAAACTAGAATCACTTGCTCGCAAACGTCTCGCCGTCGACGCCTCCATCTGGATCTACCAGTTCCTCAAAGCTGTGAGAGATAAAGAAGGACACGCGCTCCAGAGTTCGCACATAGTTGGCTTCTTTAGGAGGATATGCAAGCTCCTTTTCTTCGGGATTAAACCGGTTTTCGTGTTCGACGGTGGTGCGCCGCCGCTAAAGAGGCAGACCATTGCCGGGAGGAAGGCCCGTAGGGAAGGGAGGAAGGAGGATGCTAGGAGGACTGCTGGAAGGATATTGGCCTTGCAGGTTCAGCGGAGTGCGGATATTGAAGCTGCGAGGCGAAGGAACCGGAAGTCGGGGGATTGGGAGGATATACTTGATGGGGAACAGGAGCAGGGGCAGCCTGAAGGGGAGGAGGGGATTGGGGACGCGAGTCAGTTGGTTTATGTTGATGAATTGGAGCAGACCCCCAAGGAGCGGGCGAAAGCCCGTGGGTTTAGAAAGTCGGATCCCTACCACTTACCTGAACTCCCTGTCAGCATGGAGAGCCTGGGAGCTCCGAATGACCCAAGAGTCATGTCGCAGGATGATCTGGAAGAGTATGCCCGTATGTTCCGTGGCGGGGAGGAAGTCAACCTTTACGACTTTTCTAAGATCGACTTTGACTCGGATTTCTTTATCTCGTTACCCATGGCGGATAGGTACAATATCCTCAATGCTGCGAGATTACGTTCCAGGATGAGAATGGGGTTGGCGAAGGAGCAGCTCGACTCTATGTTTCCGAATAGGATGGATTTCTCTAAATTTCAGATTGAGCGGGTTAAGGAACGGAATGACCTTACCCAGCGCCTTATGAATCTCAATGGAAGAAGCGATCAGCCGGGATCTTATGACCCAACTAGGGTTGCTGGGGAGAAGGGAAGGGAATATGTTCTTGTTAAGAATGACGGCGTCGAGGGCGGTTGGGTCCTGGGTGTTGTCGGTAGTTCTGGGGCGAGGGAGGGTGAGAGGAATAAACCTATCATCGTTGATAATACAGAGGAACTCGAGGGCGAAGGAGAGGAAGACCCGGATGATGATGAGGAGTTTGAGGATGTTCCAGTTGAGGGCTTGAATAGATTACCGCACATTGAATCTCGCGATGATCGTGAAGGGAGCTATACGTACGATGTATTGGACGGCGCGGAGGCGCAGATGCTGAGGAGGGCACTTTACGAGAGCAAAAGAGAGCAAAACGGGTCGAATAACAAATGGAAGCTCTCGCCAGACCCGATTTCTGATACTAGTCTAGCTGAACCTACTAATCCTTTATTTCTTGGCAATGATGAACACTATGATGAGGACGGGGACGACGATCCATTCCCATTGGACTTTGTCGGTGAGGAACAGGGTAGCGATGAAGAACTGCAAAAAGCTATTCAGTTATCACTCGAGACCCATCGAGGGTATCACAATACGGAGTTGGAATCAACCTTCTTTGGTCGCGATCTTAGTGACATCGCCGAAGAGGAAGAAGAGGACGAGCCCATTAATAATAAGGGCAAAGAGAAAGCCGTCGAGGTGCCTGCAGTGGAAAAAGAGAAGCCACTACTGCTTGCAGTGCCTGGTGAGGATCCAGATTTCAGTAGAGCTGTTTCTGAATCAAGGCGTATGAATGGTGGTGCCATGCCGAGGGATTCCGGCTGGGGCGCCCCTGGTGAGAGTAGCAAGGGCTCTAGCTCTTCTGTTGTCCCGAAGAATCCCTTTGGAGGATTGTTGCCATTTGAGCGTTTAGACATGGGCAAGAGTATGCTATTTAAAGGGAAGAACCCGGAGGGGGAACCTAAGGAGATGGGGGAGGACAGAGACAAGGGAGAGGATAAAGATGGGGGTGATTCTGTGCCACTACCGCCGTGGTTCACTGGGGGTCCAAAAAAAGATCTAGCAGAAGAGATGCGCTTGGCTAATCGCGATAGGGAACTCACTCGAGAGGAGAAGGAAAGGCAGGAATACGAGCTAGAGATGCAGAGGATTGCTAATAAGCGATATAAAGAACGGGATGTGGTGATGATTGATTCCGACGATGGGGAGGATAACGATGATGTGGTTATGCTAGATGGTCTATCTGAGAAGGGTGACTTGAACGTGGACGATGTGGCAGACCGGTTAAGGACTCATCCGCCCGGGCCGATAAGCTCCCAACGGGAGGGCGATGAGGAAGAGATCGAATGGGAAGAAAGCGATCACGAGAGTGCACCAGCGACAGTGGAACCCGCAGCTGCACCAAAACCTTATCTTAGAGAATCGCCTCCACCTCCTGACCTCGATGGAGCTGAGAACGGAGTGCCTCGGGAGGAAACTCCACCACTGGAATATACAGACGACGAGGAACAATACGCAGAACCTGAAGACTTGGAATTAGCGCAGCAACTCGTTGCGGAGTCGGAGGAGCATGCCCGGTTCGCCGCGGAACTAAATAACAAACCCCAGCAGCAAACTCGGGAGGGATATGAGCGGGAACTCCACACCCTCCGTGTACAGCAAGCTAAGGATCGTCGAGACGCTGACGAGGTCACGCAAGTGATGGTTCAAGAATGCCAGCAATTACTTACGCTCTTCGGAATACCCTACATCACCGCACCAATGGAGGCAGAAGCTCAATGCGCGGAGTTGGTTCGCCTCGAACTTGTTGATGGCATTGTTACAGATGATTCGGATACGTTCTTATTCGGCGGGACGAGGGTGTACAAAAACATGTTCAATCAAGCCAAATTCGTTGAATGCTATCTCGCCGGCGATTTGGAGAAGGAATACGCACTCGACCGGACAGGGCTTATTCGGATAGCGCATCTACTTGGCAGTGATTACACAGAAGGCGTGCCCACCGTTGGTCCCGTCACAGCCATGGAGCTCCTAGCCGAATTCGCGAGCGATAATGGCCTAACTGAATTCAAAGAGTGGTGGACAGCAGTACAAACCGGCCTGAGAAAGCCTGCGGACGACGACGATAACCCCTTCCGGAAGAAATTCGTAAGTTATCTCCTTCCCTGTTCCCCCCACCGCCTCCCGGGTTGACATCCCCGTCAGCGCAAAAACGCCACAAAAGTCTTCCTCCCAACAAACTTCCCAGACCCACGTGTCGACGAAGCCTATATGCATCCAGAAGTCGATCACGACCCCTCCCAGTTCGAATGGGGAATGCCAGACCTCGATGGTCTCCGGCGCTTTCTCATGGCGACGGTAGGCTGGTCGCAGGAGCGCACTGACGAAGTACTTGTTCCGGTCATCAAAGACATGAATACGAAGCAAGTTGAGGGTGCACAGAGTACTATTACACAGTTTTTTGAGGGTAGGATGGGGACGGGTGCAGCTGAGATGGCGGGCGCGCCGAGGAGGAAAGTTAAGAAGAGTAAGCGGATGGAGAAGGCGATGTTAAGTTTACACGAGAGGGCCAAGAGGATTAATGGAAGTGGGGGGGGCACAGCGGGTGAGCAAGATGGGGATGTGGAGGGTGGGGATGAGGGGGAGGCGGAAGTGGCGGAGAAGCCGGCAAAGAGGAAGAGAGCGTTAGCCAAGAGGAACCGGGGGAAGAAATCTCCGGTTAACAACGACGGCGGTGAAGGTCGTGACGATGAAGAGCTCGGGGGAGAGGGGTACCGCGAGGAACAGGTCCCTGCTCCAGTCAAGAAACGCAAAACTACTACCGGAAGAGGGGGGAAATGATTGCATAGCCATGCCATATACCAGTAATGCTTGTGTCTTTTTTTTTTTTCTGATCAACACCATCGCCGTAAGCTAGTTGCATTGCATAGGTTGGTGTTTTGTTTTTGCGTTGCTTTGCTTTGGGTATCATAATGGTAATGGTATCGTATGTGTTTTGCTGGGGCGGTTTTCTTTGCTGGTTTGCTTGTCTTGAGTTCAGTTGTGTTGTGCTCTCCGGTGATGTAGCCGGATTGTAGACGGGTTAGAAGTGGGTGGGGGTGTGATGAGTGCCGGCGGTCTAAGGTAGACGTACGTGATAGAGAAGTTACATTGAAGCCGTCACTAGACTCTGGAATGCGGATATTGCGAGGCGTGGCAATAATATACATGCTACGGTTAGCGATGTACAGGTCGAGGTTATTGTGAACACAAGATATCACTCTCCGGCTTGCATCGTGCTCCTGCGGTCATTAAATTTTGCACCTGAGAATCCCTTCATATCTGATCCATCAAGCGATGTATTCACTGCCTTTTCCGGTCAAGTGGTTCAACGGGGGACCAAATTGAAGAATGGTATAAATTAACTGGAAGTCCGTTGGGTTTTTCCCTCTTTCCTTCCTCTCTCTATCTTACAAGATTCTATGATAGCCCACAAAGGACAGCGGGGCGAGCCGGTACCGAAACACACCTTTTGCAAATACCTGTATGGCAGATGAGAACCCGCGGAATCTTCTAATCTATTCTCACACGATAGTTTATCCGTATCATCCAGGAATCTGTGATACGGTACCGCCTGTGCGAGGATAGGATTGGCATTCGGGCTTGGTTGGGTTGCCTCACTTTAAATTGCCTTCTCTAGATGTCCTGGGCGTGCATGGGTGGGAAAATCGGTGGAACGGATAGAGGTTGGTCTCCTTGGGCCGATTATCCAATTCTTGATTGGCGGTGATGTGTTCTGTGATTTCGTTCGGGATCATCGGTACTGCATACTTTAGCCCTTACCTGTATTGCAAGCGTCGCAAAACCTCGCGCATGGCCAACACGACTGGGCCGATCAATACTGCCCCCTTGATGAGCTCGCTCACGAGGACTCTTTAGGACATCTTTTTTGTGTCGCGGTCGTTGTGGAGATGTGAAACCGACCTATATCATACTCGGCAGCGACTGATTCTGGCTCTGTGCAAGGGGCTAGGCTAGATCCGCTTATGTGCGGGGTTTTGCGGGTACGGTTCCGACGCTGAATGAGGTATTGCTATTTGACGAGCCATGACTGATAGCTCTAACAGCGCTGCTACGGCGTTGCTAACCTGTGTGATATACCCGCTAGCCCCTAGCCTCGTCAGGTGCTGACGGCGTGTTCGGAATTGTGTTTCTGCTTCTACCGGAAACCTCTACCACGAGTGATATCATGTGACGCTACTGAGAATATGTCACTCCCCTGTCCACAAGCCCACTTCTGCTTTCCCCCTTTTTCTCATTTTTCATCTTTTTCATTTTTTTATAGGTGCTGTCTTCTTTGAGATCGATCAATGGCTCAATCTTAATTCCAGGTTTGCTCGTTCCGGTCTCTGCCTTCGTAATTCCACTCAACATGGCGCAGTATTATCTGATAGCGGGTGAAAGGCACGCGGCACTAGACTAAAAAGATTTCCGATAGAAACGAGTGATTACGTGTGATTCCAACGTAGAGTGAGAACCGGTGAAACTTAGTTCTGCGTTTTTCGAAAATTTGTGGGGGGATCTTCACCCCAGCTGGGTCCCGGACTGACTGATTCGTGTCCTTGCGGGGCCTATTGGTGTTGGCGGATGGGTAGGATTCTTGGCTTGTTCCATGATACTGTTATGCGCATGGTAGGTTACTGTACTTGTAGTCACTCGGTATCATTCAGTTCAATCGCAGTAATACAAACTCGGGTAATCTGACCATGTGCTATATTATTATGATACTTCAAGAATTAGAAATAAATAGGTTTTATTTAAGGTGAAAAGTATGATACATCTACTTCTAATTCTACTACTCATCTATAAGATGTATATATACGTCTCGAAAATCCTCTGAGCTATAAAAGTTCCAAGCCTATATATACACATCATATAGACTGTTCTCTGATAGTGTTTTCGTTGAAAATTTGCTCTATTGCCAGTAATACTAATTAAAGATGGAAATGTATATTTACAATTTGCTCTTGTATATAGTTTTGCACCACCCAAAAATATTCTATAATGTTCAACTCATAATGAAAGTGTGAGAGGGTTATAGAATATTAAAGGAAGCAATAATTATTATAATGGAAAAATTATAATCAAGAATATTGTGATATTAATCTTGGATACACTAGGAGGTATGGCTACTCACACTTTAAGTTAGGTCTTTGTAATCCTACATGTAGGGTGAAGTATTATTTTTTTTTTTTTTTTTTATATCATGTATTCGTTGTTAAGGTA
The DNA here is from genome assembly GCA_006112555.1 of Tuber indicum. Lineage (NCBI taxonomy): Eukaryota > Fungi > Ascomycota > Pezizomycetes > Pezizales > Tuberaceae > Tuber > Tuber indicum. Next base: position 439,543 of record VBSK01000152.1, read on the forward strand.
CAAGAACTCGCATGCAGCATGAGCTATGGTGTAAACAAAACCAAAAACACCCATCCCTCCTCCGTCTGGGGCAAAAACTGAGAGCCCCAAGCCCCTCTGGTATGGAGCCAACCGCACATCTCGCCCTGAATCAAGCCCAAATAAACCCAACCCAAGACAAGCAGGAAGCCATAAGGAAAAATCCCCCTGGAAATCTCAGCCCGAAGGCACAAAGGAAACCAAAACAATACCCACCAGAAAAGCCCAAGGCAGTCCTGGCCACTAAAAAGCTAACCCAATGTCGGGCCCCAAAAGAGGGGCAGGTGTGCCCGTAAAGGCACTCCCCCCACCAAGGTGGCAGGAGGCTGACGTATTTCCGACCGGCCTGAGACAGTGCAATACCGACCGGAGGAGGGGGGCCAGGGCTGGGGCCCCCAGGAGGAGGAGAATGGGGAACAGAGAGACCCAATCAACTCTGCCCCAGAGGAGGGGGGTGGCAGTAAGATGCGAGCTGTAAAGAAGGGCAGTAGGGTGCTAGCCGGGTGAGGAAAGAGAGGTAGTAGGGTACCAGCCAATCGAACCGAGGTGAGAAGAGAGGAGGGGCAGGCCCAAGCACCGAAGCAACTATCGGAAACATATTCGTGTCTTAACTAGGCGGTCCCCTATAGCCCCCAACACCCAAGAGTGCCAGCGCACCCATAGAGGGTGAAGGGGAGGAGAATGGCGAAATCGACCGTAGCCTGTTGAGAGGACCAACCACAAACCCCCGACCGTGAGACTGACCCATGCCCACCAGTGGGACAAAACCAGGACCCAGCAGAGGGACTAACCCGAACCGACCAGAGAAAAGCAGAAGGAATCCACCGTGATCGTGTACTGCAAACTGTGTTCCCAGCCGTCTGTTGTAGGGAAAAAGGAGCCGCCCGACCGTGCTGAAGTTAAGCGAGGCTCAGCAAAAGCGGGGAAGGAAAGAAAACCAGTATCCAGAGACACTGGGAGGGAGGAAGTAGGATCTCAAGAGGGTAGACCTCAAGAAAGAAGGCAGGAGAGGAGTTCCACCATTGTGGAAGGATAGGGAGTGATGGCCCAGTCCCCCCCGTAGGGGGAGGACCAGATGCGAAAGGTGGTGAGAAGTTTTTGGTGTTGAGTCGTTCCCAAAGAGGCAATAAATTTCAATCACCAGAGGTGTAGCGGAGACTGTCGATGTGTAGGGTGAAGTATATGTGTGTGTATATGTATATTCCTTTAGCTATATATAGTTTCTTTCTCTCTCTTCTTTACCTAGGTAGAGAGATTAACAAACATCTCTCTCCTTACACTTCGGTTTCTTAGTACAATAGGTTATATGTTTCTATGTGATCTATGCTTACTAAAAAGCAGAAATCATGGATTTGGATATTAGCTTACTACACCATGGTACCTCTTAAATAATTTCTTCCTGTTTTATCCATCTATCCATCTAAACATTCAACCATCTATCCAATCTTACATCAACCTCTTCATCATGCAATTCATCAGTCTACACAGCTGTCTGGTCTTTGTACCAATGTCAAATATTTATAAGATACTACCAGCTTTGCATCAGCCTTTCCCTCTCCGTAATGATAGTAACTTTGTACTATGGAAACAAAGAATGTCAGATCAATTGTAGGAGCTCAACATGTAGTAAATTGTTTCTGGTAGAGAGTTTGTACAAGATTCAACAAGTTTTGATCCAACAACGGTCACCATATATAGTAAGTATTTATGTAAATGTTTCTGCATTACTGCTAAAATCTGAAACTTGATGGAACTACATGTCTGTACATATTATACATCAGATAAATTAGATAAAAATCCTGAGTTATTATGGGAGAAATTGGGAGAGGAGTATAGAAAAGCTTTAGGTTCAGAGCTGTACTACTTCTGAAGGTCACTATTTAACAGCTTCTATAAAAATCATAACACTGCAGTAAAGTATATTTATGAGATAGAGCATATTATTGAATGCTTCAGGGAGTGTTAGGAGTACCTAATTCCAATAACCTAAGAGCATCCTAGGTAGGGTAACTTTTCCCAAGATCAGAATACTTGGTTTCTAACACCCCCCTCCAGCCCCCTTACGGGGCCTGTGTGTCATCATACACATCAACCTTAGTGTGGTCTTTGACTATATAGTCACAGAATTGAAGGTGTTAGAATATCACCATATACATTGCTGCCATCTGTCCAACCAAAAGCTGTTTACAGAATATATAAGAGGGGACCTCTAGCAAGACTTGGGAAGTGGAATGAAGTCAATCCTTTCTCAACCACCTAGGGAGTTACTAGGCTTCAAAGTTGTGACATCTTTGATATACTAGTAGACTATAAGTAATGAGACGTTTTCGGACTAGGCTACGATGTTAAATGTTAGAGGTTCTATGTCAATGAACTAATACGTTTAGATTCATCCTTCATTTATTAAGAGGGTCTAGAGATCCTGGAAGGCACTGTCTGAAGAACCAATAGGTTCTATAGAGTGTTACAACTATGTTAGGAGTAGTGTCATGGTTGTAGGAATTATCACCAATACCACTTTACGATTAAACCCCATCACATAGGATAGCCAGGAGTTGCTGACCATGGAATTATGAGTATATTAAATAGAATAGCTTCCCCTTTATGAGAAAAAGGTTATCTGAATACATTCTATATGTTAGTTGTTGAGTTATCACAACTAGAAGTCTTTGACTCCAGTATATATGCAAAGGCAACTTTGTATTGAGACTGATCCTGTCGACAACGGAATGGACTACTGGAGCCAACATAGTTCGACTTGAGAACTTGGCTACAGGTCTAAAGACTTTAAGGATCGAATAATTACTACTGGAGATAGATATATCTTTCAGAAAGAAAGTAGTAATTACCAAAGAGAGTATAATGGTTTTCAGGATCTCCCAGTGTTTGCACCTTCATGGAGTACCCGATATTGTGAGTTATATTTAAGGAGGTATATATTTTGTATGTTAGATAGATGTAGTTCGCAAATACTCAGATGCAGAATATAAATATCGAAGTGCCTTCCAAGCTTTAGACATCATCAAGTAACAGAGAAGAGACTTTAACAATATAATATTATTCTTACAATTTTATTTTACTTTCTTGCACTCTTAGTAGTTATAAAAAGAAACGAGTTACTTTTGAGCTTTCCTAGACAAATCTTCATCTTTTAAACAAATCTTGATTGGCTTAGACAATACTAAGTCTATACCAGTTATCTCTGACAAATAAAAAACTTCCTCACCCCAGTCGCACCCTAGCTGTCAGCTGTCAGCAGCATTGCACAATTGTCTGAGTAGCCAAATCCAACCAAAAGATGACTACTAGTAGATAGGATTTTGGAAATCAATATGTACCAGGTATTTTTCTTTCCACAGTTAAAGCCTCTTGTTACTGGTACTACCCTGAGTAATAGAACATGATTGACTAATAAACTACAAAATTTAATAAAATAGTCGATAGGGTACTTGGAGAGGCCAATATCAAGAAATGGCTAGCCAAATCAAGACTCAAACACAAGCTTAAGAATGTTGCAAAGAGATTGAGCTAGGCTACAGCCTGTAGGGATTGGACAGTTGAGGATTTTGAAAGAGTTATTTGGAGAGATGAGTATAGTGTGGAGAAATCCAAAGATTCAAGGAAATAATAGATTTTTAGAGAACCTGGAGAGAAGTGGCTGGCTGATTGTATTCATTATGAAGAGAAGAATAAGAGAATTTCACTTATAGTTTAGGGGTGCTTTTGGGGTAAGAGAAATGGTCTTTTGGTTCCTATCACCCAAAATATCAATAAGACTAGCTTGAGGTATATTAGACTCTTGAGAAGATATATTTTTCTTGTTATTCGTCACATGATCTCTTTTGATATACAAGATATTCTTTTTCAGTGAGATAATGCTCCTACTCACAAGGCTTATAGTGTTATGAATTGGTTGGAGAGAAACTCTATTGAGGTTGAAAAGTATCTTCCTTATTCTCCTGATCTAAACACAATTGAGTATATATGGATTGAGCTTAAAGAGTGATTACATCACCAGTATCCAAGGATTGCAGATACCCCAGGAGAATAGGAAGCTGTTAAGAGGAGGCTTGCACATGTATTACCATTAGTTTGGAAGACAATTTCTGAGAAGTTTTTTGAAAAGTTGTGGAAATCAATATCTGGTAGAGTAGCTGCAGTTTTAGAAGTAAGAGGAAGTTATACAAGATTTTAGCTACTTTTATTATTTAATTTCTAATTCTATTACTTTACTACTCTCATTGTTGATTGTAGGTTGTTGATTGTTGATTGTGGGTTGTTTGTGCATGTGCATATAGTATTGTCAACCTCACTATTGTCCCACCACACTGCCAAAGACCTACAATGTGTAACTGGTACTGGTACTCGGTTAAGGATTTTGTTTTATGCTTTGTTTTAAGTATTGTTTTGATACTTGGTTTGTTTTAAGTATTGTTTTGATACTTGGTTTGTTTTAAGTATTGTTTTGATACTTGGTTTGTTTGAAGTATTGTTTTAATACTTAGTTTGTTTTATGCTTTGTTTGAGGTATCATTTTGATACTTAGTTTGTTTTATGTTTTGTTTTAAGTATCGATTTGATACTTATGTTATTATACCAAAGTGTATCGCTTGATACCTTTGTTTAGTTTCTTTCATGCTAGACATGAACAGATTTGTGTATTTAAAAGACCGTACTATTATACGATGGAGAGGACAGACTTCGACAGATAGTATTTCAATATACTTGGTTGAACGGTTACTCTTTAGTTTCTCCAGTACATCTCTGAAGCCTCTTTTAGTTCATACAGCTCTTACCTCCTCTCTGGAAGAGTAGGCCACCTGTCAACTATCGCACACCTATCGAAACGTGATTAGCACCTAGTGAACACGTTACATTTTTTTAACCTCAGCAAGTAGTTAAGAACCTGTCATCAGATTTAGGCCTGATCAACCTATCGACAACCACCCTAGAATGCTAGCGGAGTGAAGCGGCAGAATCTTGGTATATTTGGCTTCAGCTTAACTTCAATATAGAGTTATTGACTACACAGAGTGGGAAGCAGATTCTACGAGAAGACCTCACGAAGAGGCAACAGTCTAAGCATCCTATGAAGGACCCAGAAGACGACACAACAGAAAACCTACAACCTTCCGGTGTATTCCCTCCTACACTAGCAAAGAAACCTTCATTTGTCCCACCAGATGACCACGATTCTAGTAGTAAGTCCGAGATGGCAAGCACTGGAGGAGGACATTCTAGGTCACGGCCAGAAGAGACTCAAGAAGAAGAAGACTTTTCTGATTTACAGAATATCAAGACTCACCTTCCACCGAAGTTCACAGGAGAAGAAAATGACCACAAGCCTGAAGCCTTTGACCGATGGGCTACTGAAGTAATACACTACCTCCTAATAAATAGAGTAGATGTGGAGAAACCTTCAACTGGTTTATAGCTTGAGTCATTCTGTGAAGGAAAGGCTGTTGATGCATATTACCAATGCTACAAGGAATACGGCAGAAACCTAAAGCTTAAAGGTACAACAATACTTGACTACCTCAAAGATCGATTTCAATCATCTATTGCCAACGACCTCTTGTACAAACGATTCAATGAAATTCAGCAAGTCGAATGAACACAGGTTAAAAGGATCACGCACATCGCTACAGACCTCCTAATGCTCAAAGATTGGATTAAGAGAGGAAGTATCTCGAGCTACATCCTAAAGTGACGATTTTACGACGCCATGCACCCCACAATCCAGCGAGAAGTGGAACCACTAGAAGATGAAGCAGATGATATGGCAGCTGTAATTGCAAGAGCTGAGCGAAATGATACCATTCTCCATGAAGCAAAAGCCTACAAGAGTCAGTCAGCCTCCAGCAGCAGTAGGCAGCCCAGATGAAGCACCTCTAATAACTCGAAAGAAGAAACCCTACAAACCTACAAAAAGAAAGGTAAATCCACTAAAGAAGTGAGAAGGCAGAAGGGTGAATGCTTTGAATGTGGCAAAACTGGATATTTAGTGAGGAGTTGTCCCATAAAGAAGGGCAAAGGAAAGGCAACTAAAGTCAAGCAAGAAGCCTCAGCAAACAACATTGAAAGCGATGATGATAGCGAGAAATCCAGTGAATATGAGGAAATCCACATTGGCTATATCGAAATTGAATGCAATGATACCCGCCTACCATCGCTAGCAAAGCCCTACCTAGCCTTACAAGGAACAGTCTTAATCAATGGAAAGAAGGTACGAGTCCTATCCGATACTGACGCTATTGGACGAGACATAATCAGCAATACCTTCGTCTCCGCCTATGGACTACCTACCGAAAACCTCAAACAACCAGTAGCCGTCAATATGGCAGTCAAACTTGAAGGATCTCATTTCACTAGTCATAAGACATGCAATGCTACTATCTAACTAGGATCAGTCTCACTACCTCCTCAAACGATGCTTGTCGTGATCCTAGCAAAATACGACGCTCTCATTGGGATGCCCTTCCTCAAACACCATAATGCAACCATCAAGTGTAGAGACTCAATTATTGAGTTCCCAGAGCACAAGGTTAGGGTTGTTTGCAAACCAACAAGTGGAGAACTCCAAGCCGCTGTGTGTGAAACTACAGCACTAAGCCTATTGGATGAGTATTCTGTTGTTTTCCCTGAGTGAATTCTGGAAGAACTACCTCCCATGAGGGAAATAAACCACCATATCCGCCTACGAGACCCCGCTAATCTCAAGAACCAATCGACATACACTATCCTTGAAGCCTACAAAGATCAACTCAATATATGGGCAGACGAGAAGCTCAGGCGAGGAGTCATTTACCGATTAGAAGCGCCAGGTGCCGCTCCTATATTTGTCCAACTTAAGGCAGATGGAAAGCAAATCTGCCCCCTTGTCGATCTCAAACTGCAGAATGACAATACAGTTATGGATAGTTCTGCGATCCCCAATCAAACTCAGATCCTAAATGCAGTTAGACGGGCTAGATTCCGAAGTAAGATAGATCTAAGCGATACCTACTTCCAAATACGGTTAGACTCAGAAAGTGAGCAAATTAACAGTTTCAAGACACCCTTCGGAAGCTTCGTTAGCTGAGTCATGTTACAAGGTGACATGAACGCGCTCGCTACCTTTATGCGAATTATGGAAAATATGCTTAGCAAGTATCTCCATCCCTTTGTATAGATCTACATCGACGATATCCTTATCTTCTCTAACACTGAGGAAGAATATAAGCACAGTATCAGCTTAGTTTGCGACAAGTTAAGAGAAAACAAATTCTATGCCAGCAGAAACAAATCCACCCTACTTGCCGATAGTCTGGAGATACTCAGACATGTAATTGATGATTAAGGGATACATGCATCTCCTGGAAAGATATCCTGCCTGACAGAATGCACTACACCTCAGAATCAAAAGGAACTTATGCGGTTCCTTGGACTTGTCAATTACATCTCCCAGTTCCTCCCATACCACTCCACTGTTACTGTACCGCTCACGGACCTCACTGGCAATGCAGAATTCGTTTGAACCCCTACTCATAATCAGGCCTTTAATAACATTAAGGAATTAATCAAAGACACAAATGTTATACGACCTATTGACCTTTCCAAACAGGAACCCATATGGCTGATTACCGATGCCTCTGACATTAGAGTTGGAGCATGGGTTGGGCAAGGACCTTCCCATGAAACTGCGAGACCGGCAGCATTACATAGCAGGAAGTTCACTAATTCGCAAATGAACTATGGGACTACAGACAAGGAAGCACTTGCAGTAATTGATGCCCTTGCAGCTTTCAACCATCTCCTTATGGGAGCTACCTTTACCATTATTACTGATCATCAACCCCTTACCAATCTAAAGACCAAGAAAGTTCCTGGACGAAGAAGAACCAGATGGATAGGAGAAATCAGCAAATAGGATGTCAAAATAGTCTATACTCCTGGAAGAACCAACTATTTAGCTGACACCCTTTCCCGTATCTATGAGAACCAATTACTCCAGAATCCTCCTCTCGTCCATAATCATACTAGACAAAGTAATAACAGTTCTGATAGCACTACCTACGAGGAAGAACCAGTCATGACTTCCATCAACACAACCTCTCCATTCCCTCCTTTCTCCTATACTATGTACCTGGTGGCAGGAACAGAGCGCAGCCGAAGTCTCGAGGATGAATGGAAAGATGATTGCACTCTCCGCAGTACACCACCTCAGGACCTTGAATACAGCACACTCTATTGGTCCTACTGTTATGAAGATACATGTCCCTCTCACCAAACTGAGATTAAGTTCGGCAACAGATCTATAGGACTATGGAAAGCTCTAGCGACCCAGCCACCTACCACCTTTGGGAACCCAGCTCCAAGAAGACACCAAGACCTAGAGCAACTTGAAGGAGCAGCACCACTCGAGGAAGCAGCAACCTTTCTTCATGCACCACTCTTTATACCCCCTTCCTTAACTCCTCTGATAGACTCATGCCCCCTCTATGGTAGACCCCTCAGAGTTTTCAATAATGAAACTATCATCTCCGTCATTCCTTCCACTATTCCTGAACACCGTCGCCAACTTTATGAAACCTTTGAAGAAGAAGAAGGAGAACCGATTGAACCAACCAGGGGATCCCTTATTGAGGATGAACGCGATATTAGGACTACCACAGATGAACTTACCACCTCCTTTCGAAGCCAAATGATCAAAGGATACTGCCATAATCCAATCTACTTCAAAGCCCTAGACAGCAACAAGCATGGAGATCTCGCGACCCACCAGATATCTGATGGAATGGTTTACACCGCTACTCGATATGGCTACCGATGCATATACATACCAAAAAGCCACATGTTCAATGGCATGACCATCAGGGAATATGTCATTTCCAAAATCCACAACAAAGGACACTACAGTGTAGATTGAAACCTCCACTATGCCCGTGAATATGTTTATTGGCAAGAAATGCGACAAGACTTCTGAGATTTTGTTAAGCAATATGAACTCCGCCAAGCAAATAAGGAAAGGACCTAACTACCGGAAGGAAAAGCTCAGATCCTCCAACTGCCCTCAGTTGTCTTTGAATCTTTCGCAATCGATTTTGCAGGACCATTCAACAAATCCGTCGGGTATGATACCATCTCGGTCGCTGTGGACCATTTCTCTGAATATGCATGGCTACTACCTATGAAGACTATCGACTCTTCGAAGGACACATGGAACATCCTCCAACTGAACCTCTTTACACCTCATGAATATCCTCTGTCTATTGTCAGTGACGCTGACTCCCAATTCACCTCCAGATTCTGGAAGCAGACCCTCACCTCTCTTGGGATTAACCACATCATGGCTGCTCCAGGACACTAAGAAACCAATGGCCAAGTAGAACGCAAGATCCGAGAAGTAAAGACTAGAATCAGGAACCTTATCAATGAACGACAAACCAACTGGAAACCCACACTTGTCGAGCTTGAAGCATATATCAATGCAGGATACTCCAACACTCTTGTTATGTCACCATATAAAGCAGTCTTCGGCTGACAATACCCCCTCCTACCTACTACTCTTTTCAAGAGCTCCTCAATCCCCGACTCAGATGACTACCTCAACCGACATCAGGCAATCCGCAATGATGCCTTCCAAGCAGTCAAAGCTGCACGATTCAGAAGCACTACCACTGCACAGAAACGAAGATGTAAGTATACTCCTATCCCACCTGGCGCTATGCTGATGGTTAATGCAAGCATGTTCATCACCACCTCTGGACGGAGTAAGAAGCTACAACCCCGTTAGAGAGGACCCTTTAAGGTCTTAGTATTCGATGAGCACACTGAAAACTACACTGTTCAGATGGATGGATACATGTACCGCCGCCCTACCGCCATTTTCCATGCCCCCTCTCTTAAACGATTCTACCCTAATGACAATTTCAAATTCCCTGGACGAATTCTCTCTCGCCCTGCTCCCATCACCATTAACAAGAAAGAGGAATGGGAAGTTGAAGAAATTCGAGACCACCGCCTTTGGCATGGAAATGATCAATTCCTCGTCAAATGGAAAGAATACCCCACGAGTGAGAACAGTTGGGAACCGCTTGAAGGCCTGGAGCACGCTATGGGAATGGTAAACAAATAGTGGGAAGTGAAAGTGCCCGAGAACTCCCTACCACCTACCATCAATTATATCACCATGCACTGGTCTCCAACTGTACCAGAAACCGAGTGATGGCATAAAGAACTCCAAGCCAGAAATGGTTTCTGGCCCCCACACTTTGAGTCCGAATTTGAGAGCATTGATAAGGAAAACCAAACATTGGAGTAGGCTCTCGATAATTTCATCAGAATCACCACCATCCGAATACCTTAACGATGTCAAACTATGAGGAGATCAATGTGAGGCAGCGACAGCAACTTGTTGGACTGTTGTTGAACCGTGATATTATCCAACTGGAAGACTACTTCGCTATCCTTTGGGTAGACTACTGTCCTGACTGCAATGAAGCATGGGTGGAAGCTGACCGCGAATCTGGTATTCGTGACTATTATGATTTATCTTTCTTTGAATTCCGCTGTTATGTTAGGAGTTTTACTTTTGTTTGGCATCTCAATGCCGATAATTGGATGTTAGCAGAAAGCGAGTTTTTTGAGCCTTTTGACTCTAATTTTTAGGACTATTAGGTTTGATTTTATTTAAACAGTTGTTTTGTTTTGGGGAACGTAACAGGTACTGGTACTCAGTTAAGGATTTTGTTTTATGTTTTGTTTTAAGTATCATTTTGATACTTGATTTGTTTGAAGTATCGTTTTGATACTTAGTTTGTTTTATGCTTTGTTTAAAGTATCATTTCGATACTTAGTTTGTTTTATGTTTTGTTTTAAGTATTAATTTGATACTTATGTTGTTTTACTAAAGTGTATCGCTTGATACCTTTGTTTAGTTTCATTCATGCTAGACATAAACAGATTTGTGTATTTAAAAGACCATCCTATTCCAAGATGGAGAGGACAGACTTTGACAGACAGTATTTCAATATACTTGGATGAACGGTTACTCTTTAGTTTCTCCGGTACACCTCCGAAGCCTCCTTTAGTTCATACAGCTCTCGCCTCCTCTGTAACGTTCCTAGCTTGTGGTTAACTAATAGCGACGGGCAACGATACTTCTCTTCTTGATTTCTATCTTATTAGATGTAACAGCTCTTAGATCCGTTGATCTACGTTATCACCGTTCGTCGGATAACGCCTGTTAAATCTTGACTAAGATATCTTCGCCTCACGTAGGCTCGTGAGAAATGTGTCGGATATGAAAACATATTTAAAGAGCGTAAAGATATTTTATTCGTAAAGTAATAAGTAAGGAAATTACTTAGAACATTCAATCTAATTTATTTATACTTGTACCGCCGACTCCGGCATACGACAAGTCCCCGCCAGCACAGGATTAGCGCAAACCGGAACTACCACTAACTATGAGGAAACCAAACCTCCGACCCCGTACCTCAAACATGCCCGCGCCATGCCCACAACACGAACACTAAGTACAAAGTTATCAACGGTAAAGAAAGTCCTCCCCACCCCCGCATCCGAAGCCCCTCTGGTATGGAGCCAACCGCAGCCCTAGTAGCAAGTCCGCATCATTCCTGAACAAGGAGTACGAGGGGCAAACCCACGAATACCGAGATACACAGGCGACAGGCAGGACCTAGGCCGAAGCCACAAAGCCGATAGAGTGTCCGACAAAGGCAGGTTCCCCGTACAAAAAACAAAATTCCACTACCGCCCGGTCTAAATACCGTCCCGCAATCCCTCCCCCACAGTAGAAAACCAACAACAAATTATCAACACAGGCGGCACCAAGGCAGAGAGGTTGTGACCCACATGTCCACAACTCGCATCCGCATGCCAGGCCGTCGACCCTATGAACCCACTTTGCCAAGTGCCTCCGAAGAGCGTAATGGTGAGGAGGACCTGTACCCGCTGCCTGTAATCCCCAAACAAAACAATAAACAAAAGAAATACATAGAGGTGGTGACAGACCGAAGAGGCCAGTAGGGCCTATCTCCTACCCGTGGTGCTATGCCTCCGCCCGCCGTACCCGCAACCAAGCCAAAGAAACCAAACAAGCCCCACAGAACCCAGCACGCAAGACCCAAACAAGTCCAACCTAGAGGTCACAACCCACTATCCGCACAGGTGGCCATCAGCCGGCTGGTCAGACAGGAAGCTTTGCAGCACTCAGCAGCTTAACCTTAACAGCCCAAGCCGGCTGGAAACACTTACTTAGACCTCGCCCAACCTGACGCAGGCCCGACCGGTACTCGCAGGCATCTCTCCCCGCCAAGTCAGCCCCCCCCAAGCCCCACACACCAGGCACAGCAGCTCCCATCCAGCCCCCTCAGCCCCTCGGGCAGATCAACAACCCGACAGCCACAGGACAGCAAATACCTGACCCCAGCGGCAGCCACTGGTCATGGCCACACAAGCAGAGCCCCTTCCCCCAGCGCCGACAGCCGAGGGGGGCCACCAGGACGAACCCAGGGCCACAGCATAAAGGGCCACCACCCGTAGGCAGCGGCCACAGGCCCAACCCGCCCGAACCAAGGTCCAGTCAAGTTGAGAAGAAAACCAAGGAACCCGCAGGCCCCCCAATGTGGGCCCCAAAGGGCCACACCGTAGACTGACAAAAGGTGCCCAAACTGACGCTTCAGAGAAGGCGGGTACCAGGATAGGAAACAAGACAAACAGAAGGTAGGCCCCACTTGCAATGGGTGTGACCGCCAACCAACATCCGTAACCACACCGACCCCTACACTAGACCAAGCGTGGCCTGGCAACCAATCGCCCTACACCACCCCAGGCAGAGGTTCACCCACACCAGGAGGTAAAAGATTTCAGGGTCAAAGCCATCCCCACGTAGAAGCGAAGAGGTGACGCCTGACTGAACCACCGTAATGCCACTTGTACCGAGAACAAGGGAACGGTGATAAATGACATCGTAGGATTCCGATTGTGAGGATAGTAGACGAGGGTGGGGCTGGTGAGGCCCCCGTCCCTTCAGGAATGATGCGACCGGTACGACGTGTTGATACTTGGGAAGGTCATCAGTCTAACCCAAGGGCGTTTTGTATCGTAAACACTAAGGACTCTGTTAAAACCCAACAAGAAACAGGAGCTGGCCCAAAGAACGACACAGGTGTTTCCCCCCACAGCAATGTTCAAATCCTCCATCCCCCGAACGCGAAACTCTGCGAGTAGACAGTAGACAGAGAAGCCGAAGACTTTTTACCGAAGGAGGGGTCGTAGATGCCAAAGGTGAAGAGGCTCTAAGCGAAATCACCGTGAGAATCAAACAACGACGAGGAGGCGAAAACAAGTAACCACAACGTGAAACCGCCAAACAACAGAACCCCAACACCAAAGACTCCAGGAACTACTGAGCGAACTCAGATATCTCCCCCAGAATCAAAGGCATCGAAAGACCATTGTGGTGCGAAAGGAACGCTACCGAGGCGGAGCGAAGATAGAAGTAAGGAAATTACTTAGAACATTCAATCTAATTTATTTGTACTAGTACCGTCGACTCCGGCATACGACCAGTCTCCCCCGCGCCCCAAAAATCATAAACTAAAATACACTACCACGGGCGCAATCCCGTCCCGCAACCGCTCCTCCTAAACACAAATCCAAAAATCACTACCAAAGAGGCTCACGGGCGCTCACGTTGACCAGCAACATCCCGGATTAACGCGTCTTCTCCCTCCCGCAACCTATCCACCAACAACAAACCAACACAACTATTCCGCCTCCAACACAATCTCTTCAACATACTCAACAAATGAAACATACAGTCTGTCCCAACATCCGCGTTTCTTCCGATAATGCTCCCCCATCCTATTAACCTTTCCATCAACCCGCCGCTGGTCACAAAAGGGGCACCATTCCTGCTCGATAAACCCAAACAGCCCAGCCCATCTGAGTACGACGGCCGTCCGTAAGGAAAGCGCAAGATCATCCCAGTCAAGCCAGTGCCGCTGCCAAAAATGGTCAAGGCATGCCAAGAGGCAGCCCGGGTTGTTATCGAAGTGAGTAGAGAAGGAGGGCCGTGTGGAGGTGCCCTGGTAGGTAATTGCCATGTCGCAGCTCGGACAGCGTGTAGCGACCGAGTTCGAAAGGAAGAACCACTTGGTGGGAAGATGCTTACTCGGAAGCACGCACTCCCCTCCAGGATGTTTCTTTTCGTACCGCAAACAAGTATCAGGTGTCCCTACGCACACTCGCCTCCCGTCCCTCTCCACCGTCAGTGTACCATCAAACGGGTTACCTGCGACCACCAACTCCCCGCCCACCTCCTTAATATGACGGGGGATCCCCAGTCCCAGCCACCCGTGTTCCAACCACCAGTCCTTCCATCCCGCGATCACCGAGTCCTTGAACAAGTCCTCCATAGCCGGCTGCTTCCAACTGTGCCGCTGGCATGAAGTCCAGTGATGCCTCTCTTCACGACCTTCACACTCGTCATGTCCGACCAGGCCAGTACCGCTGCGAATCCTAGTCAACACATAGGAATCCATCCTTGTCAGTCCACGAAGGTGTCTGGGGGCCTTAGGCCCACGAACATAATACCCATGGCCTTCATTGACATGCCAAGTCTCCCATTCCTCCTTCCTCAACTCACGGGCCAACGCAGTGTGCCCTATACCAAATCTGACCCCTTCCTACCGGAAAGGCTGCAGCGGCAGGCGTGTACTCTCCTTGGCCTTCCTGTCGACTAGCTTATTACCCTGAATTCCCATGTGCCCCGGAACCCAACCAAGGCGTGGACGCACAGCCTCCATCAAAGGTGCCATGACTTCCCACATCTCAGCCGAGTCCCCCTCGGGCAACATATTCTCAATCAGAAGCAGGGCGGGGACGCAGTCCAAAAACACATGTACTCCTCGTCCCTCACACATACCACCAACCTCCCGTAGGGCACAGACCACGGCAAACAGCTCGCATTCGACGATGCTCCAGGATGGCGGCACCGAACACCCCCCTATCCTAAGCAGGCTCCCTGTTTGAACACAGCCCAAGCGACACCAGCACCCTCGGCCATCTTGGATCCGTCAGTGTACACCACCAGATCCGAGCCGCTACTGAGCTCCTTGACTTCCCCGGCGTGTCTGAGGGCTGTGGTTTCCTTCCCCTTCCCGACCGCAACCGTGGAACGGTAGGAAAGTACTTTGTCCGAATGCTTTCGGTAGGCCACCATGCCTTCCTCCTTCCAGTCCAGCCTGATCTGGCCGAACCAGGAATGGCTCTCGCACTACCGGTAATTGATGAACCGGCTGTAGCACCTCCGTTGCAGGTACCTGCCCTGAATAGCGACTGGCGTAACCCCTTACTCGGCCAGCAAAACGTTGTTTCCTAGCTTCATTGGGGTCCGAAACACCGAGCGGAGGCAATCGTTGACGTGGACCTGAATCTGCTTCACATACGACAGGTAGTCGGTTACAAACTCAAGTCTGTAATAAACGGTCGGAAGGTAGGCTGCTTGCACCAAACGGTAAGTCTCCCACGCTCCCAAACCCCCAACACTCTCAAACCTCCTTCCCAGCGCTGCAATCCTCCTCCTCACAGCCAACCCCCTATCCAACCAATAACGTACATGAGAAGAAAAGTTAAGAAACACATTGAACCTATACCCCAGAACCCGCAGGTCCTCAGATGGCAACACCATTTCTCCCAACAAATCCATTCCTCCCCACGCCCTATCACTAAACCCAATCCACTGCGTCTTCTACGCACTAAACCCCATTCCCCTGTCTCGCGCAATACAGTCACAGTCGCGCACCAATTCCCAGCATGGTACCTGGCAGCATCAAAGTAGTCAGCTGCAACCATGATAACCCCATCATCGACGTACGAGGCCACCAAATGCCGGACACCAGGGCATTATCGCATCCGCGGTGTGAAAATGTCAGCCACGTAGGCGCCAAACAGAAAGGGGGAGAGTGGTAACCCCTGGGGGACCCCGTTGCTAACATGGTACACCCGGGAAACACACCCATTGAACCGGAAGCGAACAGACCGACTACCTGTCCATCTCTGAACCCATTGATACAGGTTGGGAGGGCACCCCCGGGCCACCGGAAAATCTGACAGGAGGTTGATGTCGATGTTGTCGAACCCTCCCTCTACGTCCATCGATAGGATCAGACGCTTGTATCTCTCATTATGGCGGAGGAATTCCTGAATGACCCCCATGGCATCGTGGACACCGCGCCTCTTGCGGGAGCCAAACTGTGTCTCACCGAGGTCTAGACAGGCGGCCAGCCGGAGTAACACCACCCTCTCCGCCACCCTCGCCGTGGTCGGGAGGAGGTGTATCATGCGCCAAGATTTGACAACATCATACCGCGGCTTGTCGAGCTTGGGTATGAGCACTACCTCAGCTCTGTGCCAGTCCGGAATGTCATGTTGCAGCCCACAGTCAACAAGGCATCGCAGTGTCGTGGCATCCCTCCTCTTCCAAAACCTTAGGAAAGGGTAGCCAATATCGTCCTCGCCGGGGCCCGTGTTTGTGGGAGATCTTGCCAGCGCCGTTTCCATTTCTTGGGCACTGTCCATCTCAATCACAAATTCAGTCCATCGGGCGGGATCACCAGGACCAAGCTTTTGTGCAATCAGGTCGCTGATCTCGGCGTGCGTGGTAGCCAAGGAGCCGTCTGACCGTACCATCGAGGGCAGCGTGTGCTTGGCTTCCAACTTTCTCGCCAGCCTGAAGATGTCGGGGTCCTTGCTTTCCGCCAGCTTGGTCCTAATGGGGCCGAAACGAGCCCTCAACAGGCAAGCCTGCTAGACACACCTTGCCAGCCTAAAGTCCTCCGTCCGCTCCGCCATGCGTTGGGAGTATCTTTTCAGCCGAGCCACATCCAACCTCATCCTTTCCAACTCAGGTGTCCACCACTCGCACCGACCTCTGCTAACGGAAGCCCGTGGGAGTGCGTCCACCACACTTCTCACTCCTCTCCACAACTGCTCATCATCTGCCTCTTTCAGGGCGTCCAGCTCTTTCCCAACCTTACCCCACACCGCCTTCTTCCAAGCAGGCCTCCTTCTCATGAGATTGTCAGGTAGGTCCATATGGAGTCGGATAGTCTGGGCGTCGTGTTCGCAGCCGACCACATCAAGGTACTTGTGCTGTAAGTACGGTCGTTGGTACAAGCAGAGGTCTATCATCAATACATCGCGGAATGTCGGCCGGTCAGGCGGAGTCATGTTCAGCAACCGTGGTGCTATCCATTCCCGCAACCATCACCCGCAATGTTCCTGCCTGGCCATCTCCGCCCATGGGTCCCAATCAAGATGTCTGGCATTGAAATCACCAAACGAGATATCTAGTTCCCCGACGTCCCCCAGCCCTGACTGATATTTGGCCTTGGTGTGTGTAGGTGGGATGTAGACGCCTGCGAGCACCCTCTTCTCCCCCTTCTCCCAAAACCCAACCTGAGCACAAGCGCCCCTATGCCCAACAACATCAAACAACCCGCACAAATGCGAGCGGACAAACACCGCCACCCCTGATCCAATAACAAAGGAAAACAAATCCGAACCATCAACTTCCACCGGCACATGTTGTCCCTCCGAATCAACCGGAGGTTCCAAAACAAAAAATAAATCAACAAAAGAAAACAAATCAAACGCCAGCGCCCGATTCCTGCCACTCCTCCCCACGTTCAATGCTATCGCCGTGATACGCATTAAAAGGGGGCCTCAACAGATCCGCTCGGGCCACAGGGGCCAAAGTCGCTTAAAAAACCCTCAGAATCCTGGGCGAACCACATAGTATCGCCCTTCTTGGGAATGGGTTTCTTTTTCTTCAAAATACCACGCTTGGGGGAGGGGGAAGGGGGGGGTCGTTCAGGCTCCTTACCCTTAGCCTTGGCAGACTTTTCCCGCGGAACGTCCTCCTCTTCCTCGTCACTACTCACTTCTACCACCCTGGGAGTTGGTAACCGTCCTCTGCTCTGGCGCCGTGGCCGTCTTCTCTTCTTAGGTCCTTTTTCCACAGCGACTGATACATCAGATGATGAGGCTGCGGCAGTGGCCGCCGTCATCGCGGGCGGGGAGGATACAGGAGTCTTAGAGTCAGCTCTCAAGGCAGGACACTTCTCATACCCAGCAAACTGATCGGTCCTGTCGCACAACCAACACATCCTGCAGGTGTGCCCACATGCCTCCCCCACACCTCCGGGGCACCCCCGAGCCTTGCACATATGCTCTCTGGACAGGTGCTCCCCGTAACAAAATCGACATCGGTAAGGGAGGGCACAGGTGGCCTGAAAGTGGCCCACGAGAAAACACTTACCACAAACCTTCGCCGTACGGTGTTCGGTGAACATCCTAACATTCCGGGTACCTCCCCGAAGGAAGATCCTCCCGGCCTCCAAAGCAGCCTTAGCCACCTCATTCTCTTCCACCGCAAAGCGAATACCGCATGACACGGCGTTGGCCTGCCTCATAGCGTGAATGGATCCCATGATGTCGGGGCGGGACACTGTGACGATGCCGGGATTACCTAGCTCCAAGTCAGTGCGTAGGACATCCGAGGCCTGCTCCCCAACCCATCCGTCAACCTTCCAGATGGAACCACGGCCGGTGTCAGAAAGGGGGATACCCATGACCATGATCCTGACCTTCTTGACATCCTTCTTGAAAACAAATTCCGGGAGTGATAACTCTTTCAACAGTGCCAGCCGGGCCTTGTGAAGTCGGCCTCCAAGCTCGGCAGCAGAGTGGGCCGCCAGTGTGAGGAAGATGCACCCGATCTCGTTCCGAATATGCCCAGCACGAACGTAAGGGCAAATACCCCTGATCTTCGGCGAGTTGGACAGGGTGACGTTAATGCGGGCACAGATGGCCTCAATTGTCACGCCCTCTGGTAGAGCCACTTCTTTGCGGGTGGCGAACCGCATTGTGATGTGCCTTCCCCTAGCATCTGGGGTAGGCGAGGACTGGGGTGGAGCCGGCTTTGGTGGTGGTCCCTGCTGACTGGCGCTGCGAGGAGGGCCATCGCGAGGGATCAGGTTGGGCACCACGTTGTAGATCCTCCTGATGGCGCCCGGCCCCGATGAAAGGGTTTGCACCATGGGTACTGGGGCGGCAGCAGCGGGGGGTGTAGCCTGTCCGTCGGTAGTAGTCTTCTCCTGTGTCTTTGTCGGGGTCACCGATGTCTCCTGGCCAGCCTGAGCCGCCATCTTTCTCCTCCTCCTGGCAGCACCACTCAGGCGCTTGCCCCTCTTCCTTTCCCTCTTCTTCCCATCCTCCTTCTCCTCCTCATCCTCCCAGCTCACCTTCTTCTCCTCCGCAGCTTTCCCAACCTTCAGGACTACCCCTCCATCACTGGAAGAGCTGCCACTGCTGGTGCTGTGGGAGGAGGCCGCTGACGCGGGCCGAACTGGGGCTGTCTTGGCCTTCTGTGGGACGGCGGGTTTGGGCACGTATGCCATTTTCTTCACCATGTCCAGGAAGGACGCTTTAGCAGCAGGGGCCGCCGGAGCAGCACTCTGGCACTTGGTAGGGACTTCAGTAGACCGCTCTGACGAGGAGCGGGGAACAGGGGTGGTCTCTGAGGACTCAAAAGTCGCAGAGGGGGAACGACGGCGGAGGGCCAACCTACCTTTCAGGGTGGCAATTTCCTCCTCCTGCCGGCCAACTATCTCCGTCAAGGTTCGGACCGCATTTTCCAAGCGATGAAACCGACGTCCCACCTACATAATGGGGACCGTTTCCATGATCTCATCTTTCATCCAAGTCCGGACATCCTCCACAGTGTCAGGTTCCTCGGACCCGTCCGCGCTGGAAAGAGGTGACAGGAGGGACTGGGTGTTCCCGGACCAGATATCCTCAAGGCCCTTCAACATGGACCCCACAATACTGCCAGACCTCGGAGCGGGGGAGAGTGACTTACCAGCTGCCATCATCTCATCCACCTCAGCCATAATCTGGTCCACCCTAGCCATGGCCGCGTCAGTATCCTCTGGCTGGGTTTCCGGCAGCGGCACCTCCAAGGGAGTGCCCGTGCTGCGAGGGATGCCTAGAGAACCTTCCAAAATACCCCCAGGCGACGTGGGAGGAAGAGAACCATAATCAGGAGGGGAGGAGCCAGGGACAGGTGTACCAGGAAGACTGGGGGCGTGAATGCTGTCACCCAAACTGGTTGCTTCTGAGTTCCGTCCTTCCTCCAGGGCCATAGGTGTGTCCCGAGCAATCACCGCTGCCGAAGGTACCACTTCCTGGGAGGTCAGCAAAGGAGGGGACGAGGGTGGGGAATCCTCAATGGTGGAAGGAACTAGCATGGGGGGGGCCAGGCGCTTCCGGTGGGTGTCCAGGACATGGGAAAACTCCTCATCCGGGACGATCTGTTTTTTCCGACCTTCGTCGACGTCAATCGCCTTCATGAACCGGGGCTCAAAGAAGGGACTGGGGCCCAGGGCGGTACGCTTGCGGGGGGTGGTGGAGGGGGAACGGCGTAGCGTTCCCTTGGCCAGGGGGGCATAATCCTCGTTGGCAGGGTCGTCCAACTTGAACTTCCCAGTGGTGTAAACGGCTTTTTCGCCAGAAGACAGCCCAGACAGGAAAGAGGCGGTGGAGGCAGTGGAGGCTCGCTTAGCGCGATCCCGAGCCACTATCCTATCGAACTCCGCTCGATGGGCGGAGGGAGAGGTGGACCATGAGCTGGCCTCAACCGTGGTAGTGGTTGAGCCTTGCTTGGCCAGCAGGTAGAGGGATGACTCCGGGATGATAACCTGCAAGTCGGTGGGGGGAGAGGCTGTTGGCATGGTCGGTGTGTATACCGAACCGTGATCGGAGTTAAACCGATTGAAGAGGCCTGTGGTAGAGGCATTGTCCAAGCCACAGGTGGCTGGACAACCCTTCCCAAATAGGCAACCGTTCACAAAAGACTCCACCTCTTTCATCGTGACAAGGGTGGCAGTAGCAACCGAGCCCCTCACTAAATTATCCAACGCCGGGTTCACCGCGTTAGGGCAGCCATCTTCATGGGCGAAGGACAGAAAACCGTAATCCCAACCAGGCGCAGCATACCACCGTGTAGTTGCAGGAACAAGGCCACGGACAGCCTCAGAAGCAGGCGCAAGAGAGATAGCGACGCGAGCCGTCTCAAGCGAGAGGGAGGGGTTGGAGTCGAACCGAACCGGGGACGACATCCGCGAGGTGGGGACAGAGTCCGAGGAGCAGGAGGAGGCAGACGAAGTCGCCATCCTCAGTCAAGCCTGTGCCCAGAGACTACCAGGATCAACCACGGATATCTCCCTCTGGAACACCTTCTCAAGCGAGAACAACTATTCTATCACCCAACCGCCCGGCACACGAAGATGAAAACGATGTAAACCGATGAAGTTATCGTGAGTAGGCGAAAGTGCGTTGCGTGAGGTCGAAGCTCGCTACCGTGGTGGAGCGAAGATAGAAGTAAGGAAATTACTTAGAACATTCGATCTAATTTTATTTATACTTGTACCGCCGACTCTGGCGTACGACAAGTCCCCGCCGGCACGAGGTTAACGCAAACCGGACTACCACTAACTACGAACAATCCAAACCTCCGACCCCGTAACTCCAACATGCCCGCGCCATACCCCAACGCGAACACTAAATACAAAGCCATCAACGGTAAAGAAAGTCCTCCCTGAAGCGACACCGTAGACCCTCTGGTAGGGGCCCAACCAAGCCAAGTAGCCGAAGCCACAAGATCTCCTCGCGTAGCCAAAGCCGAGCAAGGTACTAGTCCCCCAAGTTCCTCGTACAAAAAACAAAACCACTACCGTCATCTAAATATGACCCCGCAAACCCTCCTCCACAGTAGAAACCCACCCGGGCGCCCCCACTCAATGATCTCGGGACACCCCCAGCCAACCGCCACGGCCAAACACCCCCCAAAATCCCACAAACAAAAGAAACACCCAAAACCCATGCGCGAAGACCCAAAGGAAAGCCGACTTACTGGGCGAGGGCTCCCCAGCCGAGAGGGCTCAGTCATAGGCAAACTGACGGAACTTATCGCAACTAGCGCAATAGGCTCCACGCCGACGACCAACCAATCTACCCTGGAGGGCCTCCCCACACGTGGGGCAGCTACCCCGGGCCAACTCAGCCTCCGCCTCCAAGAACGCCATCAACTCGGGGCCAGTGAGAGCCGGGCGAGTCCGAGCGCGCACCGGCGAGGGCGACGATTCATCCGACCCGGGGACAAGTGGTACAGGTGAGGTCTGGTCTTCTTTTACCCGGCGCTTCTTGTTCCTCCTCCTCTTCCCACCCCCACGTGCAGGCCTACGGTCGGGGGTGGACGGGCCACCCTCAATACCACCCACCGCCACAGAAGGGGCGCCACCAGAGGCGCTTCCCTGACCAGCCACGGGCTCAGCCACAGAGGACTCAGGCACCTGACCCCCCGAGGGAGGCGATGCCACTGCAGCCGGCGCCACTACAGTGGTAACCACCCCACCCACTGAAGAGGATGCCTCTACCACCACACCTGACGAATCAGGTGGGGGCCCACCCACACCACCCTCTGTGGAGGGTGGTGGTGGGATAACCGCCGGCGTAACAACTCTCCGAGGGGGCTCCACTGCCGGACCCTGAGAATTCTCAGGGTCTAGCCCATCCCCCACTGTAACAACCATAGTAACCGAAGCGACCGAGGGAACAGGCGACGAAGGAATAACCGTAGGAACCTGACAGAGCAGCGTGCTCCTTCTCAGCGCGATGAAGCCGCCGAGAAAGGACAGAGATGTGATGCCGAAGGTGAGAGACTTCGGCCTGCAGGGTGAAGTTCTTCTCGACGGCAGGAGACAGAACCACCGACGAATGCAAGGTGGACGCGGCGGAGGGGGTAGAGGCTCGCTTAGCCATAGCGACCGTAAGGAGGCGAGGCTGAAAGTGAGGAAGTCGTAGATAGGCGAGATGAAAAACCTGGGTCCTTCAAACGATCGTAGGAGGAGGGAAAGCAACTATCGTGATAGAAGCTTAAAGACTTGAAGCTATTGTGAGATAGGAATCAAGGGCTCTGATTGGCCTGACACTGAAAATTCGCTACCGAGGCGGAGCGAAGATAGAAGTAAGGAAATTACTTAGAACATTCAATCTAATTTATTTATATTTGTACTGCCGACTCCGGCATACGACAAGTCCCCGCCGGCACAGGGTTAGCGCAAACCGGAACTACCACTAACTACGAACAATCCAAACCTCTAGCCCCAAACCTCAAACATGCCCGCGCCATGCCCACAACACGAACACTAAGTACAAGTCCATCAACAGTAAAGAAAGTCCTCCTCGCCCCCGCATCCGAAATCCCTCTGATATGGAATCAACCGCAGCCCTCATAGCAAGTCCGCATCATTTCCGACCAAGGAGTACGAGGGGCAAACCCACGAATACCGAGGTGTACAGGTGACAGGCAAGACCCAGGCCGAAGCCCCAAGGCCGAAAGGGTGTCCGACAAAGGCAAGTTCCCCGTACAAAAACAAAATTCCACTACCGCCCGGTCTGAATACCATCCCGCGATCCCTCCTCCACCGTAGAAAACCAACAACAATTGATCAACACAGGCGGCACCAAGGCAGAGAGGTTGCGACTGACATGTCCACAACTCGCATCCGCATGCCAGGCCGTCAACCCTATGAACCCACTTTGCCAAGTGCCTCCGAAGAGCGTAATGATGAGGAGGACCTGTACCAGCTGCCCGCAACCCCAAAACAAAACAATAAACAAAAGAAATACATAGAGGTGGTGACAGACCGAAGAGGCCAGTAGGGCCTATTCCCTACCCGTGGTGCCATGCCCCCTCCCGCCGTACCCGCAACCGAACCAAAGAAACCAAACAAGCCCCACAGAACCCAGCACGCAAGAACCAAACAAGTCCAACCCAGAAGTCGCAACCCACTATCCGCACAGGTGGCCGTCAGCCAGCCGGTCTGTCAGGAAGCTTTGCAGCACTCAGCAGCTTAACCTCAACAGCCCAAGCCGGCTGGAAACACTTAATTAGACCTCGCCCAACCTGACGCAGGCCCGACTGGTGCTCGCAGGAGCCTCTCCCCGCCAAGTCAGCCCCCCCCAAGCCCCACACACCAGGCACCGTAGTTCCCATCCAGCCCCCTCAGCCTCTCAGGCAGATCAACCGCCAGACAGCCACAGGACAGCCGATACCCAACCCCGCCAGGCAGCCACTGGTCTTGGCCACACCAACAGAGCCCCATCCCCCAGCACCGTGTAGCCGAGGGGGGCCACCAGGACAAACCCGGGGCCACAACATACGTGCCAGTTTCCAAAGACGCCGGCCACAGTCCCAGCCCGCCCGAACCGAAATCCAAGCAAGCCAAGAGGGAAACCAGGGAACCCGGAGGCCCCCCAACGTGGGCCCCAAAGGGCCACACCGTAGACTGACGAAAGGTGCCCAAACTGACGCTTCAGAGAGGGCGGGTACCAGGATAGGAAACGAGACAAACAGAAGGTAGGCCCCACTTGCAATGGGTGTGACCGCCAACCACCATCCGTAACCACACCGACCCCTGTACTAGACCAAGCGTGGCCCGGCAACCAATCGCCCCACACCACCCCAGGCAGAAGTTCACCCGCACCAGGAGGTAAAAGATTTCAGGGTCAAAGCCATCCCCACGTAGAAGCGAAGAGGTGACGCCTGACTTAACCACCGTAACGCTACTTGTACTAAGAACAAGGGAACGGTGATAAACGACATCGTAGGATTCCGACCGTGAGAATAGTAGATGAAGGGCAGGGCCTGCGAGGCCCCCGTCCCTTAAGAAATGATGCGACCGGTACGACTTGTTGATACTTGGTAAGGACATCAGTCTAACCCAAGGGCGTTTTGTATCGTGAACACTAAGGTCTCTGTTAAAACCCAACAAGAAACATGAGCTGGCCCAAAGAACAACATGGGTGTTTCCCCCTACAGCAATGTTCAAATCCCCCATCCTCCGAACGCGAAACTCTGCGAGTAGACGAGTAGACAGAGAAGCCGAAGTCTTTTTACCGAAGGAGGGCTCGTAGACGCCAAAGGTGAAGAGGCTCGAAGTGAAATCATCGTGAGAATCAAACAACAACGAGGAGGCGAAAACAAGTAACCACGACACTCCACCACACGACAACCTCAACACCAAAGACCCCAGGAACTACTGAGCGAACTCAGATATCTCCGCCAGAATCAAAGGATCAGAAAGCTATCGTGGGCGTGAAAGGAACGCTACCAAGGCGGAGCGAAGATAGAAGTAAGGAAAGTACTTAGAACATTCAATCTAATTTATTTATACTAGTACCGCCGACTCCGGCATACGACCAGTCTCCCCCGCACCCCAAAATCACAAACTAAAATACACTACCACGGGCGCAATCCCGTCCCGCAACCGCTCCACCCAAACATAAATCCAAAAATCACTACCTAAGGGGCTCACGGGCGCTCATGTCGACCGGCAACATCCCGGATTAACGCGTCTTCCCCTTCCCGCAACCCATCCACCAACAACATACCAACACAACTATTCCGCCTCCAACACAATCTCATCATCATACTCAACAAAGGAAACATACAGTCTGTCCCAACATCCACGCTTCTTCCGATAGTGCTCCGCCATCCTATTAACCACACCGGCAATCCGCCGCTGGTCGCAAAAGGGGCACCGCTCCCGCTCGATAAACCCAAACATCCCAGCCCACTTGAGAACGACCGCCGTCCGTAAGGAAAGCGCAAGATCGTCCCAGTCAAGCCAATGCTGCTGCCAAAACTGGTCGAGGCTCGCCGAGAGGCAGCCCGGGTTGTTATCGAAGTGAGTAGAAAAAGAGGGCCGTGTGGAGGTGCCCTGGTAGGTAATCGCCATGTCGTAGCTCGGGCAGCATGTAGTGACCGAGTTCGGAAGGAAGAACCACTTGGTGGGAAGATGCTTACTCGGAAGCACGCACTCCCCCCCAGGATGTTTCTTTTCGCACCGCAAACAAGTATCAGGCGTCCCTATGCATACTCGCCTCCCGTCCCTCTCCACCGTCAGTTTACCATCAAACGGGTTACCTGCGACCACCAACTCCCCGTCCACCTCCTTGATATGACGGGGGATCCCCAGTCCCAGACACCCGTGTTCCAACCACCAGTCCTTCCATCCCGCGATTGCCGAGTCCTTGAACAAGTCCTCCATAGCCGGCCGTTTCCAACTATACCGCTGGCAAGAAGTCCAGTGATGTCTCTCCTCCCGCCCTTCACACTCGTCGTGTCCAACCAGGCCGGTACCGCTGCGGATCCTAGTCAACACATAGGAATCCATCCTTGTCAGCCCACGAAGGTGTCTGGGGGCCTTAGGCCCACGAGCATAATACCCATGGCCCTCATTAACATGCCAAGCCTCCCATTCCCCCTTTCTCAATTCACGGGCCAACGCAGCGTGCCCTATACCAAAGCTAACCCCTTCCCACCGGAAAGGTTGCAACGGCAGGCGCGTACTCTCCTTGGCCTTCCTGTCGACCAGCTCGTTGCCCTGAATGCCCATGTGCCCCGGAACCCAGCCCAGGCGTGGACGTACAGCCTCCGTCAACGGTGCCATGACTTCCCACATCGCAGCCGAGTCCCCTTCGGGCAACATATTCTCGATCAGAAGAAGGGCGGGGACGCAGTCCAAAAACACATGTACTCCTCGTCCCTCACACATATCCTCGACCCCCCGCAGGGCACAGACCACGGCAAACAGCTCGCATTCGACGATGCTCCAGGATGGTGGCACTGAACACCCCCCTGTCCTAAGCGAGGCTCCCCGTTCGAACACAGCCCAGGCGATACCAGCGCCCTCGGCCATCTTGGATCCATCAGTGTACACCACCAGATCCCAGCCGCTACTGAGCTCCTTGACTTCCTCGGCATGCCTGAGGGCCGTGGCTTCCTTCCCTTTCCCGATCGTAACCGTGGGACGGTAGGAAAGCACCCTGTCCAAATGCTGTCGGTGGGCCACCATGCCTTCTTCCTTCCAGTCCAACCTGACCTGCCCGAACCAGGGGTGATCCTCGCAGTACCGGTAATTGACGAACCGGCTGTAGCACCTCCGTTGTAGGTACCTGCCCTGAACAGCGACAGGCGCAACCCCGTATTCTGCCAGCAAAACGTTGTTAGCTAACTTCATTGGAGTCCGAAACACCGAGCGGATGCAGTCGTTGACGTGGACCTGAATCTGCTTCACATACGACGGGTAGTCGGTTACAAACTCAAGTCCGTAATAGACGGTCGGAAGGTAGGCTGCCTGCACCAAACGGTAAGTCTCCCACTCTCCCAACCCACCAACACTCCCAAACCTCCTCCCTAGCGCTGCAATCCTCCTTCTCACACCCAAGCCCCAATCCAGCCAATACCGTACATGAGAAGAAAAGTTAAGAAATACATTAAACCTATATCCAAGAACTCGCAGGTCCTCAGACGGCAACACCATTTCTCCCAACAATTCCATTCCTTCCCACGCCCTATCACCAAACCCAATCCACTGCGTCTTCAACGCACTAAACCCCATTCCCCTGTCTCTCGCAATACGGTCACAATCACACAACAATTCCCCAGCATGGTATCGGGCAGCATCAAGAGAGTCAGCAGCAACCATGATAACCCCGTCATCGACGTATGAGGCCACCAAATGTCGAACACCAGGGGAGTAACGCATCCGCCGTGTGAAAATGTCAGCCACGTAAGCGCCAAACAGAAAGGGGGAAAGTGGTGACCCCTGGGGGACCCCCTTGCTAACATGGTACACTTGGGAAACACACCCGTTAAACCGGAAGCGAATAGACCGACAACCTGTCCACCTCCGAACACATTGACACAGGTTGGGAGGGCATCCCCGGGCCACCAGGAAATCTGACAGGAGGTTGACGTCGATGTTGTCAAACTCTCCCTCTATGTCCATTGACAGGATCAGATGTTTGTACCCCTCATTATGGCGAAGGAATTGTAACGGGGGCTCCCTCTGGGAAGATGGATCCCGAGGTTGTGACCGCACCGAAGTATTCTTTCAGAAGTAAAGATAAAGATAATCAACAGTAGAGTTGAAAAAATAAACGGTAAAACTTAATATTGTTAAGTCGCAGCTTTACTCAATTAAGTCCTGGTCTCGAGAGGTAGTTGATTGCCACAGTAGAGGAGAACTTGCATATACTTAAGTAGGTTTTGGTATGCTGCCAGTTACTCCCCATCACTACCCTGCATTCGTGAGCACCCAACTCCCGTGGGCTGTCTAGCCAACCTCTACGGATCGGACCAACGATCCTCCGTAGCGAACTAGACCACTCAGTGGTGTTCTAACATCTGCCCAATAGAAGTGTTTTAGCCGCTGCATCTCCAATGCAACCGCAGGAGTAAAAACTCTTCATATCGTGGTCATGCCAGTGGCGAGCTTTCATGCCCGTGCGGATACTATACCAACTATGGAACTCTCTACCCATATACACTTAGTCTTCTGCAAGCATTCGCAGCCCCTGAACATCTATCCGGTTCTACTCATTTCTATATCATTCCGGATGATAGCCACGTAGCTCCCCCGATAGACCCCTTCGGAGGTTGACTACCAATAGGCGCTACCCACAGTCAACCCTCCTAGAAGTGAGTCTTATTGTGACCTCAGACTAGTGTCTTAGAGTCCTTGACGATTCTCCAATACTATTACTCTTTCGCGGCAACGGACTTCAGTTACCTCGCCTACTGGCCTCCTGTAACCTCACATACTACTCTTAACTTCAAAGTGGTATTACTCCGTCAGTTCTGGTCCGTTTTACACGAAACCACCTGGAGGCCATTCTCCAGGTTCTCCTCTGTCCCCTCATATATCCTGCTGACAGCTTCCGGTCGGACGGACGGCAGTGACGTATACGGTGTTATGGCAGCATCTCCACCGGGAGACTTTTGCTAGACTTACAGCAACTCTTCAGGCTGTAGCCCATGACGCCAGGGACTTATAACGGGGCCGGAGGGGGGTGTTAGCCACCACACCTCCAAGTTACAGCTTGTTCGGAGCTCAACTGGTTGTGCCGGAGTGATCCGCACAACCTGAGATTCGAACACCCTATGTAGTTTCGCGTGACAAACAATCTAGTAACTTCCCCCGAAGTCCTGCGTAACAAGTTACTTTCAAGGTAGGGTAACTTGACTCCATAGCAGGGTAACCCGTGGCCCAAGGCAGGGTAACCCTAGTCCGAAGGTAGGGTAACTTTACCTGGACTCTCCATCGAGTAATTCAGGGTAACTCCCAAATTGACTACTTGGGTTACCCTACAGAGTAGGGTAACCCCCAACCATTACTAGGACCTATGTACCTTTGGTATGGCCTAGCATGCCCGACTGAGGTACCTAACCACCGGTACCTCCACCTGGTAGACCTAAGTCTACCGCCAGCCCTACCGCGGTAGTCTCTTGACTCCAGTATGGGTGTAGGTTTGGCTACTTGTAATAGTACTCAGTGGAGTCTCGTTACAGGAATTCCTGAACGACTGCCATGGCATCGTGGACACCCCGCCTCCTACGGGAGCCAAACTGTGTCTCACCGAGGTCTAGACAAGCGGCCAGCCGGAGTAACACCACCCTCTCCGCCACCTTAGCCGTGGTCGGGAGCAGGTGTATCATGCGCCAGGATTTGACAACATCATACCGCGGCTTGTCGAGCTTGGGTATGAGCACTACCTCGGCCCTATGCCAGTCCGAAATGTCATGTCGCAGCCCATAGTCAATGAGGCGTCGCAGTGTCGTGGCATCCCTCCTCTTCCAAAACCATAGGAAGGGATAGCCGATATCATCTTCGCCTGGGCCCGTGTTTGTGGGAGATCTTGCAAGCGCCGTTTCCATTTCTTGGGCACTGTCCATCTCAACCACACTTTCTGTCCACCGGGCGGGATCACCAGGATCAAGCTGTTGTGCAATCAGGTCGCTGATCTCGGCGTGCGTGGTAGCCAAGGAGCCATCGGACCGCACCATCGAGGACAGCGTGCGCTTGGCTTCCAACTTTCTTGCCAGCCTGAAGATGTCGGGGTCCATGCTTTCCGCCAGCTTGGTCCTGATGTGGTCGAAACGAGCCCTCAACAGGCAAGCCCGGTTAACACACCTTGCCAGCCTAAAGTCCTCCGTCCGCTCGGCCGTGCGTCTGGAGTATCTCTTTAGCCGGGCCACATCCACCCTCATCTTTTCCAACTCAGGCGTCCACCACTCGCACCGACTTCTGCCAGCGGAAGCCCGCGGGAGTGCGTCCACCACACTTCCCACCCCTCCCAACAACTGCTCATCATCTACTTCTTTCAGGGTGTCCAGTTCTTTCCCAACCTTTCCCCACACCGCCTTCTTCCAAGCAGGCCTCCTTCTCATAAGATTGTCAGGTAGGTCCACATGGAGCCGGATAGTCTGGGCGGCGTGTTCGCAGCCGACCACATCAAGGTATCTATGCTTTAGGTACGGTCGTTAGTACAAGCAGAGGTCTATCATTGATATATCGCGGAATGTCGGCCGGTCAGGTGGAGTCATGTTCAGCAACCGTGGCGCCATCCATTCCCGCAACCATCGTCCGCAATGTTCCTGCCTGGCCAGCTCCGCCCGTGGGTCCCAATCTCTATGTCTGGCATTGAAATCACCAAACGCGATATCCGGTTCCCCGACATCCCTCAGCCCTGACTGATATTCGGCCCTGGTGTGTGTAGGTGGGATGTAAACGCCTGCTAGCACCCTCCTCTCACCCTTCTCCCAAAACCCAACCTGAGCACAAGCGCCCCCATGCCCAACAACATCAAACAACCCGCACAAATGCGAGCGAACAAACACCTCCACCCCCGATCCAACAACAAAAGAAAACAAATCCCAACCATCAACCTCCACCGGCACATGCTGTCCCTCCGAATCAACCGGAGGTTCCAAAACAAAAAATAAATCAACAAAAGAAAACAAATCAAACTCCAGCGCCCGATTCCTGCCACTCCTCTCCACGTTCAATGCTATCACCGTGATACGCATTAAAAGGGGGCCTCGACAGATCCGCTCGGGCAACAGGGGCCAAAGTCACTCAAAAAACCCTCGGAATCCTGGGCAAACCACATGGTATCGCCCTTCTTGGGAATGGGTTTCTTCTTCTTCAAGATACCGCGCTTGGGGGAGGAGGAAGGAGGGGGTTGTTCAGGTTCCTTACCCTTAGCCTTGGCGGACTTTTCTCGCGGGACAGCCTCCTCTTCCTCATCACTACTCACCTCTACCACCCTGGGAGTTGGTGACCGTCCCCTACTCCGGCGCCGTGGCCGTCTTCTCCTCTCAGATGCATCACTCGTACCGTCAGGCACTTCGGATGACGAGGCTGTGGCAGTGGCCGCCGTCGTCACGGGTGGGGAGGATACAGGAGTCCTAGAGTCAGCTTTCAAGGCAGGACACCTCTCATACCCAGCAAAGTGATCGGTCCTATCGCACAACCAACACATCCTGCGGGTGTGCCCACACGCCTCCTCCACGCCTCCGGGGCACCCCAGAGCCTTACACATGTGCTCCCGGGACAGGTGCGCCCCGTAGCAAAAATGACACCGGGAAGGAAGGGCACAGGTGACCTTCGAGTGGCCCACCTGCAAGCACTTACCGCAAAACTTCGCCGTACGGTGTTCGGTAAACACCCTGACATTCCGGGTACCACCCAGAAGCCAGATCTTCCCAGCCTCCAGAGCAGCCTTAGCCGCCTGATTCTCCTCCACCACAAAACGAATACCGCAAGACACGGCATTGGCCTGCCTCATGGCGTGAATGGACCCCATAATGTCAGGGCTGGACACAGTGACTATGCCGGGATTCCCTAGCTCCAAGTCAGTGCGCAAGCCGTCCGAGGCCTGCTCCCCAATCCATCCATCAACCTTCTATATGGAACCACGGCCAGTGTCGGAAAGGGGGACGCCTGTAACCATGATTTTGACTTTCTTCACATCGTTTTGGAATACGAATTCCGGGAGTGATAGCTCCTTCAACAGTGCCAGCCGGGCCTTGTCAAGACGGTTTCCAAGTTCAGCAGCAGAATGGGCCGCCAGGGTGAGGAAGATGCACCCAATCTCGTTCCGGATATGCCCAGCCCGAACGTAAGGGCTGATGCCCCTAATCTTCGGCGAGTTGGACAAGACGATGTTAATACGATTCCGGATGGCCTCGATCGTCACACCTTCTGGCAGGGCCACTTCCTTGTAGGTGGTGAACCGCATTGTGATGTGCCTTCCCCTAGCATCTGGGGTAGGCAAGGACTGGGGTGGAGCCGGCTTTGGTGGTGGCCCCTGCTGACTGGCGCTGTGAGGAGGGCCGTCGCGAGGGATCAGGTTAGGCACCACATTGTAAATCCTCCTGATGGCGCCTGGCCCCGATGAAAGGGTTTGCACCGTGGGTACTGGGGCGGCAGCAGCAGAGGGTGTAGCCTGTCCGTCGGTAGTAGTCTTTCCCTGAGTCTTGGCCGGGGTCGCCGATACTTCCTGGCTGGCCTGAGCCGCCATCTTTCTCCTCCTACTGGCAGCACCACTCAGACGCCTGCCTCTCTTCCTCTCCCTCTTCTTTCCATCCTCCTTCTCCTCCTCATCTACCCAGCTCACCTTCTCCTCCACAGTTTTTCCCACCTTCAGGACTACCCCCCCATCGCTGGAGGAGCTGCCACTGCTGGTGCTTTGGGAGGAGGCCGCCGAGGCGGGCCGAACCGGAACTGTCTTATCCTTCAGTGGGATGGCGGGCTTGGGCACGTATGCCATTTTCTTCACCATGTCCACGAAGGATGCCTTAGTAGCAGGGGCTGCCGGAGCAGCATCCTGGCCCTTGGTAGGGACTTCAGTAGACCCCTCAGACGAGGAGTGGGGAATAGGGGTAGTCTCTGAGGACTCAGGAGTCACAGAGGGGGAACGACGGCGGGGGGCCAACCTACCTTTCAGGGTGGCAATTTCCTCCTCCTGCCGACCCACTATCTCCGTCAGGGTCCGGACCGCATTCTCCAAGCGGTGAAACCGACGTCCCACCCACATGATGGGAACCGTTTCCACGATCTCATCCTTCATCCAAGTCCGGACATCCTCCACAGTGTCAGGTTCCTCGGACCCGTCCGCGCTTGGAAGAGGTGACAGGAGGGGCTGGGTGTTCCCGGACTGGATATCCTCAAGGCCCTCCAACATGGATCCCACAATACTACCAGACCTTGGAGCGGGGGAGGGGGACCTACCGGCTGCCATCATCTCATCCACCCTGGCCATAATCTGGTCAGCCCTAGCCATGGCAGCATCAGCATCCTCTGGCTGGGTCTCCGGCAGCGGCACCTCCAAGGGAGTGCCTGTGCTGCGAGGGATGTCCAAGGAACCTTCTAGAATACCCCCAGGCGACGTGGGAGGTAAAGAACCGTAGTCAGGAGGGGACGAACCTGGTACAGGCGTACCCGGAAGACTGGGGGCGTGAATGCTGTCGCCTAGACCGGTCGCTTCCGAGTTCCGCCCTTCCTCCCGGGCCATAGGAGTGTCCCGAACAATAACCTCTGCTGAGGGTACCACTTCCTGGGTGATTAGCAAAGGGGGGGACGAGGGGGGGGAGTCTTCAATAGTGGAAGGAACTAGCACAGGAGGGGCCAGGCGCTTCCAGTGGGTATCCAGGAGATGGAAAAATTCCTCATCCAGGACAATCTGTTTCTTCCGACCCTCTTCAACATCAATCGCCTTCATGAACTGGGGCTCAAAGAAGGGACTGGGGGCCGGGGCGGCGCGTTGGCGGGAACAAGAGGAGCGGGCACGGCGTAGCGTTCCCTTTGCCGGGGGGGCATAATCCTCGTCGGCAGGGTCGTCCAGCTTGAACTTCCCAGTAGTGTAGAGGGCTTTTTCACCAGAAGACAGCCCAGACAGAAAAGAGGGGGTGGAGGCAGTGGAGGCTCGCTTAGCGCGATCCCGAGCCACAATCCTATCGAACGCCGCTCGATGGGTGGAGGGAGAGGTGGACCATGAGCTGGCCTCAACCGTGGCAGTGGTCGAGCCTTGCTTGGTCGGCGGGAGGAGGGATGACTCCGGGACGATAGCCAGTGAGTCGGTTGGGGGAGAGGGGGTGGGCACGGTTGGTGTGTACACCGAACCGTGATCGGAGTTAACCCGATTGAAGAGGCCTGTGGTGGAGGCGTTGTCCAAGCCACAGGTGACTGGACAACCCTTCCCAAACAGGCAACCCTTCACAAAAGACTCCACCTCTTTCATCGTGACAAGGGCAGTTGCAGCAACCGACCCCCTCACCAAGTCATCCAACGCCGGGTTTACCGCGTTGGGACAGCCATGTTTATGGGCGAAGGACAGAAAACTGTAATCCCCCCCAGGCGCAGTGTACGACCGTGTAGTTGTAGGGACGAGGCCACGGACAGCCTCAGAAACGGGCGCAAGAGACAAGGCGACGCGAGCCGTCTCAAGCGAGGAGGGGTTGGAGTCGAACCGAACAGGGGACGACATCCGCGAGGTGGGGACAGAGTCCGAGGAGGAGGAGGCGGACGAAGTTGCCATCCTCACTCAAGCCTGTGTCCAGAGACTACCGGGATCAACCACGGATATCTCCCTCTGGAACACCTTCTCAAGCGAGAACCACTATTCTATCACCCAACCGCCCGACAAACGAAGATGAAAACGATGTAAACAGATGAAGTTATCGTGAGTAGGCGATAGTGCGTTGCGTGAGGTCGAAGCTCGCTACCGAGGCGGAGCGAAGATAGAAGTAAGGAAATTACTTAGAACATTCAATCTAATTTATTTATACTTGTACCGCCGACTCCGGCATACGACAAGTCCCCGCCGGCACAGGGTTAGCGCAAACCGGAACTACCACTAACTACGAACAAACCAAACCTCCAACCCCGTACCTCAAACATGCCCGCGCCATGCCCCCAACGCGAACACTAAATACAAAGTCATCAACCGTAAAGAAAGTCCTCCTTGCCCCCGCATCAGAAATCCCTCTGGTATGGAATCAACCGCAGCCCCCGTAGCAAGTCCGCATCATTCCTGAACAAGGAGTACGAGGGGCGAACCCACGAATACCAAGATACACAGGCGACAGGCAAGACCCAGGCCAAAGCCCAAAGCTGAAAGGGTGTCCGACAAAGGCAAGTTCCCCGTACAAAAAACTCAAAATTCCACTACCGCCCGGTCTGAATACCGTCCCGCAATCCCTCCTCCACAGTAGAAAACCAACAACAATTTAACAAGCACAGGCGGCACCAAGGCAGAGAGGTTGCGACCAACATGTCCACAACTCGCATCCGCATGTCAGGCCGTCGACCCTATGAACCCACTTTGCCAAGTGCCTCCGAAGAGCGTAATGGTGAGGAGGACCTGTACCCGCTGCCCGTAACCCCAAAACAAAACAACAAACAAAAGAAATACATGGAGGTGGTGACAGACTGAAGAGGTCAGTAGGGCCTATCTCCTACCCGTGGTGCCATGCCCCCGCCCGCTGTGCCCGCAACCAAACCAAAGAAACCAAACAAGCCCCACAGAACCCAGCACGCAAGACCCAAACAAGTCCAACCCAGAGGTCACAACCCACTATCCGCACAGGTGGCCATCAGCCTGCCGGTTCGTCAGGAAGCTTTGCAGCACTCAGCAACTTAACCTTAACAGCCCAAGCCGGCTGGAAACACTTAATTGGACCTCGCCCAACCTGACGCAGGCCCCACCGGTGCTCGCAGGCGTCTCTCCCCGCCAGGTCAGCCCCCCCCAAGCCCCACACACCAGGCACCGCAGCTCCCATCCAGCCCCCTCAGCCCCTCGGGCAGATCAACCGCCCGACAGCCACAGGACAGCCGATACCTGACCCCATCAGGCAGCCACTGATCTTGGCCGCACCAACAGAGCCCCATCCCCCAGCACCGACAGCCGAGGGGGGCCACCAGGACAAGCCCGGGGCCACAACATGAAGGGCCACCACCCGAAGGCAACGGCCACAACCCCAACCCACCCGAACCGAAGTCCACACAAGCCGAGAAGAAAACCAGGGAACCCGCAGGCCCCCGAAGGTGGGCCCCAAAGGGCCACACTGTAGACCGACGAAAGGTGCCCAAACTGACGCTTCAGAGAGGGCGGGTACCAGGATAGGAAACGAGACAAACAGAAGGTAGGCCCCACTTGCAATGGGTGTGACCGCCAACCACCATCCGTAACCACACCGACCCCTGCACTAGACCAAGCGTGGCCCGGCAACCAATCGCCCCACACCACCCCGGGCAGAAGTTCACCCGCACCAGGAGGTAACAGATTTCAGGGTCAAAGCCATCCCCACGTAGAAGCGAGGAGGAGACACCTGACTGAACCACCGTAACTGCCACAAGGACGTAAACTCCAAGGGAACGGTGATAAACGACATCGTAGGATTCCGACCGTGATAATAGTAGACGAAGGGCGGGGCCGACGAGGCCCCCGTCCCTTAAGAAATGATGCGATCGGTACGACGTGTTGATACTTGGGAAGGTCATCAGTCTAACCCAAGGGCGTTTTGTATCGTGAACACTAAGGACTCTGTTAAAACCCAACAAGAAATATGAGCTGGCCCAAAGAACGACATGGGTGTTTCCCCCCACAGCAATGTTCAAATCCCCCATCCCCCGAACGCGAAACTCTGCGAGTAGACGAGTAGACAGAGACGCCGAAGTCTTTTTACTGAAGGAGGGCTCGTAGACGCCAAGGGTGAAGAAGCTCGAAGCGAAATCATCGTGAGAATCAAACAACAACGAGGAGGCGAAAACAAGTAACCACGACGCTCCACCACACGACAACCTCAACACCAAAGACCCCAGGAACTACTGAGCGAACTCAGATATCTCCCCCAGAATCAAAGGATCAGAAAGCTATCGTGAGGTCGAAGCTCGCTACCGAGGCGGAGCGAAGATAGAAGTAAGGAAATTACTTAGAACAAAACGTGAAGAGCCTATCTTCCTCGGTCGTATCGACCTCCTTATATAGTGCTCTTCTGCCAACCCTAACCCTGATCACTCACAAGTGTGAGCCTCACAAAAGGCCTTACCAAAGTCATATGACTCAAATGAGTCATA
This sequence comes from Tuber indicum, assembly GCA_006112555.1. NCBI lineage: Eukaryota > Fungi > Ascomycota > Pezizomycetes > Pezizales > Tuberaceae > Tuber > Tuber indicum. The sequence goes on from VBSK01000152.1 coordinate 476,622, forward strand.
CGCGCGAGACCCATGACTCATAATTGAGTCATGTGCGAAACATAACAATTCATAACATAAACAAGTCATATGACTCAAATGAGTCATATGCACGAGACCCGTGACTCATAATCGAGTCATGTGCGAAACATAACAAATCATAACATAAACAAATCATATAACTCAAGCGAGTCATATGCGCAAGACCCATGACTCATAATCGAGTCATGTGCGAAATCCTGAGCTACCTGTCACATGCCTGACATCCTCTCTGGAAGAGCAGGCTACCTGCCAACTGTCGTACACCTATTGAAACGTGATTAGCACTTTGCGAACACATTACACTATGGTACAACTACCGGTAATTAAACATGTCTTAGATTATAAACACTCCTGACAACTGACTGTATCAGTTTAGGAGATTCTAGAATTTGTGAAGAGTGGAGTTTATTCTTAGGAATGTTTTTTTACTTCTTTGGTAGTTTGTTTTAGTGCTTGGTCAGATGCATTAGTATGACCACAGAAAGCCTGTTAGAGCTGGTTTAGCAGGCCAAGATTAGACTAGGATTTGGACTTAAAGTCCAGACTTGAAAACCAATGTGCAAAGATTATAAAGTCCAGACCTTATCAACTGGCCATACCAAATACAATAGGATTTAGATTAGGACTATGGGAAATTTAAGTATCTGATATAAAATAAGAAAGATAAAGTTTGGGAATGTACTTTGTTTATACTTATACTAGTATAAGATGTTCAGTGTACTAAATTTTAGCAAAATTAGTATAATATTACAAGGTACTCTGACAGCTTCCGGATACTTGGAAGAGAGTTATAGAAACAGCTTCTACCACTACTTTCAGAGGAACCTGTAGAACCTGCAACAAATTATAAGGACATGTTAGCTGAGCAAGGCACCAGAATTGAGATCATACTTCCAGCGAACTGAACTTGAGTAAAGGCCTAGAAGAAGGAGTATCCAGCTGGTAAGGTAGTAGTGGTGTTCTATCTACTATAGTACTAGGATGCTAGGCAACTGGAAGAAACAAGTTATAAAAAAAAAACAAGAAAAAATCTGGAGGTGTGAAGGGAGGTAGGACTACCCTATTGGAGTTTGCTCCTGGTTACTGGTTCCTCGGAGAAAATCCTGATTTAAAATCCAGATCTAATCTTGGAATAAAAATCCGGTCCAAACCCTGGCCTACCAAATGCAACCTGACTCAAAGTCCAGACTTATGGGATAATCCGGATTTTTAGTCCAAATCGTGGCCTGCCAAACCGGCCTTTAGTCTTGTTATTACTATGATGTAGAGAATACAAGTGAAAAAGTTTTAGAAAAACAAAAACCAAAGTACCAGAAAATTTTAGTAGGAAAACAGGGATAATTCGGGGATAATTCGGGGATAGAGCAGAGGGGTTTAGTATGGCCAACAGTCTGTGCACATCCGTGCGCCCATACAAAAAAAATTCAAAGTCCAATTTTCGGGTACTTCTTGCCTGGGACGAGTATAATACAGGGGCATCCTGTCAAAAATCGTTTTTTTATTTTTATTTACTCTTTTGTTGACTGTGGATCGTTCCTTGATGGTTATCCTGACATTCAGCGGGGTGAGTGCCAAGAAATACCAAACTGGACCCAATCACCGATCACGTGCAGAGAAATCATGCGCAGAGAATTCGTGCGCAGAGAAATCATGCGCAGAGAATTCGTGCGCAGTGAGAACATGCGCAGTCTTCTACAGGTAAATTTAGCTGACAACCCCCGACCATGTCCTAGTGCCCGCGGTTGGACCAGCGCATAACTTGTGCAACGCTAGAGCCTTATAAGTTACCACCCCCTCTCTGCCTCAAAGATTTCCTTTGTCTCGTCGGATTCTCATTTTGCACGATCCTTCTCTCACTCTTTCAGAAAGACTCAGATAGACTATTAGCGCAGATGTCGTCAAGGCACCGGCAGATCACCTATAATACCGACTCGCTCAGCAATAGTGTCGACAACTTCGTTCCAGAACCGGAGGAAGAAAGGCAAATTCTGCAGTGGCTATCGCCCCTTGAGACACAGCAACGACACCGGGATGTACAAACCGACCGACTCGATGGTGTGGGAAACTGGGTAATAGAAACCTGCGAGTTCAGAAAATGGCGTGATGCGGAAGATGGGCGCGTTGAGCCGGTGTTGTTTTGTTATGGGAATCCAGGAGTAGGGAAAACGTATCTTAGGTAGGAAGGCCTCTTGTCCCGGGAAAGACAGTGCGGATGTCATTAACGATTAGCATGTAATAGTTCTCTGGTGGTGGATAGCCTCTGCAATCAGACCTGGAGAAAAGACATTACTGTCGTAGGACTCTACTACGATTTCCTCGCGCAGCAGGAGCAGTCCACTACCAATATGTTGGGCACTATCCTCAAGCAAATTGTGAGCAGAGGGGGAATTTCGGAGCATATACGGGAGGCTTTCCAGAAGGCTGAAAAAGAGTTTGGCGGTCGGGGTCTCCGACTTCCTGATTTGGTTGAAATTCTGAAGAAGACTATTGCATCTCTACCGCGGGTATTTATATGCATCGATGCTTTAGACGAATCTGCTCCGAAGCATCGACGGGAGCTCCTTGCGTCACTGCAGGAAATCGCCTGGGCGTCACCACACACGCGAATATTCCTTACCGGGAGGCCCCATATTGAAATCGAAATCGTAAAATTTTTTTTCAAGCCGGTTAGAATATCTCTTAGTCCTGCACGGGTTGATATTCTGAGTTACCTGGAAACGAAGTTGGACCGTGACACTGATCCCTATGCAATGAACAATGAATTGCGGGCAGATATTATGAGAGTCATTCCGGAGAAGGTCTCAGAAATGTGAGCAAGAATCTCACGTGCATTCCCAACACAAGTGAGCCGTTATTCACTAACAATGATTGCTAGTTTCCTTCTCGTTTCCCTGAGCATTGATGCAATACTAGGGGAGATTACTCTCGATCGGAGAAGAAAAAAGCTTGACGAGATGAGCAAGGGGGAGGGGCTGGGTGATGCTTACGCGGCAACATTGTCACGGGTAAAGGCGCAGCAAAGAAGTAGATCCCGACTCGGCATGGAAGCTCTAATGTGGGTATCTTATTCGGAGCGGCCATTGCACGTCGACGAGTTATGCCACGCCCTGGGGGTAGAAGTAGGATCTGACGACTTAAATACTCAGAATGTTCCTGCGATAGAAACACTTCTAGCATGCTCTCTAGGGCTTGTCACTGTCGAGAAGTCCTCGTCAACTGTCCGCCTCGTTCACAACACTCTGCAAGAGTATCTCTCCCATAATCCAAACTTGTTCCATAAGCCGCACTCCATGATTGCGGAGGTCTGTCTGACATACCTCAACTTCCGGGGCGTCAGGGGCCTATCTCCTGCTCTTTGTTCGGCTCCAGCAACCACCCCTTTTCTCGAATATTCTTCTTGTTACTGGGGTACGCATGCTAGACGGGAAACCACCGAAAGTGTGAAATCACTTGCACTGAATCTACTCGGTGGGTACGATAAGCACATATCTTCAAAGATGCTGTTGCGTGGGATGGGCTTTGGAGACCGTCCTTTTGATAGAGATGACAGCCCGAAGGGATTCACGGGGCTTCATGGTGCCGCATATCTCGGATGTGCAGAGATAACTGTCGCTTTATTGGAGATGAGTAAATGGGATGCGCAGGCAAGTGATTTCAATGGTAACACAGCAATCGCCTGGGCTGCTAAGATGGGGCATGAGGACGTTGTGAATGTACTGCTAGGGTGGAACGATGTCGATCCCGACAGAGCCGATAAATATGGCCGAACACCGCTTTCATGGGCTGCTGGGAATGGACATGAGGGGATCGTGAGGACACTGGTAAAACGGAACGATGTCAATCCCGACACAGCCGACGCCAGACACCACCGAACACCGCTCTCTTGGGCTGCCGAGAACGGGCACGAAGGGATTGTTACGATACTGCTGGAATGGAATGGTGTGGGTCCTGACGCGACCGATAAATGTGGCCGAACGCCGCTCTCACGTGCTGCCGAGAACGGACACGAAGGGATTGTTACGATACTGCTGGAATGGAATGGTGTAGGTCCTGACACAATCGATAAATATGGCCGAACGCCGCTCTCACGGGCTGCCGAGAATGGACATGAGAGGGTCGTGAAGATATTACTGGAACGGAGCGACGTCGACCCCGACACAGCCGATAAAAATGGCCGAGCACCGCTTTCGTGGGCTGCCAAGAATGGACATGAGAGAGTCGTGAAGATATTACTGGAACGGAACGACGTCGATCCCAACACATCTGACACCATATATGACGGAGCACCGTTTTCGTGGGCTGCCAAGAATGGGCGTGAGGAGGTTGTGAGGAAGCTGTCGGAACGTGGCGGCGTCAACCCTGATGTAGCCGATAATCATGGCCGATCACCGATGTCGTGGGCTGCCTGGAATCGGCATGAGGAAGTCGTAAAGATGCTGCTGAAGCCGGGCGACGTCAACCCCGACACACCCGATAAACATAGTCGAACACCATTCCAGTCGACTATCAGGAATAAGTATGGCAGAGTTGCAAGGCGGCAACGCAAGCGGGCGGACTTGATTCCTAGATGTTCAACAAGCCTGAAATCAACCGAGCTCCTCTCCACTGAGCCGTCTGAGCTATCAGAGCCCCCTTCCAAAAAAAAGAAGGGTGCCCGCAGGTCCTTATATCCAAGGGGAAAACCCGCCATCTCTCTCCACGCACCAGAAGTACCCTCCCAACAGCTGAACAAACTTGACGAAATAGAAACTGAATTCTAAGCCCTCTACAAACAGACCCTTAGATGCAGATCGACAAGTTACGGCAGACGGCTAACATTTCAATTATTCTCTTGTAATGCCTTGTTACTTCATTGGTCCCCCCACATTACGCTATCTCCTTTTTCATATTTTATTGACATTTCTCGGGTTTGCTCAACCGCTTTTATATATATTTAATTGGTGCTTTTCTATACTCCCTTCTCTCTCTAGTCACACCCCTTGGGTTTTTTTCCCTTTTACCTCTTCTACCGTATAATCTCAAATGATTGAACCGTGTGCTATGTCGTTGGAGTTGCCCCCTCTGGTAAGGTCCTGGGTTATTTTGTTTTTTTGTCTCCTGGGGACCTAAGCAGCTCTTTTTTTGTCATGTTTTTTGCTCCTTTTCCGAAGCAGGGAATTCTCAACTATAGTCCATAGCACATGGTTCGATTATTTGAGATTATACAGTACATGTACACTACCTGATCATGCACAGGTACTATTATATCCTTTTCCTCATTTCACCTTACAGCATCTACTTAGTTTTTCTCTGATGTATTTTCACAGATTATATGTTATCAGAAAAACAGAAAATTGTGCATAATATACTGAAAAAAATAAACAGGTTGGCAGAATAAGGAAAGTACAGCACTAGTACTAGGACAACAGGTTTCGTCCAATTAGTGGTTATCAAGTGATTCTTCAAAAATAGCCTCACCTCCACGATCAACTCCTCACCAACCATGCCTTCAAAAAAAAACAAATAACAAATAACAAATAACAAAAAACAAAAAACAAAAAACAAAAAACAAAAAACAAAAAACAAAAAACAAAAAACAAAAAACAAAAAACAAAAAACAAAAACAAAAAACAAAAAACAAAAACAAAAAACAAAAAACAAAAAAATACTGGCTATCTCATAGACCTTGAAAAAGAGCAAATTGTAGCCGTAAGAGAGAAAAATACTTCCTTTTTCAGAAATTGGATATTAGGATTACTCTTTGATCACTCCTAGAATATAATTGTTCAGCAGGAAATGGGTCTTATCATAGAAGTAATATGTGTAATTACTTTAGTCTTCTTTGATATAGTGACTGTCTTGTAGTTATATCCTATTGCCTGAGATAATACTCTTATTTTCCTAGTTACTCCAACAGCAACTATCATGTACTATACTTGTTATGGCTTTTCAGTAAGGGAGATATATATGGCACGAATATGTAGTATTTGTAAAGCTATACGCTAGGAAATAAATTAGGTAGTTGCATGATGATCTATCTCTAAGGCCAAATCCAATCCTTTTTTTATTAATTCCCTCATATTCATTGTTTGAGCTAGAAGCTAGGTACCAGTACTTGCATACAGTAACTAAGACTATAGTATAAATGAAACCTAAAACAATCAAAGTACAATGACTCAAGAAAATACATTTGGCCAAACACTCCTGAGCTTAAGAAGATATATTTTAAAAGTATATCCTAGCAGGAAAAAGGAAACTAATGTGACTAAATCTGTAGTAATTTATCCTCCAACTGTAAATCCCTTAGCCCAGGAAAAATAAGAAAAGTACAAAAGTAACATATCCAGCAGTGGATAAATGAGTTTCCAATAATGAATCAAAATAAAACAAAATAGAGAAATACAAGTCAGTGGCAGCTGATACTAGAGATGGTAGTAGGTTACCAGTTGAGTATGGAGTGAGGGAGCAAAGCAAGATACTAGAGTATCAGCTACTAAACAGCTGTCAGAAGAGAGAATGAGTGGTAGTATTAGGAGTACCTGAATCTGATAACTTAAGAATACCTTAGGTAGAGTAACTTCACCTAGAATCAGAATTCTTAATCTCTAACAACCCTCTCCGGCCCCCTTACAGGGCCCACATATCATTATATATATCAATTGCAGTTGTATCCCATGACTATAATACCACAGAATTGATGATGTCAGAATAATACTGTACACGGGTAATGTATTCGCTAGGTGCTAATCACGTTGCGGGAGGTGTACGATAGTAGACAAGTGGCCTGCTCTTCCAGAGAGGAGGCAAGAGCTATGTGAACTAAAGGAGGCTTTAGAGGTGTACTGAGAAAACTAAAGAGTAACCGTTCAACCAAGTATATTGAAATACTGTCTGTCGAAGTCTGTCCTTTCCATCGTATAATAGGAAGGTCTTTAAATACACAGTTCTGTTCATGTCTAGCATGAACAAAGCTGAGCAAAGATATCAAGCGATACACTTTGGTAAAATAACATAAGTATCAAAACAATACTTTAAACAAAACATAAAACAAACTAAGTATCAAAATGATACTTCAAACAATCCAAGTATCAAAGCAATACTTAAAACAAAACATAAAACAAACTTCATAACCGAGTACCTGTACCGGTTACAATACATGACCGCTGTCTATTTGACCTGATCCTGTTTATAAGATATGTAAGAGAAGATGTTCAGTAAGGTCTAGAAAGTAGAACAGAGTTAATCTGTCAACAACTCAGGAAGTTACTAGGCTTCAAAGATGGTACAGCTTTTATATAAATCATAAGTAACAGGATACTTTCATATGAAGAGGTGATATTGAATGTTAGAGAATCTAATACAAAGAACCAATATATTTACATCTATTTCTTGATAGTTAGAAGAGTCTAGACCTCTTGGAGAGTACTATTGAAAAAGCCAATAGACTTCGTGGAGTGTTACAACTATGTTGAAAGTTGTATTATGGTTCCAGGAATTATTACCAATGCCATATAATGACCAACCCTTATTACATAAAACAACTAGGAGTTGCTAACCAAGGGATTATGACTATATCTTATAGAAGGACCTTCCTTCTATGAAAAGAAAGTTATCTAGCTAAAATCTATCCGTTAGTTGTTAAATTATCACAACTAGAAGTTTTTACTTCTAGCAAACTTACAGATCCAACTTCATGACAGAACTGATCCTTCCATTAACAAAGAAGGCTATTGGAGCTAATAGAGTTTGACTTGAGAACTAGGTAACAAGTCTGAAGACTCTGAAAATCGGACAATTACTATTAGAAATGATAAAGTTCTCCAGTAAAGGACATAGTAATTACTGAAGAGAGTATAATAGTTTTTGGAGTCTCCAGGTGTTCATACTGTAAAGAAATATTTGACATTGCAAGTTGAAATCAAAAAGGTATATAACTTAGATATTAGTTAGATGTAGTCCGTAAATACTCAAATATATGATAAAAGTATTAAAGTGTCTCCTAATTTTTAGACATTATCAAGTAACAGAAAAGAGACCTTATCTATACAATAATATTTTACAATTCTATTCTATTTTATAACACTCTTAGTAGTCATAAACAAAACGAGCTACTTCTGAGCCTTCCTAGACAAATCTTTGTCTACAGGAATAAATCTCAAATGGCTTAAACAACTTTAAGTCTATACAGGTTGCCTCTACCTAACAGGTAGACTCAGGTCGGAACAATTCTGTTAGTAATTGTATTTGTATCTGACTAGACAGACTCTAATAGAAGAGGAAGAGAATCAACTGTGGTCTATAGGTTAGTTGGTTTCTACTGCAAACTGAACTTTCAACTATTTGAAAAATATAATAAGGGGTTGGCCAACTATAAGATTACTAAGTGGGGGGTGGAGAGACAGGTAGAGAGGTAAGAATACAAAAGAGCCTAAGTCTGAATCTGCTAGGTAGAGACAATTAGTATAAACTTAGGGTTGTTTAAGCCAACTGAGATTTGTTTCGAAGACAGAGATTTCTCTAAAATGGCTTAGAAGTAACTCGATTCATTTATGACTACTAAGAGTGCAATAAAGTAGAATAGAATTATAAGCACAATATTATATTGTTAAGGTCTTTTCTCCATTGCTAGATAATGTCTAAAGCTTGGGAGGCACTATGATATTTATATTCCACGTCTGAGTATTTGTAGACTACATCTATCTAACATACAAAATATGTATCTCTCAAAATATAACTTACAATGTTGGGTCTTCCTAAAAGTGCAAACACCTGAAGACCCTGAAAACTATCACACCCTCTTCAGTTACTACTATTTCTTTTCTGAAGAACTTTATTACCTCCAGTAGTAGCTATTTGATTCTCAGAGTCTTTAGACCTGCAGCTTAGCTTTTAAGTTGAACTATGTTGGCTCCAATGGTCTTTCCTGTTCATAAGAGCATCAGTCTCGTTACATAATTGTATCGGTAGATATGCTTGAAGTAAAGACTCTTGAAGTTTCTTGATTCATTTTATAACTATATTTCCTTGATAATAGTGTATATTCTCTCACACTTAGTTAGTATTTCGACATACCTAACTACTGTACACATTACTACAGCTAGGATATATTTTTTACGCTGTTTCATTAATATTCAGTGATAACAATTAAGGATTTACCCCTATGTTACTTTCTTTAGCTTACTGGATATTTCATTATCTGTTAGGAGTACTAAAACCCAATAGCTTAGAAATACCCTAAGTAGGGTAACTTTACCTGAGATTGAATTTCCTGGCCTCTAACACCCCCCTCTAGCCCCCTTACAGGGCCCACATGTCATTATACACATCAACCTTAGTTGTGTCCTGTAACTATATAACCACCAAATTAAAGGTGCTAGATTAACACCATATATGTTGCTACCATCCTTTTAACTGAAAGCTGTTCACAGGATTTACAAGAGGAGATCTCTGGCAAGATCTGGGAAGTGGAATAAAGTCAATCTGTCAACTACTTAGGGAGTTACAAGACTATGAAGATGTAATATCTTTAATAGGGGCCATAAGTAACAGGATGTTTTCACACAAGGTTATGATGTTAAATGTTAGGAGATTCAAGACAAAGAACCAACACATTTACATCTACTCTTTGATAAATTAAAAGCATTTAAGAGTTCTAGAAGGCATTACTAATGAAACAAACGGGTCCCTGAGAGTGCCGCTACTATGTGAGTGGTAGTGTTACCGTTGCAGGAATTATCACCAATACTACTCAGCAACCAACCCCATCATAAGAACAACCAAGAGTTGCCGACTATGAGATTATGAGAATATTCGATAGAATAATATCTCCTATATGAGGAGGAGGTTATTTGAATAAATTCAATCAGTTAGTTGTTGAGTTATTATAACTAGAAGTCTTTGACTCTGGTATATATGCAAATGCAACTTCGTATTGAGACTGATCCTCTTGATAAAGGAATGAACTATTGGAGCCAATATAGTTCAACTTGAAAACTTGGCTACCAGTCTAAAAGACTCTGAGAATTGGATAATTACTACTGGAGACAAATAAGTCTTCAAAAGAGAAATAGGAATTACCAAAGAGGGTGTGATGGTTTTCAGGGTCTCCCAATGTTCATACCTTCAATGAGTACCCAATGTTGTGAGTTTTATTTGAAGAGGTACATATTTTGTATATTAGATTAATGTAGTCTGTGAATACTCAGACCTGAAATATAAATATTGAAGCACCTCTCAAGCTTTAAACATCGTCAAGCAATGGAGAAGAGACCTTAGCAATATAATATTTTTCTTACCATTCTATTCTACTTTCTTGCACTCTTAGTCATAAACGAAAGGAGTTGCCTCCAAGGCTTCCTAGACAAATCTTCCTCTATTAAAACAAATCTTGATTGACCTAGACAACCCTAAGTCTATACCAGTTGTCTCTACTTATCATCATCTTTATGTACTTTCTCAGGCTTTACATCCATAATTAATTCTTCAGCCTTAATGTAATGTCTCTTACATCCTCTCTAATATATGCATATTTTACAGGAATTCTTGGCAGATTCTCAGGGTCAAACACGTCCACCTTTATCTTTTTCCTACTTATGTTACGGTTTACATGGTTGTACTTATGTTTCTTCCTATGATATTTTTCTATTATACGAGGTTTACGCAGAGGATACAAACCTGTATATTATATAAATGCTACCACCTACTTTGTTTACAAGAGAACTAAAGACAAGAATCTCTACCAATTCGCCTTTATACCTTTTACCTCCTCTGTCATGATTTTAATCTGACATAGTAAGTTTCTTTTGTTATGAAATTGATTTATGAGTTTCCTTTGTTACGTAGTTTGATTTACGTAGTTTGTTTTATGTTATGATTTACTTTCACGCACATGACCTATATAGAGGCATGTGATTATGAAAAGGCTATGCAACGAGGTTGACTGCAAGGCAGACTCGTTGGGGTTTTACTTATTATGTTTCATGCATGAGACTTATTTAGAAGTCACGGGGCTGCATAAGGAGGCTATGCAATGAGGCTGGGCGCAAGGCAGACTCGTTAGGTTTATGTTATGTTTTATGTTATGTTTCACGCACATGATTTATTCAGAGGTCATGGGGCTGAGCGAGGGGGCTGCGCAAGGCAGACTGGCAAGTGTTAGGAGTACCCGATCCCGATAGCCTAGGAGTACCCCAGGTAGGGTAACTTTACCCGAGTTCGAGAATCTTAGTCTCCAACACCCCCCTCCGGCCCCCTTACGGGGCCCGCGCGTCATCATACACATCAACCTTAGTTGCGTCCTGTGACTATGTGGTCAAAGAATTGAAGGTGTCAGAATAACACCGTATACGTCGCTGCCGTCCGTCCGACTGAAAGCTGCTCGCAGGATATATAAGAGGGGACCTCTGGCTAGACCTGGGAATTATTGTCCTCGACAAGCCTGGCAAGGCCTCCTACGACACCCTGGCCTCCTTCCGCATCATCGTTCTCCTCCAAACCCTGTCCAAGATCCTGGAGCGTGTGGTAGCTGTAAGGCTAGCCGCGGTTGCTCGGGCCCTTGGCCTAGTCCACCCCAACCAATGTGGCTCACTATCGGCCATGGGTACCTTTGATGCCCTTGCCACTCTCTCACACGAGGTCCGTCTTTCGCACTGCATGGGCCTCTGTTCCTCCACACTCTTCCTTGATATCAAGGGAGGTTTTGACAATGTCGACTCCGCTACCATGTGCGGCAAGCTTCGGGAAAGGGGCGTTCAACCCTACCTTGTCTCGTGGGTCCGATCCTTCCTGCACGGCAGACATTGCCGCCTCCTATACCAGGGTTCCCCTAAAGTCCTTTCGCCGGTCCAGGTCGGCACCCCCCAAGGATCTCCTGTCTCCCCCCTTCTTTTCCTGATCTACGTTTCCTCCCTCCACTTTCCAGTCCCCAACGGCATAATCCTCTCTTATGTTGACGACTTCGCTATAACTGTCTCCTCGCCCTCCTACAGGCGTAACATCCAGAAGCTGCAGGCAGTCGCTTCCTCTCTCACGTCGAGGGGAAGGCGCATAGGCGTCGCTTTCTCCCTTCCCAAAACAGAACTGATGCACTGGAGGACGCCCCAACAGAGAGGGCCCCCATGCCTCCTCCCCGTCTCAGTGGACTCCGTCCCCTACAAACCGGCCCAAGTCCTACGGTGGTTGGGCTACTGGCTGGAACCCGCGACTCCTGCGTTGGACCGAGCCACCACCCCTCATTTCACCAGGCGCCTCGTCCTGGCTGAAGCTGCCCTCGCTACAATAGACCGCCTGTCCCGGCCAGGCAAGGGTCTCGCACCACACCTGTGTCATCGCCTCGCCTCCTCCTTGGTCCGCCCCATCCTTCTCTACGGCAGCGACCTTCTCTCCCCCAACTCCAGGATGCTCGACAAGATGAGGGTGTTCTGGCACCGGGTACAGAGGTGGGTTACGAACTGCTTCGCCTCCACCAACATGGCCATCCTTCCCTGTAAATCGTCACTCCCTCCCATTGACCTACTGATCAAACACCTTCAGCGCCTAGCGGCGGTCTGCCTGGTCTGCCTGCCGCCTGAAATCAACCCGGCAACTGCCCGCTTGGACCACTCGGTCCCGACTACGTCCCCCTTTAGGGCTCCCGACTCCCTCCGCCTCCCTGGGTCTGTCAGAGGCCGGCACTTATGGGCCGGCCCCAACTACCGCCCCCTCAGATGGTTCACCAAACCACCTTCCCCACCCAACCGGCGCCACCTCCCGGTCGATGCGGTCGCCCACCGCATTCACTCCATCATCGGCAGCCGCAGTGACCCCCTCCCTCCGGCGAACCCCGTCCTCTTGCCTCCACTGCAGGTAGCCCTGCTGGGGGCTCCCGCCCTGTACGCATCTCTCAAGGCCCGTTGCCGTGAAGAACTCCTCACCTCGTGGCGCCTCCTCTCACCTCCCCCGCCTTACTACCTCTTTGGCCCCACCCTGCGCCCACACCCCTTTATGGGCCTGGGGCGTTTCCTCTCGGGCCGGCTCCACCAGATGCGTGCTGGCGAGAGCTACCTAGCCGCCCATCCCTCATGGCACGACGCCGACCCCTCTCCCCTCTGCCCTTGGTGTGAAGAGGGGGACGAGACGTTCGAACATGCCCTCCTTGTCTGCCCTGTCAAGTCTGCAGCCCGCGGTCGCGACCTCCAGGGGATCACGGATATTGGACCTGACTCTTCTCTGTGGACCTCGATTCCGATGCTTTTGGGCCTCGGTCGATATCTCACCGCTACCAAAACTGGTTTCCCCCCAGATATGTACGCACAATATGCCCCCCGCCAGCCTTCTCTCTCCCCCTCCCCTTCCCTTCCTGCCTCGCCTCGGTTGTCGTTGGCTGGGTCGCCAAGTGGTCTACGTGGTAGAAGGTCTCCTGTTTGATTTCGGTCGCTTGTTGTTATGAGTTTTTGATTTGTTTCCGTTACGATACTAGTTAGTTAGTAGTTTTCCTTTATAAGTCCTTTGTAGGCAATGCGTCGGTTATTGGACGCCATAGGAGGATCTGGTTTTGGTTTTTCGTTTGTTTGTTGATTGATTTTGGGTTTTCTTTCTGCCATAGCTAGCGCTGCATGCACGTTCTTGTACCTTAACCAAACAATGAATATATGATATAAAAAAAAAAAAAAAAAGGCTAGACCTGGGAAGTGGAACGAAGTCAATCCGTCAACTACTCAGGGAGTTACAAGGCTTCAAGAATATGACATCTTTGGCATGGGCCGTAAGTAACAGGACGTTTTCGCACAAGGTTATGAGATGAATGTTAGGAGGTTCGGGATAACGAACCAATGCATTCACATCCACCCTTCAACGATTAGAAAGAGTCTAGAGCTCCTGGAAACACTACCAAAGAAGCCAACGAGCTTCGAGGAGTGTTGCAACTATGATAAGAGGTGTACCGCAGTTGCGGGATTTACAACCAACACAACACGAAGGTCCACCCCCTCTACATAGAACAATCAGGAGTTGCCGACCGAGGAATTATGAGACTATTCAATAGAATGGCCTCTCCTCTACGAGAAGAGAGTCATCAGAAAGAATTCTATCGGTTAGTTGTTGAGTTATCACAACTAGAAGTCATCGACTCTGGCACATCTATAGATGCAGTCTCGTATCAAGACTGATCCTCTTGGTAACGAAAAGAACTATTGGAGCCCACAGAGTTCGACTTGAGAACTCGGCTACAGGTCTGCAGACTCTGAGGATCGGATAATTACTACTGGTGACAAGTATGTTTCGCAGGCAGGAAATAGTAATTACCGAAGATGGTGTGATGGTTTTCAGGGTCTCCCGGTGTTCGCACCGTCATGGAGAACTCGACGTAGCGCATTAGATTTGAAGAGGTACATATTTTGTATGCTAGATAGATGTAGCCCGCGAACACTCAGACGCGGAATATAAATATTGAAGTGCCTCCCTAGCTTTAGACATCATCAAGCAACGGAGAAGAGACCTTAATAATATAATATTGTTCTTACGATTCTATCCTACTTTCTTGCACTCTTAGTAGTCATAAACGAAACGAGTTGCTTCTGAGCCTTCCTAGACAAATCTCTGTCTACACAAAAGAATCCCGATTGGCCTAGACAACCATAAGTCTATACCGGTTGTCTCCGCCTAACAGTATATTGTTAGATCTCCTTGCTACCAAGGCTCTCTACCTACGAGTGAACCACGGTTCACATCACCTCCTCACCGCACAATCCGGCGAGACACCAAGTGTTTAGCCCTCTATCCATAAAACCATTGCCTCCAACACTCCGGCTTGGTTAGCTCGGGTACGAGCACAAAGAGAAAAAGAGATGTCGCAGCCTCCAAAACAAATCGGTCCCGGGGAACTGATGGATACTTCAGGGGACAATAGTCCCAGTGCCTGCAGTAATCCTTCGTCTCTCGATCCAGCCTTTCGAAATCCAAGAAGAGGAGGAAGGATCCCTAGCATTGCGCCAACATCTAGAGCAACATCTCCTCATTCCAGATCTACTACACCACGACCAAATACCCAGGCCGTCGATCTCGCAAGACTCGTAGCTCGGTTAGGAGTGGTTATTGGGCAGATCCGTCAAGACATTACCACCAGTATCGACACCTCCAATATTGCATTTGAAACCCTCTCTGCAGATTCTCACGAAAATGCAAGAGGGTTAATCAAAGTCCAAAAAATTATTGGAAGGACAGGATCTGCATGATAGTGAGATGACACTCGTATCACAGCAGTGTGTCTTGGTGGAAGCCAACATTCGGGATATCCAGACCCAGTTGTCAAAGGAGATTGCTGCTAAGTTAGTGCAGCAAGATGCTCGACATGAGCGTCACGAGGGAGTAACCTTTCAATTGCAACGAGAAGTCCTAGAAAGAGACCTCACCCTGGAACGTGATTTCCAGGCATTCAAGGATAATCACTTCCAACAAAACATGACTCTTCGAGTCATGATATCTAACCTCGCAGAAAGACAAGAACGCGAGGCTACTAGCTACAGCGACTTTACCCGAACGATACAACGAGACCAAACTCGTATTATGGATACTCTTAGATTACTGAGAGATCGGGTAACGGAGCTCTCACAAAATCGACCAACTAGTCGACCAGTAGCGTTGGAATCGGTCCCTGAAAGTTGGGCCGAACCAAGAGAGGAGACTCAACCTCCAGAGGGGCCTTCCCGAGATAAGGGAAAGCAAAGAGAGGGAGAACTCACCATCCATGCGGCACCAGGGGGTGACCCAGATGATGATGGGAGTGATGATGAAGGAGGAAACGGAGGAAGACGTGGTGGAGGCCCATCCAGATTTAGCCGCAGATTGACACCTGAACAACGTGGAACAGCCGATGTACTGGCGGAAGTCTTTGCATTAACTACTAAACGACCGGCCGATGCACCCCCATTTTTCGAAGCAAAACCTTCACAATGCGTTCGCTATTGGTTACTACAATGTGTGGACTACTGCGAAAGAAATCCTAGAACTTGGGATAGTGACCGAGAAAGGGTCATCTTTGCACTAGGAAGAACTGAAGGGGAGTTAGTCAACCCGGTAGCAATGTGGTACCGTAGGGCCATGGATGGACTCCATGGAGTGGAGCAAGATGCCGGCCTGGCAACCTGGACAAGCTTTGACCACGAGTTTGCAGAACGATTCGCATCAATCGAAGAGGGACGAAAGGCGGTCCGTGACATGGAGAAAGTTGAATATAAAGATAATATTCAAAACTACGTCCAAATCATGACCAACCTTAATATGAAGGCCAAAATAACTGGCCCCGCATGGCGTCTGGTGATGGAAAAAAAGTTACCAGCCAGCATACGTTTACGCCTGTCCCTCAAGACCTTCAATACCGATGCGGAATGGGAAGCAGCACTCAGGAAGGCAGGCCGAGAAGAGGAGGAACTAAAGGAACGGGACCACGTGTTACGGGATAGACCAAAACCCGTAAAAACTTCTTCCGAAGATAGGAAACCTGACAAGCCCAGGTTTAAGAAGGAGAAGCCCCAAATCAAAGGCAGTGGTCCCTCTAAAAAGCGAAGAAGGGAACCGGAACCCGATAAACTGGCAAAAAGACCCGGCGGAGTCAATAAACAAACGCATACCAATTTCAAAAATGCCCATGAAGGAATTCCCCAGTCCGTCATCAATGAACGAAATAAAGACGGCATATGTACTCGTTGTGGTAAGAAAAACTACGACTATAAAACATGCTGGGGACAAATTAAGGTATCTACTACAAGGGCAGAGCGACCTACTCTCCCTTTTAGACATACGGCCAGGACGGTAGCTACGGTACACCGTTCCCGCAATATTTCCGCCGTCCAAACACCTAGAGGAAACAAACTTTGGGAACTAGGCGAAGATGAGGAAATGACTTAGGTCACCTCAAATAGCACCAATGGCAACGGCGTTTGGGTAGTCGGGGTTCGTTAGGATACGAGACCAGAATTGAAATTGGGAACTCCCTGGCACTGGGGTGAAGTTAGTGAATGGAACCAAGCACCAGCGGTATTATCATCTGGGTAGTCCGTCAGGGTCAGCGGGAGCCAAAAAATGACACCTTGACCAGGAACCCCATCCATACCAGCAGGCAGGCATATTAAGTAGGGTCGCGGGTAAGAGACCTCCAGTCAGAAGGGTTGCCAAATTCATGACGATGAAATCGGCCTGAAAGATTGCGCAAGCCCACATTCCCGAACCTATCAGTCCTGAAGCTGAGTTATGTTGGAAAGAGGGGATGGTTCAAGCGCCCGAACAAGAGCAGCGAATAAACTAGTTACTCTCTCCAGTACGCTAGTTATTCCGCAGACCTTACCCACAAGCGTTTTCCACTCCCAGTTAGTTACTAGGATTGGTGAAGGATGAGACGGACGACCATATCACGTGTCGGGATCATAACCCTAGAAAACATATGTGGAGTTGCAGGACATGTATCCGGGAAGTTGTACCAGCTGGACAGCACCGGGGATACCTCTATGTTGCACACACAGCTGTTTCTGGTTGGAAGATCAAACCAATCCTTAAGGGAAAAGGAATTAGAGAGGAACAATAGGTTTCGTAAGAAACCAACCTCGTTACCACCAAGGCCCTAAGTATGAGAGATAGGAGAGGCATGCAGCCTAAGAACTGGTCGTGCACTATTAAGTGTATCGGTGAAACGCCGAGTAGGGATTTAGGATTTTCTTTATTAATAGGAAACCAGTTTGTCTGAGGAGACCTGAATGGTCGAAACTGCGCGGGTGCGGTAACAAACATCCTAGTTGTTATCAAACCTCAGACATGTTAAAATGAAAAGACAACGGTTCGACCCCTCATCTAAAGAGACGCGCATTTGACGCGCCAAAACCCACACGATATGGCTGTCCCGGGGGATATGCTCATATCCATGTTTTGAATCCAAACAGACAAAGGATAAAAATCCGTGTTCTGTTAGACTCAGGATCCAACGTATTCCTAGTCAACAAAGACCTCGTTAAGGAATTGAAAATTCCGGTCACAATTCAAGGCTTCGATGGAGTACCGTCTCCATCAGGAGGAACGTTTTATACACATCCACTATGGCTTGAAATTGGACGCAATAAACACTTGTCTGAAGTTGCGTGCGAAATCGCAGCAGCAGGAGACTATGGGATGATTATCCCGTTTGGGTGGTGGCATTCAGAACACCCCCTATCGAACATTGGGGATCCCGATAACTGGGAATTCAAAGACCCCAAATGTAAAACTACATGTGTGGAAGAAGAAGATGAAGGAATCGCAGACATGTTCGAATACGACGAATCGGTAGCCTGGGATGAGAATGCAATTCAAATTGGAAGAATCGGAACTGTCGAAGATCCGAATGAAGTTAACTTCGACTCACTCCCCAAACACTACTGGGGGTTCAAGAAGCTCTTCCTACCGCAAACTTCGGCGAAGCTACCACCAAGGAGAACATTTGATCACGAAATCAAGTTAGTTGACGGAGCAAAACCATCGTGAGGACCCATCTATCCACTATCCGAGAAACAACTAAAACTCCTACGCGAATACCTTAAAGAAATGATCTGAGAAGGAAAGATTAAACGAAGTCAGTCGCCATTCGGTGCACCAATCCTCTTCACACAGAAGGCTGATGGCTGACTACGTTTGGTAGTGGATTACCGGAACTTAAATAAGATCACCATCTTAAACAAGTACCCGTTACCACTAATGTTGGAACTACGCGATCGAGTAGCAGGTGCAACCATCTTTTCAAAAATTGAGTTAAAAGATGGTTATAACCTGATTCGGATAAAACAAGTGGACGAATGGAAAACAGCTTTCCGAACAAGATACGGGCACTAAGAATACAACGTAATGCCTTTCGGACTAGCTAATGCTCTGGCAACATTCCAACACATGATGAACGAAGTTCTCCGAGAACATCTTGACCAAGGAGTTGTCTGCTACCTTGACGATATTCTCATCTATTCAAAGACTGAGAAAGAACATATTGAGTTGGTAAAAAAGGTTCTGCAAAAACTAGCGGATTTCCAACTCGCAATCTCAATTAAAAAATCTTTTTTTCACGTGGAAGAGGTGGAATTTTTAGGCTACATAGTGGCCGTTGATGGGGTGTCTATGAGCACCCGAAAGGTGGACTCCGTATTGGACTGGAAGCCACCCAAGTCGGTTAAGGAAGTTCAGATCTTCCAAGGATTTGCGAATCTTTACCGACACTTTATAGAAAACTTCTCTAAAATCTGTGCTCCGATCACGGAAGCATTGAAGGCCGATCCAAAAAAGTTCCGGTGGGGCCCGGAACAAGAGGCAGCTTTTCAAGAACTTAAGAGAAGATTCACTTCTGCCCCTATTCTACACCATTTCTTTCTCGAAAGAGAAACGGTCGTGGAAACAGACCCTAGCGACTTCGCTTTAGGATGCGTCTTATCGCAGTTCGTGGAAAAACGACTTCATCCAGGGGCGTTCCATTCCCGCAAACTGAACTCAGCGGAGCGGAATTACGAGATCCACAATAAAGAACTATTGGCGATCCTAGAAGCATTCAAAGAATGGCGCCAATACTTGGTTGGAACTGAAAAACCGGTTACTGTCTACACCGATCACCAAAACCTCCAATATTTCCTCACCTCAAAGGTCTGGAGCGGTCACCAGATCCGCTGGGCACAAAAGCTCACAGATTACAATTTCAAAATTGTCTACCGCCCGGGCACCAGAGGTGGAAAACTGGATGCACTCAGTGGACCCCCGGAGTACCGTCCTGAGGAGGGAGCTGCACATCGCGAACAAGCAATCTTGAAGCCCGAACATTTCCAAATCAGTTCAGTTACGAGAACTAAGATGGGGGAAATTCGAATCTGCTTACTTGCAGGAAACCCTGAAGGCGATATATGTGCAGACGACATCCAAGAGGAGCCCAAATGGAATGATCCCAATTCCGTTATTTGGGTCAAAAGATTAGACACAAGAGCAAGGCTACCAACCAAAGGCTCAAGAATGGCAGCGGGCCATGATCTCTACGCTCTGCAAGAAGATATAGTCCCAGCAAGGGGACAGTTAATAGTCGGAACCGGTATCGCAGTAGGATTACCGGTTGGAACATATGGAAGAATTGCTCCCAGAAGCGGGTTAGCCGTTAAAAGCGGGATTTCAACAGGTGCCGGAGTAATTGACGCGGATTACACCGGAGAACTCAAAGTTCTACTATTCAACCACCGAGATGCGGACTGTCACATCAAAGAAGGGGATCGTATTACCCAACTAGTGATAGAAAAGATTAATACCGCTGATATGATGGAAATAGATAACCTGGACGAAACTGAAAGAGGCACGGCGGGATTCGGTAGCACAGATATTGCTACAAGAGCTATGACTATTCAGGAAATCGAGCCAGTAGTCAGCCAGCTCCATGCGTCAAAGGATCAGAATAAACACTGGTATGACGTAGCCGAAATACCTGAACGAACCCTCATGACTAGTACTATACTAGCCCGCAAAGAATTAAAGAAATTCAATCCCGAATTTCTGGAGCAGATTCTGAAGGCCATTCCAGGTGATAAGGAATGGCTCAAGCGAAGAAAAGAGTTGGAAAATCTCTGAGACAATGACAAACCTTTCCCAAAGGATTGGACCCTAACCGATGATTTGCTTTACTATAAGCAACGACTATTCGTACCAAACAACTAAAGCCTCTATACCACAATAGCAGAAGGGTGTCACGACGCGAAAATTGCGGGACACTTCGGGCAAGAGAAAACTCTCGAAATTATCATGCGAGATTTCTATTGGAAAGGCCTGGCTAATTGGGTAAACGATTACGTACGGTCATGTGACGACTATCAACACAACAAGTCACCACGTCACGCGAAGTATGGTCTACTTCAACCACTATCAGTACCATATGCAGCTTGGGCATCTATATCCGTGGACTTCATAACACAGTTACCACAAAGTCAAGGATGTACCCAAATAATGGTGGTGGTTGATCAATTTACCAAGGTGGCCCATTTCATCAGACTAGAGGAGACAGCGACCGCGGAAGATGTCGCCACCGCCTTCACGAAGGAAATATGGAAGCTACACGGCTTACCATCAGAAATTGTCTCGGATATGGACTCGAAGTTTGCAGGAGAATTTTGGGAATCATTGTGTAAAGCGTTGGATATAAAAAGGAGGATGTCGACTGCATACCATCCACAAACTGACGGACAAACTGAACGAACCAACCAAGTGCGGGAAGGTTACTTACGAAGTTTTGTCAATTACGATCAGGACGATTGGTATCAGCTCCTATCCTTAGCCGAACATGCTTACAACAACTCGGCAACCAATGCACACGGAATGACCCCATTTTACGCAAACTATGGGTTCCATCCTCAAACGGAATGGATGAAGGAGCGCGAAGCGCACAAGACAGCAGCAACCCTTTATGCGAACTGGATAAAAACGATCCATGAGCAAGCACGGCAATCACTCGAACAGACATGAGAAGCGATGGTCAAATATTATGATAGAAAGGCTAAGCAACAACCTGACTTCAAACTCGGCGATAAAGTAATGTTAAACGCAAAGAATATTCGCACCCGCCGGAAGTCCAAAAAGTTAAGCCCAAAACTTTATGGATCCTTAGTGATTCTGGAAAAACGAGGAAGCCGAGCATTCAAACTCAACATATCGGATCATTGGAATATACACCCAGTATTCCATGTTTCTCTGTTAGAGCCCTACAGAGAATCGGTACAAGCAGACCGACAACAACCTCCCAGGGAACCCGAAGATATCGAAGGCGACCTACAATGGGAAGTAGAAAAGATTGTAAGAAGTGAGATACGCTCTTACAGGAAAAGAGTTGGCCGCTATCAACAGATGCGTGAGCTATGGTACTTTGTTAAATGGCAGGGCTGTTCCGAAGATGAGAACACTTGGAACCTGCAACGGGGATGGATAATGCGAGAGAATTGGTAGAAGAATTTCATCGCGATAACCCGGAAATGCCACGACGGGCAGAGGAAGGATGATGAAGATAAGGTTTTCTTGCCGTGGCCAAGAAAAACACGGAAAGTTTTTTACCCTGCTTTCATCGGGTCCTTAAATGATTAATGTTTAAGTTTTATTATTTAATATTTAAAATTTAATGTTTAATTTTTATATTTGAACCGAAGGGGCATTCGAGGCGAAGACCTAGAGGAGGGAGCTCATGTTAGGAGTACCCGATCCCGATAGCCTAGGAGTTCCCCAGGTAGGGTAACTTTACCCGAATTCGAGAATCTTAGTCTCCAACACCCCCCTCAG
This sequence comes from Tuber indicum, assembly GCA_006112555.1. Classification (NCBI taxonomy): domain Eukaryota; kingdom Fungi; phylum Ascomycota; class Pezizomycetes; order Pezizales; family Tuberaceae; genus Tuber; species Tuber indicum. Next base: position 498,897 of record VBSK01000152.1, read on the forward strand.
GCCCCCTCACGGGGCCCGTGCGTCATCATACACATCAACCTTAGTTGCGTCCTGTGACTATATGGTCACAGAATTAAAGGTGTCAGAATAACACCGTATACGTCGCTGCCATCCGTCCGACCGAAAGCTGTTCGCAGGATATATAAGAGGGGACCTCTGGCTAGACCTGAGAACAACGACTGTCTCCGCTACACCTCCGGTGATTGAAATCTCAACACCTAGGAATTATCACCACTTTTCGCGTCTGGTCCTCCCCCTATGGGGGGGACTAGACTATCATCTTTTATCTTTTTGCAACAGCAAAACTTCTCTCCTGCTTTCTCTCTTAAGGTCTACCCTCATGAGACCCCTCCTTACTCCCTCCTGGCGTCCTCGTCGCTAGGTCTCTCTCCTTCCCCGCTTTTGCTTTAGCCTCGCTTAGCATCAGCACGGTCGGGTTCCTCCTTTTTTCCTTCAACAGACGGCTGGGAATACGGTTTGCGGTACGCGATTCCTATGGATTCCTCCTTCTTTCCTCTGATCTGTTCGGGTCAGTCCCTCTGCTGGGTCCGGGTCTTCTCCCGCTGGTGGGTACGGGTTAGTCCCACGGTCGGGGGTTGGTGGTTGGTTTTCTCAACAGGCTACGGTCGATTTCTCCTCTCTCCTCCTCTCCGCCCTTTATGGTGGTTTTGTCTGCTGCGGGCACCGGGGATTAATGGAGACCGCCTAGTTAAGACACGAACATGTTTCCGATAGTTGTTTCGGCATGTGGGTCTACCCCTCCCTCCTCCTCCCTCGGCTTGTTCGGCTGGTATCCTACTACCACCTCTTCGGCTAGCACCCTACTGCCCCCCCAGCTGGCACCTTACTGCCCCCCGGCTGGTACCCTACTACCACCTCATCGGCTAGCACCCTATTGCTCCCCCAGCTGGCACCTTACTGCTACCTCTCACGGGTGGGCCCCAGCCCTGGCTCCTCTCCCTCCGATTGGTATTGCACTGTCTCCTGGAAGTCGGGATCCATCCTTATCAAAGTTTTCCCCCTCTGCGGGGTTCGCGCCACGAATCGGTGCACCTGGTCCTCTTGGGCCCGATCTACGGTTAGCTTTTCAGTGGCCGGCCGTGCTGTGGGCATGGTTTGGTGGGTATGAGGTTGGTTTCTTTTGTGGAGAGATTTCCGGAGGGATTTTTCCTTGGGCTTCCTGCTTTTCCTGTTTTGGGCTTCTCTTGGGGCTTGGTTCGTCTGGGTTGTAAGAGGGGCTTGATTCGGGACGAGATGTGCCGTTGGCTCCATACCAGAGGGGCTTGGGGTTCTTGGTTTTTGCCTCAGACGGAGGAGGGATGCGTGTGTTTACAGGTTTTGTTTTTGCCATAGCTAGCGCTGTATGCAGGTTCTTGTACCTTAAACAATGAATATATGATATATAAAAAAAAAAAAAATGGCTAGACATGGGAAGTGGAACGAAGTCAATCCGTCAACTACTCAGGGAGTTACAAGGCTTCAAAGATATAACATCTTTGGCATGGGCCGTAAGTAACGGGACGTTTTCGCACAAGGTCATGAGATGAATGTTAGGAGGTTCGGGATAACGAACCAATGCATTCACATCTACCCTTCAACGATTAGAAAGAGTCTAGAGCTCCTGGAAATACTACCAAAGAAGCCAACAAGCTTCGCGGAGTGTTGCAACTATGATAAGAGGTGTACCGCAGTGGCGGGATTTACAACCAACACAACACGAAGGTCCACCCCCTCTACATAGAGCAATCAGGAGTTGCCGACCGAGGAATTATGAGACTATTCAATAGAATGGCCTCTCCTCTACGAGAAGAGAGTCATCGGAATGAATTCTATCGGTTAGTTGTTGAGTTATCACAACTACAAGTCATCGACTCCGGCACATCTATAGATGCAGTCTCGTATCAAGACTGATCCTCTTGGTAACGAAAAGAACTATTGGAGCCAACCGAGTTCGACTTGAGAACTCGGCTACAGGTCTACAGACTCTGAGGATCAGATAATTACTACTGGTGACAAGTATGTCCCCCAGGCAGGAAATAGTAATTACCGAAGATGGTGTGATGGTTTTCAGGGTCTCCCGGTGTTCGCACCGTCATGGAGAACTCGACGTAGCGCATTAGATTTGAAGAGGTACATATGTTGTATGCTAGATAGATGTAGCCCGCAAACACTCAGACGCGGAATATAAATATTGAAGTGCCTCTCAAGCTTTAGACATCATCAAGCAACGGAGAAGAGACCTTAATAATATAATATTGTTCTTACGATTCTATCCTACTTTCTTGCACTCTTAGTAGTCATAAACGAAACGAGTTGCTTCTGAGCCTTCCTAGACAAATCTCCGTCTATACAAAAGAATCCCGATTGGCATAGACAACCATAAGTCTATACCGGTTGTCTCCGCCTAACAGCAAGGCTGACTGTCTATGGGTTGCTTTGTAAGCGGGTTGAGGGAAGGACTATATAAGGAGTCCTCGGAGGCGAGTTAGTTAGTTCTTCACGCAACCATCTAAGTTATTTTCCTACTTATTATTTTATGAATGAATTTACTTTATTCTATCTACCTCACGATAGTTACATGAACCTAGTAGAAGAGGAACGTCTCTACGACTACTAGGTATAACAAGAGAAAAGATAATAGTCTGAATGCACACTATCAGAAGATGACGAAGAAAAGTAATAGTGTGAACGTACACTATAAGTACTAAAGATATAGTGTCATAGATACTATAAGAAAAGTATCGTTGCCTATCGCGTGTACTGATATAGGAACAGGGCCCCATAACATCCTCGCTAGAATCGTGCTTGTAATATTCTCTTAATATTATACTCCTATAATCTATATTGCTATTAAGATCTTACTATTCACAAATTCAATGGAGAACCCAAAAACCATTACATCCTCTTTGATAATTACTATTTTCTTGACTGGAGAACTTTATCACTTCCAGTAGTAATTGTCCGATTCTCACAGTCTTCAGACTTATGGCATAGTTCTCAAGTCATACTCTATTGGCCCTAATAGTCTTCTTCATTTATAGAGGAATTAGTTCTATCTTGAAGTTTCATCTGCAAGTTTGCCAAAAGTAAAAACTTTTAGTTATGATAACTCAATAACTAACTGATCAACTTTATCTAAACAACTTTCCTCATATAGAAAGGACATTCTTCAATGAGATATAGTTATAATCTCTTAGTTGGCATTCCTAGTTGTTTTATGTAATAGGAGTTGGTCATTATATAGTATTGGTAATAATTCTTACAACTACGACACAACTTTTCACATAGTTATAACACTCTGTAAAGTCCATGGACTTTTTCAGTTGTGCTTTCCAGGAGGGATAAATGTAAATGTATTAGTTCTTCGTATTAGATCTTCTAATATTCAATATTATATCTTCATACAAAAAAGTCCTGTTATATATGGACTATATAAAAGATGCCCCATCTTTAAAGCCTAGTGACTTCCTGAGTTATTGACAGATTAACTCTGTTCTACTTCCCTGGCCTTGCTAAAGGTCCTCTCTTATATATCCTACAAGCAGGATATGATCAGATAGACAGCAGCAATGTGTATAGTATTCTTCAGATATCTTTAGTTCTGTTTATTGGAAATAATAAATACCTACATCAGGTGCGTTCTGTGTGTCTGATGTACAAAATACTGGAATGATAACTGCAATTTAGGGTGTAAGTGGACATGGTAACCAAAGTCGGAATGTAAGTGAATATGACGACTAAAGTCAGAATGCCACTAGACTTAACTGAACTCAACCAGATACAACAGGATAATATAACCAACATCAGAATACTGCTCTTGAAATACAGAATTCACAGGACACAGCTAATATAAAGTATAACTTATGCTTAGATTATGGTAAAAAAAGCACTTTAATATTGTATATTAAGATTTATCTTCATGGACACTATGACTGAGTTATAAAAATTGAGTAAGGATATATAAGCAATACAAAGTCAAGTAGGTATAACACATAATATCTCCACCAATACTAATGCTAGGTAGATGTTATATATACAGTTGGAAAGTTGGTATCAAGTACATCTAGAGTGCAAAATATCAGCCTACATGTCAGGGTATTCAGGATATAGCATGATATTAAAGTTAGCCAATGGTTAGTACTTCATAGAAAAAGACCGCTTTCATAGCCACCTGTAACTCCACAGATAATAGTGCTGAGAGCACATTCTTTATACCATGAGAAAGCTAGTATTGAGTACATCCTGGACGCAAAATATCAGCTTTCGCATGAGGGTATTCAGGATGTAGTCTGATGTCAAAGTTATTACATAGTCAGAACCTCATTGGAAAAGACCACTTTTATAACAGCCCATATCTCCAGAGATAATAGTGTTGAGAGAACATTCTTTATACCGTTGGCAAGTTAGCGTTAAGTACATCCAGTATGCAAAACATTAGTCTATGTGTCATGGTATTTAAGACAGAATCTAGTATCAAAGATAGCACATAGTTGGAACCTTGCTAGCAAAGACTACCTTCATAATTGCCTGTAACTTCAGGGATAGTAGTTCCAGGAGGACGATCTTTATACCATTGGAAAGCTAGTATCAAGTACATCTAGGATGCAAAACATCAGTCTGCATATTATAGTATTCAAGGTGGAATCTGGTATCAAAGTCTGCACATATTCTGAATCTTACCAGAAGAGACCTCAGTCTCCTTCATAACAGCGTGTAACTCCACAGGAAATGGTACCAAGGATATTCTTTATACCATTGGAAAGCTAGCATTAAGTACATTGAGAACACAAAGTCTCAGCCTATATGTCATGGTATTTAGGATGGAATCTGACATTAAAATTAGTACATAATCTATGACTTCTTAGAAAGGACCACATTTATAATAATGTGTACCTTCACCAATATCAATACCAGTAAGATGTACTTTATACCAATGAAATGCCAACATAGAGTAGGCCTAAAGTACAAAGTATTAGCTTATAATTTCACATATTTAGGATAGAACCTGGTGTTAAAATCAGTACTTTGCTAGAATACAAAATAGGCTCTAACTCCATAGATAATAGAACCAGAATGACATTCTTTATACTGTTAGAATGCTGGCATCGAGTAGGTCTAGGATACAAAGTGTTACTATATGTGCTCAAGTATTCAGGACGAAATCTGGTGTCAAAATCAGCACACTGCCAGGACACAAAATAGGCTGTAATAGCTTGAAAACTCATATTAGGTATATTCTTTATTATAATAGAAAGTTAAAATTGAGTAGAATGTGATCCTAAATTATTATCTTTGATAGTATAGAGAGTGAGAAGCAATAGTAGTTGACAGACCTGTTCTTAATATTCTGACCGTAATGTTACAGTATGTGATTATCTAACCGTTAAACATATTGCTATCTTTGAAAAACTTAACATAATACCCAAGTTACTATCCACCTCAAGTATCACAACTATTACACACTTTTCCACTCTACCAGTATCCCATTTTGTCTCCTGAATTCTTCAACAAACTAAAATAGAATTTTGTACTATATGTCTCATATTTCTATAGATATTTTTAGATTTAGTCCTAATGTCTAATTGATATACTAATAGCTGATATGTAGCTTAGTGTCATGGTCAAGACTCTCTGCCATCTTGTATCAGGATACCAGCAAGGATCAAGGTTGGCTGAACTAAATTAAGAGGTGAAAATTAGTATAATCTTGCTTAGGATAACCTCCAGACAGGTTGGTGGTAGGTGGACACTAAGGATATCCAAGATGCAACTTACTACTCAGGATGCCAATGATGCCTGGGATGTCACCAACTAAAGATTTGCATCAGGTGATGGTGGAATAGATAGTATGTTTTATTGATAGGTTGTTGCTACTTATACTAGTATTAGTATCTACCAAGCTTCCCAACCATCAGGAGCTCAATACCTCATTGCTAATCCTACTACATCTATCTCTACTAAGAAAAGAAACCTCCTGAATATAAAAAAAATTAATAACAGAAGCAGTAATACAAGAAGTCCTCACAGACGAGTAATACAGATGTAAGTAAGTTTCTCCACTACGTGTGCTTTCTAGCTAATCTCCCTGGATAGAATAGTTTTAGTAATATAGTTATTTCATCGTTTCAGACTTCCCAATAAACGTGCACTCCAATGGGTGGGTTGTACTTCTCTATTTCTAAGCCTGTTAGGCATAAAGAAAATGCACAGACCTCTCGGTAGGGTAACTGCGCACAGACCCTCATTTATCGAGAGCCTAACACCCCCCTCCGGCCCCGTTCTGGGGCCCGCACGTCCTTAGCGAGATTTCGAAGAGTTGCGTCCCATGACTAAAATGTCACTTCAATGAAGCCCACTTCATAACACCATATACGTCACTGCCGTCCGTCCGACCGGAAGCTGTTCGCAGGATATATAAGAGGGCACCTCTGGGTACCTCTGAGAAGTGGAACGGAGGAAGTCCGTCGGAGGCGCATTGAGTTACTAGGCTTCAAAGTTAGGCATCCTAACTACGGGCCGAAAGTAACGGGACGTTTTCGGTTCGAGAATCCGCAACTACTCCTACCGTGCCCCAGGGGCCATAGGGGTTAGATATGACACCAATACCTATCTGAAGGCCGCTGTATGTTGGTTGGTCCTGGAAACGGGATCCCTCAAGAGGTGATTCTCTTTGAGGCGGGGCGGACCGAGGGGAAGCTGCTCAGACTCAGAAGACCTAATAGGCGGTAGACTTAAGAAGTGTTGGCACACCGTCTACGTAGCCTGCATCACGCATAGGTACCCGACACATACGCTGGCCACTATGTGGAATCGGAAGAGACTACTGGGACGATAGTCAAAGCGACTGCAGTTTCAGACAGAAGTCTACTCGTCTCTATAAATAGAAGACCGGTCATTCGAGGATAATCACGCATCCTACGAGTAGACGGAAAAGAGTGTATGAGAACGAAGATGGTGTGTGAGAGTTCAGGGTCTAACAGTGTTCGCACTTGTTAAGACTATGAGACGTTAGCGTACAATCTTGGATAAAGTACTTAGTTATAGGAGGATTAGATGTAGTCCGCGAACACTCAGATGCGGGATATAAATATCGAAGTGCCTCCCAAGCTTTTAGACATCATAAAGCAACGGAGAAGAGACCTTAACAATATAACATTGTTTTACCTACGAATCTTTATAAAAATATTTCCCCTATCGAATAAGCGAGTTCTTAGTAGTTATAAACGAGCAGAACGACACCGAGCCTTCCTAGACAAATCTCCGTCTGTTACGAAAGATTCAGGCCTAAGTCTTCTCGACAATTATTTAGAGTCGGCTTCCGCCTAACAAAGCCTCCTACCCAACCTGTTCTGAACAGATTGCCCATTCTTTGCTATAGTTGTACAAGGCCAGTGGAGGAGGTGGACCAGTTCTGCATTTTCTCGTTACAGAATATAATTTGATAATAGCTCCTTTGCTCTTGTAAATACTTATTGCTTCTCTCAAGTAAGATTACCCACTTCATCGAGACCAATCCATTAAACTAAAAACTCAATGGTTCTATTTTCATTTTGCCTCTTATCCTGAAAACTTCCTTAACTTCATATTCCACAATAGTAGAACTGGCTAGCTGTGGTATTACATGAACTGGTGGAGGGGGTGCTTGCATATGAGAATGATCAACATTTAAATTGCGCAACTGACTGATATTTACAGCTTCCATAATTCTTGGTCTTACTGGAAGATCTCAGATTTCAAACCCATTTGGACCACATTGCTCTTCAAGTGTAAATTCAACTACAAACCTTTGTTAAAGTGTTCTCCACAACCCATATTGTCCTACTTTACTTTCCTTTACCTTCTCTGGTACTGCATTTCTATACGTCAAAGGCAGGTTCTTTATATCTATAAACACTTTATCACCAGTCTGAAAATTATGTGGTTGTCTTTTCTTATTAGCTTCTAACACCTACTGGAATTGGTATGTCGAAGGGCTTTCTGAAATTAGCAGAGAATATCACCCATGTGGGTAGCAAAGCTAGCAGCATAATAGGCATTTGATCTTGATAATCTAGTCTATGTAACTATGTTCATAGAAAGCCAAGAGATATATCCAAGATTAGCCTCGAAAGGTGACATACCTGTAGACTGGTAGCAATGTGCATTATAATTAAATTCAGTCAAGGCAAGTAACTTGTTCCACCTTCAGAATGAGTTTGAATGAATAAACACAGGTAACATTCTACAATAGAGTTTGCTTTCTCTGCTTGACCGTCTGTCTGAGGATGGAAAGTAGTAGATATTTTTAACTTTGTCTAGTAGATTCCAGTCAGGTGACACTACCATTCAGATATAAAATAAACATCTCAAGCAGATACAATCTCATTGGGTAAACTATGTAGTTGGAAGTAAAAAGCTACAAAGATTTGTGCGAACCGTTCAGCTGTCAGAGCCTTTTCGGCTGTTACAATCCAATGCACATACTTGGTCAACCAATTAATAAAGGTAATTATTGTGTTATTACCAGATTTTGATGCAGGCATTTTGACAATAAAGTCAACATTAATCCTTTTCCAATGCTCAGATGGTATTTTCAATAGCTGCAGCAAGCCATAAGACTTTTCATTAGATGGTTTGGACCTATGACAACTGGCACAACTGCAAATATATTGCTTGATGTCTTGGTATAAGTGGAGCCAGAAAAACTGTCAAGATAGCGCAGTTGCTATGTGCTGAAGACTAAAGTGACCACCCACTGGTGTGTTATGGGCTTCTTCTAATAATTGTTGTCTTAATATACCTGTGTTTGAGATACATAGAGATCCTAACTTAATGTGAATAATTATACCATCTGCTATAATAATATAATGCTGCCTGCGTGCCTTCTTCTTGCTATTCGAGCATCACTATTATAAACTCCAACTGGAACTAATACTTCAGCAAAGTATTCATGCTCCTCATACCTCTTCCGCACTTGTTCTAACCATGTATCTGCCTTTACTATCATGACAGTAAATAGGTCACTCTCAGAATCATGCAAATCTAAAGTGCCTATACTCGTACTAGTACAGTTATCAGAGCTGGTCAGTTCAACCCCTTTGATATCCTTAGAGCTAAATTTACTAATTCTCAAAATTGCTTTTACTGGCAGGTCTTTATAATCTAGCCTCCAACTAAGTGCATCTTGAATATAGTTCTGAGCACCTGGTAAATGCTGTATATTGAAGTCATATTCTTGGAGGCACTCTAGCACTCTCATTTGCCTAGAGTTTAACTTTGGCTGTCTCAAAATATGTTACAGAGAGGCATGATCTGTTTGAATAGTAAAATGTGACCAGTAGAGATAGTATCTCCAATGCTCCATTAAATCCTTTATAGCTAGCAGTTCCTAATTATAGATTATGTATCTCGATTCAGCTCCTATCAGCTTACAAGAAAAATAGTCCACAATTCTTTCTTCAGAAAAGGTGTGTTTTTGCGGATTCCATTACAACCGATGTAGAGTTGCACCAACCGCGAAGCCAGATGCATCTGTTCTAACTAAAAACTCCAGATTACCCTTCTCCAGAAGTGCCAATACTGGTGTACTTATGATTACTTCTTTAATTGTTGAAATTGAGTTCTGGACTGGCTTCTTTACTGCAGGAATTGCCAGGCTATGAGAATATTCTTCTTTAGAATAAAGAATTAATTGTAGAAGTGGAAGAGCAACTTTAGCAAACTGAGGAATAAACTTACAGTAGACTCCTTCTAGACCTACGAATGATCTCATGTCTTTAAGAATTAATGGTAAAGGCCAGGAACAAATTGCGTCAACCTTGTATTAGAGCACTTAGATCCCATTTCCTTCAACTGGGAATTCTAAAAAAAAAAAAAACTCTGCAGACTGATTACCAAAACCTCACTTCTTAGGTTTCCGACAATAACCTGCACACAGAATCATTTCCAAAACTTTACGTACATGGCCTATATGAAGTGTCATATTTTTAGAGTATACCAGAATATTGTCGATGAAAACAACAAAATATCATCCTTGAATATGCTCTTTAAAAATTTTGACATTACTCTCATAAACTTAGATGGTGCATTAGATAAACCAAGAAGCATTACAGGCTACTGATAAAGAGAATCTGGTCCAATGAAAACAGCTTTTTCAATATCCCCTGAAGTAATACAGTACAGATAGAAACTAGATCAAAAGTCTAGTTTCGAAAATACCTTAACACTCTGGAGGCAATCAATCAACTGATCTCTATGGAGAAGTGGAAATCGATCTTTGACGGTCTGCTTATTGAGCTCATGGTAAGTGATAACTAGATAGAGATCTTCAAGTTTACCACCAACCATTGGTATGAATATTACCAGAGCAGTATATGGAGATGTAGAGGATCAGATATGCTGCTTGGTAAGGAGTTACCTAATAGTCTAATCATATACCTCTTTTTACTTAATAGTTACACAGTATGGAGAGTAATGTGAAGGGCTTGAGTTAGGCTTGAGTTGAATTCTGAATCCAGAATTCCGATAGTCTGGTGGTAAACCTTGTAGCTCTTGGAATACTATCTTAAACCTCTTCAGCAGGTCTTAGATTTTGCCATTATTGGTACCTGCCATTGGACCAACCTGAAATGGGTCTACTCCATCTTCTAAGATGTACAGAGATATTTTTCTTATTTGATTTCTGTTCTGCAAAGGCAAACCAACAGCTGAATAACTCCAGGCTCCTTGCTTATAGCCAAGGTATAAAATATTCTTCTTATGGTCTATATAGTATTTAGTTGTTATTATCCAGTCCTTGCCCAGAATGACATCATATTGAAAAAGGTTATAGTGGACAAACTAACCTTTATAAATATAACCACCAAGATCTAAGGTAAGAAGTAATTCTATTTGTAGCATATGTTCCTCTGCATTTGCTGTCATAATGTTAGTCGGAGATAACTGGTATAAACTTAGGGTTGTCTAGGCCAATCAAGATTCATTTAATAGACAGAGATTTGCCTAGGAAGGCTCGGAAGCAACTTGTTTCGTTTATGACTACTAAGAGTGCAAGAAAGTAGTATAGAATCGTAAAATAATATTATATTGTTAAGGTCTCTTCTCTGTTACTTGATAATGTCTAAAGCTTAGGAGGCACTTCAATATTTATATTTCGCGTCTGAGTGTTCACGAACTACATTTATCTAGTATACAAAACAGGTAGCTCTTAAAATCTAACTCGCAATGTCGAGTACTCCATGAAAGTGTAAACATCGGGAGATCCTGAAAACCATCATACGCTCTTCAGTAATTACTATTTTCCTTCCGGAGACATATTTGTCACCAGTTGTAATTATCTGATTCTCAGAGTCTTTAGACTTGTAGCCGAGTTCTCGGGTCAAACTATATTGGCTCCAATAGTCCTTTTTGTTGTCGAGACGATCAGTCTCAAAACGACTTTGCTCTTGCATATATGCCAGAGTCAAAGACTTCTAGGTGTGATAGTTCAACAACTAACCAATAGGATTTTCTCGAATGATGTTCTCCTTGGAGAGCGAAAGCTCTTTTATCGAATGCATTCATAATCCTTCGGTCGGCAACTTCTGGCTTCCCTATGTAGAGGGGGTGGACCTTCGTGTTGTGTTGGTCATAATTCCTGCAACCGCGGCACATCTATTATCATAGTTGCGACACTCTCTGGAGCTTATTGGCTTCCTCAGTAGTATTTTCCAGAAGTTCTAGACTCTTTCTAATTATCGGAGGATGGATGTGAATGCCTTGGTTCTTTGACCTGAACCTACTAGCATTCATATCACGACCTTGTGCGAAAACGTCCCGTTACCTATGGCCTATGTCATAGATATTATACCTGTGAAGCCTAGTAACTCCCTGAGTAGTTGACGGATTGACTTCGTTCTACTTCTCAGAGCTTGCCATTTTTTTTTTTTTTTTTTATCATATATTCATTGTTTAAGGTACAAGAACCTGCATACAGCGCTAGCTATGGCAAAAACAAAACCTGTAAACACGTGCATCCCTCCTCCGTCTGAGGCAAAAACTAAGAACCCCAAGCTCCTCTGGTATGGAGCCAACCGCACATCTCGCCCCAAGTCAAGCCCCTCCTACAGCCCAGACAAACTAAGCCTCAAAAGAAACCCAAAACAGGAAAAGCAGGAAGCCCAAGGAAAAATGCCCCCAGAAATCTCAGCCCGAAGGCACAAAAGAAAGCCTAACTCATACCCACTGGGTAGTGCCCATAGCACAGCCGGCCGCCAAAAGGCTAACCCTAGATCAGGCCCAAGAGAGGACCAGGTGCACCGATTAATGGCGCGACCGCCACCGAGGGGGAAACTTGACGAGGATGGAACCCGACCGACCGGAGACAGTGCAATACCAATCGGAGGGAAGGAGGCCAGGGCTGAGGCCGCCCAGAGAGAGGAAGCAGTAAGGTGCAAGCTTAAGGGAGCAGTAGGGTGCCAGCCGGGTGGCAGTAGGGTGCCGGCCGAAGAGGCAGTAGTAGGGTACCAGTCGGGGGAACAGTAAGGGGGCAGCTGGGGGGGCAGTAGGGTGCTAGCCGGGTAGCATTAGGGTGCTGGCCGAAGAGGTGGTAGTAGGGTACCAGCCGGGGGGGCAGTAAGGTGCCAGCTCGGGGAGTAGTTGGGTGCTAGCCGAGAAGGGTGGCAGTAGAATGCCGGCCGAAGAGGGAGGTAGTAGGATACCAGCCGAATGAGCCGAGGAAGGAAGAGGGAGGGGTAGACCCAGATGCCGAAACAACTATTGGAAACGTGTTCGTGTCTTAACTAGACGGTCTCCATTAATCCCCAGTACCCACAGTAGACGAAACCACCGAAAGGGAAGAGAGGAGAGAGGCGAATTCAACCGTAGCCTGTTGAGAAAACCAACCGCCAACCCCCTCACCGTGGGACTAACCTGTACCCATGAGCGGGATAAAACCCGGACCTAGCAGAGGGACTAACCCGAACCGACCAGAGGAAAGAAGAAGGAATCCAATGTAATCGCATGCCGCAAACCGTATTCCCAGCCGTCTGTTGTAGGGAAAAAAGGAGGAACCCGACCATGCTGATGCTAAGCGAGGCTAAAGCAAAAGCGGGGAAAGAGAGGAAAGCAGCGAGGAAGACGCCAGAAAGAAGTGAGGAGGGGTCTCATGAGGGTAGACCTCAAGAGAGAAAGCAGGAGAGAAGTTTTGCTGTTGCAAAAGAATAAAAGATGATGGCCTAGTCCCCCCCATAGGGGGAGGACCAGACGCGAAAAGTGGTGAGAATTCCTTGGTGTTGAGATTTCAATCACCGGAGGTGTAGCGGAGACGGTTGTTGTTCTCAGAGCTTGCCATTTTTTCTTTTTTTTTTTTTTTTATATCCTATATTCGTTGTTTAAGGTACAAGAACCTGCATGCAGCGCTAGCTATAGTAAAAACAAAACCTGTAAACACGTGCGTCCCTCCTCCGTCTGAGGCAAAAACCAAGAACCCTAAGCCCCTCTGGTATGGAGCCAACCGTACATCTCGCCCCGAATCAAGCCCCCATTACAACCAAGACGAACTAAGCCACAAGAGAAACTCAAAACAGGAAAAGCAGGAAGCCCAAGGAAAAATCCCCCCGGAAATCTCAGCCCAAAGGCACAAAGGAAAACCAAACCCATACCCACCAAACTATGCCCATAGCATGGCCGGCCGCTGAAAAGCTAACCCTAGATCGGGCCCAAGGAAGGACCAGGTGCACCGAGTAATGGCGCGACCCCCACCGAGGGGGAAACTTGATGAGGATGGAACCCGACCGACCAGAGACAGTGCAATACCAATCGGAGGGAGAGGAGCCAGGGCTGAGGCCCCCCAGAGAGAAGTAGCAGTAAGGTGCAAGCTCAGGGGAGTAGTAGGGTGCTAGCCGGAAGAGGTGGTAGTAGGGTACTAGCCGGGGGGCAGTAAGGTGCCAGCTGGGGGAGTAGTAGGGTGCTAGCCAAAAAGAATAGCAGTAGGATGCCGGCCGAGGAGAGTGGCAGTAGGATACCAGCCGAACGAACCGAGGGAGGAAGAAGGAGGGGTTGACCCAGATGCCGAAACAACTATCGGAAATGTGTTCGTGTCTCAACTAGGCCGTCTCCATTAATCCCTGGTACCCACAGTAGACAAAGCCACCATATAGGGCAGAGAGGAGGAGAGGCGAATTCGACCGTAGCCTGTTGAGATAACCAACCACCAACCCCCGACCATGGGACTAACCCGTACCCACCAGCAGGACAAAACCCGGACCCAGCAGAGAGACTGACCCGAACCGACCAGAGGAAAGGAGAGGGAATCCAATGTAATCGCATGCCGCAAACCGTATTCCCCGCCGTCTGTTGTAGGGAGAAAGGAGGAACCCGACCGTGCTGATGCTAAGCGAGGCTAAAGCAAAAGCGGGGAAGGAGAGAGACCTAGCGACGAGGACCCCAGGAAGGAGTAAGGAGGGGTCTCATGAGGGTAGACCTCAAGAGAGAAAGCAGGAGAGAAGTTTTGCTGTTGCAAAAAGATAAAAGATGATGGCCTAGTCCCCCCGGGACGGGGAGGACCAGACACGAAAAGTGGTGAGAATTCCTTGGTGTTGAGATTTCAATCAACGGAGATGTAGCGGAGACGGTCGTTGTTCTCAGAGCTTGCCAGATGTTCCCTCTTATATATCCGGCTAACAGCATTCGGTCGGATGGATGGCAGTGACGTATAATGTGTTATTCTGACACCTTTAATTCCATGACCAAATAGTTACAGGATGCAACTAAGGTAGATGTGTATGATGATGTGCGGTCCCCGTAAGGGGGCCAGAGGGGTGTGTTGGAGACTGAGATTTCTGAACTCGGGTAAGATTACCCTTCCTAAGTTATTCCTAGGCTATTAGAATCGGGTACTCCTAACACATAATTCGCATATAGCTATGCTACCTCATTTGCAGCTTGTAACTATCCTTTTTAAGTCATTCTAGGAATCTGTTCTGCATAAACCTGTGACTGGTACCATAATCATATAACACATAAGCTGAGTGATAAGTAGAGACAAATAGTAAATTATAACACAAATGATTACTAGTATTCCCTTTACCAGTATAATTGAGAAAAACTAAGCTATCATTCTGCTTTGCTACCAATCTCCCTTCTCGGACTATACTGCACTCTGGTGTAATTCTCTCTAGTTTTTTGAATACATTTCTGTATTATCCACCATACTCTCTTCTGCCTCTCCATGCAGATTTTTTGTATCTGTTTCCTTTAGTGTGTCCTTCAAAGCATAGATGCCACTAGGCCTTCCTTGATTTTAATGATTCTCTAATGAACTACGACCATGGTAATTTCCCTGACTACCGCTTTGTCCTTGCTGGTGTTTGCATTTGTCCTTGCTGACGTCCATAGGAACCAGCTACTGGATCTCCAATTCTTCAATCAGGCTTCATACTACAAGAAGCAGATCAATGCCCACGACCTCCACATATAGAACAAATATGACGATTGCGGTATGTACGAGTAGCTGGCTGACCTGAAAGGACAGAGAGATCCATTGGAGCTGATGCCATTGGATAGCTTGATGATATAAAAAGTACGATAATTGTACTAGGAATACTAGTGCTAGGTCTAATATTACTCCGTAAAAGACCTTGGGAAACTGCCTGGTTATCAGTTACTGCTATGCCAGTGGCATCATCAAGTATAATAGTTCTATTACTCTAGTATGCAGAGACCATGCCAGTGATAGCACTCAGAATATTCCTCTCACAAGTGGTTATCTTCTTGAGATAAATCATGTATGGCCAATCCCCATAATGCGTATTTTATTGACTTATTTCTACTAGCTGGGAAAACTCTAAAATCTTTGTATTGAATTCTTGCAAACCAATAGGGCCTAGACTACGCTTCAAGGCCTCTAGGCAATTCTAAATATTCTCTACTATGAAAGCTGATGAGTAGCGATGAATAAACTTTCCTCTAAGTTCTTCCCACGTAAAAAGATAATCTGCTGCCACAGGAACAAACTTATAGTCAACTTGAATGTCAGTCACTAATATGGCATGGAACCAATCTAAAACCTCGGAGGCTACTACAGTCTAAGTAGCAGCAATAGTGGTATTGTTGTCAAGACCAACTAGAAGTCCAAAGTGCATAACAGACTTATTCCAGGAAAGTACTGCTTCGTGGTCGATCATACTGAGAAACTTGGAAATTGAATACTTTTTAAGCTACTGTTGGAGTAACCAATCATTAAGACTTAGTTAACTAGCCTGGGTAACTGACAGGACTTGTGTATTTAGTACCACATGCTACTTATATTATTGTACATGAATGACAGCTGACATTTTTCCCTACAAGCGCATAATTGCTGTATGAAGCTCTTCATTTTCTCAGACCAACTTGAACTCTGCAGATTTATCTGCTTACTATGTACTCGGTCCAGTCAATGAATGAATATGGTAAGAATGCATTCGAGAAATATAGTAGGAAATTGCAGCACCAGTTGCACAGATTTGTGGAGACCCTTCTACACTATACACAGGCGAGTCAGATAGGTCTAAGAAATTTGAGCTTCCATGTTGATTTCACCAGGTGCTTGCTTCTAAACTATAGTTATAACTCATATGTCCTAACAGACTCAAGTTGGAAGCAGGGAGGTTGTGACAATTGCAGTCTTACAGAAAACATGTGTTACTACCAATTGATGGTAGAATAGATTGTATGTTCTATTGATGGGGTATTACTACTTATACTAGTATTGATATCTGCCAAGCTTCCCAACCCTCAGAAGGTCAATGCCTCATTGCTAACCCTATATCAGGACATACAGGTGATATACCTAATATAGGGTTATTTTGCTGTTATAGTATTATAGTCATGAGACGCAACTGTGATTGATACATATCATAATATATAGGCCCTATAAGGAGACACGCTCCGCGCCCTCCTTTCACCTCGTCATTGAAAAATTACCGCATTCGGCCACTTCAAAACTCCAGAGTTTTAGGTGGCAACCATCTCCACACACCAATTTTTGCCTCTCGCTTAGGCTTCACCTATAAGCGTACTTCTCCCCACTAACACGCACAGCCCCCCTGCCATGAGTCATGTACCGGGTAGGTCCTCACGGGCCAGCACACTCTCTTCCTCTTCGCGTAGCCACCCTTATGGCTTGCGCTCCGGCACCACTACTCCCCTGGTACAGGCCCCTTCCCTTACAGGAGAGGAGTCTCTCCCCCACTCGCGCCCCCAGTCCGCGGCCTCCCTCAACTCCGACCTCTATGACATGCGTCACTACTACGAGAACACCAGGCATTCCCTAGAACTCGACCCTGCTATTCATCCCTTACTGGATGACTCCGACCTCTCTCGCCTCTCTCCTGGGGAGCACATTCTCATCTCTCTCGTCTGCACGGCCCTGAACAGTCTGCAAGCGATCAACCAAAGGCTCCTCAAGCTTGAGAGCCCTCCCAACCCCCCTCAGTCACTGGCTGGCCTTGAGTCCAAACTCAAGGATCTTACCGGCATTGTGACCACCCACTCCTATGTACGCCTGACCGTGCCGCCTGCGATTCCACGCCCTACCACCCACCAGCCCTCTGCTAAACAGTCTACCCCAATGCCCCGTAGACAGGAGTCCCGCCCGGTCCCCCAACCAGAAGGGGACCCGACTTCCCTCACCTCGACAGAAATTCTAACACCTGGTACGGTAACCCTGCTTCCTACGCTGTCCACCACCCCAACTCCTTCGAGGCCATGCAATGGCGAGAAGGGGCCTACAATAACTATGAGTTTGTTCCTATTGCGTCCAAACCAGCCGTCCCTCGGCAATCCTTCTCTACCAACACCTATGCCTAGGCTGCCTCAACTTCCTCTCGTAGTCCGCGGCTCAGGAACAAGGGGAACAATGCCGCCTTGCCGGTACAAGTCGCAGCATCCACCAAGGAGGCAGTCCCTAAAAGGCCTGCCGCCCTGCCCTTAGCCAACCGCCATTTTTTTGCCCCGCGTTCTGAGCCCCTCCTGCACGAGGATGCAGCATGCATCACTGCTACTGCACCCGACGTTGCCGCCTCAGTACTCCGTGAGGCCAACTGCCCCCATCCGCTCACCTTCACTGCCACGGTGAATGTCCGTGGAGCGCTCACGCTCTTAGCACGCGATCTTCATACGCCTGCCACCACCTACTCCCCCTACTATGAGGCCCTGACCGCCAAAATCAACCAGGCCTTCCCTATCGTGGACAACCCGTACCTACTCTTCCGGCCGGCCCCGAACAAGGTCCAGCTCGCTATCCACAATCTTCCTCTGGCATTTTTACCCGGAGACCAGCCAGAGATGGCCTCAGAGCTTGCAGGCAGCATTAAAAATGCTGCTGACGTAACAATCTTTTCCGCCCGCTTCCTACAACCTGACACTGAGATACGCGCTACCAAGGCCACCACCTCAGTGGTGGTCATGGTGGCACCTGCTGATGTTGCCAAAATAGGCAAGCGAATCTACCTCTACTCCCACTACCAAGAAGTCTCTCTGGCTCACTCCCGTTCAAGCTCCACCCAGTGCCGCAAGTGCTGGCAATTCGGTCACCCCATGCCCATGTGTAAGCAGGACAACCCTGTCTGCCCGCTCTGCTCTGGCTCTCATGCCAGGTCGGCACACCACTGCCTTAACCCGACTTGCCCCAAGGGGGGCAACGTCAAGGCCACTCCCGCCTGCAGCCCTGCCTCCCCGCTCAAGTGCTCCAACTGCGAAGGAGCACACACCGCGACCAACCCTAAGTGCCCCAAGAGGCCCCCCCGCCCTCTTGCGAGAGCGCCCATAAGGCCGCCAAAAAGAGGCTGATAATATGGACACCTCGCAGGACGCCCCCTCTGCTCCTACCACTCCGGTTCAACACCAAGCCGATACCACTGAGGACCAGACCCCTCGCTAGCCTCCCTTTGTTCCTCCCTTCTTGGCCCCTCTTCCCAGGCGCTCAGCAGCCCCCCTCCCATGGGCTGACGATGATGCCCTCCCTCCTTCTCCTACCTCACGAAACTAATGAGTGAGTGCGACCTAGCACACTCATCTCCCTCTGGGAGTCCGCCCCTATGTTCTTTTGATAAACTGTTCATTGTACAGCATAACTGCTTGGGAAGCTAGGATGTTTTTCTTTCCTTGTTTAATTGTTTTAAGACCTTGAGAGATTTTCCTATGTTGGTTTTGATTAAAGATCCTCCAGTTTATAAAAGTCGCCTGCCCGCGTTTCAGGGATTCAAGGCGTTTGCCCCTCCTTTTGTTTCACGTACCCCTCCTAGGGTAGCCGTTTATGCTTTTCTTGAGTTTATGGATGTTTTTTCATTACTACCTTGTTTTTTTGACAGGCCAGATTTGATGGCTGTTGATGTTTTTTCCCCCTTTGGCTTGTTTGATTCCTCCCTTACCAGGTTCCAGATCTGCAATGCCTAGTCCACCGTCTGCACCTCTTCTGGTAACAGAACGGTGTCTCCTGATTCCCTTTTTGTGGCTCATGACTTTCCTTGCCTGGTGGCCGGTGACCTTAATATTCACCACAACCCCTCTGACCCCCTTCGCCTGATATCATCTCATGAGTACTCTACTTCTTCCCCCTACTTCGACCGAGTGGATGAGCTCGGATATCTTTTACTGAACACCCCTGGAGTTTTTACCAGTTATCCTTCTGATGCTGTCTCCAGACTAGGTGTACTTGATCTTTCCTTCGTTGATTCCTTTCTCGCGCTCTTTGCTGGGAGTTGGTCTGCTGTCCTGCCTGCTACGGGAACTGATCACCTCCCCATCTCGTTGTGCCTCTCAGCCCCACTGCTAAAGAAACCAGACCCCCAACCAAACTAGGCCAGTACCGACTGGTCCACCCTCCTCTCCCCTTTGAAGGAGTTCTCCTGCCCTCTACCCGGCCCCCACATCATGGACTTAGGAATGGACCAATGGCTGGAGAAACATCTCGGTTCCCTCACCACCCTCCTCAACCAACACACTCCTACTAAGAGATCCTCACCACACTCCAAGCCCTGGTGGACTGCCTTGCTCTCCGACCTCAGGAGGCTTTTCCATACCTTCTCCAGAACCCACCGGAATAATCCTACCTCCTCCTCCCTCTCCGAGCTTAGACAGCATAAAAACAGGTACTTCCAAGCCATCAAGCGAGCCAAGGGACAGTCCTGGAATGACTTCCTAGCGCAAGTTACACTGCAGTCAGTATGGCGGGCCAAGAAAGCGGCCTACGGGGCAGTGCCAGAACGGTTCCCCGACCTCCCTGGTGCCTCCACGCCTCTCGAGCTCAACTCCACGTTGTTAGACCATTTCTTCCCACCCAAACCTCAACTCCCCTCGCCCTCCTACTTGCACGCCCACCCGGACACGTCCCCAGTCTCTCCTGAAGAAGCCGCCAGAGCACTGTCCAAGTCCTCCAACACCTCCGCTGCTGGCCCGGACTGCATCCCCTATGGGATGTGGAAATGGGCCAACGCCCTCAACCCTCCCATCCTGCCGCAACTTCTCAGCCCACTGTTGACTCACGGCTATCATCCGCGGGCCCTTAAGAGGGCCAATGGTGTCGTCCTCCCCAAACTAGGCAAACCCGACTATTCAACACCCACCTTCTGCAGGATTATCGTGCTCCTGGAGACCATTTCTAAGATCCTCGAATGGATAGTGGCCATACAACTTGCTCTTATTGCAAGGTCCATGGAGCTCATCAACTCTCACCAATGTGGCTCTCTTGCCGGCCTATCCACCTTCGATGCCTCTGCGGCGCTCGTTCAGGAGGTGCGCATGCGGCAATCTCCTCAGTCCAAGGTCTCCTCCCTGTTCCTAGACATCAAGGGAGGGTTCGACAACATCTCTGCCCCTGCCTTATCCTTCAAGCTTCACTCCAAAGGCGTTCCTGCATACCTGGTTCGCTGGGTCAGGTCGTTCCTTACTGACCGGCAATGCCGGCTACTCTTCCAAGGTGCACCGAAGATTTTTTCTGATGTGTCTGTTGGTACCCCTCAGGGGTCTCCTGTTTCTCCTTTGTTATTTTTGATTTACGTGTCAGATTTGCATATTTCTATACCCCAAGGGGTTGTTTTTTCCTATGTTGATGATTTTTCCATTACTGTTTCTACTGGTTCTTATCGGGGGAATGTGAGGGTTCTTCAGCATGTTTTTTCTTTACTTTCACACAAGGCAGCCAAGGTTGGGGTTGCCTTCTCCATTCCCAAGACAGAGCTTATCCATTGGCGGATGCAAAAGGACCGAGAACCGGCCTGCAGGCTTCCCATTGCCCTCAACGGAGCTCTGTTCTACCCCTCCAAGGTCCTAAGGTAGCTTGGCTACTGGTTTACCCCCTCCCTAGAAACGACCACACACTTCCTCAAACAACTCGGCCTGGCGCAAGGAGCACTCAGTATCGTCAAAAGCCTTTCCCCTCCTGGCATGGGAATCCCACTCTACATGGTCCACCGCATCGCCTCCGGCCTCTTACTGCCTATTCTCACATACGGGGCTGACTTGTTCACCCCTACCCAAGCCACCCTCGATAAGATGTCCACCTACTGGAACAAGGTCCTTAAGTGGGTAATGAACTACTTCTCCTCCACTCCCACCTCCACCCTGGCATGCGAGGCCTGCCTGCCACCAATAGCCATCATCCTGCCTCACAGGAGAAAAATCGCAGCCCTACGCCTGGCATGCTTCTCACCTCTCATAAACCCGGCAGCTGAACGCCTTCCTCCTGACTTCTCCCTGGAGGGTAGCCCCGATTTCCGGACGGTGGCACGAAGGCCCTCTCTCCACAAACCAGGTAGCTATGCCCCGCTGGGCTGGAACAGATACCACTCTCTTGTGCCAAGCAGACGCCACCTACCACTGGACGTGCTCTGCCACTCACTCCTCTCCATGCTTGACACCGTCAACAGCTTTCCGCTAGCGTACCCACACCTCCTCCCAGATCTGATTCCAGACCCTAGCCCCGATCCACCCCTGACGTACTCCTCCTTAAAAGCCAAGCTTAGGCTGAGGTTGGTCACGGACTGGGCTCTTCAAGCCCCACCCCCTCTTTACTATCGCTACCCAGTGACCACAAGGCCCCATGCGTTCATGGGCCTAGACAGATTCACTGCTGGCAGGATATATCAGATTTGCCCCGGCAAGAGCTACCTTGCCTGCCACCGCTCCTGGGACACGGAGGGGGAACCCACCCTGTGCCCTCACTGCGAGGAAGGAGACGAGGACCTCCACCACGCACTACTCACCTGCACAGCCAAGGCTGACCAACGGGCACTCCATCTTCCTGGGGTTACCGACGTCGGCCCAGACTCGCCCATTTGGACCTCGGTCTACCTGATTAAGGGACTGGCCAACTACATTACCCATACGGAGACCGGCTTCCCACCCGACATGCCAGCCTACTGGACAAACCTTATGGCTGACTCGGCTGCCTAGGCTGCCTTGTGGTTTTCCTTTCTTGCTTTGACGTTTATGTTGATGATTTTCCTTGGCTAGCTGATGATGTTATTGTTTCTTTACTTGCTTGAGTGGTCACCGTTTGAGGTGCGACGACAGATGTCGTAAGGGAGACAGGAGCCGTTGGTTTCTTTTATTTGTTTGTTTGAGATTGAGGTTTTGTTTACGCCATAGCTCACGCTGCATGCGAGTTCTTGTACCTTAACAACGAATACATGATATAAAAAAAAAAAAAAAATAGGCCCTATAAGGAGACTAGAGAAGGATGTTGGAGACTTGGAATTCCAATTTCAGATGAAGTTACTCTACCTAGAATATTCTTAGATTATCAGATTCAGGTACTTCTAATATGTACTTATAATCAGATAGGAGAAAAAAGCATCTCGGTTTGATCAAGTAGGTCAGTTACAGGATAGAATAAAAGACAGTAGACTATTCAGCTTACCATATTTAGAGATGGAATTTCTCATATAAAGCTCCTAATTTCTTTGTGGAAAAGGGACAGGATTCACAATTCTTAGTAAGCAGCAACTTTGGAACTGTAGAGTAATCATAAAGTTTAATCCTACTACCTATACTGACTCAAGAAACATACTCAAGGGACTACTAGTAGATGAACAGCTTCTTTCATTCCTCAGTAGTCAGCTAACATGTCGTACCATTGACTATTTTTCTGGACACAGAATAGAATATTAGATACCTTCCAGGCTAATAATATTACACTGAGTATAATACCTGAGTACTCTACTGGTCTAGTACAGTCCCTTAATGTTTCCATTAATCACTCATTCAAAGACATACTCAATGTTAGTTATTCTCTATTCGACTTTACTCTTAGAGGAGGGAAGAGAGGAGAACTTATCTTAAATTAATATTATCTCAGAATTTAATAGAGCAGAGCTTAGGGGAAATTGAGAGGGAGGAAAAAAGAATTCTAGAAGGAGGGAGGAGACTCAATAGAAGTATGATTGATCATTGGTGAGTAGCGGTTACCTGAGTGGTAGGTGAGGACTTGAAGTGCTTTTCAGCAGAGAAAGGAGTAGTGGTTCAGCAGGATTTTCATATTATAAGTCTCTCACTGGGCATTAATGGGAGTAACTTGAAGGATCATGCATCAGCAAAAATTCTAGGTTGTGTCCTGTGCATTATGTGCGTCTGACTGTTAGGCATATAAGACCTAGCATAGTGGTAAGGTCACGCATATGACCATAAAGGTCAAGTGACTCGATAAGATGGTTGCGGCAAAGCTATATAGGAATTAAAGTAACAATTTCTAATCTATATCTCCCTGACCACGAACCATATGAGACCACTCACTATAAGTGAATAGCCGACTGAGGGATTTTCTATCAATTAGATACAAGACCTCCAGCGCTATCAGATTACACCAGAAGTTACCAATACCAATTCAAGATTAGGTGTATGTCGGACGGCTCCAATAGGGGTCCCTCTTAGAGGCAGGAGGTCCGAGGGGAACCACACTTGAATTGGAAGACTGGGGATGCATGAAGCCTTTCTATGATACTGGCGTGTCGAGACTAACGCATGCATATATTAATTATGCACCAGTTCCTGACAACGAACTTAGCTAGTTCTTGATCAGAAGGGACGATTGGAATGATAGCCATCCGGACTACATTTACATACTTAGTCCATTCAAGCCTAGAGATCGGAAAGCGATCATTGGGAGATAGGACGCTATCCGCTCAAGATAAATATCTCGTTTCAATTAAGGTTGAAGTGGTGTACGAACTTTCAGGGTCAAACGGTGTTCGCACTTAGTAGAAACTAAAGTTAAAAGCTCCTCGGTACAAGTTAGTATAGGAATACTAAGTACCGGTAGATTAGTATAAATAGGTTTAAGGTCTCCAGGTTAGTTAGAGGAATCAAGCAACGGAGAAGAGACCTTAACAATATAATAAGTTTACAACTACAAATCTTTATTCTTTTATTCTTTACTACTTTACGAGTCTTCCTAGACAATCTCCGATCAAAGATTCAGGCCCTAGTCCGACCGATAAGTCTGATCTCAGCTACCGCCTAACACTGACGCACAGGATGTCCAAAATGCAAATCGTTAACTAGGATCTAGAGGGATGTAGCAACCAACGTCAGGACGCAAAGGGCCATACCCGAGAAACTCAGGACGCAACGGGACGTACTTGCCAAACTCTGGACGCAACAGAACATACACCTAAAGCTCTAGACATAACTGGACGCCAGAACAGACGTCAGAATACGTCTCTTAACATTCAGAATTCACCAGATACAGTTAATACAAAGCATAACTTATGCTTAGGTTATTCTAAAATAAACTATATTTTTACAGTAAACAATATTTATTTTTATAGATACACAGGACAGGGCTCAGGCTAGGTTACAAAAAGTAAGCGAGGATACACGAGTACTACAGAGTCTAATAGCTAAACTAAGTTATAACTCCACCAATATTAGTGCCGAGTAGACGTCCTTTATACCGCTAGAAAGCCGGCGTCGAGGGGAACATTGCTGCAAAGTATGAAGTACTGCGCATGAAGGATGGCCGTGGAATCTGGCGTCAAAGTCAGCACTTCACCAGGGTAAATACCACCTCCATAATAGGCTGTAACTCAACCAATATTGACGCCGAGTAGACGTCGTTTATACCGCTGGAATGCTGGCATCGAGGAGAACATTGCTGCAAAGTATGAAGTACTGCGCACGAAGGATGGCCGTGGAATCTGTCGTCAAATTCAGCACTTCGCCAGGACATAAAATAGGCTGTATCTCAACCAGTATTGACGCCGAGTAGACGTCCTTTATACTGCTGGAAAGCTGGCGTCGAGTAGAATTCTTCTGAAAAGTATGAAGTACTGAGCCCTAGAGATGACTGAGGGATCTGGCGTCAAAGTCAGCACTTCGTCAGGACACAAAATAGGCTGTATCTCTACCAATATTGATGCCGAGTAGACGTCCTTTATACCACTGGGAAGCTGGCGTCGAGTAGAGTATTGCTGTAAAGTATGAAGTACTGCGCCCTAAGGATGACTGAGGAATCTGACGTCAAAGTTAGCACTTTGCCAAGGTAAATACCACCTCCATAATAGGCTATATCTCAACCAATTTTGATGCCGAGTAGACGTCCTTTATACCGTTGGAAAGCTGGCGTTGGGAAGAACATAGCTGCAAAGTATGAAGTACTGCGCGTGAAGGATGGCTGTGGAATCTGGCATCAAAGTCAGCACTTCGCCAAGACCCAAAATATGCTGTAACTTCCTGTAAACTCACAGTAGGCAGATGTTTTTTGGTGCAATAGAAAACTGAAATCGAGGAGAATGTTGGCCTAAATTATTAGCTTTGATTGCATAGGGACTGAGGAGCAATGGTGGTGGACAGACCTGTTGTTGATGTACTGACCGTGATGTTGTATGGTTGTTTAAGTATTACTCAACGCATCACAGTCTTACAAAATCTTAACCAAACACCCAAGTTACTATGCCAATGTGCCCGTACTCCCATAATCACAACTATCACTCACTTTTACATTCTACTGGTGGGCCATTTTGGCTCCCAGATCCTTCAAGAGACTAAAATAGAATTTGGCACGTCTCATCTCCTATTTCTGTAGATATTTTTAGATTTGGTCGTAGTGTCTGGTAGATATACTGATGGCTGGTATGTGGCTTGGTATCATGATTCAGACTCTCTGCCGTCTTGTGCCAGGACATCAGCCAGGATTGAGACTCTCGGCCGTCTTGTATCAGGACATCAGTAAGGATCAAGGTCAACCTAGCCAAATTGGGAGTTGAATATTATTACATCCTCGCTTAGGATGTACTCCGGGTGGGCTGGACACTACTGGACACTCAGGACGCCCAGGACGCATGGGACGCCGGCAACTGTCGATTGGCGTCAGGACGTACAGCTGACGCATCAGACGCAGGGTTTTTTTTTGCTGATGTGAGCTATCTATTGGAGAGTTAGCAAATGATTTCCTAGTTGAGGGGTTAATGGAGTTGGAGGAAATAGAATATAGGAGAAGGAGGCGAAAGCTGAATTTGTGGACGAAGTGATTGGATTATATGATGAAGAAGGGATTGAGGACTTCAGGAAGAACTAGAATTCCACTATGAATAACTGTCAAGAATTAGTGAAACTCATATTGACTGATTTACATAATGCAATCTTGGTAAAACATACTCTAACTTTTTAACTGCTTAGCATACTGTCCAATTATTTAAGTTTTATGGTAGTTGATATGACAACCCTAACACTCTAACATGAATGGCACAATTAGTAATTAAACATAACTTGAATTATGAACACTTCTGATAACTGGCTATATGTTCTTCTATATCTCCTTCTATTTTAATATACTTATTCTATATATATATTTATCCATTACACTTT
This sequence comes from Tuber indicum, assembly GCA_006112555.1. Taxonomy (NCBI): domain Eukaryota; kingdom Fungi; phylum Ascomycota; class Pezizomycetes; order Pezizales; family Tuberaceae; genus Tuber; species Tuber indicum. The sequence continues at coordinate 525,696 of VBSK01000152.1, forward strand.
AACAAATTGAAGGCTTACAATCTCAAGTTCTTTCAACAGGCAACTACTAACTTGTTTTATTTCTTTTTATTTTTATTAAATTTGAATCTCCCCTCTCCAATTTTCCAGAATTTTTTGACTTTTTAAGTTACTTTAAACACTCCTCCTCCAATTACAATTCTACTTCAGGTTACAAGTCAGAATGTTGAAATTAGTTTAAGCTAATTATTTTTCTCTTATCTCAAAACTTGTTTTTATGACTTTGTTTTATACAAATCTAGACTCCACAAGTATTGAGAGAAAGGAAATACTTGCTAACTTTAGTGTCTTGCTTCTAATCTTTCCACATTCTACTGATTATTTACTTTAAGTTTTCTTTCCTGAATTTCTTAAAATATGTAAGCTATCCATGTATTTCCGTACTCTTTTAATTTCTATATGTACCTTCCTGTTCTCCACCCCTACCTTTTCTCCTTTCTTATTAACATTCAAGTTCCCTTCTTCTCCGATGCTTAAACACATATTAATAAAACTCTTTATTTTTGTTTCTTGCTGGAAATGTTGTAATATATAAACTCCTAAGGCAGGTATTGAAGTATCTTACAAGTCACTCTGTTCCACTACTATTTTGTCTCACATTCACTTAGTTCCACTCTTTATTGCCTGACCCTTGTACTGTACAGGGCGGCTCAGGGTAAGTGAGGCGAAGCGGTTCCCATTGGTTACCAGGTCACTGGGCCAATGAGAGCGCAAGAAGTGTTAGGGTTGGTACATTTTGAGTTCGCCTCACTTTTTTCCCCTTCCAAAAGAAGGCCAAGATTGGCTGTTTCCATGGTTACACTCACCAAACCTTGGTAGGTTAAAATCCAGTTAAGTATGTTACCAAGTTCGCCTCACTAATGCTCACACCCTATGTACCGTACTGTCCACCACAGTAGCAAGGGTAGGTTAACAAAATTATAAATCTCAGTTAATGAGATCTAATAAGCTCAGCTCATCCTCCACAAGCTATACTCTGTCTGGATACCGCTGTTCCTTCTCAGGGTGATTTGTCTTAGATCGGGGGGAACCTGTACCGGTGGGCGAGTGTGGATTTCATGGGTTTTTACGGTACTTTCGTATTCAGACGATTATGGTCAGATAACACGGTAAGTATAATAAACAACACCTGCCGTACTGTACGTACTCAAGTACAGCACTATGAGTTCCGAGTTGCGGATGCAATGTAGATAAACAGCATTTTTTACTCAAACATCTGATGCCAGTCCTTAGAGGGCTGGTCTACAGGGATAGTCAGGGAGAATCATCTCGAAGTTCGGGTCGAGGTTCCCCAGCGTTATAGTGAAAATAATTGGGCCAACGCACTCTTGTGCAACGTCAAAGCCTCATAAGATACCATCTCTTTCGCTTCAGATCAGAGATCCACTCGAACTCCGAGCGAACGCGGATTCCCCCTGCGCTCGATTACTTTGTCTCTCGCAAAAGAAGGAATTGAGATACTAGACTATAGCGCAGATGTCGCCAGGTGACCCGCGAGTCGCCGGTAATCACAACTCGTTCAATACGATCAACTTCATTACGGGAATAGACGCTGAGGGGTGTCAAATCTTGCGGTGGCTCTCTCAACTCGAACCACAGAAACGGCACCAAAGTATACGAGCCGACCGACTCGATTGCGTGGGAAATTGGGTATTGGGAGCCAAAAATTTCAGGAAATGGAGTGGTGTGGAGGATAACTTTGTTGAACCAGTGCTGTTCTGTTACGGGAATCCTGGTGTGGGGAAAACGTATCTCAGGTAGGATGGCCTCTTGTTAGGGGAAAGAGAATACAGATATCACTGACGATCAACAAATAATAGCTCTCTGGTGATTGATAGCCTATGCGATCAGGCCGGACGAAAGGACTTCGCTGTCGTTGGACTCTACTGTGATTATCTTGCCCAGCAGGAACAGTCCACTACCAATATGTTGGGTGCCATGCTTAAGCAACTTGTCCGCCGAGGAGGAATCCCGGAGCATATACGGGAAGCCTTCCGGAAGGCTGAAAAGGAGTTTGGCGGTCGGGGTCTCCGACTTCTTGATTTGGTAGAAATCCTGAAGAAGGCTATTGCGCCTCTACCGCGGGTATTTATATGCATCGACGCTTTAGACGAGGCTGCCCCGAAGCACCGACGGGAGCTTCTTGAGTCGCTGCGGGAAATTGTCTGGGTATCACCAAACACTCGAATATTCCTTACCGGAAGGCGCCATATCAGCAATGAAATTGTGAAAAGTTTTAGCAATGTGGTTATGATGCGTGTTAGCCCTACCCAGGACGATATTAAGGGTTATCTGGAAAAGAGGCTGGAAGATGACACTGATCCCGACGCAATGGACGACGAATTGCGAGCAGATATTATGAGAGTCATTCCGGAGAAGGTCTCAGAAATGTGGGCAAGAATATAAAGTTCATTCCGAATACAAGCCCGGGTTAATATTCGCTGACAATGGTGTCTAGTTTCCTTCTCGCTTCTCTAATCGTAGACGCAATCCTAGACGAAATTATTCTCCACCAGAGAAGGAAAAAGTTTGACGAGATGACCAAAGGGGAGGGCCTGGGCGATGCTTATGCAGCAACATTGTCACGGGTAAAGACGCAGCAAAGAAGCAGATCAAAGCTTGGCATGAAAGTCCTAATGTTGGTTTCGCATTCGGAGCGGCCATTGCATGTCGACGAGTTGTGCCACGCCCTGGGAGTAGAAGAAGGATCTACCGACTTGGACAATCAGAATATTCCTAATATTGGAACCGCGATAGCATGCTCTCTGGGGCTTGTCACGGTCGAGAAGCCCTCGTCAACCGTCCGCCTTGTTCACTACACTCTGCGAAAATATCTCTCCTGTAATCCCAACTTGTTCAATAAGCCCCACTCGATGATTGCGGGGATCTGTTTGACCTACCTCAACTTTCCGCATATCAGGGGCTTGTCTCCTACACTGCATTCGATCCCACCCAACTTCCCTTTTGTCGAATATGCTTCTTGTTACTGGGGCGCACATGCTAGACGAGAAACCACCGAAAGTGTGAAAGAACTTGCATTGAAACTGCTCGATGGATACGATAAGCACATAGCTTCAAAGATGTTGCTGTTGCGTGAGGTGGGCTTTGGGGACCAACCTTTTGATGGGGAAGATAGCCCAAAGGGATTCACGGGGCTTCATGGTGCCGCATACCTCGGATGCGTAGATATAACAGTCGCTTTATTGGAGATGAATAAATGGGATGCGCAGGCCATTGATTTCAATGGTAACACAGCAATCTCCTGGGCAGCTAGAATGGGGCATGAGGGGGTTGTGAAGGTCCTGCTGGAACGGAGTGACATCAATCCCAACACTGCTGACACCATATATGGTCAAACACCGCTTTCGTGGGCTGCCGAGAATGGGCATGAAGGAGTCGTGAGAATACTGCTGGAACAGAGCGATGCCAATCCCAACAAAGCTGACACCAAATACGGTCAAACACCACTCTTGTGGGCTGCCGAGAATGGGCATGAGGAGGTCGTTAAAATACTACTGGAACGGAGCGACATCAATCCCAACACTGCTGACACCATATATGGTCAAACACCGCTCTCGTGGGCTGCCGAGAATGGGCATGAGGGAGTCGTGAGAATACTGCTCGAACGGTGCGACGTCAATCCCAACAAAGCTGACACCAAGTATGGCCAAACACCGCTCTCGTGGGCTGCCGAGAATGGGCATGAGGGAGTCGTGAGGATACTGCTCGAACGGAGCGACGTCAACCCCAGCACAGCTGACGCCATATATGGCCGAACACCGCTTTCATGGGCTACCAAGAATGGGCATAAGGAGGTCATGAGGATACTACTGGAGCGGAGCGACGCCAACCCCGGCACAGCCAACATCAGACGTAGCCAAACACCGCTCCACTCGGCTGTCGGGAATAGGTATGACAGAACTGCAAGGTTGCCACGTGAGCGGGCCGATCTTATCCCTAGATATGCAACAACCCTGCAACCAACCGACCCCGCCTCCAATGAGCCGTCCGGACTATCTGAACCCCCTCCCAAAAAGATCCGCATGTCTTGATACCCTAGGGTAAACCTCGCCAGCTCTCTCTGTGCGACACCCGTACCCTCCCAGCAGGTGAACAAACCCGACGAACCAGAATTCCAAGCCCTCTACAGAGAGTTCTTAGATGTGGAGTGAGAAGTTACAGCAGATATCTTACCTTTCGGTTGTTTCCTTGCAATGCCTTGTTACTGTTGAAACATACTATGGCTGGGCCCAGTGGTTCGATGACCTCAGCAGCAACCTTCGGTGTTTGGGAAAACATATAGCTGTTTGACCATATATAGTGCAAACACAGATTGTTTAGGGATGAGACGGATGGGAGGAGATACTGGGTGTCTACACATTCATGTTAGTAGTGTTTGAAGATTAGGGAGTGTGGTGGACTTCTTTCATCTTGTGATATTTTGATATTTTTCTCTTCCACCGGCACATGTGTTTTCGCCGATTTTCTCTCTATAAAAGACCATTCGCTTTGTCTTTCTTTTCCGCTCATTATTCTCACACTCATATGCGTTTCTCTATTCTCTAAGGTTCTCTCAATCCATTCTTTTGTCAGTCTCGTTGTTGCGCCTCGATAGAAGTGAATATACCGGTAACTCGACCTTTGTCCTATATATATACTTCACAGTTGCTTCATTGGTTCCCCAAATTTCCCTATTCCCTTTCGCATTTCTTGTATTGTAAGGACGGTGGATAGAAGCTTCATGGTTATGGACTTAAGTTAGATATAGGCACATCTTGTGCCTGCTATTGGGTCAATACAGGAAAGAAATGAGGAGTTTATGGAGAGCGATTCACCAGGTTCGATCTACTATATTTATTCTTGCTTTTTTTTTCCTTTCTACTACCCATCCTTCGGCGCTCACATATCTTCAGCTCACCCATTGATTGAATTGTGGGATAACCCTTCCCTTTTATTAATATGGTGCAATACATCTCAAACGCCCACCTGGGCCATTGCAACATGAAACACTCAACCCTGTGAGGGATTAGGCTATGCTGTAAAAATCATCACTGCTAATCATCCCATTTTGTATTTACCATAATCATTCTACCATTTCTGCCTTTTTCAATCATGATACTGTAGTCTTTATCTCTCAATTATCTCTCTATTTGCTATCCATTAGTAAATATTCTATTTCTCATCATCCTTTTCATTAATTTTGAAGTTATTTCTACTCTGACCTCTCTCAATTACGATAAATTCCAGCTTCACAGTCCACAAATAAGTCAACTCTCCGCAGTAGAACAAGAAGACAGCAAATCAGACCAGTGTTCCCAGCCGTCCAGTCCGTCCGTCTTTGGGGGAGGACGGGACGGACTACGGCCTGTAGTCAGTCTCTTTGGGGGGGGTAGGACGGACTGTAGGGGACTATAGTCCTAGTGCTTGGGCCACCATACTAGCCAAGTTCAAATTATACACCTCCAAACGATTGGTTTTAAGATCATGAGACATCACTCACGTGGTCCCCAGGCGTCCCCAGGCGTCCCCCGCAGTCCCTTACAGGCTCCTTCATTGATCTTGTCCCCTGCCATCTACAGTTATCTCACACGGTCCCCCACCATCACCTGTAAACGCACAGCTAGTTGGTTGCACAAATTCCTCTCAGCTATGAGTTTTCTAATAAACTCGGATTTTAGAAGTGTGAACGTAGGACTTTTTCAAGTTTAAATCATACACCTCCGCACGAATCAGTCGTCCATCACGAAACATCACACTTGCCGTCCCCGGGCGTCTTTCACCATTAACGGTGGTCCTCAACCGTCCTCCGCCGTCCTCAATGGTCCCCCCCCCTTGTCCCTAACTAACATATCTCACCCTGTAGGGCCCGCCGTCCTACCCAAAGACAGCCGTCCTGCCCGGAGGCGCCCCTGGACGGACTACAGATTGCCGTCCCGTCCCGTCCGGGGCTGGGAACACTGAATCAGACTAGCCAGTTTATCCCAAAATTCAGATAGGGGCTCCTTCTTTCTATGCCTGCTTCCGACTTGAAAAGTAGGTATTGTTCCCCGGTACTTTTACTTTTAATCAACAGTAAATCAATATTCTCTAGTATCTAGTACAGTGCCAGTATACTGAGAGTTCGAAAGTATTGACTAAGGGTTCAAGAGCAAAATCCCCTACCTCAAACAATAGTAATCAAGTCAACTTTGATTCCAACCCTCTATCAGAGAGTACACCTTGGGAGGACAATCCAGTGCAAGGGCAGAGTGTACTGGCCAGAATCTGATTTACTTGGCCCCGTCGCTTGAGTGAAAGGGATGTACCCTATGGCAAACGCCTGCAGATACTCCAATCTGCAATCAACGCAATGTTTAAAGTTATCAAGCCTCAAAAGCAGAAGCCAAAAGTTTATGGCCTTCATGATACCGGGTAGGGGAGGGAAAGGGACGCCCCCGACGGCCCAGGACTGCTTTAAGTGGAGGAACCGAGCACCGCAAACCGTCAAAAATTATTCATCGATAAGTTTATATGGATTAGCTTAGGGGCTCGGGCTTTCCAGTCCTCGAGCAAGTATGGAACACCGCTAACACCCTAGTCTCTCAACAGGGCGATCGCTCTCTCCATGCTACCGACATAGCTATAGAGTAGTTTGAGGCTATGGAAATAGCATCGAACTTGAAGCCCATCCCCCGTGTTCGCTGATCCGGTCCCAGCCGGGTATGTCTGGGTCGAACTCGAAGATTCACGAGCAGTGAGGCCGCCATGGAAACTTGGACAACCCACCGCTTCTGTGACATCTCTAATCTCCGTAGTTGGCGACAAAATACACATCTGGGAATGCTGTTTACCTGAAAAGGTACGGATTAAGCGAGCCGGACTTCACCGGTCTCGTTAACTAATGTTGGGAATCTCGTTAGTCTACTCGGCCAAACCCATTGCAATGCAGCGCTATTGCTTGTTCGACGGTAGATCAATTGTCCAAGTTATGATACTACAGTTGAGAACCAGGAATCCTAAGTTTTCAACAAGGCTTAGGGCGGTGATTCGGACACTGTTGACTCGAATTGAATGGCCAGGTAGTGATGCAAAGATCGATCGTATTGAATATCCTAACCGGAGAAATATTCTCACGAAGAAAATAGGTAATGAAAAGAAAGGAAAAGACTGAATTGACCCAAATACTGGTAATGGAGGGAAGAGAGACAAATTGGATGATAAATGAAAACAACTAACAAAGGGAAAACAAGCTGCCTTTTATCCTTCTTCGGATCATCCTGATCCCTTCCCACATACTTCCAGCGTATGCCGTGTTCTTCATGCTCAATCTCACTGTCTCCCATTTTGCTCTTTCGGCCGCGGATGAGAAGTTTCGACGGAGGGTAAGTTCTGACCAAGGATAAGAGTATGACCTAGGATATTCGGTAACTCCACATTATAGGAGTAAGACCTCCAAATGGAGTTGTCGCAGGTGTTGTTTGATGTGTAGGACTAACCTGTAGTCAAACATAGAGGCGTCGGAGTAGTTGATATATGTTGAGAGGTTAGGGGTGGTCACGTGAAAATGGGCAGACCCCCTGGTTAGCGTATTTGGGCTAGGGTTGTTGAGTCTTCGCCGTAGGGGAAACATGCGGTGAGCATCCAAGAAAGATTTCCGTCCAACACTAAGGAAGGTTGGTGTTTGTCTGGTACGAGTAGAGGTGCTTCCAGAGGATTGGTCAATAATTTCGGCAGAATTATTTGTGAAGAAGCGTTGTCTCTCTATTCCAAATAGAGTTGTAGCTGCTACTGCCATATAGGCCATCACACGAAGGAGCCACATACGTACCGGTACTTTTCATTGTTTTTCCTACTCACATAACATTTTGATCTCATATCATACTTATAAAAATTTTGTGAATCACTCGATCGCCTTGGAAAAAAAACAACCCATCTCGCTCCCCCGCTCGTTTTTGCTCCTTCAACTGTGCTGAGACTTCATCAGACCTTTTTACTTCAGCAAAGGCTAGCATAGCTAGCCTACTAGTGTCAGCGCCGGATATATGGGCAGAAAGTCAGTGCTTAGTCACCCAACTGTACCGGTTGTCATGGTGGAGCAGGTTTCTCATGCTTTGCACTTCTTCTCTAGGCCTCGGAGGAAACGATCATCTTTTCATCTTTGAACCAAACACTCAATCTACTCTGAGTAACTGTGACTCTCATCTCTCCACTTCTTCCCTCCTGTCCCACAGAAGCTGAGGCTACTTCCGGCTACTTTGTTCTTGCTACCTAAACTCCTATTTCCACTCCCCCTGCTTTCATACCCGTCAAACTTCCCGTAGGCTCTGGATCCTCGACACTACCGTCTTAACTCATCTAACAGTTAAGCTGCGTATATGATCTCGAAGAGCCAGATCCTAGTGAAAACAGGCTAAAGCACTTCAAAGTAGACTTGTGCCTCGCTATAATGAACGCCGAGATTTCGGGTCTTTTCCCTTCGTCACAGCGAGATCCTGGTAGTGGTTACGGGTAGACGTTCGAAATTAATGAAAGTAGCAATTGCGAGGCACTTTCCGAGTGCTCCGTCATGTCTTTCCCCCGAGTGGGTATCATACCATACTTTATTCACGTATCATACCATATGGTGCCGGGGAGCCAAAATCCGCCAAGTGAGCCTGAGACCGAACAGCAGGTGATGATGCAGATGGTTAGCTTAGTAGATAGTGAACACCTCGAATGAGGGTGGATCAAGTCCTGCTCTCTTTTCCTTGTTCCTCTTTTCCTTTTTCCACGCATATTTTTAAAGCTTTCCCCGACTTTGGTACAGTTTATATCATTTGATATCACTCGCACTGGGTTTAGCTAACCAGGGTTCCGAATGGGTCCGACCGGTCCGGTCTCGAGGACAGGACCGTTTAGTCGGTCCTAGTGATGTTAACGACTAGACAAGTTTATCATAGTTCAAGCGGTCGGGTCCGGTCCAGGACCGGTACCAGACCAGTCTGTATAAAAAGATTACATAATAATAATAATATTTTAATGGGGCTCAGATAGGATAAATATGATACATGTTTTGCAAAGAGAAAGATCCACCATGTTTTGGAATTGGAGCAAAATCACCCTTACTTCTGTACAGCTACCTCTGTTGAAAGTCTTTGATGCTGCTCGCTTGCAGAATGACACACTCTACCCATCTTTTTATGGTTCGGACAAAGGCCCCGAGGTATTTTGTGTTACTTCGCTCTTGGCGTTTCGTTTTCATTTTCACAGCCGAGGTTTTCGACGTTTAGCAGTTGCTGCTAAGCGGAACAGACGATGCACAATCTATCACTCGGTTTCGACCAGTCCGACCGATCCCGGTCCAGTCAGCTCCAACAACCACGACTCTCCGGTCGGTCTAATTTGCACCATTGGACCAGACTTAACTTTGACTAGACTTCACTAGTCCAGTCCAGTCCTCCGTCGACCATTCGGAACCTTGTAGCTAACATCCTGGCGCATTTTATACGCTGGCCAATTCATCGGGCACGACACCAGATCCACTATATTTTAACATCGATATCTCCTCCAGGAGTCCTTTTCCGGTAATTCCCTCTGGTAAATATCTTTACCGGATACTATCGGACCTAGCCACTAGACAGACTTTTCCTATATCTGTCTGCGGTTGACGCTGTATCCCCCAGCTGACCGCGCTGCCTAATGTTCAGCGATCGGTGTGGGCAGGTTTTGGCTGTCCAGCACCATACAGACGGAATTGGAGATAAGGATAACATCCTAAAAGCGTCTCCGAGCTCTCGGACTTACCGGCGCGGCTCCGGGGCTGCTGTTATTCGCATATTCCAGAGATAGGCATTTGAGCAAGGACAGCATGATGGACTGTTATGGTGATGGGAGGTCTCTGGACACAACTTACTGTACTCAAAGGTTGAGCTTAATGCACTACACTACCCCAGGTTTCACCTTTGACAGTAGCGGGTTGAGTAATATTGGGACAGGAGAGCTAAACCCCGAAAAAAAAAACCCCCCAATACATTACTCCCTAATACGTGCGCAGTCTCCGCAGCTCTTTAGCGCCGCCAATGACCCTAGGCTAAACCAAAGTTCTTTTCCACCACCAAAGGTCTGCACGATTGCCACACTTGAAGTATTCCTGATCTCGTACTCTATAATGTCCTAGGGAACCAAAAAGTGGGGAAATATGTACGAGTAGACTACGGGGGGTTCCCAAGTGATCCCTTTTCGTAGTAACTCGGCACGGTTATAATTGCGCTTCTGTTGCTGCGCGCAGAGAGTGTTGGACTTGGCTAAGTCTGGGCTATGGTATGATATGTTAAGCCAAGGCTAGTGGCACAACGGCTTGGCAGGGGTGTATGATTGGTTGCTGGCGGGGATGGTGAATACGGACGGGTACTTGTACCGTGCAAATAACTCGGGTCCAAGAAAAAGGAATATGGGAAGAGTATGGTATTGTAAGTCGTAGCATAATGCTAGAAATCGAGTTGGTACCACTGACCTTCCGCCCCCCCCAAAAATAAATGCGGCTCGGGGGGATGGTAGGTGTATTCCCAGTCTCACAGTCCTTCCTAAATTTAGTATCCCAAATTTTTCCATTTCCATGAACCTTGGGGCCAAAATCAACGCAAGCATCACCACTGAGGGTCTATCTGCACACAGTACTACAATTCGCGCTGACCGATCGGTGTAGGCGGCGAACGTGTTTATGGGGGCCTGCTAGATTTTCCCGAATAAGTTGTTGGAGGGCAGAAGGTCTGGATTCCGGAAGATGATCGAAGCGCATTGAGTAATCGCTGAAGTCTAAAACATTTTGCTGCCGTAAGATACCAGTTGCGCTGGCCGAGGCAGTCTCGATCGTTCCTGGCAAGCAGGGTCCTGGAAGCTGAGGGAGTTCATAGCCACTAGGTTGCAGTCCCTGTCGGTGGGGACGTGGGGTCGAGAGGGTCATTTGGTTGGAAGTCACGTGTTGTTGCGGAGGAGGGGATAGGGAACGCACCCAAAAGAAAGGATTTAACTGGTTGTATTTTTTCCGAGTTTGAATTATCATAGTGATGGCGGAACAAATAATGAGAGTAAATGGGCTCCCTTTCGGTGTGGGGCATTGAGACATCTTATAGATCGGTACCATACCGCAGCATATTCTATTTGGCTCCTTGGTGTAATAATTCCTAAGCAAAGGTTTCGGTCTTATGAGCTTAACCCTAACTTTGGGTTAGTTAAGAGAGCTGCTCAGTATGCCCTGTTAACCACATACCAGAAGTACAAGTATGATACCTGGGGATTCAATACCATATGGTACTACGTCCCTATCTTATTAGGTACGGTAATGTACAGCTCATCCAATCTCCTCTTTCGTCCGTCCTAACCTCTAGGCCCCATAACAACGAGGCATACCCACCAAGCCGTGTGGAACGAACGGGTGGGTGGAAGAAAGAATAGAAGGAGGAAAAATGAGAGCACAAATTGGATCAGCCGATATCCCTGACCTGGCCAAAAATACAGAAGAAAGCTTCCAGCGAGATCTCCCCATTGCCAGGAGCTAGGTGTAGACCTTCTAGAAAAGGAGCATATCGTTTCTAACTCCCTCGAGACCTCGAGGAGGGTGCGGTAGCTTGATACTATTATGCATGGAATCGGTCGTCGATCCTTTGCCAGCTTATTAACTCACTTTCAGGCCAAGCTGTAACAGTAGGATACCGGTAGGCATAGCACAATAGCCCATGCTCATTAGTGAAAATCCCCCCGTTCAAGAGGCGGTCTTACTTTTAAGAACGGCGTTCACCCGCCTGGTCCGTTTCTGGCCGTTTATTGCTCTGGCCATTGTGGTCCTCGACCAGAGCTCGCAGGCGCCAGAAAGGACTCTATCGCACAGCTTTTCTTGTCTCACTTTCCTAAGGGACGCAAGTTTGAGGACATACCATCGACCAGTTTTCAACCCCTAGTTACTGAACTATGCTGTGATGCATTTGTAGATAGACCTATTCACGTCAAATAACTCTTAAATTTGGACCGGGAGACCGGTACGATCTACCAGCAACTAGCGCCCGGGAATTTTTGTGACGTTATTCCCGAGAAGAAACCCGCCAAGTACGATAGGAGGAAGTAAGATATACACAAACCCGCACAAGACAAACACCAAAACCATGTAAATAACGCTAGGACTCGGCAAACAGCACAACGATCAGAACAAGATCATTAAACCCCCCAATCAGTACCTCCCTTAGTATACTTTCTTCAGGCGTGAGCATGCTAGCAGAGACTGGCTCGAACGCATTAATTTAATTCATCACAGGGAACCTGTGATGACTTACGAGATTTGCAGAATGCTCTACGGGTTCGTAAAGAAATCCAACAGAACCCAGGCGGCGTGCTTTTAGTCAGTTTACCTTTCAGTCAGAAAAAAAAACCCCACTATAACCTCCGAAAATGCAACGGAATAAGGAATACTAACATCGATACTATCACTGCTCTCCCCGGAAGCATACATCCCCTCCCAAATGGTCATCTTCTGGGTAATCAATGCCTTTTCCGTAATCCCCATACTCCTAGCGCGTAATTCGAATTCTTCAAGCCTCGCCACCTTCTGTACTCCCACACTGCTTGCCCCAGGCCCGCGCTCTTCAGGCACAACTATATTACCTTCGTTAGCACCTCCCCGGAGGTGGGTTTATGAAAAAGGGGGGGTTACTTCCTCCAGCTACAGTGCGGTCGTACTCGGTCTTGTGAAGGCGTATCCAAGTAGCTTTATTTTCACCAGTGCGCTTATAAACCCCGGGGCGTCCAAGGTGCCGCTTGAGGTATCCATGCGGTCTATCCCCCCTGAAAACCAAGGGACAGCCTGGCACTGGGCAGGCGAGTGCAAGTGGCTTGGGATTTGCAGGGCTGGGATCGGACAGAGCTTTTGAAAGCTTGGGGGGGGAGGGGGGGTTTTGCGGGGAAGTGCTTCCATTCCCAGAGGAGGCGGCGGCGGTGGTGATGGGCAGGTAACGTCCCGGTGTGCTTTCATGGGGATTATGAGACATGATTGCCGGCTGGATATCTGGTCGATCGTAACGAGAAGTACTTGTTAACTTTGTGTGAAGATAGAGGTGGAGTTGGAGTGGAGGTCCGTATGTCGGTTACAGTGGACGAGGATAGCAGAGGGAATACTGGGGGTAGAACAGAGGGAACCCTATAGGAGGGCAGCAGAAGAAATTCTCTTGGAGGACGGTGGGGGTTCATGCTGCGGCGGATATCTGGGTACTCAGGGTTGAGGGGGCGCCCTGGAAGCCATTGGCGAAGCGGGAGAAGGCTACATAGTTTCTCCAGCTCTGCCTTCGATCGTGACATCTCACTCATAGGCTTTGGGATACCTCTGATTCCTCCAGCGAAAACTTACACCGCCAACTCATAGGAGGGCACAGCTAACCAAGGTGCTGTACCTTCTCTTGTACGGGTGCATTGATATGTCTCATTCGTACCACAATCCAAAGCTATGGAATGAGAAAGGGGTGTATGCGGGCACCTTAGAATCGACGCACAATGCAATCCAGAACCAGAGCACTCGTCCTGATGTAGTATACAACGCTACTGCTTTGGGAAATATATTGGCCTATTCCTCAGCCAAATCGTTTTTCCCATATGGTTCGTGCAGCCCGAAAAAAACACCAGCAATTAGCATTTTTAAATGATTATACCCCTCCACTAAGATAAAGTATTGCTTCAAAAAACCAGTAGGCTATCGGGAATACTAAAGAGAAGAACGTAGTGGTTTTTTTGAAGTAATTGCAGATCTTGGTAGTGAGATATAATCAATTGACGAGTTGTTAATTGTGGCACGTTCGGATCGCACTAACCATACACGCGCCAACCCCCCGACTCCACCCCAATTTTTCCTCGGTTTTCCGAGCTATCATAGCAAGAACCAGCCCTCTAGAATAAACCCTACTCCCTGGGTGTGTTCTTCACATGATTTAGGATCACTATACAGAAGGAGAGTAAAAGAATGGCATGCGATGTTGATGCTTGTCGAAAAGCTGGGACATCTTAGTTGTCATGTAAGGCTAATTCTATGGTGCCGGCGCTATATTCATATAGCGGGTCTAGTGGTGCGGCAGGTGCCAGCAACGGAAAGAAGCGTGCGATTCGATTTGAGAAAACAAAGGAGGGGAATCCGAGAAGTGGTTACCTGAGCTATGGTCTGCTGGCTAGCGCTTGAGGTAAGGACCAACTTCTCGCCGCAGGATCAAGCCTTAAGAGAATTAGTTCATCTGCACTCCAAGCCTTGGAATCATAATTATCATGCCATAAAACTCGGTTTCCCGAACCCCCAACCCTTCCAAATGTTTACTTACCCCAGCCCGCCTCTGTACCATACCATTCTGTAATATACCTTTCAGGTTAATGGGAGAAGAGCCCCGCCATGTTCTCAACCCTCGAAATCGAGCTCAGGAGTCTAAGATTCAAAAAAAATAACAGATCCAAAGATTCTTCTATCCTATTGGCGATAACACCCGGTTCCCTCCCTATTTTCTCATTGCTCATAGTCGGGGAAAGCAAGTGTGACTCGAAAAAACGGCACGCTTATATAATGCAGATTATCAATTAGATATCATTCCGTACAGCTAATGTAATTAAAAAATATTACAAATAAAGTTCTAAAGCTGAAAATATATGAAGACAACAACTAATTTGGAAGGGATAATACAGAGGATGGATGCACTATCATAAAAGAAGTTATTGGGAAGATTTAGGAGATAGATCGGGTTGTAATTCTTCACAAATGATATTTTATATGGTCCTATTAGATAAATGATAATGTTTCTAGCCTTGGTTAGAAACAATATAACCTACTAGTACGTACAGATCATAATAGGTAGTTGGTAACCTATGCTTTGCAAGCCTATCCTACATGAAGAAAAAAGAAACTGAGCGTCACACTTGCTTTCCCGCCACGCTTTCCCCGACTACGAGCAATGCGAACAGGCTATTACTACCTGGCCATTCCAATAGTAGCCGGAAATCCTGGTGCTTTCAGGGCCGAAGGCATGTCAAGTTTTCCGGATACTTTTAGAATAGCCAAATATATTGTAAAGTTAAGGCTCTGGGCTGGGAAAGCCCCGAGGAATGACCCCGCCCAAGAATTACCAAAATTAGATTGAGGGTGAAATCATTGTGCTAAAGAAAGAATATGGTATCATATTATCATATCATATAAAAACAACAATGCCCTAGCGCGATGGTGCTTGCAGTGGAAGTTCTCGTGCACGGTTCGATCGCCACTAGCCCATTGGTGGCTCTAGCGATACTCGCGCTGCTGCTTTCTCTCTCTGTGGGCACCAGGTTCTGCTGGCACTTCCCGCGCCCCAGAAACTCCTTGATTGGTTGGCTTCTACTCACATAAGGGGGGAGGGAGGCTACCAAATGTATGCCGGGGAGGAGATCGCCGAATCTGAACCATAGAACAGTAGAGAAGCAGACCTTAATTACACCACATCCCGGCTCCACAAAAAAACAAATTTGATCCATTGCAGATGTCACAGCCCGCGTAGGAGATTCTTGTCCTTGTACTAAGCATTCTAGAGCTGTTGCAGTCAGTTTGAATTACTACCAACATTGACCGTACTTTCACTAGCATCCCCCTCCAATATAGGTCAATCACCCTATCGAGCAACCCACGATACAAGCAGAGCAGCGAGAAAATAACTGCAATTATTTCATTGATTATGCACAGGGAACCTATGAGATAATTAAATTGTGTAACTAACATGAGAATAAGGCAGGTGAACAAATAAAGTAAATGTTAAGTACCAATTTCCAGGGAAAAGAAATTGCAACAAACCTATCAAATTCAAATATACCAACCAGTTTCCCAGCAGAATCCCTTCATAGCAGAACTCCAATCCGAGTGTTCTATATAACACAAGGAAGTACATCTGTACCTCCCCACAAACTATAACGAGTGACAATCTATGATATCAATCCTAGACTCTTGGTGAATTTCAATAACCCCCACCAAGTCCCCTCCCAAGTACTTCATCAAGCTTACCCCTAACCCTCTCAAACCCCCATTGCCAGTCGTCAAATGAATCCCTTACAAGGGTAATTCTCCATGCACATTTCCCAATTGCAATAACAGTCCCCTGGTAGACCCTATTGGAGGCAATCAACCTACCCACCATCTCTTCAATCCTGCCCACACCCCCATTGAAAATATGGAGTTTTTGAATACGATGCAAATAAGGAACGTAGAGGAGAAAGTGTTTCCAGGCCCCCTCTGGGACCCAGAGCCCGAGATGAATGAGACGATTACCGTGATGGAGCAGATAGGCTATCTGGTTTGGAGAAAGATGCCATTGTGGCTTTAGGGTTAACTTCTTGAGGCTATGGAGGGTAGGGTAATGTTCGAGGAAAAGGTTTTTTGTGCGGTCCACTGCAGGCGAAGGCGAACCTTCGTTTCTGATTGTTGTAAAGTGGAGCTCTTTTGTAGTTTTATCAGTAGACTCCATTGCTAGGTCAATGAATGCCCAGCCAGTGGCACGGAAGTACTCAAGACCAGTCCATTTAGGACCAATCTTAGACCCCATGCGCATGCAGCCAATAAGAGATAGACTCTTGACATTTTCTATTATAGCAGCATCGACTATAAACCCCGACAAAGTCAATGTATGGACGCACGAGGTACGGCCTTTCCAAATAGGTGGCATCTTTGGAGCGAATGTCCCTGTTAGCGAGACCAGCCAACCTTCCTCATCAAAATCATTTGGATATCTGGCCCTGCTAATGACTGGTAGTTCGACTTGGAGGACACGAAGGGTAGTAAGTTCCCCGATCAGTTTCCACAGCCCAATGTACCACGACCCACCTCTCGTCGGAAGGTTGGTGAGCCTTAGGTGGAATAGAGAGAGTTCAGAAAACAGAGAAATCTTTGGCCTGTATTTCCTAAGGAGAGATTTCTCGACAACCCTCCAGTCATCAACATTCCTCTGTGTCCTAATGGGTTGGGCCATGTTTATTTCTACTCTCCTTATGGTACTCACCGCCGCAATAGTAGCTATAAGCCCTCTTCGCAATGGAATAGCTGTGTCAAGAATAAATGTTTCCAAACCCAAAGCATGGTCCAAAAAAGTAGCCAGCAATCGATCCACCTCTTTGATACCACCATCCTCTTCGATGCTTTCCGCCTTTATCAACTCAATAACCGTTTCCGAATTGAGCATCCGCTCTCCACTCGAATCACGAATATCGTCGGTCGTAAGGGGCACTGCTCCGTCACAGATCTTAATAGAGTTTTCCTCCCAGCCAGTGCCAATTCTAAAGTGTTTCACATATCGGCTAAGTTTAATGCGATTTCCCGGTTCAGTCAGAGAATCCAATAGTTCAGAAAGGTAGGCATAGGAGAACCCGTGGGGTTGGTTAGTGCAAAGATTGATTTCTGCATACAGATGCGGATCAATCGCCTTCTGTAGTGCTTTTGAGCAACGGGATAGGCGCGACAAATCCCACGGTTCCATCTATTTTGTATCAGCGCTCCTGAAATCCAAAAAATTGCAAGAAGGTTAATTATGACTTACGACAGTAGAAAGATTCTTCCACACACTCTCTGGAAAATCGAGGAGAGCGACCCCAGGAGGATGGCCTTGGTGGAAATGCATCCTTGCATTAGCTTCCAATTGGCCATTAACACTATGGACTTTGGCCTCCGGTATGTCTCCCTGTGGGTAGTACCGGAGATTTAAATCATGCCCAGTTTGGGGTTCCTGGACCACCCCTTTGTCCGTGACAGACGTAGGTATGGTGCTTGGTGAGCTCTCGTACATGTCGCATTTCTGGTGAGTCCTATCCCCGGGATACATGGTCTCCCCATAGAGCTCCATTAACGAGCCTGAACAGAAATGTAATTCGGGAAGGTAAGGGGCCCCAGAGGGCGCTTTAAAATCTTGCTGTGAGGTCTCTGTTTCTGATGTTCCAGACTCAGAGAATGGTAAACAGGAAGGATGGGTGGGTGGAGAGGGTATTTGTACTGATTGTGAGAAGTGCGGAGTACTTCGTTTACGCCCAAGGTGGGAGAGAGCCTTAGAAACTGCGGAAGACAATATTTGAGAATGGCGTGAAGCCGTCGAACAGGCAAAGCCCTGGATGGAGCTCCGAGAATTTTTCATTGGAACAGGATCAAAAAAGGGTTGAGGTGCAACAGATTTTTGACTTGTTAGCGGCAAGAGGATGGAAGGTTTGGTTAAGGCCATATCTTCCATTTCGAACTGAAAAGGAAAACTTTTTGTGTTGCACTGTGAGGAGCAAGGTGTAGTATCATAAGCTGTTAAGGAGCAGGTTTGGTGGTTCCCCTGGCCCTACGTGCGCGTAAACAAACACTATAATAGTATAGACTACTGTTGTATCTTACATAATAATAATATTATGTCTTTAAAGAAGCCTCGGAACAAGAAAGCAGAGACACGAGAAGTCAAAATCCTGCTCCCATATTCACTTCCTGGTTAGAACTTTCTATGAAAGCAAATATCTGCTGCAGGGTGGCGGAGCCTGCACTGGAGCCCCTCCTTAACTAGAGTCTGCCGTGCGTTTAATAGTGAAGTTTTTTTTGTCCTTTGTTTTTTTATAAATATCCTCGGGTTCCTAGATCGACACCCCATAGACCTCTTCATACTAATAGCACAAGTCAACATACCTAAGTATATCTGATAGTTTTAGCATTAATGAATGATACCATTCCCCTCAAGCAAGAGCAGAGTGTTTAGGTGATACCGAAAACCTAGGTCTAACTGATGCTCACGGTCACCAAAAACTACTTGAGGAGGTATGATAGCAAAAGCATAAGTTTCATATTTTTATAAAGTGCTTGAAGAAATCAACCTCTTGTCCCTCCAGCCGCGCCGAGCCATGATATTCTAAATTCATGTCAGTTATTTTCACCGCTCCACAAACACAACTTATCGTCCATGTCCCTAGGCTTCAGTCAAATCTTCACCCTGTTTCAAACCTTCCCTTCCGGTGGGTCTCCCCCATTTCTCTAAGTTGGCCAACTCCTCTACTTCATGCACAGAAATCAATTCGGTCAGGTTTTCGTCGGACATCGCCATCGCCGCTAGGCAGTCCACAAATGCTGCTGCCCACTTTCCTGGCTGATCTCCACTCTCCATGAGCTTGTCCGCTCTCTCTGCAGCAATGTTATACATTCCGATAGCGCTAATAACTGGTCCAATCAAACTTTCATCAACCGGCGCTGCGGCACAAAAAGCTGCAATAACCGATCCCAGCGCGCACCCAATCTAGCATTGAAAATTAGACATACAGATCAAACCAAGTAGGGGCAGATAAAAACATACTCCAGTAACACGAGACTGGTATGCAGATCCATTGGTAAGACAGAAAGTGCGAGCACCATTGGATATATAATCCTTCGGCCCGGTCATGAGGACGATATTATCTAAGACCTTATGTCAGAATGCCTCAATACTATTAAACACCAATACCATACTTTCCAAACTAGCCAAATCGTGAACAACTTTGGCAAGCTCTTCTTCACTCCCTCCCTCTCCAGCTCCATCGACACCTCTCATTTTTGCTGTTTCCAGCCCAGCCAAAGATCTGATTTCGCCCTCATTTCCCTTAATGACAGTACAGTAGCCCGCCCCCACAATCATTTGGGCAAACTCCCGGCGGGCATTGGTAGCGCCTGCACCCACCGGATCAAATATTACGGGATTCCCACGAACATTGTGTTCCCTCAGGGCCCCTAGAAAGAGGTCTTGGGACTCCCTAGAACTGGCAAAGGTGCCCATATTAAGCACACAGCCCACATTTGGCAAGGCGGCGAGATCGGCAAACTCGGCGGGATTCTCCGACATGATCGGAGAGGCACCAATAGCCAGAGATATATTCGCTGAGATAGATTTCACGACATTGTTTGTGATGTGATGAACCAATGGCTTGTGTTTGTGGATGTTGTCCCGATATATCGGGAAATCTTCTGTTCGGAGAGAATAATCCGTGGGCACAAATAGGGGAGGCCAGTTTATGGTTTCATGGAGTAAATTGCAAGCTCCCACGGGCAGCGGTGAAGCCATAATGGCAGAAACAACAGCCACCCCATCGAGCCGTCTTCCAGAAATATCTTTGGATTGGAATAACACGCGCTGAACGTTACCGTGGTTTATCCCGCCAATTGCTACAGCCTGCATCGTAATGGGTATGGCAGAAAGTAATGAGCGGACACCCGATGTACCCAGCGGGGGGTTGTGGTCAGGTTTGGTAGGGGTTGAGAAAACCGGCCCAATCCCAAGATATGTCGGATCCAGCCCCAGAGCTTTCTCAAGCTGCTCATGGTTGGATACCGAGAGGCCGATGATCTTTTCCGGACCTAATAACTTTCGAGCTGTAGGAACATCTGCTCGCTGTTGGTGTGCTGCAAGCCAAGTGGAGCTTAGGAATAGAGATAGGAGAATTGATACCCATATCATCCCACCCCAAGTGAACTCCTTCACATCCAACAGCCAATGCAACATCTACACGATCGTTGATAAGCAGGGGCACCCCATGCTTAGAGGTGAGAGCGTAAATATCGCGAGCAAGCTCAATAAATTTAGCGGTGGAGAGGTGTTTCTCGCGTAATTGAACAATAGTCGGTGGGTGCTTGGCTGATAGACATGCTTCTACCTGAGAATAAACAGTCGAATTGAAAGGCAGGTTCACGGAATCTGTCGCCAGATATAATTCGAGGTTTGGTCGGGGCGGCGGCATCTTGATATTCTGTAAAGCCAAAAAAGGAGAGGCTTTTAAGATGAGTTCGAGATGAATTTCGGTTACACTCGCGAGGAGGGGTAGTGATGTCACAACGTGGGGAAGGGTTGTCCGTCACGCAAGCAAAGAATGGAAAAAACCGGACAAAATAGCGATATCATAATAATAGTCTAACTTATATACTCAAACCCCTTCCCTTACTTCTCTAGGAGTACTGGCCACGGGACCCTTTGAACGAAATTCATTGAGTCAGAATCTCCTACTTAACAGATAAAAAGGACTTATTTGAAATGTCTCAACACTCATTCCTTCCCTGTCTTTCCCAGGACCCTCGCAAGTAAGGTAGAGCGCGATCAGCTATATATACCGCTCTGCTCAACTGACCTCTATTAATTGCTCTCATCGTCCATCGAATTTTTCCAGTATGCACCCCCTCGACCCCACTATTTCACGAACTCTATGAGAACCCCTCCCGTTCCCCTCAACGCATTCGAGTTTTATTGACTCAAATATTACAGGTTTGGTACTACTTCAGCTCTTTCAACATGACCGACACCAAGAGAACCATCCCCAGAGTTCTCACGGTTGCCGGCTCCGATTCCTCCGGTGGGGCCGGAATTGAGGCAGACCTCAAGGTAATCACAGCAAACGGTTGCTATGGCATGACAGCCATCACTGCTCTCACTGCACAAAATACCCTGGGGGTTGACAGTATTCACTATATCCCAGGGTCTTTCCTTCGCAGTTGCTTAGAGGCCGTGCTTTCTGATATCGGGGCAGATGTGGTTAAAACTGGTTACCATCCCTATTTCCTTAGAATTGACCGGGCCTAACATTCGTATCCTCGGAGCAGGTATGCTAGGCAGTGAGGAGAACGTTTTCGTGGTCGCGGAGACCCTACAAAAATATGGCATCACTAAAACTGTCATCGACCCGGTAATGGTATCTACCACTGGATCTAAGCTTCTGCCCGAGGGCGCTGTGAATGCGGTACGGGAAAAGCTTTTCCCATTAGCTTTAATTCTTACTCCCAACATTCCGGAAGCTATACAATTTCTACCAGGACATCAACCGTTAGACTCCCTTGATAGACTCATTTCTGCTGCAAAGGTTCTCGGAGGGATGGGACCCAAAAACATCTTACTTAAGGGCGGGCATTTGCCGTTTCATAGGGCGGAAGGAGGTTATGTGCCCGCGGGAAAGGAAGAAGAAAAAGAGACCGTGATTGATGTCTTTTGGGATGGGAATGATCTTGCATTGATTGAGAGTCCGTACGTGAACACTAGGAACACCCATGGTACCGGGTGTTCTTTAGCTTGTAAATCCCCTCTCCCCATTACCCGCATAATTATTAAGCGAAACCGTAGCGGCAATCGCATCAAACCTTGCTCGTGGAATGGAGGTTCCCGAAGCAGTCCGGGCAGGTTGCAACTACGTCTCTGCGGGGATATCCTCGGCGTTGATGCTCGGAAGAGGGCATGGGCCTATCAACCATTTGCACAGCAACTACATCATGCCCTTCTCTCCGTTCGTCTCTCTTCCCACATTCTAATCCAATACTAATTGGCCATAGTGGGCGCTTCGTTGACTACCTTCTGAACCATCCCTCAGTGAAACCAATATGGCATGAATATACTCACCATCCGTTTACAACCCAATTAGGGGCTGGCACTCTTCGAAGAAAGTCATTTCAGAATTACCTTGTCCAAGACTACCTCTTTCTGGTTGCCTCTCTCTACCCACACAAGAGATTTCAGTCCTATTGACCTTGGGCAGATCCAATTTGCTCGGGCAAACTCTCTTGCAGGCTATAAATCGACATCAACTGCGGCAATTTCGAAGACCGCATCCATTGTACAATACGTGGTAGCCGAGACCGTTCTCCACCTCGACTACTGCTCCCGCTTTGGCTTAACCCAAGCCCAGGTCGAGGAGACCGAGGAATCACTAGCATGTACAGCGTACACCCGCTTTGTGTTGGATATCGGAATGAGTCAGGACTTCTTCGCACTCCAAGTTGCGATGGCCCCCTGTTTGCTTGGCTACCAAGAGGTTGCCCTCAGGTTAGCAAAAGAAGGCAAGAAAGATGACAATATATACTGGGAGTGGGTAGATAACTATTCCGGAAAAGATTATGGCGAGGCGGTGATCAAGAGTCGTGAGTTGTTGGAGGCCTCCGTGCAAGATATCGGAGTTAAGAGAATTGGTGAGCTGGTAGCGATCTTCGCAAAGGCTACCAAGGTAAGCTCTTCCCCACATCATCGAGGAGGGACTAATAAGGCGGGGCCTAGATGGAGAGGAATTTTTGGGAAGCGGGACTTGAGTGCAGTTAGAGATAATCTAGATAAACTTGATGACATCTTAAGAGTGGGGGCTGTCCTGGTTTCAAATTACACATCACTTATTATCACTCGCAATTGACAGCCGAGGGACGCGAAGTGCACAAACCCAGAAGAGGGATTTGTGCGAAAAAAATGGTCTAAAGTCCCGCAATAGCGTAGAGGAATAGTAGGGTGGCCTCTTGCACCTACAGTGCCGGTATGTGATGTGAATAAGAATTTCTATATGAGCCCCTACCCTCATCGACACCGCTCGGCCCCGATCGGGTATCGCCCTCGATAACAGCAGGCTTTGCGAAGGTAAATAATAGATAGCAAGTCAGAGACCGGAAGCATACAACTGTCTAGAAAGCCCATCAGAATTCCAGGGCGCTGCGCCCTCTCCTATTTCATGCACCTGTACGAGTGGAATGAATAGTTGTGGTACAGTACTCGTACTGAACACGTGTAACCGAATTGCACTGATCATCATTGATAAGCAGATCTCTCGAAAATTCCGGCACTCGAGTAGAGAGTACTCGTAAGCTTCTGACGTTTGTGAGCAGAACTGCTACCGCATTCCACCAAAATCCTGAGGCTCCCGATGATCCCTCTTAGCCAAGGTATGACAGCAGTTGTGTCTACAAACGTCAGAAACTTGCGAGTATCAGAAGGTACGGTATAAAATGCCAGGTGATCGAAATCATCTCCCGGCGCTGCCCCGAAACCGCTCCTCCCCCCCCATCACCAAAAAAAAAAAAACCAAGAACGAACCCGCCCTAGGAACAACTATAGGGCTGTTCAGAATCGACATCCCCTCCAATTCCAAACACTCTTTCTTTTTTGATGGAATGCATTTGGCCGAGAATGATACGGTGGATATTTTTGGGTGCGTGAACACACACGTACCGTACTTTCCAGCTGTGCGCCAAGGCTCTAATTTTGTAAATATTACTAAGCAACCCAAGGCGGACGGAGGGGCCCCGTTTTTGGGTACGATACGAATAATCAGCCCTCCCTGGCCCACCCGGACAATCCCCGCCCTCACCGGACAGCTAAACCCGATCGAGGAACATTCCAGCGGTTTTTTTTTTTGCTCAGGTGAACTGCGGTAACGGTACCGGTAGCTTGTGCTGACCACCATGCGAAACCCACCAAAGGAGCATTCGTCTAATCCGTCCGGGGTGGGTGTGCGTCCCCGGGTCGACGACCGTGAGGTTGACTGCGATATCAGATGGATCTGACTGAAGGGTATTCGGCACATGAGGCAGTTTTCAGAGGTGTCATAAATACGTATGATAGTATGATGACATCCTCCTGAGTTCTTGATTAGACTAGATGTAATAAGTGACGCCAATATGATGGACTGCTGAGCTGTGCTAAGTGGAAACACTGGTGTTCGGGATTGAATAATAAGGAATCAGGATATCTCGTTCAGGTTACAGATAGGTAGAAACAAGATCTGGTTATGGTTGTGCTACTGAATTGTAAATACTATCGAATAACTTTTCATTTATGATGTTCAGGCTCAGATATGCTATTATTTTTCGTATTCTTCAATTTTCCCAATACGATGATGTACTCGTACTGTCGTTTAGAACCAATCAACTAAATTAAAGGCTGTGTTGGATACCAACCGTGAAGCAGTAAAGTAGCTTGAAATTGTTAAAAGCACTTGATAGAAAAGTATGATAACAGAAAGGCTAACTAACTGCCAGTGGTAGTACTTTTTTCCTCTTTCATTCTCCTTTCATGCAGAAGGTATTGCATACAAACATAAGGGTATATTATCTATGAATAACACCGCTACTAATATCCATACCGGTATAATATAATATTATACTACCGGTAGTTTTAATCTTATAATAAAAAGTTACGTAATATTCAAGTTCAGAACCCCTTCAATCCATTCAATCTTCTCCACACTCGGCCATACAAAGCCATGTATTCAGTATATTCAATTTATTCAACCCCATTTGTTCTAGTGCAGTACATCCCTTCTGCCCGGTTGTCCTCTGATGCTAATTTTCCCACTTTTCCAGTCTCCGCAAAAAGCTGCGATACCCTCCCATGCAGGTCTCATGCACTAGGGCTTGGCAGCATATGCGGACCCGGTCGTATTCACAAAGGTCAGGCAGTTACGAGCGCGGTATGATAGGTAGCAGATTATGTGCGCTGTGGGCAAGGTGGACAATCCAGCAAACTCCGGACAGCGCCCGTTCCGTACTCTACAACAGCTCTAAGATTCCCAAGGTTATTTTCTTCCTCAATCTCCGACCTTTCAGGGGTGGCGAAGTGACAACCAAAGTGTAAACGATTGCACCGTATATTAGTGAGTGATTCCACGCACAGGTCTCTCAGGGGAGATACTTTCGCGCAAGACTCGGATTTTGCTAGCCAAGCTGAATTGGCTGTTTTGGTAGCTCCCTACAGGGCAGGTCCCCCAATGGGGCCGTGACGAATCTCAGGTCTCGACGAACTGGTGTGCAGTACTTGTACTCGAGTGCGTATCTGGCAGGCAAAAACCTGTCAAAGCAGGGTAACCAAAAAATACTTGTTGCTGATCCCTGTTCGCCACCAGTAATTATGTGAAATTTGTCGCAGCCATGTTGGAGATTGTACTCGAGTACCGTACTTGTAACAACCCCCCGAAGCTGTAGTTGTACAACCACCGAGGCACCGCCAAAGAGCCTCTACAGTAGTTCAGCTCCGAATATGAAAGAACAGCTGCTGAGGGGAAAGTTCTACGGTACTTGCCAATCCATCGGGCGTTGGGGCCCTTTCTCATGACCGATCTCCGTCTTGGCGCCAATGTGTTCCAGATATGGTACAATGTGAACCGGCAAGGACCGCTACCTTACTCGAGTACAAGTACTTGCATGAGTACAAGGGTAGGAACCCATTAACCGGAACAGACAAGGATGTATTTGGCTGGTTAATCTCAAATAACTGTTCCATAACTTCTTGCAGGACCCTGCACCTTGTCGTACCGTACAATACTTGACTAAATGCCTGGTTCGCGCTGTGGTGCCCGCCAATCGCGTTGAAAGAGTGGTGATTGGGGTCGCGCACTCTGCGTGGCTCGGCCGCCTCAGCTCAAATCCGAACGGTAATACCCGATAATTCTGCCTACTATTCCAGCGCTGTTATGGCTACAAGTACTCGTACTCGAATACTTGTGGCGCTCCGTCCTCTACTTGTAATCCGTCAACTCACTACTCGTACGGCGGCATGACTGGGGGGGATCCTGCCGACTTGGCTTGTTCGAGCACCGTACCGGCACCGTGCGTATGTCTCCGAGCCAAGAACTATCACCCGTTCGCCCCCGGTTGTCCAGAACATGCGCTGTACGATACGAGTCCTGGCATGGCGTGGGCATCTTACTCACGTGTCTTTTGCCAAGAAGGGCCTGCTGGCCTGGGCCTTCTTGGCAAAGACGCGCGATTAGAATCACCGATTAGTGATCCAAAGAATTCTGACAGTTATCAAAAGGGGTTTTCTTGAGCAATGCCTTAGGACGGTTTCCCATGAAATTTCCCCTAACTTCACGAACAAAATTCGCCGATTTGACAAACTGAAGGAGTAATCGATGGTACCTAAGACCTTTTTCTCCTGTTTTAATCAATCCCTGCTCATGTACCCTCCATTCCAGTGAGTGATTGCGTAATCGTCAGAGTTATTTCCAAACCGACCAATCCATGATATCATAAGCCTTCCCATCAGCACGTATAATTTCTCAACAGCTGCGCCTTCACGGCTATGCCCTTCACTCAGTTTCCCCAGTTAACGCCCAAGTATCATACTGTACTCGAGTACTCGTATACTCGTATGGGTTTCGATGGATTTACGTGGACCCGTTGCACCGTGTGGGGACATCCTGTTTTAGATAGATTAATGATCAGGTATACCATACGGTATCCCAGGCCGGCCAAGCCGTTTTTCCAACGCTGAGGTAAAAAAGAGATTTCCTATGATATAACTTGGCCCCCCTTCGGCTGGATACGAGAGTTCTACGCCAGCACGTACTAGTTAGCACAGTGATACGAAACGGATCCCGTACAATCATATGAAACCAATTGCACACCAGTTATGATAGCGTGGGATAGTCCCTCCCCCCCGGCCGGACGAACGGCAAGCCGATGATTCTCTTTTGAGTTGTGGACACGTTTACCCTCTTTCCGTTGCGGTCGTGGTTGGTGGGATGCCGGTATGATGCCGTACTTGACCAGGGGGAAAGAAACGTTTCCTGGGGGGCTGCGGTGCTCGGGGCAGGGTATTGGAGCAACATGTGGCCTGAGCGTTCTTACTGTATTTTAAGCAATGCCTGCAGAAACTATCTGGCAAGAGATCGGTTTCCCCGTTGTGGGGAGGTTTGAGTGGCTCCGCTGCGCGTTCCAATGCTCCACCCCCCTGCCCAGAGGGAGAGAGTACTGTATTGTATTGGGTGTATCAGATGGGAGAGCGTGTCCGGGCTTGTGCGATTGATTAGCCCGTGAAATGCCGTGATGGCTGACCGATCGTAGATAGGGGAGGAGGGTCTCCCCCCGTTCATCCCCCTCGTCCGGTTCGTGGTGTGATATTGTAGCAGGCGTGTTCCCTCGTGAGTATCAGATGTTATATGTGAGTGACCCAGCGTGAACTTGTGAACACGCACCCATCTAAAAAAACCTTTAGCCCATGTAGCCTGTAGGTTATAGGGTTGTGGTTTACTCTTTTACTCTCTCTCCGGAGATGTGATGGAAGGGGGAGGGAGTTTCCCCATGAGCTTCATCAACACTTCCACAGGATCCCCTACAAAGCTGACCTCGACCAACCACCCAGCCACATATCTACCCAATGCCCCATTCCTCATCTAGTCCAGCTGGCCCGACACCGCAACTCGGACCACTCGAACAGCAAGAGTATTCGTACTAGTACGTAAACCACCACGCCACCAGAAACCACGACATATTTTACCCACTAGCTCATCAAATACACCGAAAAGTGTGCGCAACTCCGGTGTTCCCCGTGGCCAAAAGAATCGGACTTCTCACCCAAGTCCATCCCACCAATAAAGCATGGCCCCGTGCCATACTAGCACACCAATGTGCGAGAAAGTGGCTGCCATTTTCTCCCGGTGACCGATTTTGCTACCATACCATGCCATAACCATATATAACTTGTGTCGGAGTAAAAGTGAAATGTGCGAACTCTTTTACTTTTAGCGTGGGGCGTTGACCCTATCCCCCAATTATTCCCGTGGAGATGGAAATGTGGATGGAAAGTGGGGGTTTGGTGTGCGGGTGGACTGCTTTTGCCGGTCCCTTTGATGTTTCCTGTCGGTACTCGAGTAGGTAGCTACCCGCAAAGGTCGGGGACAAATGTCCGTGCTTGCGCTGCTTGCGCTGCCCGGTGCGAAGAACGGACGGATGGATGGATGGATGGATACGATGGGATCGGGAGCGGGTAGGTACCGGAGGATTTTTCAATGCGTGAGTTACGGATTTGGGTTGTTCCCGCCGCCGAGATATTTCTGCTGCCATTGTTTTCTTTTGAGGGGGGGGGCTGCTGTTGTTGCTATTTCGGATAGATGTTTGTCGAGGATTGTGAAATGGTTTTTTATTTTTGTTATTTGTGGGGGATGTATTCCGTGACGGAAGACTTATTATGGCCCTGCCTTGAGGGACTGCCTTTTTAGCAAGATGGGGCGGGGGAGGGTTTGGTGGTGGAAGGTTCAATGGAGATGTGCCATCGTATAATGGATGTATGATACTGCACGATCCCAGTCAAGTCTACCTGATCCCCCCCGCTTCACTCCATCCTCATCTATGATATTTCATACTTTATAGTCTGCAAGTAGTATATCGGTCAGTGCATAACCTACCCAACTCTGACTTGCTCGCACTAGAAAATGGGAAGGCTGGGTAGCACCGAAAGTGTATTCTGTGTTAGCACTGTACACCCCAACCGGGGCAGAAGATATTCGTAGGGCCAATACTCTGCCTGACCTTAGACTTGCGAGGAAACGCCTGGCCTGGGCAAACCTATCCCCAACTTACCCCCAGGGGAAGGGGGAGATGGGGGAGGGGGATAGCGGGAAGTCGGCAGCGGAATAAATTCCTATAGGCAGATCACGTTACAAAAAGATCGGAAGGGGGAGGGGGAAGGAAGGACTGAAGGAAAAATCGATAGCCCTGTTTTATAATTCACTCCCCACACACCCCCCCCCCCCCTATATCCCTATATTCGGAAACCAACGTATGATACAATAAGTGCAAGGTCTTCCTGTATGCATAAAATGTATGATAACTATTTGCCCCCCCATTTGTGCATGCAACGCAGCATGAATAACTTGGGCGGTAACCTCCATATCGCCTTCACCCCCAGATAAATAATCGGTTTCTTGCAGTAGCGAGAGGTATGATATGATAAGTAAATTATTTGGAATTACGACTTGCTTTGCCCGCTTGCCCGCAAGCCCTCTCACCTTTTTCCTCCTTACTCATCCGTACCTGTAGCTTTTACCGGGTTGGTGGGGAGAACGGGAGAGATTAAAGGCCTGATTCTCCCCTCGGGGCGGAGACTCGAAGTAAGCCTTACGATATATAGGCATCCACATCTATCCATATCTATTTTTTTTTTTCTTCCCCCTCTTATTAGGCACTCCAAAATCGCCGGGATTCAGCCCTGGGCATAGCTTCACAAGTGGTCACTCATCGTTTTAGGGCTTAGATGGTAATTGATTGCGGTGAGTGACCGTCCGCTGAGACAACGTGAGAATTCCCCTTGGAAAAGAAAAGAAAAGAAAAGAAAAAACCTTGTGCTTTCTGCGGTGATTCAGACGTTGGAGTGGGATAACTTTATCCAGGGGCACAGAAGAAAGTAGGATTATTCGAGAGTATCCTTTTATGGATTTCTGACATGCAAAAACACTCTTTGCCATACTCCTGCATAGCATTTTGTGAACGACAACCCCTGTTTTCGAAGAACCCCTAACCGCTACTTTCTTGCCCGGGACGAGTACGGTGGGTACCTCGAGTACAATGGGTGGGTATGTGGGTTTGTTGTTGTAAGGCAAGAAGGAGGGACAGGAGACGAAGTACCGGTATTGGAAAATAAAATAAGTAAATAAGTAAGTAAATAAATAAATAAATAAAAGGTTAATGAGTTGCGGGTAACTTACGTTTCGGTAATGGATATGATGGGTTCGGTAAGATAGCACAACAGCGAAGGAGTATTTTCAAGGGGGGGTGGGAAACGGGAATCGTGATAAGTCTTTGCTATCGTATCACACAATCTCCAGCCCTGCCAGGCTCGGGATTTGGGGCTTACAAAGTATGATGCTAGTACGAGTACATCAGATATGCCATCCAGTCGAATCGTCAATTTGACTCGAAAGAAAAGAAAAAGAAAAGAAAAAGTGCAGCAACGCGTTCACATACGGCAGGGGAATAAATACGGTACGCACTCACAACACACACCCTTTTAGGAAAAACTATATAATATTATGATAGTACAATACAGAATAGCACCGGGGTTTCCCCCTGGCAACCCCAAGTCTTCACTCCCATTCAGGGCTCTGGCGTCGGGCGATATTTTTGTTATGATAGTACGGTATGATACGTTATGATTCCGTATAACAATGGCTTTCTGTCCCCCCCCCCTCCCAAAAGAACCCTTGAGTCATGCATCGGAGCACACAGGAGATCCCTGCATGAGAGAGAGGATAAATTACATTTACTCCTCGGTTTTCTTTGGTTGGCCGTTGGTGGGTGACTCAGAATTGCAAATGTTGGGGGGATAACTGCTGCGGGTTTGATGGGAGCTCGATCGGCTGTTCCTGCCTGTCTTTTGCTGTCTAAAAACTAAGAGCGAAACGGCGATCGTGCGTAACATACAAGTTGCTGTGGGTTGACGCTAGGGTAAGGTGGTGTGGGTTAATACCGTACAATAGCTTGGCTCAATATGAGTGGGGCGGAGGGGCTGGTGAGGGATCCAATTGCCGAGGTGCGAGGTCTGATACCGGTATTCGAGAGCACACCCCTCCAATGAGAAGGAGCTGGTATGGTAAGGCATCAGAACCCAGAATTAATTCTGCACAGAGGGATTGGGAATTTTAATATATTGCCAAGGTGGGGAGGGTATATATTCAGGGCTTCATTTGGCATTGGTGGAACCAGGTCGAGATCTCACCTTCCACCTAAATGGATAATAACACCACCTATTCAAGTAAAATTCTCCGCAGATCCTCGGGCCTAGATAGCTTTATTGGCCGGGTCGCCGTCGATCGTGCCCCTTCGGGCCGGGTACCATATTCCTCTAGCCTTCGAGCTTGAAATTCGGCAAGTGAACGAAGGGGTGCAACACCCTACTGTACTTGTCCCGGGCAATAATAACTGCCCGCGAATATGGATTCGCGGAACAGTTACCTAGCACATTGCTCCATAACTGTGCTAAGGAAGGAGTGCCTATGTTTGGCCCCTGTAAGAAGAAAAGCGAGAGGGAAGGCTTCACTAGCACCGGCACGTGCATCGGGTTCATAAGAAAGTTTCACTTTATATGAGTACTCGGGGTGGGGCCGAATGAGCGGCTCTACCACCACAACCTGTGCTTCCAAATGCTTTGGGAGCAGGGCGAAGTGGCCTCTCAGGGCCTGAGGCACCCGGATAAAACGATTGGACAGATCTTGCAGTTCTTCTGTTCCTCAAGTACTCGTAGCGTCACCCCGTCTTGTCCGGGGCCTTGAAAATCATCCTTCCCCCAAGGAATATCCCAAAGAGCCCAGTAGTGGCTCAGAACTTTCACAAGAAATAGATCCTTACTCTCTTCCTTGCCCCATGATTCAGAACCTCAGGCAGCAATCAGGGTCAAAGGTATCACTTATAATGGCTCAACCGATTGGATGAAGGTTAGATTACACAAAAAGCGGACGAGGCCCTGGCTCCTCATCACCTTGTGAATCTGGGGGCACTGCGTGGGCCTGCTTCCCGGTCCGTGAGCTTGCAAACATCGGTCAGCGCCGGTATTTCCAGATCTGTCCCCACTTCCGCATAGGTTGTCTCTGTTTCTAAGTGTTTCCCGACCTTCCAGTTTAATCACCAACCGATCGGCTCATTGCTTTCTGTGGCGGTAAATTTTGTTTTGGTTATTTGGACTCTATAAAGGTAAAGCTAGTCATACAAGTAGACTTAAGCTGCTGCACACGGACCCAATAAGGCGGACCCCTAGACTTGTAAATTGGCGTTTGCTTGCTTCTGTTCCACCTTATGGCAGGGTGCAGCGCTGCGCGGAGCCGTCATTACCTGTTCCAAATAGTGAAGCAAACAACCTTCGCACCGGATTCAGGGCGGTGGACTACCGTACTCGGAGTACCGGTACGCTGGGAACAGCAGATCAGAACCGCAGATATCCGTTCCCCAAGAGTCTAGAGAGAGTTTCGGGGGATCTGCAACCCGCGCATGCAAACCTCCTACGATTCAAGCCAAGTTTCAACTTCCTCTGGGCATCCAAATACTTGATGAGCAGAATCATATTGGCATGGTTTCTGGCCGGATTGCTTGGGATCATCGTTCCACCAGAGCCACACGACACACCTTAGACTACCGCCAATATCAGCTGTCTATCCAATGTGCTCGAGTACGAGTACAATTCCTTCAAAACCTGAATTCAACATCCCATTTGCTCCACATTTTTCTTCCCTCTCTCATCTCGTTTCCCAATAGGGTATGTCCTGACTGATGATAAATTGCCCAGGGGTCAGAAATTTCCTAATTTGTGTCGCCTTCAATAAAAGAGCAAAAAAATTGTGGCGTTATTAGCATGCGCAAACGCTCCCATCGGTGAGCTATCCCATCTTTGAAAACGAGTATTCGAATAAGCGGAGCACGTGTTGTGGAGTACAAAATTTCCTCCTCTGGAAAAGGGGCGAAAAACGCGTCAAAAAAACTGCTCTCCAGGACCAATAAAAAAGGAAGAAAAAAGCACCAGCTGGGCCATGCTAGGAGAGGCAACTCCAACGTCCTCTTTGGTCTGCTGTGGCAAGTTACCGGTATCCAGCCAGCTGGTCCGCTCGCGGGTGTAGTCATATCGCGCAAGGCAATTTACCGCATTCCCCCACTTTCCGAGCTTCGGTACCCGTTCGCCACATCTCAGTGGTGGCGAATTTGTGCAGTACCAGTAGGAACTAGAACGGAAGATAAATGTCCTGGGACGGCGCAGTTCCTCCTCCTCGGTTACTGCTCCATCCTAGAAAAAAGCGGCGAACTAAACACTCGGTTGAGTCAAACAAGAGGAATCTATTGTAGAGGGGGGGGGACTCACCGGGAGAGACAACTTCATTCTAACACTCATCTTCCGTCATATTTGAGATTCCGGGGTAACTGTGTCGTACCGGTATGGCATCATAGGAGAATGACTGTACAGTAGAAGGACCTGTTCTTGCAAGCAGCCATCCGTACCGGCGATCTGTCACATACTATGACACTGGGCAAATGATCTATGTCCGGTTTTTTCATCAATTCGCTAGACTATGACACACACCTTGGCAACAAGTTACTGTACTACTGCGCCGACCAATTTGACAAACAACCTAATTCGGTATCTGAGTCGTGGGGTTTTCGGTAAGGCTGTCTGATGCCAAGTATGCTTCTTGTGCAGGCCAGATTTGTGCCAGATGGGAGGAAAGGCGTCGCACAAGCCAAAGTTCGTAAAAACTTGCATAAGTTAAGCGGTTTTAGAATCATGGGGCTGAACGCCTGACCAAGCACCATCTCGAAATCCGCAAAGTGGATCAACGATCCGGTGAAACGCGCCCCATCTTTTGAGGCGAGACGTGCGAGTATCGCCGATGTACCCGTACTCTATATAAAATGCTCACGTCCTCCTAAAGCAGCAGGTCGCAAGGGGAATCACCAAGGGGCCGCAGGACGGTCCAATTGCTACACGCCGCCATTGCCATCATCCATCAGCGCGCATTCTCGTACCGTAATTAAGATCACAATATTGTATTACATAATCATTGCGAGATCGTATTTCATAAGGTGGTGCCGGGCGGGTAACGTGAACCTGGAACAACCGTGGAAAAGGTTGGGTGGGGCTCGGATGTCTCCGGGTGCGTTCGGCCTCCATATTCGGGTAATTGGACATGGAAGCACGAGGGTGGGGAAGAAAGTGATCGGAAAACCGCTAATTTGACCGACTGATGCTACGAGCTACTGGAGAGCAGCCAATTAGATTTTTAATTTTTTGTAGGAGGAAAAAAATGATTGGAAAGCATATGATTTTCCTATTCTAGCATGGTGTATCCATACTGCCTACTGCAATAACTGCTTCAAGGCATTCTGGCACACTACAAATTAAGCTATTCAAAAAGTCAATTCCAATTAGATTTCAAACTGCACTTAACACTACAATTACAATCTTGATATCCTTGATTCTCTCAAAAGTCCCTCCGAATTCTGTCTTCATATAACTCTCCATACTGCCTCAATAAGATTTAAATCTAGAGATTGAGGTGGTCATCATAGTTGCTCAACTCTGTTGATTTCCCGACAATACTTTGAAAGCTTTTAGTAACCGGGAGTACCATCTTCAACTACCTGTTTTGCCACTGTCAGTAATTATAAAATACTTGTTAAAATATATGCCACTTACCTAAGTCTACCTATAATGCTTACATATTGAGTGCTAGAAAGGAATTAAAACAGGATCAAGTATATATATTACATAATAATTGAATGTTAGGAGATTCAGAGCAAAGAACTAACGCATTCACATTCATCCTTCGATAATCAGAAAGAGTTTAGAACTTCTGGAAGACACTACCAAAGAAGCCAACGAGCTCCAAGAAGTGTTGCAACTATGATAATTATGGGGTGCGCCGCAGTTGCGAGAATTATAACCAACATAACACGAAGGTCCACCCCCTCTACATAGAACAACTAGGAGTTGCCAACCGAGGAATTATGAGAGCATTTCATAGAATGACTTCTCCTCTACAAAGAGAGAGTTATTGGAATGAATTCGATCGGTTAGTTGTTGAGTTATTACAACTAGAAGTCACTGACACTGGCAAATTGGCAGAGGCAACATTGTATTGAGACTGACCCTCTTGATAATGAAAAGGACTATTGGAGCCAACATAGTTCAACATGAGAACTTGGCTACAGGTTTAAAGACTCAGAGGATCGGATAATTACTACTGGTGACAGGAATATCTTCCGGAAAGGAAATAGTAATTACCAAAGAGGGTGTGGTGGTTTTCAGGGTCTCCCAGTATTTGCACCCTTATGGAGTACTCGACATTGTGAGTTAGATTTGAAGAAATACATATTTTGTATGTTAAATAGATGTAGTCTGCAAACACTCAGGCCTGGGATACAAATATCGAAGTGCCTTTCAAGCTTTAGACATCATCAAGCAATGGAGAAGAGACCTTAACAATATAATATTGTTCTTACGATTCTATTCTACTTTCTTGCACTCTTAGTAGTCATAAATGAAATGAGTTACTTCCGAGCCTTCCTAGACAAATCTCCGTCTAAATGAACGAATCTCGATTGGTATAAATAACCCTAAGTCTATACCAGTTATCTCCGCCTAACGGATAATTTTTTCATTACAGAACTTTGACTTCAGACTTTGATAAAATCTACCAATTATATCTGTTTTGATTAATTACTCTTACGTCTTCATATAAGTAAAAATTTAGCACTCTTTCTTTCTTCATTTACAAATTTTGTAATCTTTTAGTGTAGTCCTTTAAGGTAATTAGAGACACACTAAATATATAGTCATATTTCATTATTGCAAAACTCACAGAACTCGATTCCTTGTTAAGTTGTAAAACTTCTGTGATAGTCCCACAATTGCATAGAAAAGTACCTACTGAATTGAAAAATAAGGATATTCAGATTTGTATGAGATGTGAAGCTTATGTACTCCAGCTTTCTTAGAATTTAATCTGTTAAACTAAACATTCTTGATAAGCTTAAGAAAATTATTCTAATAAAATGAAGTAGTGGATTTTTATAAAAGTTTTCTACTTAAAAACAATTGAGAGTTCAGAGAAGGATATGAAATTTGAATATCTTTGAATATTTTCAGACTTTTTCATATCAACACACTCACTATAATTCATGATATCACTATGAAAATCAGCAAAGAAAATTGGCTTGATACTAACTCTGAAATATAAACTCTTTTACCTGCACTTTAAATACTCCAAAATAAACTTAGCAGAGTATGTACTTCTTGCTAAATGTCTCTGCCTGGCTGTTAGATCACCTCTTATTGTATTAAGCTCATCTGAAAACTGAAAAAGATAGGTAGTAATTGTTAGACGAAAGCCGACTCTAAATATTCGTTGAGCAGACTTAGGCCTGAATCTTTCGTAATAGACGGAGATTTGTCTAGGAAGGCTCGGTGTCGTTCTTTTCGTTTATGACTACTAAGAACTCGCGTAAATCGATGGAGGAAATAGTTTTATAAAGATTCGTAGGTAAAACAAGGTTATATTGTTAAGGTCTCTTCTCTGTTGCTTGTTTCTTCTAAAAGCTTGGGAGGCACTTCGATATTTATATCCCGCGTCTGAGTGTTCGCGGACTACTTCTAATCCTCCTATAACTAAGTACCTTTCCCAAGATTGTACGCTACGTCTCATAGTCTTAACAAGTGCGAACACCGTTTGACCCTGAATTCTTTCACACCATCTTCGTACTTATAAAATCTTTTCCGTCTTATCGTAGGATGCGTTATTATCCTCGAATGACTGATCTTCGATTTATAGAGCCGAATAGACTTCTGTCTGAAACTGCAGTCGTCTTGACTATCGTTCCAGTAGTCTCTTCCGATTTCACATGGTGGCCAGCGTATGTGTTGGGCACCTATGCTTGATGCAGGCTTCGTAGACGGTGCGCCAACACACGTATGTCTACCGCCTATTAGGTCTTCTGAGTCTGAGCAGCTTTTCCTCGGTCCGCCTCCCCTCAAAGAGAATCACCTCTCGAGGGATCCTGTTTCCAGGACCAACCAACATACAGCGGCCTTCAGATAGGTATTGGTGTCATATCTATCCCCTATGGCCTCTG
Organism: Tuber indicum; assembly: GCA_006112555.1. Classification (NCBI taxonomy): domain Eukaryota; kingdom Fungi; phylum Ascomycota; class Pezizomycetes; order Pezizales; family Tuberaceae; genus Tuber; species Tuber indicum. The sequence continues at coordinate 562,807 of VBSK01000152.1, forward strand.
GGGCACTGTAGGAGTAGTTGCGGGTTTTCGAACCGAAAACGTCCCATTACCTTTGGCCCGTAGTCAGGATGCCTAACTTTGAAGCCTAGTAACTCAATGCGCCTCCAACGGATTTCCTCCGTTTCACTTCTCAGAGGTACCCAGAGGTGCCCTCTTATATATCCTGCGAACAGCTTCTGGTCGGACGGACGGCAGCGACGTATATGGTGTTATGAAGCGGGCTTCATTGAGATGACATTATAGTCATGGGACGCAACTCTTCGAAATCTCGCTAAGGACGTGCGGGCCCCAGAGCGGGGCTGGAGGGGCGTGTTAGGCTTCGATAAATGAGGGTCTGTGCGCAGTTACCCTACCGAGAGGTCTGTGCATTTCCTTTATGCCTAACAGTAATGTTGGAAGAAGGATGTTTGCAAGATACATAAAAAAATTAAAATATAAACAGTATTTAGCAACAATCAAACTGTTCTATTTTATCTCTAAAACTGACCACTCTATTATCTATGGAGTTACATCCTATTTTATATCTTTGTAACATAATAACTTTAACATCAGATTTCTTCCAGACTATTTTTGCACATAGGCTAATACCTTGTGACCTTGACCTATGTGATATGAGAATTCCAATAGTACAAAGTATGTCTTTCTGATACAATTATTCATAGAGTTACAACCTATTTGCATTCTAGTGAAACAATACCTTTAATAGTAGATTTCTTCTTTACTACTTTGACATACAGGCTGACACTCTATGAACTAGACCTACTTGATACCAGCTTTCTAATAGCGTAAGGAATACCTCCTTGATAATATTATCTGTGGAATTTCAGCCAATTCTATATACTGGCAAAGTGATAACCTTGATATTAGATTTCTTTATGAATACTTTAATAAATAGCCTGATACTTTACAGTCTAGACCTACTTGAAACCTGCTTTCTAATGTTATATAAAACTCTTTTTCAATATCATTATCAATAGAGTTATGACCTATTTTATGTCCTGAAAAAGTAATAACTTTAATACTAGATTTCTTTTAAACTACTTTAACGTACAGGCTAGTACTTTGTAATGTAAACCTACTTGATGCCAGCTTTTCAGTAGTATCAAGACCATTTTCTTGACACTATTATTTGTAAAGTTACAGCTAGTTATAGAAGTTGTCTTTCCTGTTATACCGTTGAATATTTACCTGTCTTGTTGGTTAATTTTGATATTATAACTTGTTATAAAATAAATAAATTATAAAATACTTTTAAGTTAAAATCTTATCAATCCTTAGTTATAATTTGGGTCTAAGTTATATTTTGTATTGGTTGTATTCTGTGAATTCTATATTCTAGAGACATATTCTGATATCAGTAACTATATTTGATTGCATTCTGTGAATTCCTTATCTTAGAAGTTGTCTTCTGATATCAGGCACTATAGCTTCTTATATCCTAGTTAATAATTTGTATTTTCAACATCCTGAATATCTGATGCACAGAATATTATGCAGAATATAACCATTAATTTTTACTGATACTATCTTGGAAAATACTATACAACTGTCAATAAAGGTGGTATTACTAGATGATGATTTTTATCTTCTATGATAAATGAATGGACCTATTTAAAATTGACTAAATAAAATACCAGCTATAAATACCTTTATTGAGAAAATATATACTGTATTATAACCTTCTTCCTTTGCTATTCCTATTTGATTGGTTAGAAATAGAATTTATAGACATTATTCCAAACAGCCAATTGAAACAGTAAGTTCAAGTTAGAAAGTTCTAATATGTGATATTTTGTAGATTGTTGTATGTCCAATTGCTAGCATCCTTCAAGTTGGCAGGAACCTTAGCACAGTTATTAGGTCCGCCTTGTTTTGGTCCAGGTATGATATGATACTTGGATACTCCCACTTACTGATCTTTTCCAGAGTTTTGGCCATCTTAATCCTCCCTTGTGATCCGAGAGTTCCCTGCAAAACTCGATTTTTACTTCCATCTCTGAGTACTCGAGTACACTACTAGTATTCCTGCTGCTCTCGAGTACCACTGCCCCGGTAGGCAGGGCTTGGCAGAGCCAAGCCAGGGACCGGATCTCGCGCTTCGGAGGTTGGAAATTGCCGAGCGAAAACGACGAACTGGGCATAATTTCTTTTTTCTTTCCGCCTTTTTTGTTCTATTTTACCGTCAGTTTTGATTCTTGCCGGGATAATATGAGGTGTTCGCCCCGGGGAGGAGTACCGATATTGTGCTTGTGTCCTGGACAGGGGGTTAAAGAAATATAAGTTACCGGTTATCGAAGAAAATCCGTGCGTAAAAGTATGATATCTGGGCTCCCTGCGAAACATAACCCCCCCCCCCAATGTTTCCGAATGCTTGCCTGTACCGAGTAGTTGTGCCGTAAGTTAGCTTATATTTGTGCCTGGCAAGCTCCCTCCGGAAGGTACGTACTGTATGATAGGATGTCTCTCCCAGCTCTTCTGAGGCGGATGAAAATGAAGATTAAGCTTATGGAGGGTTGGACAAGGGGTTGCACAAGCGAGCTCCTCAAGATCAAGAGGAGGTTCGCATACGAGTAAGTGAGACCTGCATACTCTCCGGGGTTCACATTTCATACTGTTCGAGAATAATGCTTCTGCTTATGGAATGTTAGGGAATATTTTCCTTTAAATTTCCTTTTTCTTATTCTTCTCTTTCTTTCTTTTTCTTTTTTCTTGCTTTTCCAGATAGGCGTCCCGCTCAGCACGCAAACACCCCAACGACGGAGGGCACCAAACTATTACCATAGGCAGATGCATGCACGGGCACGGGCTCGTCAGCCTCAAGTGTGTACAGGAATGCAACAGAGTGTGATGGATGGACTGCCAAAAGTTTCACCCTCCCTTTTCTCATCTTCTCCTGAGCTGAGTCCTGACCCTGATCCCTTTGTTGTATAATTTGCTCCGCGTGTAACAGTAACGATCTGGGTGATTGCATGTTTCAATATTAAAAGAAAAACAAATTTCGATTCAGTAATCACGCCATCATCATCATCCTCCTCCGCCGCCCCATTAACCCTATCGCCAAACACAACTCCTTCCCATCCCTCCAAATAAGAAACAAATGAAAGGAAAAATTGAACGAGCGTAGAAACAGTAATATGAGAAATCTTCGTGACAAGAATAGTGCAAAGGAAAATCCTGCCGTCCAGGAGTTCCGGTGGCAGTGGTAGTGCTACTGGCGGAGCAACCCCCTCGTCCTGGGTCCTCCTCCTGGCGCAGGCGCTAGTGATGGTCCTCCATCCGGGACTCCAAGGAATATTCGGGCTCGTATGATCGGGGTGATCGAATATAGCGGTCCGGCTGATACTGAGTCCTACCCTGAGGAAATCATCCAAGCCCAATGGTGGAGCCTTCCAGAGCCGGGGGAGGTTCCGGATAACCTTTCCCTTCCTCTTCCGCCTGCACCGCCTGATATCGCTCTTGCTAAAGCCCAAGTCGCCTCTAAACCCAAACAGCCGTGAGTGTGAATAATGAGAGAATGTAGAAGAAGACAACCCAAAACAACTAATAGAACAAGACATGGAACAAGAAGGAGAAAATGCCAGATACCGAAACATATTTACACATTTGCGCGCGCGGGCTGTGCAGACCGATGGTGCTTGCAGTGGAAGTTCTCGTGCAGGGTTCGATCGCCGCTGGCCCATTGGCGGCTCTGGTGATACTCGCGCTGCTGCCTCTCTCTCTCCGCGGGCGTCTGGTTCTGCTGGCGCTTCTGGCGCTCCAGAGATTCTTCGTATCCCCTCTCGCCCGGGCGGAGTATCTCGGTGGTCGCGATTGTGGTGGTAACGGTCATGGTCACTGTCTTTGTCACCATCTTGGCGTACGACGCCACGCGGGTCGTAGTCTTCCCCGTACGCGCGTCCACCACCGGGGGCGCCATCTCGGGCTTCTCGTAGGAAGTGTGCACCTTTTGATCCGAAACTACATATGACACGCAGTCCCAGTTCACTGTGGGCTGGCGTTTGTCGTTTTGTGCGCCGTTCCGTGCGCAGGCATCCTCCGCTTCTGTCGTCTCCTCCGTTTTGATGGCCGGGCTGGAGGGCGGGGGGATCGATGTGGTGTAGGAGGAATTGATGGTATCCGAACATCTGGTGTTGTTGGATGCCGTGCTTGAGGGCGGCACTTGGTATTGCTGCGCTTGCGTGTTCGGTGGCAGTTGCTGTTGGTGCTGGGTATAGGGAGGGGGGGGGGTAGTCCTCGGGGTCTCCGGCGGGGTCTCCAGGGTTGTCCTTCCTGCTGGCCTGGCCGCCGGAGTGGCGGCTTGTGCTGCGGCCGCAGCCGTGGAACTCCTGGTCCGGGGGGATTTCCTGGGCCTGGGATTCGATTCCTGAGGCTCCTCTCGGGTGTTCCTTTTTCCTGTTGGCATTGTCCTGGATAGCTTCTGGGCAGGAAACTTTCACAGATCGATCTAACACGGTGGGTCCTTGGGCACGGGAATCCAAATTGGCTACTTAGCCGTGTGTTTGGCTGGACCAAACTATGGATCCAATCTAGAGGGAATCCTATGGATGGGAGTGAATCCGCAAGAACTAATGATGCCTCTGCGCTTCTTCAAGGAAAACGAGAAAAACGGAGGGGATTGATGTTAGTAAAATGAAAGAGTGTGAAAAATATAGAAAAAAAGGAAAGGGAAAAAAAAAAGATTGAGACAAGACTGAACTAGTATGGAAAGGTGGTTTTTGATTTTAATAACTCGTCCTCTAATTATTTTGTTCGTGAATAGATGAAGGTTGAGGTCCCGGGAATTTCGGGAGTTTCAGGAGTCTTGGGGGAGAGAGGGTTGGGAGGGCCAACACACGCTAGGGGGAAGAGATATAGGATAGAATGGCCGAAAGATGTCAGAGGTTGTTGTGGTATAGATATAGAGGGAATTCGCGCTTGTTCCTCCTCCTCTTCGATCACTGCGGCGAGTGCCTTTTTAAACTTCAGAGCATTGTCCATCAGTACATGTAGCAATAATCCCATAACTAATAACTTAAGGGAGGGAGACATGGATCCGTCTACCGTACGGTACACTGTTGCACTTACGGTTGCACCACCCACAACCGTAACTTTCCCCACCGTAAGTCATGGCGACCTGTTGTACCATTGCAGGGAAGGCTGTGTGTGTGTGATGATTTCGCCTTACTTGTAGTAGCAAAAAAAAGCAAAGAGGTAGTAGGGCGACAGAAACTGGAAATCCCCCCCCCTTCTCGGCGCACCCCATAGAGCAAGTACTCGTACTGTACTTGAATAGCGCCAGCTCGATTTTGATCTTCTCTCTCATGTTGGTAGTTCGCCGAGATTCGGTTAAGAGAGTGTTCCATTCACTAATGAACTTGCAGTAGAGCATATACTTGTATTATTATTGAAAGCCTCCATGTACTAGTTCGAGTAGATTGGATTCAACAAAGAATCATACTTACACACCCTGGCACAGATCAAGGCCTCGACCGGTGCAATGATACATCAGAACTTTAACTAGCAGTAAAAAGGCTCTACGGTAGGTGCGCGAATCCCCTGCCTATCGCAACATAGGTGGGGTGGAGGGAGTGCTTTGCTGCAGCTACCGTAGTTAGACTAAAGTTTATCTCGGAGGTCCTCAGTCGGTATCCGCGACAGGCTGGCTATCATAGGCAAGGTTCTAGCAGCATCCCCATATCATCCCGGATGCTATTGATGCCTGATATCTGAGCCTTGTAGCCTTTCAGATATATCGTTGGAAATTCACAGACGAACACTTTTATTCCTGTTCACCATTATCCGTTTCTCTCGGGGTCTCTAGAGACACCTCCAAAAGTGACCACACCCACGGGAGACGTTTGATATAGGTTGGTTGGTTGTGAGCTAGCAAGAGCGATACTACCATGACGGCCAGATTTACAATGTGACCTCGGAATTTCCCTCGTTGCTGGGGGACGGCCCAAGGCTCTCGCGAAGTGGGTGAACGAATTCGTCAATGAGAGGCGACAGCCCTAACATATCCCTCCGCCCACGATGGGGATGATCGGTGCTCAATGCAAATCATCTGGAGGTGATGATTGTGGTTGACGGATGACCCTTGGGGACATCCTCATGCGGTTCGCATATATTGTTTTCCCACCTCCCCACAAGTTTGACAAGAGCCTAAGTTAAGGTGGGGAGAAAATCCGTAGTTGCTCATCGCGACTAAGCGTGATCGCTTGACGAGCAGTCCAGGATTTGGGGTAGGGCAAGCATTGTTGTCATAAGATACCGTGGCCAGCATGTTTGCTGTTGTTTTTCCGGGGAGATCGTAGCCTAGGGTTTATCATGGCACAGGTATATAATAGCATACCACTACTGCTGGTATAGAGGTGCTTTTGCTATGATACTCTAAATGCGGGACGGGGGAGCAGACTGGGGGTGCAACGATTGTTGGAAGCGTAGTCTAATATCATCATGTTGCCTATCTTTCGTAGTCCTGGCATTGGAGTTTGGATTTTATATATGTACAGTACAGTGTTGAAGTTGAGTTACCTACGGTAGATGGGTTGTCGCAGTGAATTCTAGCATAATGACACAATATAGTGGTATGGAAAAGAGTGCTCCCACAATCAATACTATTATAGTGATTGTGACAAGAACAAAGGATTGAGCCGCAACAGCGCCTCAACATCTTGCACTCGTGACTACATCAATGATACCTCCCTCTTAAAACGAAAAGCTACTTTATCCTCACGCAATGGTGCGGCTAGGCAGACACCTCTGCCCGATCATCATGTACCGTAAATCTACGGGCACATTCTTGGGAGTCTCTTATCGGTAAGAAATGGAGTCCCCCGTCCGTCCCATCACCCCTAGGCAGCGGACCGGGGCCATGGCATGTTAGCCCTGCGCCTGTCTCGGGGCACATATTCCATACGAGGGGGGGGTAACGCGAGGGGCTACCGGTACCGTGTCGGTCGCCAAAATAGCTTGTGCCATTTATTGTCCAACTACTATAGTTATCCTGGGGGCGGGCGGTGGGGAGCACCCGGATAGTCAGTACTCGTACCAGTACTTGTATTACCCCGTTTGGTCCAAAAATAGTACAACTTTAATAGCTTTTCCGGGGCTGTTGGCAGTCGTTGGAGCGCACTCGAGTACGACTACCGGTACCGGCATTGGCACAAGGATAAACGACTGCATTACGAGTATCGGTGCGTGCTGCTTTGTCGAAGGAAATCTGAGGGCTGCCGTACCCCTGTTGATCCCGCCCAAATATCTACAGCCGCAAGACCTATGTTTTCCGATTTTATGAACAGGGCATGTCTTGTCCGATGATCTGCAGCGAGTGACCCCCGCTATCTTCGTCATCCCCAGATTCCCAGATGTGGTTGCAGGAGATGTCACTCGCAATCGGCGCCTGCGACAGCGGTGGGGTGCGCAGTGCCGTGTGATGCGGCGGTAAAAAGAGAGTCAAGATATCGGAAAGGGTTTGCGAATCCACTATTTGATTCCATTTTTCAAACACCATCGATAGCCGCCAGTATACCGAGTGCCGGATTCCCTTGAAACAGCGTTTCCTTAGGAGCCCAGATATGTTTGGGTTCAGATATTGCTACGCACTGGCGATGCCTGGGCGGCTGGAAATGTCGGAGGGGGTGTTACATATTTAGTTCTATTTAGAAATATTTCTTGTGGTGGAACGTAAGCAAAGCCAACGTGACCTGCGGTCTACTAACGATTAGAATGATAGCGGGGCGATTGAAATCATTTGGATTGTGGGTGAGGGTGGGTACGGTAGGATCATATGGTCTCTATTTGTTCGCATAGCTCCGCACTTTCTGTTTCAGATAAGGTCCCAGAGTAGTCTAGATCTTCTCCGCAATGAGGGGAACGAAGCGATTGCGGGGTCCGGAGCAGTGCCGTTATGTACGAGTACTTTGGTTCATACTTGAGCGCCTGCTACGCAGCACGTGGGGTGGGGTGGTGGGGGTATATACAAGTACCGGTACTCGTACAATACAGTATTCGAGTGTGATATAGGCACCCATAGCGGTGGGGGATGTGACCAGACTCGGACCTGTGCGACGGCGGCGCCGCAAGAATAAATCGTCCCTTCCCGGGCAGCCGAATCCTTGAAGGCAACTGCCGAAAGGATCGTGCCGTATTATTATCATGCGGGTTGCTATAGTAACCGGCAAAGGTATTACCGTACGGGCATGGTTTGGTAGGGGCCATGAGGAGTACGATAACAGGGGGGGCTTGAAGTACTTGTACAATGCATTATGATGCTATAACCTATTGGGTGGTGGTGACCAAGCTGGCTGAGCTCAGGTGCCAAGCGAGTGAATCTTTGAGAGATCCCGCAGATCAGCTGCTGGACAAAAAGGGAAAGATCGATGACTGAATTTTGACTCCTTCCCCCTCCCGCTCCTTTCCCCTGGCCCCCCCCCCCAGAGCTTTGCCTTCGAGCCGCAACTCTACGAAATCTCATTCCAACTCGCACTCTAGCGAGACTATCTAATAGGGCTGGGTTAGCCTAAATTTTGGTCCTTTCATCATCAGAAAAACCCCCGAACGAGCACCAATTGGCTCCCACCGGGCGAAGCCTTATGTGTCTACGATGACTGGTGGCCCCTCATACAGGGGAAGCAATCCATCACGGCTACCGGATACGGTATTCATTTACTGATTGTCCAACTAGCGGTCGCAGCCGTCGAAGCGAGTATATATATATATATACTCTTGCTCATAGAAGCTGAAATCCTCTCAAGGGGATTACAGGCAACAGAGAAGAGGGCAGAAGAGGGGGTCGAGGTTAAGTGAGGATCTCGTGGGTGCGGAGCACGGATCAGTGTAAGTTACATGCGCACAGTTTTCTTGGTCGGGAGGACTGACTGTGTTTTGCAGTATGATACCATGAATCAACTCTCCGGTGCCCTGAGTTGTATCGAATTGACCGACTACCCGTACCAGAAGTGAAGCCTGAGGGTGAGTGATTACCCGTGAGATCAGCTGGACGTGAAATTCCCCTGGCCGCCTACCAAGTCGGGGAAATGGCGCCTCCAGCTACCGTAGGACGTTGGGGGTTGCCTCTCCCGGTGAGATTTGTTATGATTTCCTTTCATCCCCTTACAAGTAGCGGGAAGCTGAAGCCATTTTTTTCGCACTGTTTGCCCCCTTGATCTCAAGAGGGGAGTTCTGGACTTCTTAGTCCGATGCCCGATTATTACGGTTGCTACATGTACTTGTACTAGCTGATTCTTTTAATATCCGGACACTTTGGCGCCAAGCCTGATACAAATCAGCTCCAAGGTGTCCGGACACTTTTGAAATCGGCGAGTACTCTACTCGTACAACAGTAGCAGGCAAGGAGTATCAATAACAAGGGTGGTGAGTTTGTGCTCGAGTCCCGGTACTCGAGTCCCGGCACTTGTATGAGCGCTCAGATACGCACGGATTTTTCGCCTATGCGAGTACGGTACTCGAGTACCGGTACACAAGTATTTTGCGAATCCCTGTTATCGGGTACAGTACTGTTTCACACCGCCCAAGTCGGTTTTGCTGTCAACAATACTTGTACTTGTAGCAGTTCGATAGTTGCTTTCGGTTTGGCGCGCTTAGAATGATACCGAGTTTTACTCGGGCACTGTCTCATCCCCGAGATAGGTAACAAGCGCCCTAACATGCGATAGGACTTTGAATTTCGTATGGGTATACTGATGCGCACAGGTAATCGGCCATAGCCTACATTCAATTAATCCATGTGATGAACCATAGGGAACAGTGAACAGTGCTACTTGCCTGTAGCAGGTGCTCATGTTGCCGGATTGAAGTCGCGTTTTTTGGCACGCCACCACTAAAAGAACGCGACTTCAATCCCGCGACATGAGCGCCTATAGTTTTACCCTAGTCGCTGCGTCCCCGAATTGGAATGCTGTGAGGTATCATACTGCGCTGTGAGTTCAGTTGAGCGGCTCCGTCGGCAGCGTCCATCCACCTTGCAGGGCTTGGCTGTGCAGAATTAAAAAAATATCTGGCCATAACTTTGAGGTTTCTCAAGAAATGAACATTCTTGTGAGGAGCTCTTTAGGGCTCGGGGAATTGCCCGATGCTGGGCTTATTTTTGCGCTCACTCACCGCCCCATAGCCTCCGGAATGGCCGGAAAAGGCCGCACGATGAGCCGCCGCTAGCCGATTGGGCACCCCCAGACCACCGCCCACAAAGATAAAGCCATTCTCACTATAATGGCGAAGGGATACTCAAATATACATACTGCCTGTGGTTGGCAGTTGGTATATAGAGGGTTTCATTTGAAAATTTGGTTCCCCCTTGGCTATACAATTTGGGCATCATCAAAGTCGCTTGCTAAAAAAATTGAGGATGGGGGAAAGCTTGTTTCATCAATCACCTCTTCCACCAGCCGTGAAACTACTGGCTGAAGCTGGGGTCATGCCTTTAGAGGAGCAATCTTATATTGGGTATCTCTTTGTATCCATCTATCTATACTTTCACTATTGGCTAAGGTGGTCACTGGCGGGTCTAAATCAGGGAGTTGGGTGTTTGAATTTGGTCCTCCAATCCCATACTGAGCTGGGCCACTTACGACATTTAGGAATTCCGGTACAGCCGCGGCATTTCTACGCTAAAATCGCTAGGTGTGTAAGTCATCGGCTAAAATTATCGGAGCGGACTTCAGCCAGTCAGCGGACGGAGTGCGCATTAAAGCTGGTGTAGTTCGCCAGCTACACCCGCAAGGCTTTGAAAACTTACTTTGAGAGGGTTCCCGAGGTCTTGAACTGTCCTTTGAGTGCCGGGGGATCTGCGATGCCTTTGTTCGAGACAATGCACTGTTCCGAGAAAGCCCTTTCGATCATCCCCACATATATGGTCGGAACAAGGGGGTGGCGGAAGGGCCTCAGCTGCGACTACCTTAAACCGCCAGGTTAATCTGGCAGTCCCTCCGCGGATAGGGAGTCGTACAAATTAAGCTATCTCCGAACAGCGTCCTATGGGAGGTAGGTATTGGCTTAACAAATTCTGGCTGTCTCCGCCAATACTGGCTCGTTACGGCACCGGCATGGTACGCCTATCATATGGTATGGAATAATGGCGATCTCTGAAAGCGCTTTTTTGAGACAACATAATGTACCGCCGCGCCATGGCCTGTGCGAATTCTCCTTACAGTGGTACCTCAGAATCTCTTCCAAAGCGGTCAAAAACGTCTACCACGGGGAGTCTTTTAGGGCTCCTGTGACGTGGTGAGTTCGCTCGCTCGGGGTGTTTTAAGCTGGATATCTCGGAGCATTATTATTTCGCCGTCGCCAGGCGGTTGCATCGCACCGGTAAGCCATTATGTTGCAATACCGGTAGTATGATAGGACGCTTTGGAGGTTATAGGTAGTGAGCCAAGGATGGCATTACTGTACTACGATAGGGCGTTATCATGTCATCAGATTCTATATATCGTTGAGGCTCTGTATAGGGTGCTGTGGTATCACTTGGGCACCTCTTGGGGCTCAGGGACGAATGAGTCATAGGTGACTGCTTGCTCCCAAGCTCCGGGTTCTAGATCTTGAGCTATAGAAACTTTCCCCAGCTGCGTGACCCCCCCCTCCCAACAGGCTACCGGTACTTAAGGCACCGGAGGTCTGCAATGGCTTTTGTTCTTTGGGGTGGGTTATTTTCTGCACGATGTCACTATGACTCTGGATGAGTGAGCAGTGCTACTCCGACGAAAAGCCTATCTTGAGCTCCCATGATACCTGTATCCTGAGGCATCCATCCGCGCAGTGAGAATGAGTAGGAATACTTTTTTTTTCTCTGTTCATTTCTCTTTTGTGCTGCGGTTTGTTGTTGGTATGTACATAGGGTGTTAGAGGCTCTTCAACTCGGGCCGCTGTCACTACCCTTATCGGCCGAGGGTCGAGAAGACGGGAAGGACCGCCAGAGTAGAAATCTCGGAAACGAGGCCTCCTATCTGGCGTGTAGTAGGCTAAGCTTTTACGCACTTCAACAAAAAATAGAAAGAAAGAGCCTTGGGCCATCATCTAAGCTCCTCCTCTCACATCATCAAGTGAAATAGGGAATCAGGGTCAGCGGAGCACCTCTTAGTGGGCTTGCGCAGAGCGGCCTAATTGAAAAGTTGAGCCAACCCCCCCCCCCCCTTCCTCCCAAATATCTATTGGGTGAGTTGCCTGCGATATTACGCTTGTAACGCCTTCTCTTCACCTCGATTTCAATCGCATCATTCATCACTAGATATGACGATCGAATCGGGGTCTTTTCCGGCAAAATGGGAGAATAGTGTTTAGTATCATATACTGGGGATTATAGCTGCGAGAATAACGACAACAAAAGTATAGGACAAATGTCAGGGCGGGCCTAAGCCCAGGGTTTTTTGGTAGGGGGGGTATCATAGTCTAGGCGGGGGGGGGTTGGCGTTCCGAGTGGGGCTACCGCAGTCGAAACTCCAATGGGCTATTCATCTATCGCACACTTTTGGGACAACCATAACTACTATACTGAGCGCCGGTCATTCACGAGGTTGGATATGTCGAAGTTCTTCATATCTTAGTGAGTACCATAGTTGAATGAGTGCAATCAGCCGACACATTATTTTTTTTTTTTTATTCCTCTTTGTTTCATAAAATTTGCGGCTGATGGGAAAAGAAGGCGGCAATATGCGGGGTAGATGGGATTGTGGCTGGTACAATTGTGCGAACTCGGGGTGATCATACCGGTATTTGAGTAGTTGTGCGATTTCTCGACTTGTACAGGGGGGCTCCAGCTGAAAGGGTGTGTAGCGAGATGCGGTTCCAAAGGGAACAACCGGAGCAGTTTTAACTTTTTCTTCCCAGGAACGTTAAACCGCACTTCATGCAGTGCCGAGTAAGGGGGTAGAATCGCAATCAGGTATTTACAATACCATACCGGTACACTCACACCAAGGCAGAGGAAGGCAGTAAAATAGACTAATACAATTCCAGCTTGAAATCAGCAGGGCGAATCCCGGGAAAATCCTACCTTATCGGGTAGCCCAAAGAGGGGGTCCGGTTCTGTAAGCTCGCAGATGCGGCTCCGTTCAAATTCATGCCATACTGTATCTATCCTTCGCATCCGGAGGGGGGACGCTGTGCGCAAGCCTAAGTCGATAGATAGGATTGTGACAGCAGGTTTTGGCTTGGGATTCGCATATTCTATCGGCCCTATGCGCTTCCAGACTCCTGGACGGGATTCTCTCACCCTCCCCCTCCCCCCCTCTTCTTCTCTGGCGGGAATACCGGTATATCGGTGAGCAGTGAGCCTGTTTTCAGTTCGGTTCTGGTAATTGGTTCCGCAGCTGTGAAGCGTGGCAAGAGTGGAGGAGCGTAGTCCATGATAAGGGCAATATCGGCGCTGGCTCTTTGGTGATGGGAGAGCCGCCACCGAGTTAGCGGGGATTAGTGGATTTTTTACTCGGGAGGGATAACGCACCCCTGGCGGTTCCTACAGTTATCTTGTCTTACGGGTAGATTTGGGGTTAGCGGTTGCGGACTGTCGCTGGAGTACCTGTATGTAGGTGACTCCCGGTACTGAATCCGATACTCCAGTGCTCGAGTAGAGATGACACTAAGTTAGCCGATTGTGGTAAGCGAGATCTACTGGGACTCGGGTACCGGCCCTGGTCAACTTATGCTATGATACCACCGTGAGGGCTGAGAGAAAGCGAGGCCTTTTTTTTTGTCTGATCAGCCTTGGTGGCGCCTTTGTGGGAATTCTATGATAGTTTTTGCTTAGTCAAGTGGGGTCGAGTTCTTTAGCACCGTGGCGTTTGAGGCGCAAAGAGGAATCTTGACGCGTTCGGTACCGAACAAAGGAAATAAGTCCAAAGAATGACAATCTGGATCAATTAATTCTGAAAGGATGAAAGGATTATGTGAAATCGAGTCTGGATCCACCTCCTCCGCCTGTGCTGTAGCTGGCCGGCCAATCCACCAAGCCTTTCGCTGCGCTGTGTTTTTCGCTATGCCCTCGGGTTCTATGGGACAATGAATAGCGGGGGGGGTCGGGGCTGCGGACGGTGCACCGGAAAGTCCTGTGGCAAACATTGACTTCTGGTAAGGCTGTTCGCTGTGCCCCTCATGTTCGTCCCTGTACAAGTACGATGGTATGCTGTGATGTTTGAAAAAAAAGCAAAGAACATAAGGGTCATCAAGTGGGGGTCGGGAACAGAGCCGTCGCTTAGAACGCCCGACCTGCGAGCGAAATAATGTATCTGCCCGCTCGCTGTACAGTACTTGATATGACTAAGTTATCTCGCAGTCCTGAGCTATTTTATATAAGCTTGACATTCTCTCTAGGTTGTCATTTACTAACGTATTTTACTCCGATATACTTGTGCTGCGCTTGGGGTTGGTAATTGATTGCCTGCCAGCTCAAGTAACTCACTATCCAATTGTTGCAGGGTATCGATGAGCACAGTGCCGGCGCGATATCCAGTATCCATTAGTAAGGATATCCCCTCTCTCCAAGAGGTCGTCCCACTTTTGGGAGTTGTACTAACTTGTTACGGTCGTTCAGATTATTTACCGTTCTGGGCATTGATACTTCTGCCAGAACTTTCGGAGGCTGGAGCGGGCGCTGCAGGTACAGTACAGCACTCAAGTACCTACGTACGTAGGCGCATAGCAGAGGCGATCCCAATTTTCCTTTGGTGTGAACGTAACCGGATTAGGGACTAATGTTCTCTCCTTTTTCGTTTTATTTTCTGAAGGTGGGAAAAAGTCAGGCGTATTCTCTACCCCACCCGCCAACAGCGGCTCCACGATATATCATACGATAACTGCTGTCCGGGTGGCCAAAGCGGCCTACTAGCCGATCAACCCCCCTCTTCGCCTCAATTAACCCGTAACCCGCGGTACTGCACATGGGCTTCGCTGTGCTCAAACTTCGCCCTGAAGTGAAAAGAGAGTCGGTGTGGGCATAGTGCGGGTGTTGGTGTTGGGGCTCGACTACACCCGGCGGAATTGCGAAGAATTAGGCCCGGGTGATTACCGGGATACTGCTCATGAGAGTATGGCGTTTGGCCCCTGCTTGCCTGCACTTCACATCGCGCGGGGGCCGGCTACACTACCCACTCGCGATGTGCTCCTGGTGGGAATGATAATCCGGATACCCCGAAAGCACTGCTAAGCCTCGGATTCCGGCGGGGTAAGGGAATTTATCGGGGGTTGGAATGATGGGTTGGTTTGCGGTGTCCCCCGGTTACTCAGGAACTTGATTCTCAAATTTAGGGGGTCTTTTGAGGGGTTCTGGGCTTCGTTGTCGGAGCCGCTTTTTTTTTATAGTTATTTTGGGCTATGTCATTCTCATGTACTTGGGGCTTCTAATTTTACTAGGAGCACAGATAACGCTGTAGTGAGGTTGGAGGAAACGCTTCTAGAGATACGTCCCTAGACCCTGAGCAAGGGGCGATGCCTTCTCAACATCGGTATCTATGGCTTCCTTGATAGTACACTTCTGCATCCATGCCTGTAAAAGGCAATTGAACAAGAAAAGTACGATTTAGGCTTGATGAGCTGTCAATTCACCTGTAGGGCACTTGACAACACAGTTGAAGGTCGAAACCGTCACCCTCATAGCTTACATAACCGAGCTGCCCGATAGGTTTTGAGGTTATCGTAAGACCCCAACGCACCAGACTCTAGTGAATAGGCTGCTTTATGGCGTTGCCAGGCAGAGAGGTTTTCCGGATAAGTTTAGCAGAATCTCAGGCACACCCGGGGCCAGAATTGTCGCAGAAGGAGCCTCGTTGCCTTTGATATCACGACTTGACTGCCTTCTCTACCGGTACCATATTTCCGAGTTACCCGGTGTAGCCGACGCTCCCCCATACCCGGCGCATGACGAACGCAATTGGGTTGGCTAATGGGATCCCCATATTTTTCAGGTGGGTTCGTCCCACCTCCCAAGTCCAGGAGGCAACCCCGGCGGGCGGGCTATCTTCCACTTGGTGAAGTTCAAATTCCTTAATTGGATAATGGTAGGTCAGCCTTTATTCAATGAGCATATTGATTCCATATGTGATATTCCGACCAATCAGAGCGATAGTATTGCCTATCGCCGGGCGAAAGGTGCATCGGGTTCGGTGATGGACGACGGGGAGACGCCCGTGAGGGGTTTTTTTGGGGGGATAATTATTTACTGAACGATCGTTGCACTCGGAATGATCTAAGCCGGACTTTTGGTAGGGGCCTTTGGCCATGGCTAGGCTTATCTGTATTGGTTACTATAACTTTGGGACCACGAAATCGGCGCGTCTCTCGGACTCTGAGGGATGGGTCCTCTTGGGAGTCGGAAGCTGACATGGCCCCCGGTCGCAAGAAACATGACTATGGTAGGGAGGTTGTCTAGCCCCGGGTTGAGAGTCACCACAAAGAGAGTCTATAGGACAATAAAGCTGTGGATAGACGCCCGCTGCGTCGATCTGATTTCTGGAGATATGGGCTGGAGGGCCATGATCCCCGGGTTTGAAGATGGGGGAGCCTTGAGGCATCGGCCTGGCACCCAAGTATCAAGTTTGCAGTGGGGATCAGAGGGCCTTGGCGCCAAGTTCACTAGAGTGCTCCTTTGTGCTTTTAGAACTCGGATAGTACCGGTACCTTGTACTTGTACGAGGACTCGTACACATTCGTCCGAATTCGAAGAGCATTATTTGTTTTTTCCTAAGTAGTGTCTGGCACTTTTGCCATCAGGGATGCAAGTGTTGTACGATAGTGGGTTTCGACGGGAAGAATTGGATGGGGAATCCCTAGTGAGCCTAGAATTACCCCGCAAAATTGGAACCAAAAGCAAGAAAAATGCCAAGAATTTACAAGGCGATGAGGCTCGGGTATAAAGGCATGCCGGTCACAAGAATAGTACTCGTAGAACTCCAGATACGCCGAGGGATCGGAAAACAGTCAGCAGAAACCTCCGCGCCGTTTGTAGCTTCACTTATTTCGATTCCGTCGGAGACCTCCTGGGAATAGCATGTCATGTTTGGAGCTACAGGTTATTGTATCGGGAGTGATTTAACTGACGTTCCACCATGCCTCGAGAACCTCCCTACCCGGCGATGGGGGCGCTTGGACGTTGCGGGGCATCAGGACACGTTAGCGCCGATTATCGCCTGCCTTGAAGTTGAGGCGTCCGTGATAAGTGGCCGAGTAACTTATGCTCCCGGGCCCCCAGGTTTGATGTCTCAGTCAGCCCAGAATGCCCCGATCTGAAACGGCGCAGCTGAAAAACCACAACATCTTTCAAATACCGTAGTCCACCGGTACCGTAACCTACTAAGGACCCCTAAGAGGTGTTACAGCTAGCCCTAAAATTTGCCCACTGGTTGCTCAAGTTAGTGTTGTCTGCCAAGGTAATAATAATATCTTGGCATTCTATCCCGGTTGGGGAGCGGAGGCGTATATCGCTACCGGATTGGGAAATGATCGCCCGCTTAATAACCCATTTTGACCTGGCGCAATGTGCTGACTTGCTATTGTAGACTGGGGGGTCCGTAGGGGCTAGCAAAGTACTCGACAGTGTCAACACAGTGCGGCTAGTTAAGAATGCGCCCCTTCAAACAGCACTTTGACACAAGAGGGGAGCGGATTTTGTGACCCAATTGGCTGGTCTTCTTTGTGGATCCTTTCTTTGGGGGGGGCGTCGCGCTGGTGCTCTAGGTTGGTTGTTCATGTTTGTTGTTGTTGTCAAATTATCGTTGTTGTTGTTGTTGTTGTCCTTTGTAACACTACCGGTATTTGGATGGCCATGCACGGCACGTGGTCGCCCAGGTAAGCTACTCCGGTACCAGCTAATGAATTTATGGCACATAGTTCTAAAACTGAGCTGCCGTAGGAGCAGCGGTAGTTGGGAGTTGGGAGTGAGATTCACAGCGGCTTCACGATCTTTGCTCGTGGGCCGCGATCGTGTCTGCAGGCTAGATGTAGTAGTGCATGTCGGGCTTGGCATAGTGTTGTACACACAGCGGAAGCTATCAAGCTCGAGCTACGGTACTTGTATGGGACCGTGCATGTTTTGGAAGCAGGAATGTGCCTCGGACTTACCGTGCTTGCATATATACAATTCGTAGGGGATCATGGTACGTACGGGTGCTCGGGAATGTGTTTTTGTACTACCTTAGTACTCGTGCTGGGCGAGAAGAACTTGAGCATTTAAGGGGAAAACAGGGATAGGACGGAGAGGTGAGACATATCAGGAGAGGTCTGCGTACATTGGTAAATATCGATAAACAAGCCCTATGGTGTTGGAGAGGTATCAAGCTCTTGAACCTCCGTTCTTGAATATCTCTTCTATTATTCATCAGATAATAAAGAATACCCTTTCGAGGGGGGGGTTGAAACAAAAGGTTTAAACTAACTCTAATGTTTAGGAATTAGGCTAATACTTTTAAGCAATAAAGTCAATCCTGATTTAACTATGAATACTTCCAATTGAGCCAGCAGAACCTTTTATAAACAGTAGTGTTATGTCTAAGCTTCATAATACCATGCTTGTTAGATTTACCTGAAGATTACTGGTGACCTAACTTGAAATCTTGGACAAATACTTTATACAATATAATATAATAATATTATCTCCAATAATATGTTAGCTGTATAATATTATAAAATAATAATAATAATAATATTTGATTTATTGACATGCCTACTACATACTCTTCTCTATAACTTGAACAGTAATAATATTCAGTAAGTCCACCTACAGTCAAGTATCTCTTCCTAAGATAAACAAGCTATATAGAATATAGTCCTATGAGAAGACAATCTACAAAGTTTTCCAAATAGAAGGTTTAAGCTATTTTCACTATGTAGTAAGAATAAAGCTACATTTTCAATAAGTAATAAAAATAATCACAGTTAGCCTTCATACTTTTTTAATATTCCTACTAGACTTAACTATTTTATACTATAAAAGCTAGGATTCTATTTGTTTAAAGACATTTAATAGAAATTTGTATTGAATTAGAAATGCTAAAACTGCCAGTGTGGTCATGGTATTCTAGGACTTTGTTCTTGTTATGAGGAATAGCAACCAATGAGTGACTTGCACAGCGGTGAATAGGAACACTGAGGGACTCTGTGGGGACTGTGGTAGGACGTGCACAAAAGCGTATGGTAAGGTAAAAACTGCTTCGCTCTCCCTCTCTCTAAACTAACGGTAAAGACAGGTGTATAAGTAAAACATAAACAACGTATCGCCATCATTCCATGAATCACCACACCTATCCGTATTCTCCAAAACATGCTATCCTTTCCTCCATACACTCCCGTAGTAACAAAGGAAAGACATGTCCGGAGAATCTTCCAACCTTGTAACCGGTACTAGTACTCGGTTAAGGATTTTGTTTTATGTTTTGTTTTAAGTATCGCTTTGATACTTGGTATGTTTGAAGTATCATTTTGATACTTAGTTTGTTTTATGTTTTGTTTTAAGTATCACTTTGATACTTGGTTTGTTTGAAGTATCGTTTTGATACTTAGTTTGTTTTATGTTTTGTTTTAAGTATCGTTTTGATACTTGGTTTGTTTTAAGTATCGTTTTGATACTTAGTTTGTTTTATGTTTTGTTTTAAGTATCGCTTTGATACTTATGTTGTTTTACCAAAGTGTATCGCTTGATACCTTTGATTGATTTCGTTCATGCTAGACATGAACAGATTTGTGTATTTAAAGACCGTCCTATTCCACGATGGAAAGGACAGACTTCGACAGACAGTATTTCAATATACTTGGTTGAACGGTTACTCTTTAGTTTTCCCAGTACACCCCCGAAGCCTCCTTTAGTTCACACAGCTCTCGCCTCCTCTCTGGTAGAGCAGGCCACCTGTCTACTATCGTACCCTCTCTCGAAACGTGATTAGCATCTAGCGAACACGTAACAAACCTCCACACTAGTCTATCAAATATCGGAACTCTTCGCCAGACTCCCGAAACCTCCACAATCTATCTCAATTGACCAACGTCGATCTAGAACCTTCAACATTTGTCTTAGAAGTTAGATAAAATATGAATATAAAAGATAATAAAATGTATTATCATAAAGATATTAGAACTATAACCATGATAGAGTACTTGAGTATTCAAGATATACTAATAGGTTTGGTTATGTTTGTGTGTTATTATATTGCTTGCTAACTACCTTGTAATATAGTATTCGTTAAGCCTAATTTCTCAAACCATATCTCTTTTGTATTTACTAACATTCTATCCAGTTTAAGTTATATTGTGTAGTGCTTAATTATGGGCAATTGTGATACTTTGTAGCTTTGCTGTATACTCAATATTACTTTGTAAATAATCTGAAGTTAGTTCATAGTTAAAGTTCTGTGTTATTGAATGTTTTTATTTTACTAGTTATACTAATTAGAAGAAATTAAGTTACTAGTAATAGGTATTAAGCTGTAAGTAATGTTGCAGAAATAGATATACAATAGAGTATAATATTATTCTATAGTCCTCAAATTACTTTTAAAGTTATTTATATCATAACAATAAAGTTATAATTATTATAGTATGACAATATCATGATAGGGTTGCAAAGTTAAGTTGAGCCGCAAGGTTATCGTGAAAAGCCACAAAGTTTTGTTGAGCTGCAAAATTACAACCGTAAGCCACAAAGTCATATTGAGCTGACACGCAGTGCCCGTGTTTGCTAGTAAGCGAGCAGCCAGGGGTTGTGATCGCTAGCCACAACCTTGGCACGAGTAGACGGCAGGAACCATACAAGCGAATGGTTCAGCCAAACCAGGGTTTGTACTCGTACAGTAAATTTAACTACGCGAAACCGTACGAGTACTGCCAAGCGGCCCATAAGTCAAACTTGCCAAGACACAATCTCAAATTGCGATTTCAAAACCAAATCGCGCAGCCAAACGCCCCCGTGGGCAGTAAAGTACGCAAATGGGTAAGAATTTATTCTGGTTTTTTATGTAGGGGTGCATACGGAAACTTATTAGACACCAGCTGAATTACCACGCACGGTTAATTTACGTGAGTGAACAATACGCCAGATACGGTACCTCAGCTGACCGGGTCAATCTGATATCGATCCTTGATTCATTCGCTGGTTCCCTTCGGTGAGCGCATATCTAGAGCGCCTGGTAAAAAAAAAAAAAACAGACCCGAGGATGAGAGATATTGATTAGTGGAGCTTTTTATTGGTTGCTGTCTTGTGCCATTCTATTCTGTGTTCCAACCCCCCCTGTTTTCCGATTTTATTTTATTTTCTTTCCGGAGGCTGTAAGTGCAAATTATTTGCACCTTCTAGGGTTGTTGGAATCCTCCCAGTTGACCCTCCCTTCTGGGGATTCCTGCAGGCTACAGTGCTAGTACGAGTACAAGTACTACCGATACTCCTGCACTTCGCCTGGCTTTGGAGGAATGTGTTTTACAAAAAATGACATTCTGGTGGAAGCCTAAGGTATCGATAGAGCGGGTTCGGGAGATGGAGGCATAGTATCAACCTCACCTTATGGATCTCCTTGCAAACTCTACTCTGAAGTCTTCTACGGTAGGGTATCACGACTTCTATGACGTTCGCGGGGCGAATAGGTTTTGTAGTCGTGCTGTTACACCAAAAAGCACCTGTAGCAAAAAAACGCCCTCGAGCGTAGCTTCGTCACTTCGCAACCTAAAATACACAAGCTCAAGTGCAGCACATTACTAAATCCTCCGGAGGGGCCCGGGGCCTGTTTGACATCCCCTAACTAAACCCTTGTGTTTGGGGGAAGTAAATTCACCTTGAGCTCTCAAGCACAGGAGTCTCTCTGGTCTACTCCGTACACTACTGTATCCCTAGGGGTTTTTAGAAGATTCTCAAAAGACTAATGCGTGGAGAGCTGTGTGCGGTAAATTGATACTTGTGCCCTGTACTGTACAAGGGGGAGGCGCGCAACTAGGGGGAGTAACTAAGTCTAGCCGCGATCCGCTGCAGAGGGAATACTAAACCCCCAAAAAGCAAAAAGAAGAGAAAAGAAGAAAATTCACAGTTGGGGGGTAGTTCCAGCACCCCTTGCCTGTACCCTCTAAGAGTTTATCAAGAGAAGGGTAGACTTCTACTTGGTGCGTAACCTACTGGTGCACTGTAGAAGTGTAGATCGCACTTGTGGAAGAGAGCTCGCAGGATACGATAGTTTTTGGAGCTTGATGTCCCGTAAGGCTTGAACAACAGTTGGGTGCTACGGCGGGTTGAGGCGGGAGAAGGAAATACAGGGCCTGAGGGGTCTGCACTGGGCTCCACACCACTATGCCGCGGGAGGGTAGAGGGATTTTTGGGATGCAAGGAGTTGGGGTAGCATGATGAGGGCAATGACTTACCGTATGGGGGTATGCCGCATCTCCCCTTCGCTCGTAATTATGGTTACATACGCGGCTGCGACCGTGTATTTTAAATCAATAACCAATAGAACTACATCCCGGGTTCCACGATGGGTTGGTTTGGTTGGCGTCTTCTAGCTGCTCTCCATGGGTTGGAAACGCTGCTCGGAGAAATATTGTTGCCTAGTAACAGGACTTTATTGTTTTCTGTTGGTATCGGTGGGGTACTAGCACGCCCCGGATTTGATTCGTGAACTCCCAGCGTGAGGTGCTGCTAGGCTAGCGCGTTTTTGCTGTGATATTTACACTCTTGTTGTCCATAGTGCGTGTGATTTGGCTATCATTGCTTATTTGTCCTATGTCTACTCTTCTATTTTTTTTGGTTCGCGAGTCATGAGAGAGACTGGGGGAACCCAGCCTTGTTCTTGCATTTTTACACGCTGGTATATATATACATTATATAGGTGAGGGATATCGTAACTAATTTGTTGGTTTGGGGAGTCAAAACTCAATAGGGGGCTATTTTTTGCCGGGTGGCTATATAATTTGTTGTCCCCTTAGAAACCTGGAGGGGACACCTCTGAGAAAGCCCATCCATCTCCTTTGATTTATGCTGAAATTTTGCTAGTGGCCCTAGACATGGTGTATTGTGCGACAATTTTCTAGGGGCGCTGTGTTTAATATCGGTGCCTTGGTAATGCCGTGCGATCCATCCTCTTTACTTCTTATCTACTGGAGTATTGATTAGAGACAAGGTGGTAAACAGTAATTTTCGGGATGTCTATTTTCTTTTGATCAGCACAGTAACTAGTCTGACTCCGGTTCCTTTATTTTTTTTTTTAGTGCCTCTTCCCCTTACTCGTTTTTCCTTTCAGCCCCCCCCCCCGTGGCTTCTCTCTCAGCTGAACTACTGACGTTTCTGCGTCGGGGTTTGGCCGGCGATGGTACTGAACCGCCCTAGTTTGATTGTGTTAGACACTTTGTTCACCGAGGTAGCTCGGGCACGGCTGTGCATCAATATCATTTTTCTGGAATCCGCGGATCGCTCGCCACCCCACCTTCTCCCGCGATGCCCTCTGTCGAGACCCGGGTCTTAAGACGCTTTCCACAGATCCCACTCACCAAGGTTTCCGTTGCCCTCGCAAACCGCTGCCAGAGGGATGGGCTATCGCTCCGCTGTTCCCCTCCTCTGCTCCCTTTTCCATGGGACCTCAGCTTCCTATGGCGCCTGGGCGGGGAGCGCTCCTGCTGCGCGATCGCTGGGCCGGAGTATCGGACGCGGCGCAGCAGCCTATCCAACTCCGCGCTCATGTCGAAGAGTATCTCCATTGAGAGCTGCAAAGATCGACGAGCGCCGTGGTAGGAGATCTTGCCGTGGTCCAGGGCGGCATTTGTGCTCTCCATCTCTTCGATTATTCCCTCCATCTTTCGCATGTGCATCGATAGGCTGGGGGGATTCGCATGAATGAGGATCTCACGACATGTGTTTTCTAGTTGGGCGCGGACCCGATAAGCCATCCCGACGTGCCACCCTAAGGGAGATGGCGGGGGCGATCCGGGAGGAGACCAGGATTCTCTATGGAAAGTTTTGGAAAAGCGTGAAACCCTTGGTTCTAAGGCTCCTACTGTACCTGCGAACATTTTTGGTGTGAGCTGGGTGGTTTTTGGTGGTGTAGATAGTTGGGGGGGGGGGGGCAGTGTGAGCGATGGCGGCCTGATGGCGTGGTTATAGTGGCGATAGTGATAGTAGTGCTGGTGGAAGTTGGCGGCACTTTCTAGCGAATCTTTAAGCGTTTTATGTCATACCTTGGGCACTTCAAGGCCCCTACAGAGTTGACATGAAAGAGTCTATAGAGTATTGAATCTTGAATGGGAAGTCTCTCACTACGATTCCAAGTCTGTGATTTCCCAACCTTATTCAAACTTTGGGGGCTTTGGGGATTCTTGGCGGGCACACTCTGTGTCATTTTCAAACCTAACTACTGGTAACCCAGGCGAGTGATATCTCATGATGCTACTCTCTGAGTGTTGTTGATTTTGGGGTATTTTAAATTATGAGTGGTGCGTTCGCCTAGGAGTCCGCCCCCCCCGAAAGCGCGTGTGAGAATATGCAGGCCGAATCAGTTTATCCGTCTCCCTCTAAGCCTTCCCCCCTCGACAGCGCACAAAGTTTGGGACCCAGACTCCGATCCCCTAGTAGGTTATCGATACGATAACGATAACTTAAATCATCGTACATAGCGGTACAACGACTGAACACAAAATATGGCCAGGTAAACCCGACTCCAGCAGAGTGGGGAGATGGAGGTACAGTAGCTGTTGCCCTAGCGTTTGAAAAAGTCATTGAACACTTGTTGTCGTCGCAGCAAGCTGTTTTGTTGTCCGTCTCAACCCTGAAAGCCTCATCACGTGTTCCACCGAATGCTCGACACAACGCGATTTCCGGTGGGGCGTGAGAATTCACAAAGGGCGATACCCGCCATCGCTACGGTAGTGCCATCTCACCTGCGGTAACCGATTTCGTGCGCGGTTATTCACTTTATCTCTCCGGGAGAAAGGTGAGAGTGGTGGATTACTTGACTGACGCGGGGCGGTTTTTCACAGCGATCCCGGGGCCTCGTTTAATATGGTTAAAGTGTTGCGCGCGCGCGCACACTGCCGTAGGTTATCATGGGGACGGGGCCTTGGACCTTTGTGTTTATTTTTTCGTTGATCTTCACCGAAAAAACTTAATTTGCGCGCTAGGATGTTTGGAGAACATCAAGTTAAGGCTGGAGAAACCGAGCTGGTAAAACCTTATTTCGTAGTTTTTTGCTTTTTTGGGAGGGATGGGCTATATTCTTCTGGGAACCCCCAAGGCTCTCCAGTGGCTGGGAATTTAGCGAGGGGGATGGCTAGGTCGCTTCGGCCTAACCCACTCTAACTCTCATAGCCCATGGGAATCCGAACACTGGAATATGAGGACCTGAGGCATAGGCTCAATTAACCAGTAACATGTCATAATCGGCTGAAGGCCTGTTTGCATAATCGAATTTTGATAACGGCATACCGGTATTGCGCCCACCTTGTCTGGGGAATGCTCCAGAACAAGGCGCCCTGAAAATGTCCTTGGTATCATATGCATACATGGTAACCGCGTGACCGGGATTGGTCATGCTGGGTCAAGAATTTGTCTCCCAATCGAGTAGCTAAACCCTAACCCTGGTCCCGAGGGCACATGAAGTGGCTTAGCCATGCGCAAATACGGTAGACATGCATTGGGGCTGAGGCACCCGTAGGGCAGTGTCGTGAGAGTTCAATATTCTATCGCATTTGAGGGCGATTTCCTCCACGATGGCGATATCATACCGCTATTGGAACAGCACCATCGAAATTCCGTCAATGATCGCATGGGCTGTGCGCAGCCTCCCAGCTTCTATCTTCAACTACCAGTTTTCACTACCCAATGGCTTCGAATTGCTGGGAGCAAGCTTGTGTTAACCGGCGTCAACAAACGTGAAGCATACTGTTCTTGAAATAAGGTGGCCGGGATGGTGGGGCACAGGAGTCCTCGATTGTCGGGTGTGTGCGTAGTATGAGCTCTGAGCAGCCACATCTCTTGCATCTGATATGTAGTTGTGTGCTTCGAGGGTTGGACCTGCTTCCAGTACTGGCTGCGCAGGGCGGCTTCAGTGAAGAGCATTCGTTGTAGCCTTGTGTCGTGCCGCACAAGTGCAAGTCAAAGCCTTGTTCAATCATGCTCCCCGGTGTTAACCTCCCTACTGAAAGCTGTCACTTATGATAGCCGCTCAACCGGGATCTTCCTCAAATAATTAAGGGGTTTAGTTTGTACCGACCAACTATTTTACCGCCTTCCCCTGAGTGCATCCGACTCCTTCTACCAAGATTTTCGAAAAAAGGTTGATGTATCACGTTTGGGATCGAGCGCGGAGCAAGGCATATAGGGGACCCCAATAGAGTGGCTTACCGGGAGCAATGTAACAGCACTTTTCGGATGATCTTCGGATTGTGCTGGCTCCACCGTTATATGTCTCAAAATAAGCATAAAGTAGCGCGTGTTACCGAAAAAGCCACTGTGCCCTGTTCGACAGTGTCCTATTCGTTACCTTACTTGAGCTGCGACGTCTGGGGTCAACCAAGCCCCATCTTGTGATATCACGATGTCTGGTTCTCGAAGACCCAACGGAGATCTTTTTGGGGTTACGAAGCCCCTGACAACTACTCGCGCAAGTGGCGAAGGCGCTATTGAATTATTATTATCTCTATTGGATGCATTCTTGAGAAGGTCTGATACCTGATGTGAGCCTAGGGATATGGCGATATCTCTGTTTGGAAAGAGATTGGTGGTCGAGGTGCCGTAGCACCGTCGCTCGGAGTTGAGTCTGGGGTAGGGGAAATCAAGCTGGAGAGATTAAATTTGCCTTGGATTCGGTGTTACACCCCGAGTGAACGGAATGAGTTTGGCTGAGATGCGCGGGAGGCTCAATCGGATCAAGATATGCATATCAGGACGAGGCTCATTAAAGCTCCTGCGGGTCGAGCTGAAAACAACCCACTTTCCCCACACCCCGGAGGTTACCATAAGGCAGCAGCTTGTTAATATCCGTTATCAGATGATGAGGTCAGCTCCGGTTACACAGGGACTTTTGGTCCGGTATTTTTGATATCCCCAACCTGATCAGCCCTGAATTACAAACTATTATTAGTGTTAGCACTAGAGTGCGTTCTACAACCGCTATTTGGAAACTGCTCTACTTGCGTAACGTTTCTGTCGGAAACTGCGATTTTAGGTACCACGGTTTCGCAGAGGGTGAGGCCCGCCGGTGGCCCGGGCGCCCTGTGGGAAATTGGCTAATCTGCGGTCAATTATTGGGACGGAGTGTGCTTATTGGCTCGAGGTCGAGTAACCCCCTGGGTGACTTACTCTTGAAAGACTGAGAGTTATGGCACATGACTGCCTGTGTGAGTATCCGGGGGGGTGACTTTTCGGGTATCTGGGTATTATTCGGGTGATGGCGTAACAATTGTTCTGGGGGGGTTGTGCGTACTCGAGTATAGCTCTGCTGAGCCATCAGTAAGGGGGCCGCTTATAATTGCCTAACATACTGGATGGCTTTTACTCCGTATTCTCTTGGTGAGATGTCTATTTTTATCTTTCAAACTAGGAGGTCTACGGGTTGAGCAATAATCAAAAGGAGCAATGATAAGAGAGCTTTTCTCACCCATACAGTAGTATTGTGGTGTGTGGGGGGAGAATAACGGAGGATTTCTCGCAGGAATTCAGAAAAACCTGGAGTTGGAACAGACCTCTAGCTCATAGACTATTTCCGTGGAGGAAAAACAACCTCGAAAATTCCGGGTCATGACTATTACAGAGAAATGAAATCACACATCGAAACATGACGAATAGGAGTGGTAAGGAATTTCCCTTAGGATCTCATCGCACAGTACGTAACCTGCAAACTCCCCCCTTCTGTGTAACGGGAAATATTGCCCAAGGTGTTGAGAATTGTGCCCTTGGGGTTTTGCTGACCAATTGCGAGATTCGCGATCTCCTATGATACAGTAGACCTGCGATCCGAACCTGGGGGGGTGGGGGCAGTTCGGATTCCACAAGATTTAGGGCATGATATTTTGTAAAGCTGATTAAAAAGAACTTTTCCTGAAACAGTTGATTTGAAATCGAAATTTGCGAAACACCCCTCCTGATTTGAATATATATATATATATATATTATAATATATTGATTTCTGTTCGGAAAAAGTGATTTGCATAACTTGTGCTCTTTGCGCCTAATCCGTTCTAATCTTCAAATATCATACGAGTGCAGTTATGCGAAAAAGGTACAACTTTGAAAATGCAACAAATATAATTGAATTCATATAAAACTTCTCTAACCAGCATGTAGAGTAAGTATCCTTTGGTAGACCTAAAACCTATTTCTCAAGAAGGTTGAGTTTACCGTGGGCCTGTAAAGTCAATATTTTGAACCATCTGTTTTGTTTTTTATTATATAATATTGTGAATTCAATTATATTCGTGGTATTTTTAAAGTTGTACCTTTTTCGTAGAAATACACCCATATTACGTATACTCGTTATAGTGATATGAAAATTGAATACGCATTTAGTTACTAATGTGTCCATTGCCTGAAATCAATGATATCCAACCCCAAATGGAATTACGATCTCGTTCCAGATCACTATTCAAAATCACAATCACGTTTGCCAAATTCTCTGCTATGATAAGAGTTGATTTTCTACTTTAGTAGATTCTATTTCATGCATGATAGCATAAAAATATGGCACAAGAACGGGTAACTGTCTACCAGATATGCTCTGTGCAACACAGAACCTGCCGAATACGCTAGTAGCCCAAACCAAGTATAAAAAAAAGCCCCATCTTTGTTATCCCTCACTCTGTGCATATTTCTGCGGTTTTTCCACCCGATTTGGTCGAGTATTAGGTTTGCTATTCCGTGCGATCTAGTTGTCGCCTATCCGTTCTCGCACCGTATGCCAAGACAATCCCTAAATCCCTGCCGGGTTGGTGTGGGAAGTTGTCAACCCAGCATTTATACACGGAGTGAATATCGAAACTAATGAAATGATTTGGGCTTATCGCACTTGCTTCCCCTTTGAGAAGCCCTACTGCCCGATTTTTCCCTATATTTGTTTCACGCTTGGCGGATTTTGGCGATTAATAATACCCTTTTGGACTACCAGTGGCAATGATGGAAAGTACTGAAAATTAACTGTGAAAACGGGTCACGGGGGGGGGGGAAAGGTTTTGTAGTAATATAACTGTTATAGAGCCCGGCATCAATGCCTCTAGGTCGTGTACTGTCCTGTAACGTTCTAATACGAGTATGCCACAAGCCCATCACTCTCACCCGACCATCTAACGGTATCTCGAATTCATGCAATAATTGCTACCGTAACTGTCAAAGCAAGAAGCTGACTGGGGAGAAAATAGAAAAGATGGGAAGGATGAAGCAGAATAAAATGTCCGATTGCTAATTGGTAGAAATGAAGAGTAAGAATTACAAAAGGCGTAAAGTAAAGCATTGAAAAGCAAACGGAAAATCCCAATCTATGTAGCGACCACTCCACTTCCGTTCCCTTCCCTGTCTGCCAATTCCATTGCCTGCTCTCTCCCCATCTCTACGCCTCCCCCCCCCTTATTCTCAAACCCCAATGTTTGCTGTAAAGGAGAGAAATCGCTCAAACATCCCCCCACTGGACCGAACGCAAAATCCAGGGCGAGGAAAAGGACGGAAAAGAACATAACCGCTTTGCTCCAATTAGGTTGTGTGGTGGTTTCTTGAGTTAGTGGCATGAACGATGTGGTTGTTGGTTCTCTATCCTGTTCAGTAGCCATGGGAATGGGGGTCAATTGAGTGAATGGTTCTGGTGATGCCTTTGAGGGTTAGTGTGTGCTGCATTTGCATTGCTTGGATTGGCGCAGGCGGCACTTCGTTAACCTTTTCTATAGTAATAGAAGTGATGGTTTGCTTAGAGGAACTTAGGGATTCGCAGGTGGTAGTGGAAAAAAGAGGGCGCGGTGGTGGTGACGGTAGTCGTGGTGGGGGTACAGCGTCAGATGTGTTCCTCTTTGCCCTGTTCTTCCTCTTATATTTGTATTTTTTGGTGGCGGGAGGTGGAGGTTGTGTTTCAGGGACTGAATGTATTTGCGCCGGTGGGTTCTTTGCGTTGGTAGATGTACCTGTGCTGCTAGTTTTAGTAGGGGCAGTCTGAGCAGAAGAGGCAATAGTGGGTTCAGGTATATAGGCTTGGCAGCCGAAATCTCGAGTGGAAGGAGTTTCGATGATATCGGTCTGGGAGCTGGAAGTTGAAGTCTTTGTAACGCTCAGTTGATTTTGGAACAGCTCGGTATCGACCTGGGAACCAGAATCCTGCATACCCAATCTTGGGGTGATGGGCTGAGTATCAATACCCATTGGGGTAGTATCATATGCTACCACTGCGGGCCGAGCTTCAACTTCAGTTCCAATTCTCATCTCCCAACCCGAACCCCCATCAATCTCCCCATGAGGCTCTTCATTCATCCCCTCTTTGGCTTCCCCTCTCCCCAAATTATCGCCAGAAGCCACAGGATTATTGACCGCCCAAGTAGGTGTTTGGGTGACACCCCTAGCATCGAATCCACTATCCTGCACAGGCCACCAGCCAAGATTAGACTTTCCTTCCATAGCTAGGAACTGCCTCCGGAAGTTTTCAAACATCAACATAGCAGAATTATACACTATGTGGTCTATCGCGGTTACCGCCCTCGGATCGACAAAAAACCCACCGCAGGAAATGGCATGAGCAGCAGATGGGCAGAACAGATGATGCGGTATCTGCGGGTTTTGCTGTGAGAAGGGCGGGTAAGGGCCCCAATTGGCATCGTGCGCCGGATACGCCTGTTGCTGGTCCCCCAGCGGTGGCTGCTGTGTCATAAAGTTGGGTGGTGGGGGGATTTCGGGGGTAAATAGTTGGAGTCCAGGGGGGTGCAAGGGAGAGGATATTGGGGAATCTTCCGCGAAAAAGTTTATTTGTGGGCGGGTGGTATTAGTGGGGGGGGTGTTGGGATTCCCTATATCAGTCTTCTCGTAGGCCTCCTGGAGGTTTCGGTTCAACATCTTGAGACGGTCGGTCCAACTCAGGCCGTGGTAGATATTCCCCGCAGGAGGGGCAGCGGAGGCGGACTCTGAGGCAAGGTTCTTCAGAGCAGGAACGGATACGTCGGCCTGCTGGGAATTGTTACCCTCTGAGCCGCGTTTCATATAACCCGGGCTATCGGAATAGCGGAACTGATAACAAGGTTCAAGTTCTAGAGGACTGATAACCCTCTTTTCAACAGACTCTACCTCAGGCCCAACGGTGGGGGAGGTTGTAGCACCGGCAGTAATAGTAGCGGATTCAGCTTTTCCCGCGCACGCCTCTTGCAATCTCCAATTAAGCATTGCGAGAGATTCATCCCAATCAAGTCCATGATAAATGGCAAGGAAAGAATTGCAGCCGGAATCTCCTGTCCCCTGAGCACTAGTCACACTTTGGACAGTCCCCCCAATAGCTACTTCCACTTCATTAGTGCCATTAGTACGGTCTTCAGTAGAGGAGGTAGATGTACCTTGGCTGCCCCTTCCAGTTCCCAATGGGGGGGAACAGTAGGAAAATCCCCCGTTTCCAGTGTTTTTAACATGGCGCTGGTCATGAGACCAGAGGTCTTGAATGTTGATCGAGCGGAGATTTTGAGAGGGGGTTTCGTGAAAAGGGTTTGCTTGTTTATTTGCACCAGTAGCCATGATGGATTGATTGTATTGGAGCTGTTGAAAATGGGTTTCAAGCCTGGAATCGTAAGGAAGATGTTTGGGTAGTGTTTGGATGGAGTTTAAAAGGAAAATTTAGAAGGACGATGTGAGTGGTGGTGGGATCTTCTTGTTGCGAGAGGGGATGGAAGGGGAGAAGGGAAGAAAGATTGATGAGGGGGGGGGGGATTTTTCCAGGTGGGAGGTGGGAGGTGTGTGTTGAGAAGGAACTTGTGGAGGGGTTTTTTCTGATAAGACTGCTATATAGGGTTTCTGGAAAAGTGGTTGTAGAGTATGGGTGGTATCAAGTCGCAGTAAGAATGAGGGTTGAGCAATAAATACCATCTAGTCCACAACCTAACTGCAACTTAGAAAATTCAGGGTTCAAAGGGTAAAATAAAAAAATCAGTAACGAACCGTAAACTATAGTTCAACAGAATGCAGCTCCATCAAGATGAATCTCCCCAATAGCTCTGCAATTTCTCCTTGCTGCAATTGAATCCGAGAAACATAAAAGGGACATAAAAGGGAACAGTTCAAGGCACATAGGAGCCTATTTAGGGTTCTCAATAATTCTTGATTTAGTTTTCTATCGCTAAAAAATGCTCCCATAATTTAATCTTCGAATCGTTGGTTCATTCTGCGATGGAAACCATAGAAAAATATGAATATGGAGCAATTAGACTTGTCCCAAAATTCCCATTTTCAGATCGAAGGAGTATTCCATGTCAATGAGAATATCCCGCCCGAGTTTAGGAAGCCTGATCATCAGGACTCACTCGTGCCAAGACATCTGTAGGGATTCGTTTTGAGCTACCGTTACCGCACAGTACCCACTGCCAAGGCGGAAAGCATAAAAAAGAATCCAATACCGTAAGCGATCTGTACAACAACGCCCAGATAAAAAAGTCTTTGGGTTTCCCCTTCTATTCTCTTGAGGTAGTGAGGCGTGGAATGCTCTATACTTCAAGGTACCTGCCAAGACAAGGGTTTTGTATGGGAAAGATCCGGTGGGATTGCAACAAACCTTACCCTGTCAGGTGCTCACGGCTCTGTACGAACTCGAGATGAAAAGTCCGAAACAAGCATATATTATACTTCAGACATGCTAAGTTTTTTTTCTTTCAATGCTGAATTTCAAAGTATCTGTGGAGATATAATGGCTCAAAAAAAAACCCCCAATTTTGGTGTTTTGGCCCCTGTCGGGCTAACTACCCCACCGCATCGCCGCCCATTCCATATTCCGATGTTGCCAAGGTTCTATCACC
The DNA here is from genome assembly GCA_006112555.1 of Tuber indicum. Classification (NCBI taxonomy): domain Eukaryota; kingdom Fungi; phylum Ascomycota; class Pezizomycetes; order Pezizales; family Tuberaceae; genus Tuber; species Tuber indicum. Next base: position 595,705 of record VBSK01000152.1, read on the forward strand.
CTGATTAGTATAGCCCATAGAAAAAAAAATGGGAAAGTAGGGGCTGGAAACACGGACAACGATCAGCTCGAGTCACTAAATGCCTCTAATTAGAACTCCGAAATCCGTCTCATTTTCCTGTCTATATTCACCAGGGGGCTATGCGGGTGCTGTGGTAGGGGGGTGGTTCGACGATATCTTACTTTACTTGTACAGTAGTGCAGGTTTCCCCACAAACCAGTACCCTCTCTATGCTTTTGGAAACTAGAGAATGCTGTGGCTGGAGAGAACGAATGTAAGAATTGAGGCTTCACACAAACGTATTAAGAAAGATATAATTTCCAGGAAAATCTGCCCGTATCTATGTTATGAAGACCGATTGGCATGACTCTAGGAAGAGCGGCAAACAAAATGAAACTGAACACCTAGGGAATCCATCGGATCTAATCGTCTCAGATAACAACTCAATCCTCATTAGATCCTAGTTCTCCAGCGGTTCTGCTCGTTACCATCTTCCCACTCCTTCTCGACATATCCCAACTCTTGTTTGACTTTCTCAACAGTAGCCTGGTCGCCAGTATTCTTCGAGATATTATCGCTGATCTTCACTGCGGGTTTACTATTCGCAGAATTGATTTTAATGACGATGTTTAAGGGCCAGGACCTCCGACTCGGATTACTCAAGTGCACAAAGTCGTCTGAATAGTTAGTAGCTGAATAAGATCAAAGATATGTGGGAATATACTTGTCAGAAAGGTTCCAACGCCAAAGTTAGGCATAAAACCTTCTCTCTCAGCGAAATCCTTATACTTTAGGCAGAGGTCAACGTCCAGACTGTCTGAAAACACAACCACTTTCTTCGACTTAATCCCTTGCTCATCATAGAACTTGCGCATACGCTTGACAAATTCCTCTGGGTCACCAGAGTCCTGACGGACCCCTGCGAATACCTCAGCGTAGGACCTGCCGGATGGAGGATATTTCAAGGCAAAGTTTCTCAGGAAGTGTGGGGTACCAAAAGTGTCGGTGAGCGCAATTGAGAGAACCTAGTGGGTTAACAAAGTCAGGCGCGGTTCTGTGCAAGGGTACCGGAGCTGGATACTTACTCCTTCACCAAAGCAATCGATCCATTGCCGGAGGCCGATCTCATTGGCACGGGTATAATCGCCTGTAATTGCGGCAATGCCCATAAACCATTCGTGCGCGACGGTTCCGATAGGATTGAGCCCCATCCTACAAAATTTGAGCACGTATTTCAGCTTATTGTTATGTCGACTCTCTGCCAAGATGTGACAGGCGATGGAAATTCGTGCGCAAACCTATGAGCAAAATGTACATTGCTGGTTCCCGATAATTTGCCCTTCCTTCCCCCACTTTTCTCATAATGCGCCATCGCACGAACCAATCCATTCAATACAAGTTCTTGGGTATCTGCCGACCTTCCAGTAAAAAAACATACGCCAAGCGGGATGGCCAAACTTACGATAACTCCTTCGCCGCCTCGTCCCAAACTCCGATAGCAAACATCCATTCTCTAGGAGCTGCATGCCCTTTGCAAACGCCTTCTCCTCCTGGCCTTCGTAGTTCCAATCCGTGTCGGAGAACTTGAAGTACGCCTCGCTAACTAGAACTAGTAATGGAATCTCGTAGAGCATCGTTTCCACCCATTTGCCTTTGATGTCTATCCTCACGTCACCCTTCGCACCAGTGTCAGCCTCGGAATGACAAGGTTGAAACATCGCGTACAAATTCGACATTTTGCTCCAACCCCCCATTCTCTTCATTCGCCATACGGTCGGAAACGCCTGTGTCAGGCGTAAAGGCGAGTGCAAGTTGATCATCTGGTTTGAAGGTGAACTTCTCGAGGTAGGCGAGGTAGGTTTTCGGGAGATAAGGACAGGCGCTTTGCAGGAACTCAAGCTCCGCCTGCGAGAGACGAAGCCGTCCCAATTCTGATCGCACCAGGTCAGCGGAGCGGCCAGAGGATCGCAATCTGCGGGGAACTCCTACTCGCGACCCGAGCCTTAATCCATTCGAAGCCTTCGCGCGACATTTTTAGGTCAGATGTCCGATTTGTGTAGGCGTATGTTACATCTGCCAGACATATCAGCCAGTCTCGATTATGCGCAGCGAACAGGAAAAACAAACCGACGTTAGGATAGAACTTTAAGACGGCGGATTGCATTGTAAGTTTGTATAGATCCGTATCAACTAGAGATGCTATGCCATCCACCGCCTCGGTTCCATGGCGAAGTTTGCTCGACATTATTGACACCGGCTATGGCTCTAAAAACCCGGGAGGAGGCCTAAAGGGCTGGAGATGTTTGATTTCCAATAACTTAGGGTAGTCAGAGCGGCCAGTTGCAAGAGACTCTGGAGGGGGAAACCGATGAGGGCGAAGCGAGATGGCGCACTTTTAAATGGATGAATAATCATCCCGTGAGATGGGCGGCCGACAGGGGAATCTCTTGGCAACGTCGGTGCTAACCTAAAACTAACCATGACGTCAAACTTTGGGACCAAGTGGCTAAACATCAATAAAGAACAATGAATAATTTTCCGTAAGCACAAATTTCCCAAATTTCCCGCAGCCATAAATGACGCAGCAACCAGGAATGGTGCTCCTGCACGTCTGTACTAAGTAGACTATTTTATTAACTAATGAGGGCTCATCCAGGCCCTTTTGCTGCGGTTCCTACTCTAAGCCAGCCCGTGTGTTATATACACCCTACTATCGTACCGGGAAAACCAGAGGTCACATCCATACAAGGAATAACGCCATAGATGTCCGGTAGTCTATGTATCATAAAAACAAGGAGTTGCGAGTAGCAATGCCCAATTTAGTGGAGGGGCCAACGACAGAAAAAGAGAGAAGGTTTGATTGAACAACTTATTTATTTTTTTCAATTGAACTTGTAGTCTAGCTGAGATACTGCCCAAGTGAGGGGCCAATCGCCCTGCGGTTTGGCTTGTACGGTTCAATGTCAGGTAACTAAGGTATAATTTAATTTAGCACCTGCAATGGGTACCTTCAGAGACTGCTCAATAAGACAGAGCCGTACAGTAAAGCTCTAGTTACAATATATCCTTAACACCACGCCTACTCTCCCCCTCTTTTGTGATGGCACAGTAATCTCATTGGTAGTACAGTAGGCAAGGGTTTGTAATATTAGCAGCACCTTTATCAGGCTGCGAGCGTACTGTACTGGTATGTATCATACTGCACAGGACAGGTGGGCGTGCATACCTATCCATCTTTTAAATAGTTAGCAACGGCCTTACGACCAACATTGCACACCCAAAACCTCCCCGAGCTCAATTAAGCTTCCATCAGCATCACCTTGCCGGGAGATGGTAAAACCTTCTATTGCCAAGACTTACCCAAACACACATTCCATCTCCCCCGCCGATGGGCTCGCTTCGTGGAGAGCATATGCACCCCATAAAAGGCATATTCCCTTTACCAAGTATCTCACTCACAGAGTGAGATGCGCTGTTTGACCAAGAAATGGTTTATGTCATCCCGCTCAAAAAGCTAGGGGTTTATAAAAAGGCACCATTACGTGGTCACTGCTTCGAACAGAACCAAAATAAGCCCGATTGCCCAAAGTCCAGAGGAGGCTGTACCACTGGTACTGCGTACTTCTCTCATAGTGTACAGAGACAAATATATGTAGCAGCTCAAGCGCCTGCTAGAGGGCATGGGACCGGTCGTAATGATGGCACTGGGGGACGTTGAGGGTCCGTATAGGAGATGCAAAACTGGTTTCCGATTTACCCGGCTACTGGAATGCCTCGAGAATTTTAGGGGACTAGCAACTCGTAGATTATTCACTATAGAGTGTGTCCAGAGATACTTACCCTGTGGTAACTTAGAGTCTATCTCTTTAAGGATCGTTTTTCCTGTCGGTAAAAAAAAGAATTTGCTTCTCGACCGGTGTGGACCAAATTTTCCTAGGCAATGGCATGTCCCATTCAAAAAGTGGCCTACTTAGCTAAGGAGATAAGCTCTTATTCAAGTCTTAGTTTTGCTCGCGACGGGTGGTGGGTGTCCTGCAAAGTCACGCCCCTGATGGGGTTCTTGATAAGATGCCAGTGGAGTGGGTGACGGGGTGTCAGTAGAAGGGTAAGTACTTTGGCACATGTACTGTACAGCTTGATTCCCAGAATTAAAGGAAGTGTGACCGCTATTCAATCGCTTCCTCGTGCAGTAGTGTAATGCACAGAGATCACATTCTTCATAATACTGTGTCGGGTGCCGGCCTCGGCAGTCGGGATCAAGTGAAGGAATTTGAAAAAAGAGAAAGAAAAACAACT